>OZ035884.1:27101698-27835921 GCA_964034835.1 Muscina levida | reverse complement strand
AATGTTATGAAAGCAAAAACACACAAGCTTGTTTGGCATTGAATACATAAATAGATTTAAGTACAGACAGAGCAACAATGTTTAACGACTGTTGGGAGAGCATGACAGCACGATTGTTGGGAGAGAGCACAACATTTTACAATTCGACACTGATGATGCTGACGACCATATTGTTGTTTTGCGTGTTTTTGGTTATGCCTACAACTGCTTTAGATTAACAGCAACTCAATGGCAAAAAAAGGGACCGACCTTGGTAATCTGGGTACGATTTCTTTGATTGGCGGCCCCTCGTTGTTGTAGACGGCATTTAGTGAGTAGTCGATTAAATGGTCATATCTAGTAAAATATCCTCTTAAAGTTTGTTCTATAGTTTTGTTTGTTTCAAAACATGCAGCCTCTACTTGAATGTTATGAAAGCAACACTACATACACTTGTTTCGCATTCAACACATTAAGAGACACAAGAACAGACAGAAAAACAATTTCAACGAATGTTGGGAGAGAACAACATTATGCAATTCGACACCGATGAGGATCACGACTACATTGTCATGCTTTTGGTTATGCCTACCACTGCTTTAGATTAACAGAAGCTCAATGATAAAAACAGGGGCCGATCTTGGTAATCTAGGTACGATTTCTATGATCGGCGGCCCTCTCGTTGTTGTCAACAGCGTCTTTTGAGTAGTCGATTCGATTTGCATATGAAGTAAACCTTCTCAAACAGCTGGCATTCACTTATGTCGTTAAACTATAGGTTCCGTTGTGTGAGTCTAAACATAGAATCGTGTTCATTACACAAAAGCTCATTCATGGGATGTAAAGAAAAAATTAGTTTATCAGCAATGACAAATTTAGATTTAGTAAATCCAAAACTAACTATTTGCAGATAACATGGTTACTTTAGATTAGGTTAATGTGGCAGTCTAAAAATCTCTCTTTCACACGCACTTAGTCTATATAGAGTCCATTGTGATACCAACGAAATATAGGTGACTTACAGTACAATGTACAAGTGTTATATTTTTCTATTCAATTGAAATTTTTACTCAAACCACTGTTGTTTGTTGGCATGTCCTTTAAAGCTGCATGTCGGCAAGTTTATATACTTGCGGATTTAGTTGCCTCTGTTGAAGTTGATGTTGACGTTGCTGGTGCTGATGCTGATGCTACTTGTCCTATAGGAAACAATTTAATTTTATGCACAAACACAAACAATACAACCTACATTACTGCACTTACACACACACACTCTCACTGTTGTTATACATTGCATTGCACATATAGGAGAGCATAACCTTTGCCTGTCCTAGCACACAAGCTAGTATCTCACTCTCGGCCTGTGTAATGTTTGGATTTGTTATTCTTACTTTTCCGTATAGCTTCTCTTCTATATGTTAATGTGTCAAAATATTGTCTAAAGTGATTGTTTGACATCACAACAGTCACGAGTAGCAAGAAGCCGCCCAGTGACAGCAGCACACGCCAACTCATGACTGCAGGCCGTGGAGACGTTGTCAAAAGGGATGTGGGGGCAACATCCCTTATCACCGGATCTGAGACTATGATGCCACGTTTAACACATATTTCCCATTTCCCATTTGGTAAAATGTAAATAGCGAGTGAAAGAGAGAGAGAGTCAACGAGGCAGAGTATGCTAGTCAGGCTTCATGTCATTATCACACCAGCAAAAAAAAAATAGGGAAAAACTTTTGTTGACACTCGTAATGCTTTTACGTATATAGCACAAAAAAAACACGGAGATAGTAGCAGAAAAAAAACCGGTGGCACAATGACAACAACATGCAACAGCTAAGCGCCACCAACAACAGCAATAGTTGTGACCTCATTGATAGCAACTAGGAGCTATTCTATGGGGACAATGAGTGAACGAGTGGAAAAATTCTTTGAAATTAACACCAACTTTAAGGTAAAACTCTAGGGAATGGAAAAAAACACATGCAAAGGACGCACAACAATAAGATGAAGTGATTAAAAAGGGATAATACAAAGGGACATCTGTTTTATGGGGCAAGTAAACTGGAAGTCTTGTAGGAATAGTTTTTTGGCATTAATAAAAAAGTAAACATAAACATACAGCATGGTGGTACTTGCAGATTCACTTTTAGGATATGTACGCGAAAAAACGTGTCTAAAAAACAAAAGTGACGTACAAATTCACACAATTTGATGATTTCTACAATATCACTAGTGTCTAGTTCAGTAAACAACTTAAATGTCTGTCTGTGTGTCAGATACAACAGAATTTGGGAGTTTTATATAAAGTAGTTGAAAGAGTAGGTTGGAGTATGCAATGGCTATGTCGGTGTTATGCAACTGTGTGATGTCTAGTGTCCTTGGCGCTTGATTACGAGCATTTTTAGCACGTCCATAACGCAGGTAGCCTTGTGGATATCGTTGAGTGGAAAAATAGTTCCACTCATTGCAATGTTCTTAACCAGTCAGTAATTGAAAGTGTTGGATGGAATAGTCAGCAGCTACCTCGGTGGTATGCAACATTGCGATGTCTAGCCATAACGCAGGTAGCCTTGTATCGTTGTGCGGAAAAGTAGTTCTACTCATCGCAATGTTCTTAACCAGTCAGTAATTGAGAGAGTTGGATGGAATAGCCAGTGGTTACCTCGGTGGTATGCAACATTGCGATGTCTAGCTTCCATTGCGTTTAGCTACGAGAGTTAATGGTGCGCTTAATCTTGTAGGTGATCCGAATCGTTATTTGCACCACGCATTACGCGCACGTCCATGACGCTTGAGACATGCCTCCCATCGATTACCACGAGATCAATTTGATGTCTTGTCTTTTGATCTGATGATATCCAGGTTGCCTTGTGGATATCATTGCGTGGAAATATGGTGCTACTCATCGTTAGGAACATCAGATTTAGGATCGTTCAGGTTGCCTTGTGGATATCATTGCGTGGAAATATGGTGCTACTCATCATTAGGAACATCAGATTTAGGGTCGTTTGTTTGCAGTAATTGTGAGACTTGGTTGAAATAGTCACTGGCTATATCGGGGGTATGCAGCACTGCGATGTCTAGCTTCCTTTTCTTTTAACTACAAGCATTATTGGTGTTGCTTAATCTCGTAGATGATCATAGTCTATATTGGATCACGTATCATGTTCATGGCACTTGAGATATACCTGCCATTGATTACCACATTATCAATTTATTGTTTTGTCTATTGATCACATGATTTTCGGGTTGCCTTATGTGGAAATATGGTTCCTTTCATCGTCATGTTCCTTACAAGCCAGTACTTGAGAGGGTTAGTTAAAATTAGCTTTGGCTATCTCGGTGATATGCCGATAGAATGCTGAATTTTACGATTGCTAAATCAACGGCATCTTCCCGTTCTATTTATGATTTTAAATCTTCCAGAAGAAGATGTGGAAGGTTTAATAGATTTCTTTTCTTTTAGGCGCTCATAAAATGTATATTTAGTGCCCTCGTTTTTTGTATTTCTGCACACAAATCAGCGTGAGGTAAAAATGTTTCACCATGATTGATTGGAGATTATGCCCGCCTTTTAGTCGTCGACAACATCAGCCAAGTGGATAAAAGGCACACTTGGGCATTTCAGGTGAATATCCTTAAGTTATGGTCTTTTAACGTTTGCAGGGTTCGTCAACATTTGGACAGTTCTGGTCATTTTGTTTCTACACGTTTTTATAATCAGTCTTATTACGTATGTCGTTGTCGACATTCGACAATATTAGTTTGTTTTTTATACTAGAATAAAATTAGTAATAATTACAAGAAATGTTTTCTGTTGCTGATATTTCATCTTCTGATGAAAAAGAACATAACAGGAGCAATGTCCGTCGTATTTCAGTCACACAAACGACATCAGCGATGCCATATTTGAAACACGACAAAGATTCGACGTGACTATGAAACACATAATGAGGGAAACATTTTGATTTTTAAAATGATCCCATATGTTAGCTCACGAGGTGCGAGCAGCCGAAAATTCCAAAATATCTTCGGCACCTAAATTTTGAAAGGCTCAAGATAGAAGCAAAGGCCGTCGTATTTCAGTCTAACAAACGACATCAGTGATGCTATTTTTGAAAATCGACAAAGATTCGACGTGACTACGACATACGTGTTAAGGGAAGAACAATTTGATTATTTAAGGTGATCGCTTTGGTTAGCTTACTTTGTGCGAGCAGCCAAAAATACCAAAATATCGTCGAGACTTAAATTTTGAAAGGCTCAAGATAGGAGCAAATGCCGTCCTATTTTAGTTTATTTAAAAAACGACAAAAATTCGACGTGACTACGACATATATAATAAGGGAAAATAATTTGATTAAAAAAAAAATTCAAAATATCTTCGACAATTACATTTTGAAAGGCTCAAGAGAAGTTAATCAAAGTTTTGTTGCTAAGACTATGTTTCCGAATCCATTTCGAATCCTAATAGGACTTGTGGTAGAATAAGAGCTACTAACCAAGAATGGTAACCAAACAATTATTAAAACTTGAATTATGATGAATACGGCCTTCATATTTTTTGCTAGGACTAATTCCTTTTGAATTCCACCTTAATCAATCCAAATATATCACATTATCGTAAGAAATATTTCAGAGTAATTCTGATGTTAAACATCACTCACTGCCACTACATGTTTTAGTATGTCATGAAGCAAAAAACAAGACATATCGCTATCAATTTGTAGCATTATACCTTCTAGCTAACTTATTTGCTTACATAATTGCTTTAAATTTCCAAAAAATTCCTATACCTTTCTTCCCAGCTTAAATATATCACACTACCACCAGGCCTTCCTCTTCCGGAATACAATATTTGTATTTACTGGTAATGGCTGATGAACTTTTTTTCCTACTTCGCCTCCTCCTTAACTCCGTCCGTCCATTGCAAACGAGACAAATAATGCTGGCTGGTTGGCAGACTGGCTGCTACTTTGCTTGTCCTGACACAACAACAAAAACACGGCACAGCACAGTAAAGAATAATGCAGCAGAAGCAAACGAAGAATAGAGTTTTCTCCAAAGATGTTCAGTCAACTCATGCGAGTCAAATGGGCGTCATGTCATATCACATCTTCTAAGCAAACAACTGACAACCGCCATAGCAGCAACAGCAACAACAGCAACATTAACATGGACGACAGCAACAATGCAATAAAAAGCATCATCGTCAACATTATTCAATTGAAAAGAAAGCAAATATGCAGCAGCAAGTAGCTGATGAAGAAAGTTCATGCCACTTTGCTGGTAGTGACACAGAGTGACTGATACTGCTAGCTGCTGCTGCTGCTGGCCCCCATCGTGCCATTGCTGACTCCTAATGTCTTAGACATGCGACTGCTTCTGTTGCTGCTGGCGATGCTATACACATGAATATGTGTAAAATATTCACATATGACTGCAGCTATTTGGCTGCCTGACAGTCTTGTGAAAGTTAAATGAACACATATGATGCGAGTGCATTATACGGGAATTCGATGGTGTGGTAAAGAGTTTAAGGATATGTCTGGCACATGGGGTCATTTGCGTTGCTCTGCATGAAAATAAGTCTCAACACTATGGCTGCTGATTCTTATAGATTCTTACCTGTTGAGTCCCAATATCACTACCATTTTTTCGGGACGATCATCAGGAATTGAAACTGCAACATTTGGACTGAAACGCAATCCGTTGTGATTCACGAGCTACCGTTTCCTCCACTAACACTACATTTGACACTTAGTTCAGAAAAGAGATGATAGATGTCACTCTTGCAATGGGGTACATGTATGGTTTGTGTAATGGAGTAGTAACTGCCAAAGGTCAAGCAAGGGTAGACTGTAATCTAAACCATTATTTGATGACAATTGCATAGGACTCAATAAGTCAATTTTTCATTCAACCCTCGCATTTTACTGTCTGCTCTTGCAATAAGTCTATGTGTCTTCTTACAGTCGCAACAAGAGCAATATTTAAGTAAACACTTAATGCTTGCACCCGCCTGCAGTTACCCTACAACACTTTCAGAGTGTGCGTGAGTGTCTGTGCATCTGTGAGTGACAGCATGCAGCATTCCAATCCTTTCACCACCTCACTTCCTCCCCACACCCCGCGCTAATGCGCTCTAAAATGTGTTAGAATCTAAGATGCAACATTAATGCTACACTCTCCATAAATTTTATGCTCAACACTAGAATGTAAACTTTTTAATAAAAGAAAACACGAGTGCATAGACAACACTAACACTTGAGCATTCATAATGTCGACAACAACAGAGGCATAAAAAAGACACTACAACAATGCCTCCCTTCTAGCCTGCCTGCCTGACTGCAGTAACAATCCAAGGAGTTTCCCGCCGGATATTCATAGTAGTAGACAAGAAGAAATACGTCACAACGCGAACGGACAGACAGACGGCCACACAAATACAAGTGCAACAAAACTATAAAGTAAAACAAAAGGCAGCACTTGAAAATTATGTTGAATGAATAAATTAGTTGCAACTTGAAACCTTGCAATGGATAATGTTGCCTGCTGACGCAGCAATGTTTGGCCCTTTGCGCTCCCTACACTTCGCGCCAACAGCGATGGTAGCCAACAGCAACAGCAGCCATAGTTTAACAAGTGTTGCTAAAGTAGTAAGCCATATCGTGATTGCAGCAGCAGCAACACCCACCCACCCACGGCTGGTTCGGGCAAAAGTTAATATGCTGTGCCTTCTCTTTTTCCTCATCATCTTCATTGCTTTTTGTCATGAATTTATTTGTTCAGTCGTTGAGTTTTTGTTGTTTTCTCTCGCCCCGGCTTTTGTATTAAAGGATGTTACACAAATTATGCATACACACCTCCTGTTTTTTTGTGCTCACTCAGTTATATGTTTACTTGGTCCATAGCTGTGGCCCCACCAACTTCCCCACTTCCCGCCCGCCACGAGTGGTTAGTCCGTCTGTTGTTATTATAGTGTGGCATTGAGGCAGTAGCAGCAACATGTTTGTGTCTGCCTTCTTATGTGGCGGCGGCATCAACAACATGAAATTACCACCACAGCAACAGCGGTAGGTTGAACAACAACAACATCATCGCCGTCAACGTCATCATCATCACCATCAGCTATGGCAACACAATCAAACTAATAAAAATTATAATAGGGCACGCGGAAACCAAATCTGGTCATTAGTTGATTCCGTATTATGGCTCCGAGTAGTACATACATACATACATAGTAGTAGTTGTTAATATGCCCATAACACCATATTGTGTTTCCTTTGTACATTGAAAATTTCCGTGAAATGTTCATTAAATGTTGGTTAGTTGGATTTGGAGTAGCGATTATGCATAATCTTTGTGTGGGGGCGGTGGTGGTGGTGGTAAGGGACGGAATAATTTAAAAATATGCATAACAATAAATTGGACAGAAGGTTGGCAGGTTAAAAACACAGCTACAAAAAAAGTTAACTACCAACATTTGCTTTGAAAGCCACCAAAAGAGTATATAATGGCGTACTCTTGGGTTACGGAATTTATAACCACTTTTTTTATGGAAACCAATGAATTTAACAAGGATTCATTAGAGCAGGCATATTATTTTAAATAACGAATTGTTTAGGTTAACTCTTAAGTAGGATTTACGACTTGGAAATCTGATTGAAGAACGAGCATATGACATCCTTTGTGGACAGCAAAGAGGAAGTGGAGACAGCTCTTCAAAAAAAATTACTACATGCGGTAGATAAGTTAGGAAAACAGTTAGGGTATAAGAGATGACATAGGTTGGTTGACCAACACCTAGCTATAAAACTATTTCAGTATGGCAATGGAACAAATAGTGGAACATTATTTTCCATGAACAATTTAGGGCGAAGCAATCTCGATTAATCTGTGATGTTATGGTCAAATAAACAATCCCCTTGTTATGTATGTCGTAGTCACGTAGAATCTTTGTCGTTTTTCAAATATTACATCGCAGATTACATTTGTGAGACTGAAATACGACAGGTCCTTACTCTAATCATGTTCTTCTTCATCGTACGATAAAAACTCTAAACACTAAACATATCTGTTAATTATTACTTATTTTATTTTATTAAATAAAAAAAAACAAACGGCTGTTGTCGAAATTCGACAACGACATACGTTTTAAGGGGGATATTAAAATTTGTCATAAATTTCACCCCTAAGTTACAGTTCCAGTGATATTGAAGTATTATTCATGCAAATAGGCACCACATTTGTCACTTAGTTCAAAAAAGAGATGATAGATGTCACTCTTTCAAAGGAGTTCAGGTATGGTTTGTATAGGGAACGTAATGTTTAGAGAATCGTTATTCATTTTCTGATAAATACATCATATTGCAGTTGGTTTGGAATATGCCGCATTCTAAAACAAATCATATAAGGAGAAATAACCGATCCCTCTACAAATGGTCATGCAAACATATCCTGTAATCTTAACCATTATATATAAGTTTTTTTCCTTGGAGCGTAAGGCCGAAGAAAAGTAATTTTAATTGGTTTAATCTCTTAATAGTATTTTTATATTGTTCCACTTTACATTGGCAGAGTCTAAGTCGGCATCCATAGTGCGGCGCGATGTTGTTGGTCTGCCACGTGCAAAAGCGGTTGCTGTCTGCGGAGAGTGGATTCAAAATTGAACTGAATTCTGTTGGGAAGCAGTATTGCTACATTTCTAGAATGAGACCGTAGTACCGTAGTGCCCCAGTAGTTCTTACAGTGAGAAACATCACCCTTTTTAGGTACTTTGAGACTGGTTAGGATCTTTCGGGTTTGGGTTGTTGGAACTGTGGGAGCACTAAAGTATCTCCGAAAAGTGTTCATGCCAGATGTTCAGTTGGTCATCTTCAGATTTAAGAGTACAACAAGATCAAGGTTATACAGTATAAAATTGATCTCAGACGAGCAAATCACAATATTTGACAATTCAAGTGTAGTCTCATCAAGATATGTTAAGAAAACCTCCGGACACTAGATGATTACCTTACCTTATCGAACTAACACGCACTTTCCTGGCAACAATTTTCATGAATCTTAGGTCTTCTTGATGTTGTACGCAGGAACTTTTGAGTAGTCTAGACAATCGGCATGTCTAGTAAAAGCTTCGCTGAAAAATCATGTTGGCAATCGTAAATTCAGAAAAGAGTTGATAGATGCCACTCTTGCAACGGAGTACGTGTACGGTTTATGTTTAGGAATTCATAAGTCTGATCATAAGTACATCGTGTTAAAGTTTGAAAGAAACATGGATCAGTCTTAAACAAATTGTCGTAGTATAAGGAGAAGTAACTGGTCCCTGTACGAAAAGTCATGCAAATTCATTCTGCAGCCGTTAAACGTATCTGAGTATTATTGCATACCACTTATATACATCGCAGTATACAGAATATCAAATGTTCTAAAAAGATCACAGCACGCACCTTGTTATAATACGAATACATGACCAAGAACATAAAAAAGACCACGTGGTACATCAAAAAAGCCCATTCAAGTATAAGAAATTCTTGCATTTAACTTTTTAATACAGCCAAGTCTTCAACAACATATAAGGACTGGGATATGTAAAAGAAGGAGATAAGACGATATAAAAATGGTCTGAGATGAGCAAAAGAAAATGTGTAGATGTGATTTTGTGAATCTACTAAAATTTAAGACTGAGAAGAAATAATAACTTCAAGTGTCGTCACATCAAAATATATAAAGAACACCTCTGGACACCGGTTGACAATCAGTGCGGATAACTTGATCCGACCTTACTTACACAAACTTTCCTGACAACTACCGGTATAAGGAAATCGATGTAGGTCGAGACATGTCTAGTAAGTAATGTCGAGCAATGTATGAGGAAAAGGATTCTGTAACAGGACAAAACTACCGCCACTGGCAAAGCGTGCGGTGACGGTTTGATAAAATGAGAAGAAGAAGGAGATGAAACGCTTCTTTAGGCGGAAAAGCGTATATGGAGAAAAGAGATAGCGAATATTACAGGGATACATATAAAGCCCGAAAGTTCTACCAAAAGTTAAAAAGCAAAGGTTTTGGATCGCGGATCCCTATCGATAGAGATAGAAATCTGGTCACTGACACTCAGAGTGTTCTGTAAATATGGTGGAACCACTTTCGTTTTTTTGCTCTGCTTCCAAAGGCATCATAAGTAACGAAGCCCACGGCCGACCAGATATTTACACTTCGACAAATCCTGGAGAAGACCCAAGAAATTCAAATCCACACCTACCATCTGTTTATCGATTAAAAAGCTGCAGTCGACAGGCCGATAATACAGAAATTATTGAATGCTTTGGCTGAGTTTGGCATCACCACACAGCTGATACGACTTGGCGGGATGACACTGATTAACACAAAGGCTTTAGTGAAAATATTTAACAGAGTCATTTTGTACCAAGCGAGGCTTCAGACAAGGCGATAGTCTGTTGAGCGACCACTTTAACATCATAATGACTTTAACTTTAACTCTTTAACATCATAAAACGATTTTTAACAAAAATCACATATTAATTTCATCACACCCAACTCCCAAAGGTGTTAGACATATAAGGGTGCCAATATTCCTCATAAAGACTTTGGATAATCTTTTTAAGGTTTCTTTTGTTCAAGTATCCACTCGATACTAATGTATTGTCCAGATCACGCATATTTAACTTCAAACTTTGCACTGTGAGGGACATAAACCAGGGAACCTTTCTGTTATAAGTAAATTGATAGGCGGAATTGTCTGACTTAAAGTACGGCCAAGAAAACACTTGTTTCTTGCTGAAGGTACAATCTAGCAGAAAACGACAAATATCTGTGCGCGATTTTGAAAGATCTCTTCTCTTCACCAGAAATTTGCCAAATACTTGAGACTTATCTTAGCTAGTTTATCGACTAATATCTGTGACTCTATATAACCCAAAAAAAAACTTGGGGCACGTATGGGGACACCATACGATCTAGGCCGCCAGTTGACAAGCACGAAACGCAAAATTAGGTTCTCATCCAAATGATATATCAATAAAATTATTCCATCGCACGATATAGAAGAGATGAGATGAAACACTTAACAATATGGTGTTGCGGTGAAAAAGTTATGCTCTCACAACAATCGAGATCTACGGACAATCGTTGAACATTATTTCTCTGTCTGTACTAGTGTCTGGTTTTTTGTGAAACAAGCGTGTGTGGTGTTGCTTTTATAACATTCAAGCAGAGGCTCAGACTGTTTTAAATACAAACAAAACTTTCAAGTACGTGTGAAGTGCCGACTGTGTCTGTGGGGAAAAAACGATTATTGCCAACAATCGTGTTCTTCGTACAATCGTTGAACATTGTTTTTTTTGTGTATAATAATGTTTGCTTTTTTACGTAGAATACGAAACAAGCGTGTGTGGTATTGCTTTCAAGCAGAGACTGACAGTTACGAATACAAACAAAACTTTTCGAAAACGACCGTGTCTGTGTAAAAAACCGAATATTCACCTTCTGCCGGTGTATTGAAGCGAAGCAAATACCTTCCAAATCCTTTATCAGGTTAAAGCAAGTGTTGCCATGGTGACTGGAGAATGATAGTCTTGGAATATACTGATTGAAATCAATTTCTTGGTATAACGGAGCACCCGGTGTAGAGTGTCAAGTGAAGGACGAAGGTTCATATAACAGCTTTAATGGAAAATATATTTTTATTTACCCAACTTGGGATTGGCCGTGGCATAGTGGTTAGAACACGCGACTACCATGCGGGAGATCGCAGGTTCAAACCTGGCTCCAGTCATCTTAAAAGAAAAAAATAAATAAAATTTTCTTTCATTGTCGGCTCCCCTCGAATGTTGTTTGACAGCAACTTCGCAGTATTAAGCGTCGATTCAATCGTCGTGTCTAGTAAGAGCTTCTCAAAACAGTGACGTTCGCATTCGTCGATAAAAAAAAAGTAGGTGCCGTTAGTTGTGAATCTAAAAATAGAAAGCGTGTTAATTCACAACAACGCGAGAAGCTATCCCATACCTCATTCATGGGGTGCAAAGGGAAATTAAGTAAGTAGTAAGTATAAATATATCACTACTTATAAGATTTACATATCAACACTCGTCAGTTACCTTCTCCCCCTCCCTAATCTGACCAAATTGCTATCTGCATGTGGATCACTTCACTACAACTATAAGCCAACACACCAACCATAACATATCGAGCGCTTTCCAACTTTGCTCTACTATCTTTAAACGCTACAAACCACGCGCAGTTGACAAATTGTAAAAGTTTTCCCAACAATTGTGATTCCAACTGCACACATGTACGAGTATATCGGCTCACACATCCTGATTGTACACAATACGCTTTGTGGTGTCTTAAAAGTATTTTATCACGCCTTATAATCTTTTGCAACAATTTCAAACGTCACAAAGAAAATACAAATAACAAAAAAAAGTCACAAAATAATCGCACTCACACAAAAGTCACAAAAAACAAACGGCAAACTTGTTCACAATGAACTGCAAAAATAAACATTTTGCAAATGCCAATTCTAATCTGAAAATTGCATTTCTAAGTCTTGGCGAACTGTTCATATGTTGCGAAGATCATCGATATATTCGAAGCAGCAGCAGCAGCAACAACTTTATCTTGGTGTCTATTTATTACATATACGAACTTTTGGCCAAAAACTTTGCCGGCTTCATTTTAAGGTAATTTCTTTTTATTTTGTTTTTCTGTTTTGTTATGGGCGAAAAGTCGACTCAGTTTGGTTTTGTTTTGGAAACAGGCGGGACCATGTAGCCCTTACACACTCACTTTACTCACCTTCGCCTTTTTGTTGAATCTAATCAAGAGGCCGCATAAAGTTTATGCCACCCCAACCTCTTCTGATGTTTAACTTAAGATAATTTCCAAGTTCAACAAACAAAAGATTGTATGCCGAGCAGGGCAGGGTAGGGAGCAACACATCTCCATGTACGACGATAGGTATCGTAAACTTAACACAATATGTTATTGGTTTTTCTAAGACGTAGTAGTAGTAGTACACAAATTGCACAAGTTTTGCATGTTTATATCAAGGGAGGATGGGTGCGGTGAGGGTAAGCCACCACTACCTAGAAGTTTCTTCATTGCTGTTTTCTAAGGACTATAGAAAACTTCTTAGTTTTGCTTAACAAAATGAGAAGATAAAAACCTAAAATTTGTGTCATTTTTTTTTGTTGTTGTCTAAAGAAACATAACACAACTTTATGTGGATTTTAAGATGAACGTATGTCGTTGATAAGCATCGGTATAAACAAAATCTCAAAATTTTATGTAAACCTTTACAACCGAGTGATTGTTATTATGGCAAGCTGCAGGCAGTACGAAATTCTTGTCGACAGTTGAGCGTTTCGAAAGATGTTGAAACTTAATGCAATCTGCTTATAGTGATGAAGTTTGAAAGTTAAATTAGATAATGAGTAACTAAAAGCTACAATTTTGTTATTACTTTATCTAGAGAGTAATTGGGACATATTTGAATATGAGTCCTTAGACGGCGATATCGCAGTGGGACATTGGGACACAGTGGTCTGAAGCATTGTAAGAGGTGATTAAAACTTGTTATAACAGCAAAATAGCAGGCAAGATATTTTGACTACTTTTTAAACGCGTTAAACGTAAATAATTCAATAAAAGTGATATATCATTGGAAAGGTCTTGACTTGCAGTTGTGCACAATAGCATTTTCATTAAATTAAATACACTATAACTGCTTAAAAATTAAAAAAAATAAACCAAATACAAAACGGCTTAAGACGGCGATATCGAAATAAAACATTGGGAAACAGTAGTCCGAAGCATCGTAAGAGATGATTGGAATATCTGGATAGAAAAACAAATATGTTATAACAGAAAAACAGCAGGCCAAATATTTTGACTACTTTTAAAAAGTATTAAACGTAAATAATTCAATAAAAGTGATATATCATTGGATAGGTCTTGACTTGAAGTTATGCACAATAGTATTTTCTTTAAATTAAATACTCTACGACGGCTTAAAAATTAAAAAAAATAAACCACATATAAAACGGCTTAAGAAGGCGATATCGCTATGAGACATTAGGACACAGTGATCCTAAGCATTGTAAGAGCTTATTAGAAATGCTGGATAGAAAAACGAATATGTTATAACAGAAAAACAGCAGGCAAGATAAAAACACTTAATTTAATAAAAGTGATATATCATTGGAAAGGTATTGATTTGAAGTTGTGCACAACTATATTTTCATTAAAATAAAACCACTATAACCGCCAAAAAATTAAAAATAAATAAACCACATACAAAACGACATAACAAATCAAGAATAAACAACATTTTTCTTAGTCTTACAACCATAGCTGAGGCAATCTGTATACTTACTATGTTAAGGTGTAGAAAATGCAAGATTACAGTCACTTTATAAGATGGTGTGATGAGGAGCGCACCGGTGATGAACAGACTAGCCAATCGTAGGACTTTGTCTCTCTTGTACTACAATATGGGGACTTCTAGAGAGCCTTTTACCAGATGATAACTTCATATAGCATTATTGGTCTTACTACTGCAGTATACGACAAGTGAACAGTGCTTAGTCCATTTGCATCCAAATAGTGGCACTGTGCCTGTTTTTGCCCTATATAAGATATTGAACTTGAACTACAGTTTCTTGTCCAGGTATTTTTCACAATTTGCAGAAGGAGTTTCAGTAACCCCCCAAAGAGCTATGTTCTATAGATGGAATCGTAAACTTCCTGTTGCACAGAACCAATTTGGTCTTGTTTGGATTTACTTCGAGACCGTTTTCACCCGCCCACTTTGTCATAGTGATAAGGGCCTTTGAAGGATGTCTTTGAGTGCTCTCAAAAACTTCCTCCTCTGAAACATCAGACTCTGGCAAATCCTTTTGTGATTATCAATGTTCCACCTACTTTGCTAACAACGACTAAGCCAAAAAGCAAATGAGTATAAGAACATAATCCCTCTCTTAGCTGCTGCTGTTTATATTCCCTATTAAATTGAGCCAAAAGAGTAAAAGTTATACTTCCTAGCGATCATCTTACTTTTACCACAACATTTCCCTCTCCCCGCCGCCGTTTGTTTATGTATATTTTTTGTCATATCTATTAAATCTGGACATCTGGGAGAAAAACTGCCCACTTTCATTGGAACACCCAAAAATATAGGAGAGATTTTAATAAAAAAAAACACGCACACACACACTCACAAAACCCTAAAAGATTTTCTGCTCATTTACCACATTTGGTCATAAAAAGTCAGCCACGAAATAAAGAACAAAATCCCTGGTCCCTTATGCCCATAATGACCATCATTTTCTAGGCTATCTACATAGTATACTATAGTATAACATACAGAGAGCAGGGATGCGACGATGTACACAAATAATACTCCGGCTGTAAATTCAATATTGTAAGCAAATGAGTTCCACTCGATTATGCGATTAGGCATGACATGATGTTTTTTTGTTGCTGCCGTTGTTGTTGGGGTATTAATCTTGCATAGGGCTTTATGCCTGGACATACACACATTAACGCTGCGCTCGGGCGAGCATTTGCCCTGGTGGTATCTACTGTCATCCGACAACATTAAAAAGATACTATTTTGTTGGCTGTTGGCTGTTGTGTTCTCTTTTTTAATCTTTGACTACCTAACTGGCAATCCATCCATGACAAAAGTACGAGTAAAAAAAATTTAGTATATAATACAAGTAGGGAAACAAGAATCAGCTAGATTACAAGGCGTTTGCACAGTGGGATGAATACAGTAGGATGTTTTTCGATAAAGAGTGATTCATGAGGCAAAAGTTTTAAAATCATGAGAAAGTGGTTGGATAATCAGTTGATTTCTATAAATCTTGTGTGCCAAATATTTCTAGATGATAACTTTCAGCAACATCCAAGAAAGAAGTTGACTAATAATGTATCGATTCGGAAAGAGTATATGGAAATGATGGCAACAAAGAGAAGAGCTCGGAAAGAATTCCGTGGACTACAGACGGGCTTAAAAAGGCCGAGGAAGCCGTTCTTTGTTCTGAAAACGAACAGAAAATAACGATGGTGGGGACAAATACAAAGTTTTCTCCACATCAAAATCCATCATATTACAACGGCATTTGTTCCTTTTCATCTCATGACAAAAGACAAAAGGAAATCCTGTAGCAAATCCGGAAGATGGATTTACCCTATACGGTGGAATACGGAAATATGTCCGTGGTTGTGAGAAGAACTATGAAGCCTTTCCAGATTCCCATGACGAATAGAATGTAACATTGATAGATGATGGAATTAAAGCTCAGGTTTGTTTAGCTCTATCTTCAACATAGTAAAGAGCCATTTGTCACCTTAAGGCTTTGTCTGACATAAGGCGAGGTTGACCCCATAAACCTCATCTTTTGATTCAAGACCAAAATTTGTTTGGTTGCATCGTATATGAATCAAGAAGAATCAAAAAATCAAGAAACCCTAAAGACTTCTTAGAGAGGAATCGGAAAGTTTAAGCACCTCTGTAGTAGGTACAGACCATGCTCTATTGAGAGCTAGTAACAATATGAAAGAAAATGGTGATCTACTTATAGCTTACCTGTGCAGTACCTCTCTGGTCATATGCAACAAGAAAATTGGCAATTGTAGTTCACCCTATCGGAGTTCTTGAACCCTACTCGCCTGTATCGATATCAAGTTCTAAAAGTTGAAAACACGTTTCAAGGAGACTACAAAAGATCCTCTTGACACAAAGTCTTGTCCCAAAGAACTAAGACCCTTTACCATCGGTACCCCAAAGACTTCTAAGAGATTTAAGAACATTTTTCATAGGTGCATACCATTCTCTATGGGGAGGCAGCAAAAAAGGAGATTTACTTCTGCTTTTCGCCAATTATAGTTCAAGCTATAGTACCACTCGTCTGTATGGATTCCAAGTTCAAAAAGTCGAAATCGCATTGATGTATCAGAGATTCCAAAGCATTTCAAGGAGACTACAAATGATCCTGTTGTCAAAAAATCATGTCTCAAAGGACTAAGATCCTTTACCATTGTACCCTAAATACTTATAAGTGATGATGCGAAAAGATTAAGCACATCTTCTTGTGGAATACCTGTTGAGTACCTCTTTGGTCATATGCAACAGGGAAAACACCAATTGTTGTTTGCCCTATCGCTGTTCTTGAAGCTCACTCTCCTATATGAATTAAAAGTTGAAAACTTATTGAAGTATCAGAGAATCCATAGCGTTTTAGGGAGTCTAAAAAGGATAGCCTTGACAAAGATGAATCTACTTTTGCCACTCAATCCGGACAAGAGGTGTTAGAAAGGACATATGAGGTATTACCAGGCAATGGACTGCTATTAGTGAGAAATCATTCTCTGCTCATAACTGTACCGGATGTCAATTGGACTGAAACTTGGACAATCTAATCTGAAATCCGTTGAAATGTCTCAGACACTTGCAAACGATTGAAGGGCGTCTGTCCGAGGTTGCATTTAATCCAGACGGTCTCATACAATGTTGTATCTATGAAAACCTTATCATTCATTACTTGTGTCGGTCAAGAGGAGACACAGTCTGACTGGAAAGAAAGCTATTAGACTAAAGGTTGCGTCTAGTGATATTTGTAGAAGCTGTGGGGAGAAGGTGATCATATAAAACCTTCTGCGAAGTAGCTTATTTGATAGTCAGGCTTTCGCACGTCATAGACGTGCCCTTGTTGTTGTTGTTGTTGTAACAGCTGGTGGTAGCTGGGGTGATAATTCTTTATACCGATTTTCAAATTATCGCTACTGGATCGGACATATAATCCGATTATCATACGATCATTGCTGGCAACTCTGTTCGTTTCTTTGTAGATAACAAGGTTTGTGTGAAGGATCGTTAGGTGTTGTTGTTGTGAGTTTTAACCGCCAAATTCCACTAAAGATGGCGCCAGCTGGCTTGTTGATTCATATGAGATGTTGATGATTGTTGGCTGCAGAACTCGAAAGTATTTGAAAGTAATTTTTCGTCGATGTTGATTTTGGCCAGTGCCCCGGCCGGGAATCGAACCCGGCACCTTCGGATTGCTAGTCTACGTCGCTTCCACTGAGCTAACGGAGGCCCTAGCTTTGCGTTGATGTTAAGTTGTATTGGCATTGTCTACGCGTGGAAATGGGTCGAACACATGGTGATTAACTTCTCATTGATTTGGTCCGTGAAGGCTGATTCAATCCTTGAACAACCTTGTTCAGCTTGATAAAGCGGCGGTCAGTAGGGGGTAGCAGCCTACAATGGAGCCGAAGCTGGTAGTACCTTTGGGTACGAAACTTAACCAGTGATTTATCTGGTACCACAAGTGGTAGGGAGTTCCGGGGTCAGGTTTCCAGTGTCCTCCCAGTCATCACGGATCGTCAGATCTTAGTGGGGGTGTAGACAGGTCTAGCCTTAATACATAGTTGCCGTTCACTGTCGTCGAGCGCAAGGGGTTTGGAGTTCTCCCCGCCTCCCACCGGTGAGGATGCTGCATGCATGTGGTGTAGTACCAAACCGTTTCCATCTATCCGGGGTGCTGGTATTCAAATATCGCTGCCTGCGGATATGTAAAAATTCCATGTCTGTTCTTAGCGAAATGCGACCAATCCCGTGAAGTATGGTTCATTAAATAACAAATTGGTAGTAGCTTCAATACGAAACTCCAACTGGTGAGTGTGACATAGTGATTAAAACCGAAATCGCTGGTAGAGTCCTCAGGCTCGGTGTGGAGTTGCATAAAGTAGCGGAGGTGTTAAGATAGGCCTAACCTTGGCTAAAGGGGAGTATGCTCCATAATAATATACCCAATTTGGTATCTTCTGGCTGGAAGAAAGAGCCGACAATTGCGGTATCTTGCTCCCAAAATTGTTGACACCTCCTCATACATGGTTCAAGCTTGCTTGGGCTGTGTAAGTGATCGGATTTCTCATGGATCTGAAGATGTGAGAAAAATTTTCACATTTCATGAACGTCAAGCCGAGGGCATTACTAATGATAAAAACTTAATTTCCCTTTGCACCCCATGAATGAGGTATGGGATAGTTTCTCGCGTTGTTGTGAATTAACACGCTTTCAATTTTTAAATTCACAACTAACGGCACCTACTTGTTTATCGACGAATGCGAACGTCACTGTTTGAGAAGCTCTTACTAGACACGCTGATTGACTCGACACTTAATACTGCGAAGTTGCTGTCAACAACATTCGAGGGGAGCCGACAATGAAAGAACAATTTTTTTAAGATGACTGGAGCCAGGTTTGAACCTGCGATCTCCCGCATGGTAGTCGCGTGTTCTAACCACTATGCCACGGCCGGTCCCACTATTGATAATGCATTACAAATTATAATGCATTACTAATTATAATCACCCAATGTGCCAAAATATAGTTCAACATATTAAATAAATAGGCTAGATCAGAGTTTCTTAAACTGCTGACCGTGAGTATGTGTATGATGTCCGCCGTCTTATCTGTGGAGATTTCTTTCAATAGTACTAGAATTCATTTTCTTAAATGAATTCGTGTGTTTTTTATTAAAGGAGTCCTTGTGCTTGGTTTTTTAGGAGGGTTCGCTAAAAAAAAGATTTAGAAACACTGGGATAGATGATTTTGAGTTAAAACCAATTACCAGCTTAATTGGTTAAGGCTACGAATTCTTCGGTGATAATTTATTTTTAGCATTTATGCAAAAAATTCCTCTTCACCCACTGTGCGACCTAGCAACCTGAATTTGTTGTTACCCTGTTCGCTTCGCTGCTGATCGCTTAAGGTTTACATTAACAAAAACAACAACAACAACATATAAAACACAACAGCCAACAACAAACAACCACATCAAGTTTAAAATTGTTCACTTTAATTTGTTGTTTGATAATTTGTACACATTCTTGCTGTTGGTGTTGTTGTTTTGTGCTGCAGCAGAAAAATCAGAGAAGAGCACAACAAAACAAAAAGGATGTTGCATTTATTATTATCATCCTCCGAGCAATACATGCGTAAGCGTATGTATGTATGCATGTAGGCAAGAACAACAAAAAAAGAAGATATGTTTTAATGCCCAAAGGTAATAACAATGCTGTTGTAGTTGTTGTTTTTTTAGTTTAACACAGGGATTAAACAGGCGCACACACACATGGTTGAAAACACATGATGACGACGACGATGATGATGATGTGTATGATACATGTACGATGAAAGTATGTACATTAGGGTAATAACTTTTTTTGGACAACATTCTCCCCAGGGCTTTTCTAATGGCAAATATAGTATTAATGATAAAAAAAACTATTTCAGTTCATTTTGCGGAAAAAACCTTACGCACCGACAGCGATTTCTAAAATGCCTTTTATATAGGTTTTTTCAATTTTTTTTCATAAATTTTTTTTTTAAATATGGTTTATACATTTGTAGGTATGTAAACAAATAATAACAATAAATGATTAAAAGTAGGTATTGTAAGATATAAACTTTAGGTTCAAAATACGCGATGTTTTACAAAGCGGATATATATCTTATACTATTTTTATTTCAATAAATTTTTTTTTTAAACTGTTTGATTCGAAACTTTAACGCGTTTGGTGCGTAACCTTTTTTAACGATAGCGAAAAACTAAAAACGCAGTTCTTAATATTTTTCCATGCCCTACACGATTTCGTCTGGGGAGATTTGATATTTGCAAAAAATGCAAAAAGTTATTACCCTAATGTACATACGTTCAACATTCATCCAATCATTTGGGCATTTCAATATCTGCCTCATTGCAAAATCCATTCGATCATAACAAGAGTTGCAAGCGCGAATATTGTGTGTGTTTTGGTGATTTTTTTTTTGAAAAATTCCCATAAATTCACAATTCGTTACGTTTAGTTTTCAGCATAAATTCCGCTGATGGTTTCGAACAAAGAAAGCGCATATATAAAAAGTTGTACTCCTCATAATGAGCTATGTAAAACATCATGTTTTACAAGACTATTTTGGTTATAACTTTTGTGTGGCTCAGTGCATACACCCAGCACAGCATAGCACCACAGCTAACAACAAACAATCTACCACCAGAGCCTTACTGATTTGTTAACTTGGTTGTAATAAAGCATCATTTCATATATGAGAGTTGTGGCTCAGCCACAAAAACAAAAGCAAATGTAAACTTGTTTTATTTTGTTGTTGTACTGCTATTGTTAATGTAGGCGTTTTGTATAGATTTTCTTCTGCTTACATCTGGGGGAGTAGGTATATTGGATGGAGAAGGAGATTCTTGTAACTAAAACATATATATTCATTCTTTATTCAATTTAGATCAATTTGTATTCATAACGTTTTGTTGCAGCTATTAAATTAAACAATTGAGTTTGTGTTTTGTTTTGTTTTTTTTTTTTTGTCTTAGGCAATCTATTTATAGGTGGCATTGATATGCTGAGATTGAAAATATTGAAAGGTTTTATTTTCTTATTATATAGTAAAAGGAAAAATCTACATATGTATGTATATCAATTTAGTGTAAAGATTTAAGCATCTCGAACAATCTCAATTTAAATGTTAGTCAATTAAATTTCATTTATTCACAAAATATCAAGAGAATTTATAATGTAGGCCTTTGGCAGCTCAAGGGAGTAACGATGATTGCAAAAAATATATAATGTCTTTGTTTTGGGTATTATTGTAACTAAGTATAAATACTCATATTTCAACAAATTGCTTTATTTTGTTAAAGATTTGACGGCCTGTGATATCACATAACTTAAAAATGTTTTGTTGCATAATATCTTTACTAAGTATTATTGCAAAATATGATATTATTATCATTATCATCATCATCATTTTACTCATTGGCTATTTATAGTTTTGACACCTCATAAAGCATCTTATATATACAATTTATATACTTCTAATAGTCTTAGACATATCATTCTTTGCCGACTTGTTCTATAAGTCCTTAAGGACACATTAAAGAAAAAAAACAATAGCCATAACGGGAACATATTAAACCATTATACTGATATGAGGCGCTATGGTTATCTTAGTACGAAAATTGTGATGTGCGATTTATAATCCTTTATCTAATTTAAAATGTTAAAAAAAAAAAATTTTTTTCATTGTATAGAAATTTACCAAAATTAGTACCAAAATTCTTCAGAGTGCCAACCCTGACGTTAGCTAATTACAAACCGACATATCTTAACATTTATCAGATCCACCCACTAGCTTATTACAAGAAGTTACAACCCGCTTTACAAATATACACAAATGCTCGGACATTCCCCTGATGTAAGCTCAGTAGTCTGATCATGTTTATTTGCCAGCATGCACTCAGTGGTTACAATAGCTCAGCGGTAATGCGTTAAGCTAGTGTTCTGAGGATCGTGAGTTCGAGCCCGCTTTAGGCCGTATTTTAAAGATTGTTTTTTTTTTATTTTTTTTTTGTTTTTCTTTCTTTTTGCCTTTAAATTCTGAGTTATTTTTAGCTCAGTTCTAAAACTAGCTTAGACTAATACACACTGGTAATCAGTTCATGTGGTTTTGTAGTCGGCGGCAAAGAAATTGCGGTATTTATGTAAAAAGAAGTAACTAGTGTTAGAAGCATAGTGATGTTCGCCTTCGTTTAAGCAGATTGACCATTAGTTATTCTTTTGGTTTTCAATCGTCATCAGAAGTACAACTAACAGTCTAGTGCCAGTGTTTAAAAGAGAATTAAGTTATTGTGTTGTAATCAAATACTTATCATAAACATATGTATATTAAATTTTGGCTGTAATCACAGAAAATTGCTGAATTGAAGCAGAGTAAGCAAGCTCCGGCTATAGATATACATAAGTATATCCAAAAGCCAATTTTATTGTAAGTGGAAAGTTTTGATAAACGTGAACAAAGATTTAATTAAATCCTTCCGGATAGCTCTAATTCTGGTGCTGTTACTACATGCGTAAGACGTGTAACCAATATTTGAGGGCAGCCCAAATATATTTTTGCTATATACCAGACTTTTGTAGGTAAGAAAAATATAAGTTCAGTTATGGAACGGTAATAGAATATATGTCATAATTTCGCAGATCCGTCATCCTAAACATCAGTTAATACATTCATTATCTGCTTATCTTAAACTGTCTAAAGCAAGTGCTGCAAGTTCGAGTAAAGAAAAAAAAGGTGCACGAAAGGCATCGGGGAATGGAATTAAAGATTCTCATCGACCTAACCTACAAAACCGGGTAACCTTATTGGGACAACCACCTTATTGCGCCAGCTTTTCAAGGAACGGCCATACTCTGGACATAACAGCGCTATATTTGGGCCGTTTAAGTTTCGTCGTAATCTAAGATTTCAAGAACCAAAAGTAAACCTATTGGGGAAATTCAATTTGTGTCGTAACAAATTCCATAGGCTACAACTACTCTCAAACGGCTAAAATTGCATAAATTAATCTATTCAGCCTCGACGGGAATTCACGATTTGGTTTCCTCTTAGACGAAATATATAAAACCAAAGAACAGATAAGATATACAAATTTTTGGACCTAATCTTGTCAGAAGCAAAGCTTTTAAATTACTTTAACCCTTACAGATTATTCAGCACCAGATTCAACGAGGCCTCGGAGTTCTGTAAATTAAGCTGAGTACGGGTGAGTCGACATATAACCTCTTTTTATAATTTTTGCATAATTTAAAAACTTTGCTCTTCATGTAATTAAAATTTAAATTTGTGAATATTATGGTCAATTACATGAAATAACTACGAGTTAACATAATCTTTTAACGGTAAACGAAACTTAAAAAAAAAGAAATTATACAATCAAAAATTGGTAATAGTTTAACTAAAAATTTTCGTAATGTAAGTTTTGACAAAAGGGCCATTTCCTAAAAGTTTTTTTTTCTGGTTCCCTCAGTGTAGGATGGAAGCATTATCTATCCAATATTACCAGGTATATGGTTTTGTTTTTTCACTTTTGAATTTCCTCAGCTGCTTAACTTTTGAATTGTTTTTTTTTAAATATAGAAAGCTAAATCTATGTTAACTATAATCTAATTTAAGTTTTCAACTTTCCCATTCATTTTCATCAATTAATATTCAATTTACATAAGTCGTTTAATGTTAAATTTTAATGGACTTGTTTGACATTCTAACATATGAAATAAGTTAATAGTATAAATAATTACATTCCAAGATTAAAAATTAAATGAAAACATAGTTATTGAAATGTTAACTATTGAGTTTATAGGTTTGGTTTATAAATTTTTGAAATGAATAAAATTGTAAATATAAATATGGAATAAAACTAACATATTTCAATGGGGTGAAGTAAAGAAAGGGTGACTATGGAATTAGGGGGTCTTTCTTATATAATTGGCCAAGAAGGACCAAGGTTGGGTGGGATAAAAAAATGGCTTGACTCCACAACATCTGGAGAGTACTTTCTAGAAGTTCCATGACTGATATCTTTTCCGTTTTTTTTTAACTAATTTTGTAACTGACCATAGGGGCAACAGTAATAGGGTCAGAACTAGCCCTCCAACTTATATATTTGATATTAAGAAAAAAAATAGGGAGTCTTTAATAAATTTTTTGTTTATGTTCTTAATTTAAAGAGGCAGTAAACTCAATAAGGACCCGAACCCCCCTCTCGACTGCTTGCTAGCAAATAAATGGCTCCCGTAGTCCTTCATTGAGCTTAGTATCCCTGCATTAGTAACATCTTTCTTTAAATTCATGTTCTTAAAACCAACCTAATTAAGTCGTGGGTTTTTTCCCTTGGTTGAACTATCTATTGAACATTACAAAATGCTTTACAATTTACATTCCATGAATCGATTTTTGTTAAACATTGTTACGATAGAGATTAAGACTAAAAATTTTACCAGAAAGTAAAAGCCAGCGTTAACGGATATGAATCACCTATAGTAAGGACAAGGATGGACATCTATCAAGTGCTGAATAAAAGTAAACCCAGTGTGTGCTTAAACTACTGGGGGATCAGTCTTTTACCCATCGCATATAATGTCGAGTGTACTATGTGAAAGACTAAATTTAGTGTTATTCCACCTTATCAGGGTGGCTTGGTAAGATATTCACACTACGGCAAAACCAGGAAAAGACCTAAGACCATCTTTTCGCCGGCTATAAAGATGCCTTCGGCAGCCCCATGCGGCTAAAATTACTCCTAGGCATGGCTGAGTTTGAAATTCCAGCGAAACTGATACGCCTTTGCGGAATAACGCTGTCGGACACGAAAACTTCAGTGAAGATTAGCAAGGACCTTACAAAGCCATTTAATACCAGACGAGGCCTGCGACAAGGCGACGGCCTATCGTGTCACCTCTTCAAAATAGTGATGGAAATGATAATGAGGAAAACCGCACTGAACACGAGTGACATGATATTCCACAAAAGCTGATGACGTAGACATAATCGGCCTAAAAGTGCGGGATGTGACTGCAGCCTTCTCAGGAATTCGGAAGGTACAGTGAGCGATGACAAAATTAAGTAATTAGTTTTAACCAACAAATAATCTACTTGTTTGGGATGCTAGGGGCTCCGTCATCAGTAAAGCTAAAGGCGCCTGCCTCTAAATCCGGATACGTGGTCAGACGCATTAACGATTTTCACATTTCAACAAGAGAAACAGATCGACATGTACCATATTTTTATCTACTATAAAGCTGTCTTCCGTAGCCCGATACAGCAGAAATTACTCGAAGCCTTAGCTGAGTTTGTTGTTCCAGTGAAGCTGATGTGACTCTGAGTGACACGAAGTCTTCAGTAAAGTTTGGCAAAGACCTTACCGAGCCATCCTATACCAGACGAGGCCAGAGACAAGACGTGTGACCTATGCAAAAGTGATGTAGATGATAATGAGGAGAGCTGAAGTAAACACGAGTGACATGATATTCAACCAATGTCACATGTCACTTCCGTACGCTGATGATGTTGACAGGACCGGTCGAAATCCAAGGGATGTAACTGCAGCCTTCTCTGGTATTCAGAAGGTATCAGGGAAAATGGGTCTAATGGTAAACGAGGACAAAACAAAGTTATTTGTTTCAAAGAACAAAGAGTCTATTTGTTCGCGATTTAGCAAATCCTGGAGAAGACCCAAGAGAATGAAATCGACATGTACCGAATTTTCATCTACTATAAAGCTGCCTTTCGTAACCCTATAAGGCAGAAATTACTCGTAGCCATGGCTAGGTTGGTATTTCAGCGAAGCTGATACGCCTTTGCGGAATAACGCAGACTGACACAAAGTCTTCCTTGAAGATAGGTAAGGACCTCTACGGAGCCATTATATACGAGACTTCAACATAGTTATAGAGATGATAATGAGGAAAGCTGCAGTAAATACGAGTAACACGATATTCAACAAAAATGGTATGCTATTAGCATACGCTGAGGGCATAGACATTATCGGCCGAAAAGTGCTTGATGTGACTGCAGCCTTCTCAGGTAGACATAAGCAGTTACCAAAAATTAGTCTAACGGTGAACTAGGACAAAACGAAGTTTTAACGAACAACACATCTACTCGTTTGAGACGCTTCGTGAACGTTGACAACTATAATTTCGAAGTGGCAGATAATTTTATCTACTTAGGCTTCGCCATCAAAAAAACTAAAACGACAGCCTCGATATCCGAAGATGAATTCAGCTTGCTAATAAATGCTATTACGGACTATGATTTAATGACAGAGTAATACGAAAATTTGTTTGAACAATGCTGCTTAAAAACTGTTTCCACTTATCTTGAAATTGGTGCAGTGTCGTCGCTGTTGACATGGAAAAACTTTAATTGTCGTTATATCCTGAACTAAACATCCAAAGCAAAATGGAGCTTAACTTATGATCACCATACAATAGTTGTAAAATCACTAAGATATAGTTGGGATCTTATCTTGTAAAAGGTTGGGAACTAAACTTAAGATGGGTGAGAATCCCTTGTGTATGCCTTTGTATAACTTTAAGTGCCTTTATCTTCTAAACTTAGCGTCCAACTAAAATACAGTTGGAATCTCGCCATCGAAATGGCTAGAAATCAGTCGATACACATATGTAAAACTTTAAGTCCATTTATCTCCTAAACTAAGCGACCAATTGTAAAAAGGAGGTTCATTACTGATGATATCGATACCTTTAAACTTAGGTAAGTACCCGGACAAAACCGGCTTATCTGGTTAAATCGGATAAATCGGTTCTGGCAGTATTCGAGAGAAAAATACTATGTAAAATATATGGGCCCATAATAGTTAACGGAGAATATCGACGTCGTATGAATTATGAGCTGTATACTTACATTGACGTAGTTAGACGCATTAAGGTACAGCGGTAGCGTTGGCTGGGTCATATTGTACGCATGAAAGAAATTAATCCAGCACAGAAAAGGACGAGCAAAACTACGTTGGAATGATCAGGTTACTGAGAACTTTGCAGAACTTGGTGTGACAACTGGAGTAGTAGCGCAGAATATCGAGGCGCATATTATATTTTTTTACGTGCGGCATATAATCACCATATACGATTGCAAAGTATTGTACAGTAAAGTTTTAAATTTTTTCTCAATATATCCACATTATTTATAATAACTCCAAAACGACCTGTCAAAGGTCGATATATGCTACACCCTTGCTACTTTCCAACAATAACATAGTAAGAGTTATTAATAAAATAGTGAACATCCATTTCATTATTGGAGTATTTTATTAAAAAAAAATATTTGGTCACACCTGTCACTCCTAAGATATTAAGAAATTATTTGGTCACACCCGTCACACCCAAGATAGAATAAATTTTTTTTTAATGAATAAAAAGAAAATGAAGGAACTTAAAGGAAATAACATTGGTTATATCATTGAAAGTAAAAAAGTATATGTTTTTAAATAATTTGTTAAGTTTTCATTTTAGGTCACGCTAGTCGCAAAAAGAGGTCAAACCCATTTTAACTCCTATAAGGATTTGTTTTATAGAAAAAATGGTTTTTTGCAAGCACTATGCAGTCATATTCCTTTAAATCTCAAATTTGTAAGGTCACACCTGACACAGTCTTCTAATTGACGTTTTGAATAGATATAGTGATCTTTTTGTTTTTACTAGTTGTTAAACGTTTTTAAGGTAAACATCTTTGGAATCGCAAAGATATTTTTATATTTTGAATTATAACGAAAAATGTGAGTATCACGGACACACCCGTCACATTGGAATTACCCATTTGTCATTTGTTTCACGGGATAGACTTTTTGCTTCCCTACAGATACTTTCAATGTTTTCCACTTATATACATTTTTAACAAATAATAATTTTTGTCATCACAACTTACCAGTTAAAGTCACGCAAGAAAATCCATAATCAGCGTGTGAGTTTATAATCCAAAATTTTCTTTGAGATAGTTTACAATTTCTTGAAAATTTCACTGGAAATAAAAAAAAGATGTTGGTTAAAATTAGCAAATAATTTTCGTATGTTGATTCAATTGTAATTTAGGTTTTTAACAGAAATTAATTGGAACATTATAATTGTTAATAATTTGTTTATTTTCATCCAATTGGTCCTACAGACTTTTGTAAACTTTGTCATTGAGTGATACTCAGTTGAACGACGCTGAAAAGTAAATTTAAGGTTATATGAAAATTATCTTTCTACTAGAGAGGCATTTTGAGCATTTCATGCTTTTTGTAATAGATTGTGTTTATTTTTCTTTGGAGTTATGTGATGTCAAAGTCTTGGCCAGCAACAATACAAGACTTGGCAGCCAAAACATTACTCGCGAAACACCATTGGCAATGTAGGAAACATTATTCATAAGTAGAAACTTTGGTACAATGTGACCTACATTTGAATGAAATTATCTTTTAAGCAAATGCCAGAGACTGTTCTTTCTGATCCTTGTAAATATTCCATCATCCAATTCCGTTTTAAGTATTTCATTTATAACTTAAAAAATGAATCACCCTTTTTTATCCTATCCAAATATGATTTTCATATCATTGATGCCAGACCAACTTCTAACTGCTTACATCACAATGCTACTAACAACTTTTGTGAGACATTAGTTAACATATCACTCAACCATATAAATTCCAGCTACTAAGTTCTTATATTACTTACAACTATTAGCTGTAACATACTTTACGAAAAATTGTTTAAATCCCATTGCCATTGCTTGGCTCCTCATAATACCTCAAACGAAACTAATCTACACAAAAGTATAATCATTAAATTTAATTAGTATTACTAAACAACAAATCTTCAAGTTGTTATTTTACACAACAACATCACAGATTTATTTCTAAAGAAAAAGCCAGACTCACAAAATGGTGAAAGGGGTGGAGAGGGGACAGGGTAAAAAACCCAAACTTCATCTACACAACATTTAACTACTACAAACTATTTGAATGTTGTGCAAAGAAGTCGTGTGTGTGTGTGTATGTGTGTGTTATCAAAGGACTTTTCACATTTAACCAATTATTTCAACTACAAAACTTCATTATTGCACAACAAGATTACCCAGACCGACTGCAAAGCTAAACGAAAGAAACAAACAAAAAAAATGTATAACCCTCAACAACATATAAACCGAAGGCAGACAAGAACAACAACAACAAATAGCATTTATATATATTCTTTAAGAATTTTCTAATATTGTACATAGAAATGATTTGCAAAGAATTTTAATTGAAATTTCATATAAATATTTTCAGATTTTTCCATATAAATAATATTACAACAAGATGCAGAGAAGATATTCTTAACATCAATGCTAAGAATCTTATGATTATGACTTACAGTCTTACTGTTATGGCCTAAAGTTGCATTGCAGTAGAGGCAGAAATTGGCGTGTGTCAAGCGTTCACAGTTCATGTAAGTCATCTGTGCCTCTTACGAGGGGTGTGTTCACCATTTGCAATAAACTAATTATGGTTTTTACACTCCTTTAACACCAACGGGTGGCAAAAATTGCTGCCATGTTTTGCCTGGCATCCATATGTGTTGCAAGTAGCAGCAAGTTTTATGACAGATTTCTTAATGGCTCGTGTGCAGACACTAGAACAGCAGCGACACAACAAACGACACACACAGAACAATAAGACAATGAAAAACATATGTTAAACATACGAAGAAGAAAACGTCCATCGGTATGTGAGACATCTATATTAAAGAAGAAAGTCAGACAGTCGGAAAATTGAAAGACAGCATCAGCATGACATCGAGCACAAGCAACTGTGCAATGAGCAGACAGCTCTGATGAGTAGAAGGGTAAGGCTAACTGACGGTGATCGTCAAACAGGAGGAAAAAGTTATGAAATTTGGTATACAAGCTTATAAAATAAAATACTGCATTTGTAAGAAAGTTCCCTAAAAATCAGTACTGAAATTTCAGTCCAATAAACTGACTGATAAATACCATCACCCACTATAAGATATTGTTTAAGTCTTGAGTTATTGAAATTAACCGATTTGTAATTTAAACCGGTTAGAAAGTTTCAGTCGGGCAACCCGACTTACATTTACCCTTCCCCTCACTAAAACAAATAATTCTCTATTATATTGACATTTTTACTCGATTTTGAAAGTGGGCGGAGTGCACATTTGTATGGGAGGTACGAGAAGGGGTGTGTTTAGGCTTCCGGATTTATTCTCCATAACTTTATCCTGTTATAGCTTTACTAAATACAGAATTTGGGCACGATTGCGTTGGGTGTACTGATAATATTACTACATCCCTAAAGTGGGCGGAAAGGTACATTTGTATGGGAGGTACCATAAGGGGCGTCGCTAGACTTCAAATTTTTTCTCCAAAACTTTGTCCTGTTCTAACATAACAAAATACAGAATTTGAGCACGATTGTGTCGAGTATATTGCTATTAGTACCCTATTTCTAAAGTGGGCGAAGTGGTACATTTGTATGGGAGGTACCAGAAGGGGCGTGTCTAGACTTCCTGATTTTTTCTCCAAAACTTTATCCTGCTTGAACTTTACCAAATACAGAATTTGGGCACGATCGCGTTAGGTCTTTTAATAATATAAATCGATTTCTAAGGTGGGCGGTACCAGATGTGTATGGGAGGTACCAGATGGGGCGTGGATAGACTTCCTGATTTTTTCTCCAAAACTTTATCCTGTTATAGCTTAACTAAAAATAGAATTTGGGTACGATCACGTTTCATTTATTGATATTATTCCTCCATCTCTATAGCGGGCGGAAAGGTAGATTTGTATGGGAGGCACCAGAAGGGGCGTGGCTAGGCTTTTAACATTTTTTCGAAAACTTTATCCTGTTATAGCTTTACTAAATACAGAATTTGGGTACGATCCCGTTGGGTGTATTGATATTATTACTCGATTTCTAAAGTGGGCGGAATGGTGTATTTGTATGGGAGGTACCAGAAGGGGCGGGGCCATGTAGCCCATTTGCAATACCGTAAGTAGTTTTGGGGAAATAATAACTCGTGCAAAATTTCAAAACATTTGGTTGCGTCTTTCGAAAGATATCGTGCGAACCAGCCGGACAGCCACCAGACAGACAGCCAGACAGACGGGCATGGCTCAAACGACTTAAAAAGTCATGAATCGAATGGTTCAAAGAAACCTAGGGTCTAAAGTGACTCCTTCTATGTGTTACACTTTTGGGTCGTATCAAATTATATATACCTTCATCCCTAAGGGTGATGGTATAAAGAAGTATTTATTAATAGGAAAGACTAAATCCAACGTTATCCCACTTGATCGGGCCTCATGAGTGTAGGTTTCGCTCTGGATATTCAGCAACAGACCAGATATTCCCCTTTCGGCAAATCCTGGAAAAGACCCAAGAAAACTGACATGACACGTACCATCTTTTCGTGAACTATAAAGCTGCCTTCGACAGCCAAATACGGCGAAGCTGATACGCCTTTCCGGAATGACGCTGACTGACACGAAGTCTTCAGTGAAGATTGGTAAGGAACTTACGGAACAATTCTATGCCATACTAAGCCAGAAACAAGGCGACGACCTATCGTGTGACCTATTTAACATAATAATGGCAATGATAATGAGGAAAGCTGCAATAAACACGAGATGCACGATATTCAACAAAAAGCCACATGCTACTCTCGTACACTGATGACGTAGACATCATCGGCCGAAATCTGCGGGATGTGACTGCAACCTTCTCAGGTATACCGAAGGAATCAGCACGCTAACAAAACGATGTTACGAACAAAGAATCTACTCGTTAGGACGCTGCGTGATCGTAATGAACTATAATTTCGAAGTGTAGATGATATTGTCTACATAGGCTAAGCCAACAAGAAAACTAATAGCATCAGTCTTAAAATCCAGAGAAGTATACTGTTTGCCAATAAATGCAGTTACTGAAATAACGATGCAATAACGGAGCTCTCCCTCGATGGACGGAAATCCAACTACAGTGAAACTTCGATATTACGAACTTCGTTATAACGAAAAACTCAATATAACGAATTTTTAGCTGAGACCCTTGAAAAAACCTTTTTATTGCAAAGTTTTTCATACAAAAATGCTCTATAGCTATAACGAAAAAATTCTGATCTATAGCCTCTATATAGCGAAGTATTTTTTCAAAAGCCTCTATACAACGAAATTATAATTGAGTAATACATACATATAACATTTTAAGTGTGCAAGTCATTATCAAAAGCCTCTACATAACGAAGTCTTGAACTATAGCCTCCATACAACGAAGTCAGAATAAAGCATAAAGCAAAATTAAATTTTAAGCAAAACGGGGAATTCCCTTTTAAAACCAACGAAAGGTAAATGTCTTTGCAGGTTAATATGTAAAGCGCCACAAATTACATAGTCAGTTCTGTTTTGGTTCTTTGTCAAAATGAGTGTATTAAAGCGTAAATCAATTTCTATACGAGAAAAAACAAACAAAAATTACACAATATTTTACTAAAATGTAATAAAATAAAAAAATAATAAAAACTTAATTTTTTATTTACCTCTTAAATAGTTAATTTTTATTATTATACTAGTATTTTCGTGTAAAATAGAATTCGGACAAAAAAAAACTATAGTTATAACGAATTTCTTTCGTATTTCTTTAAATTTCGTTATACCAAGGTTTCACAATGCATATGTATAACGAATCAATAGCTATAACGAAGTATTTTTCGGTCCCCTCTAGATTCGTTATATCGAAGTTTCACTGTATATTAAATGCTATAACGTCACCTTAATTTATAATCAGAATCCTGATCAATCGGTTCTGGCCGCATTAGAGAGGAAAATACTCCGTAAATTATATGGGCCCATCATCGTTAACGGAGTTTATCGTATGAATCAAGAGCTTAACCAGCTGTATACGGACATTGACGGTATCAGACGCAGAAAGGTATAGCGGTTGCGTTGGCTAAGTCATGCTATACGCATGGATGAAAATACTACAGTTCGAAAAGTCTGTTATAACAAACTAAATGGATGGCGCAGCTGAGAGCTACCAAAACTCCTTTGGTAAAACCAGATTCCTGGTTCCTTCCAGAACTTGGCGTGACTAACTGGAGAAGAAGCGCAGAAGATCGAAGCGCATATTATACTTTTGTACGTGCGGCATAATCACAATTGAACGATTGCAAAGAAGTGCCAGCTAAGTAAGTAAGGATACCCAGGAACGAGTTCAAAATCAATGGAAATAAGTTTGAGACAGCGAAAAATTTGAGTAAGAAAATAATCATCCAGCAGGAGCTATAGAGATTTTCAATAAGAGCGGGTCGAAGTTACAATAAGTAGAATACGAAAGCTGTCTGTAGAATTTAAAAAAAAATATTATTATCTTTGAAAGGATCTGGTAAGCCTTCTGTGTAGAATAAAGTACTGTGCAAATGTCGGTCGTGATTTCTTACGGTGGCACGGAATCCAATGGTTGTATCCAGGATGCTGCTGCAAACATCCTGCTGACTTTGATCGATGACCTATGCCCTAGGTTATGCTGACTTCGGTCGATTGCGGGTTATTGCAAAAGACCAGCGACTTTAGAAAACCGCACCAGAAATATTCTAGCGAAGTCCTATCACACCATCTTGGTAGTCAATTCTCGTTACTTCCGCTAAATATGAGTTCCTCAAACTTCCATTGGAGCAAAGGGCGTCAGTTACAGCCGTCCGCCATCGGACACGATTTGGTGCAATCGATCTTAATTGGTTCTAGGATACGCCGAGGTTATTCATTTCGCTTTTGGTGGACCGAAACCATTTTATATTAGGTCTTCCCCGCCGACGACCTGCCTGATGAAAGGGGTTCCATTTAAGAGCTTGCTTAGCCACGTTGTCATCATTTCGGCGTAGAGCCAATCCACACGAATTTCCGTTGCCAGCGGTATTTGCCGAGATCGCGACAACAGTTCTGCATTTGAGTAAAGTCCTGAGTTAGGCTGACTTTAAGGGCATCGATCGATTGTAGCTTATTGGAATAGACATGCGACTTTAGGGCAGAGCTGTAAACCAATCATTACAATTTGTACTCATTACTGCTTAATTACAAATACAAGTACATCTAAAAAGGAATTGAAAGTTAACTACAATTCTAATTACATGAGGAATTGGAATTGAAACTAAAAGTCTCAACTACACAGGTAATTGTACTTGAAAGTAATGATTCCTAATTACTTTTCAATTAGCTCAATTACTTTTTAATTACAAGGAATTAAAAGGAATTGACGGAATTGGGAGGAATTGGAAGGAATTAAGAGGAATTGCTGCAATTTGGAAAGGTCCGTTATGTTAAAATATATTGCTCCCACTCTCCTTTTCTCTTTGTGACGACACACTGTGGAACTTACAATTTCTACCCCTTATTTCAAAATTATTTCAATACCTTTCCAAATTGCAGCAATTCCTCTTAATTCCTTCCAATTCCTCCCAATTCCGTCAATTCCTTTCAATTCCTTGTAATTAAAAAGTAATTGAGCTAATTGAAAAGTAATTAGGAATCATTACTTTCAAGTACAATTACCTGTGTAGTTGAGACTTTTAGTTTCAATTCCAATTCCTCATGTAATTAGAATTGTAGTTAACTTTTAAATACTTTCGAACATGGTAGGTAATGATTACTTGTACTTGAGTTTACAGCTCTGCTTTAGGGAAACCCTACAAGAACTAGTATACATTACAAGATCTTGGTGGTCACCTCTGCTTAATTTTCGATTCTATGCACCCAAGAAAGAATTCTAATTTCGTTTTGAGATTCTGGTACATTAGACTTGATGAACAATTTTTAATCATTATACTAAAGTCTGCTGATGAAGATTCGTGGCTGAATCCGAAACAGCGAAACAGACTGCCTGGCATTATAAGAATATCGGTCTGCTACTAACTTCTTTCACAAACCCTGGTCTTGAGCTTGAGATAAATTCCAAAACAAGACTACGTAGACTTTTTTAGTCTTGCGGAGTCAAATCGAATCAAGTCAAATCTTGGCGGCCAATAAACGTCACGCGGCAGAATATCATAATCATAATATCAATTCATTCGTGAAGAAAGTAAACATTGCTGTTGTTGTAACAGCTGGAGCAATAATTTTTATTCCGATTTTTTTTTCAATTTGTTTCTTTTCTTTGTAGATAACAAGGTTTGTGTCAAGGGATAGTTAGGCGTTATTGTGAGTTTTAACCACCAAATTCCTTCAAAGATGGCGCCAGCGGGCTTTATGTGTATGTTATTGTTGTTGTTGTAGCTGCATATGTGTCATATTGTCAGCTAGGTGTTGTAAATTTCGTATTGTATTGTATTTTCTACTGAATTGGATTCCAGGCCCGTTTCCACTGGGTGAGTCCAAAGCGACTTGAGAACAAGTGGTCACTGATTACAGGCGGGACAGATATTGGACGTATTACAATCAATTCTTGACCAGTATAAATTGAAGCGGCTGTATTAGCCAGATGTTAATTGCGCCAAAACACTTCTAGTCTGCCTTGGTAATTCTTCCTTCTCTGAAGACATTCTGAGCACGACATTCACTACGTATTTATTTACGGCTTCAACGAGTGTGTCAAAGTGCCTCATATATCCTTTGATCTAGAGGCTCTCTCTTGTAGCGTTGGACCTCGCGCTCATGAAGGTCTTTCCAGACCTGCCAGGGAGCCTATCCACAGTGTGGTGGTTTGGATGGCTGGTTCGGTAACAAAACGGATTTACTGCTTCGACTCAAGGATACGACCTTCATCTCCTAATATAGGTGGTCCACAGAAAATATGAAGATGCAACAAGTTGCAGTCCTCAGGTCGGCATTTTGGCATGTCTGCAGGTTCTCCCACTGCGTCTCGCTCAAACTCGGTTACCACACTGGAGCTGTATAGTTTATCACAGACCGACCTATCGCTTTGTAAGAGTGATAGATTCTGTTTCTGTGATTAAGATTAAGAAGGTCTTTCCTGACCTGCCTGAGATGGGCTGGCTTCGGCAACAACCAAACAGATACTGCTTCGACTGTAGGAAGTTGTGCCATTACACGGGTATGACCTTCATCTCATCATGTAGGTGGTCTATAGAAGACATGAAGTGACACCCTGTTGCAGTTCGCAGGACGGCATTTTGGCATTTCTGCAAGTTCTTCCACTGCGAGTTACTCATATTCGGTTACCACACTGGTGTTGCGTAGATTATCATAGACCGGACTATCGCTTTCTAAGATGTCAACAATGTTTAAGATTAACAAGGTATTTACTGATATGCCTGGTAGGTGGAAGCCTATCCAAAATATGGTCGTTGAGATGGCTGGATCGGTATCAACCAAGCAGATACTGCCTCGACAGTAGGAAGTTATGTCGTGACAAGTTTATGACCTTCATCTCTTCCACAGAAGATATGATGATTCACCCCTGCGCAGTTCACAGGTCGGCATTTTGACATGTCTGCAGGTTCTTCCACTGCGTCTCGCTCAAATTCGGTTACCACACTGGAGCTGTATAGTTTACCACAGACCGACCTATCGCTTTGTAAGAGTTCAACAAGGTTACTTGAGGTCCTTGTTCCTGGTTCTCATCTTAATGCAGATGAAATGCCTAAAACAGCAATGCTTCGGCCAGGGTCTGGTCACGTCAATACTTTAGAGAATGTCTATTGTGGCACCGGCAGGGTGGCGCTTAGCTTAGTCCTGCCGGAACTCCATATAGTCCGTATCCATATCATTAAATTTGAGTCAAAAGACAGGTTATCGTCGTTCTGTAACGTTTGCCATTTATGACAATAGGCTCACGAACGCCGTTTTTTTTGAAAAAGTAAGAACCAATTCGGCGCTGGCCCAAAATCTCCGTCAAAAAGCGATTTTTTGTAAATGCATTGTTTCATTGTAATCCTTGAGTGGGTTTGCGTCATGCTACACACATTGGCAGTTAATACAATCACGTTACCCGCGATGACCATCTAAATACTACAAATATTTCAGAGCAACAAAAATCTTTAGGAAAAGGTTTCCTCCACTGTTTAATACTAAAAAATTAAACACCCTCTCATAAAAATAAGTAGCAACATAATATAAACTGCATTTATTTCTTCGCCAATAAAAAAAACCTCCTCGATTATTACTTTGTGAACACCGAAAATAACCACACCACGCATCAGATTCAATTTCACAAAAAAGTTCACCAAAGCCACACCACAACAAATAAACTGCAACTATCAAAAGGAATACAGTCAAAGTCATCGGAGTCATTAGCAACATTAAAACCCTCTCTCTCTCTTTCATTGTCAGAATCAACAACATCATTATTGTCAGCAGCAACAGCATCCGTAACATTGCCAGATATAATAGTGATAGTGATGTTACCGATGCAGCTGATGATGATGCTGCTGACAACAAAGATGTAACGTCATAATACTAACAGAAGTTCAGACAACGGAGACAGTGCAACATGCTGAGCTCCAAGCATAAAATAAACAGCAAAGCAAAGAATAAGGTCTACAAAAAAAAATCGAAAAATCGGAAACAGGCAACACAAACATAACGGGGAGTATGTGTTGGGTCTACACATACTACTACGTACAACAACGTCTGCCACTACTTGGCAACACAAACATTTATTATAATTTTCATCATCAGCAGTCAACATTCAGCATATCAATTCATTTCATTTGAAAACTCAATATCAATATTGCAGTGTGGCCTACACTCAGAGAAATAAGGGGACTACAATAGCTACTTTGGGGTAGAGGGTAGAGGTGATATGCGGACAACAGGTTAAGGACCATAAAATACCACTTGCCGTGTTTCTTTTATGCTTAAATGCTTCACATATTTCTCCTCCAGACAAATCCAGCTTCACTTAGCCCTTTCAAAAGTTTGAGAAGGCTGCAGTAACATTTCTTAGTATACAACCAATTAATATCGTGTGTGGAAAGCATTTGAAGATGATCAACGAAAGCTTTCGTCATGATTACCTTTATTAAAAGGATATTCCAAACTATTAATGTTTGATTGCGACATCATTCAATTACACCTTTCCTTTAATTCACTTTAGACTTTTTTTTTCTTCTCAAAAGGACATATATTGATATTTTTTTCATGTTAAATCCGACCGACTTTTCCTATTCCTGTGCAATGTCTAAGAAGGCTGCAGTGATATCGCACAGTATATGAACAATCAATAGTAAAGTGTGTAAATAGCAACCAATGCGCATGATAACAGTCAGACCTACTGAGACTTTCCCCAATAGTATCTTTCTAAAAGGGTCTAATGATTTTTCGACCTACAGGCTCAACCAGGTCCTTGAATATATTCATCCACATATTTTGATTTTCCTTCGCGACAAATAGACCTTTACCTATCCATTCTCAAAGTTTGAGAAGGTTGTAGTAACATGTGTGAAAATCACTTCAGATGAAAGCAGTCGTGTCGACAGAAAGTAGCCTCAATATTATCCTCTGTACTGTATCTAACAGTATTAAAATCTTTATATATAATCTTTTCCGACCTTGAACTAACTTGTACTCCAATTTTCTCCATCGTAACCCACATTGATCAATATTTATCAAAGAATTTACCCTTTATTCACCTAAAGCCTCTTGCTCTTCTCAAAAGATCATATATTGTTATTTTCCATGTAAAATCCGACCGACTTTTTCTATTCCTCGGCAATGTCTAAGAAGGCTGCAGTAACATCGCACAGTATACGAACAATCAATAGTGAAACCAACTGAGGCTTTCCTTAATATTATATTCAAAAAAAGGACTTATGATCTTACGACTCACCGGCTCAACAAGATCCCTAAGTATATTCATTCACATATTTTGGTTTCACCCGATAAATTGATTTTTTCCTAGATCTTCTCAAAGTTTGAAAAGGTTGTAGTAACATCTCACAGTCTACGGCCAACGAATATCGTAAGTGTGGGAAAATCGCTTTAGATGAGAGCAGTTATGTCGACTGAAAGTATCCTTATTATTATCAACTGAAGACTTAGTATCTAATATTACTAAAATCTACAAATATAATTTTGTCCGACCTTGAACTATATTGGACTTTAAATTCCCCATTGTCCGACCTTGAACTATCTTGTACCGCAATTTTCCCCATCGACACCCAAATTGATGAAATTATCAACGAATTTTTCTTGAGCGTACATCGGCAACACTCATTTTTATTCATCCTTTCTCCTTTCATACCGACGATAATGATAATAATGATGTTGATGGCTATAATGCTGCATCTTCATGTCTGTGTAATTAGTTTGTAGCACACACTATTTTGTGGCATATTCTTGCCACTTATATGCACATACACAGCCCTCTGCTGTATCGTCTTCTTCAACGGCATCGACAGCAGCAGCAACATCAGCATCTCTTCTTCAACTTAAGAGCAAACAATTAGTAGGGTTGTTATAATTACCACATGTAGCAGAAGACACTCATACTTCGGCCCCCCCTCCACACCAACATTCACACACACATCGCATCAGAATGCCTGGGCACCTTCTTCACATAGCTGTTGTAAGAATACACGATTGCATCTTTGTGCAAGTATTACTGACAATTGAGCAAAAAAATAAAATGTTGCACGAAATGACATAAGACGGAACATGAAAGTGCGCCGAGCGCAATAAGAAAATCAAAGTATAAAAAGATAAATATCAAAATGTTTTTATTTCGTAATTATGACAACAAATAATTCGCTTTATTTTACTGCAATATGTACTAGTTGTCGGTTGGTTTGCCTGCAATGTGTAGCCTGTAACCACCAGAGGAGGAGGGGGAGTTGTAGTATATGGCGGCATGTTTGTATTGCAAATTGCAAATAAACCGATATATATTTCCGAGAATTGTGTGAGCGAGCGAGTGTTACCGCACAAACAGGAAAACGACACAAAGGATCGAATAATTGGAATCTTAATGTAGGAAATGATGTGAATTTGTTCAGATTGTTGTCATGACAATTGGGTGAAAGCAGCCAGAAGGAATTTCTTAAGTTTAAAAATAAATTGCACTCAATTTAATATAATAACAAATATTGTAGTTTAAGCGGAGTGAGAGACCTAGCCGATATCACAAAACGCTGCTACTAGGTACACGTGTCAGGAATAACCTTATGGTTAGTACTACACATGTGTCAGCGATTAAATACTAGATAATGTAAATACAACTCAATAAAACAGAATAAAACAGAATTGTTACGAGGATTGTTAACTGTCTGCAGAGAGTTTAAATATCTTGATATTTTGAACGATATTCCTGCTGGATGTCCCCCCATCTAAATTTAATTGTAAAACGACCAGCTTCTAAGATTAACATATTTTGATTTTTCCGTCCTCAAATCCAGCTTTAATTTGCCCTTTTAAAAGTTTGAGAAGGCTGCAGTAACATTGCTTAGAATATGTGTGTGAAAAGTTGTGGCTTATGAAAGCTGAAGCTTTCCCCACTATTACCTACAGGTAATACATTGATCATGAGCCCTCATTTGTTTCTTGTTTACTACGTAAGGGAAAGCGAAGTACTTCGCCCGCCTAGGACACGCCCATGTTAAAGCACCGAGGTGGTTCATTCTACAAAATCATCATGAAATCATCGATGATCGCATGATGTGTCTTACCAATGGATACTCTAAAAGGAGTTTTACAATTCATTGTCGTTCGATTCTGACATCGCTCACTAACGTCTTTCCAATAACCCAGCAAATATTTTTGCATACCTTTTTCCGGTGTTAAACGCAATTTATATAGGAAACTATATATATCATTGGAAAGGTCTTGATTCAATGTTAAGCACAAATAGATTTTTATTAAATTTGATAAACTCTATACAGAGAAAAATTACAAAAGTATATTGCATGTACAAAGGGATTAGGAATCAACAAAAATTTTCAATTTGATTAAAATTTCCGCAATAGGATAGTACTTTTGGTTGGGTTCGTGAACCTAAGACTAATATCTTATGTTCTCACTTATTTCTATTATATATATTTTACTTATACCTATTCAAAACTTTACGCCCAGTAGTGTATAGTTTTTTTATTTTGTCATTTGGAAGAGAACTCGTCGAAGAAGTCATCACTCTGTTTTTTATTTTTATGTACTTAATTACCTATTTTTTCTTTAACATTCCATAAATGAGATATGGATGAGCCACTAGTTCATTTGAGTGGTCAACACTCTTCTGCTTAAGACATACATAATGGGACGTACAGTTTAACAACATATCCGGAAGTCAGCTGTTCGAGAAATACTCGACTACTGCAAAAGCTGCTGTCGCAACAAAGAGAGGGCCGCTGATCAACGAGATAGTAATCAACGATGTAGTGACTGAGACAGGTATTAACCCCTGGTCTCTCGTATGTTCTAACCCTCATGCCATGTTCGGTACCATTCTTCCATTTCTAAAGAAATGAAAATTTATTCATGAAGAATAGTCTTTCAGAATTAAAAAGGAATTTTAATCGCTTCGACCTATTCCACCCCGTATTTAGTTCGAAACACCAAGTTTGAAGTATAGCTATAACCAACGATGTTTTGGTCACCGCACTCCAACGGCGACTATCTGGTCTATTGTTGAAAGCCTTTCGAGCTGGAGTATTTCCATTTATTCCCAATCAATGGATTTATTCAATTCCTGCGTCGATATTATTATACAGCTCGTGACTCAGACGACGACGATAATCCCCGTTAACTTTAGGTCCACATATTTATATCACGCAGACTTTTGAATAGATTCATTATTCAATACCATTCAGTTCGGTCCGGTACAGTTGGATTTTCGTTCGTGGAGAGAGGGCTTTGATATTCAGGGTCTCGCTTCATGCATGGAGAGAGGGATTTGCCATCAATACTAGTCTCTTGACAACCAGGCTGTCATTTTCTGACGGTGCGCCGCGTTGGAGCCAAGATATGTCATTCTAATAGCTGTTAAAGTTTACTCAGTATCCCAAACCAATGGACTCTTTGTTCGTTTAAACAAATAATTTGATCTGTCATTGTGCATTACAAAAGCTCCTTCTGCGGACAGGGTCTTAATGATTAAAAAGGCAGCAGTAACATCCCGCAGTCCTCGACCGGTGATGTTTATTAACGAAATATAAGAGCAGCATGTGCGACTATCATGCGGGAGGTTCGATTCCTGTCTCCAGCCATCTACATTTTTTTTCCATTGCCGTCCCCGGCGATGTTGTCGATACCAACTTCGAGTCAATCGACATGTTTCGCTTCTCAAACAATGAGGATTCGTCGATAACCATTAGGTGCCGTATGGTGTGAATCTTATAATAGAAAGCGTGTTTATTAACAACAACGCGAGAAGCAATCCCACACCAAATTCGTGGGGTGTAAAGGGAAATCAAGTGTTTTTTAGTACTTCTAGATGTCTCTTCCATACGCGCTATTCCGTTTAAAGGGGAGTTTCGTCTCCTCTCTCTCTCTCTATATTGTTCTCTCACAGTACCATAACCATTGGCCGCATGCAGCATCATTTTCTATAGACAATATGCGACATTCCTCACTGTATCCACGAACGGTCGTTGCCGCAATATGCTGCCACTGTATATCCAGAACATCAGAATTAACACAGATGTTTGTAATTAAGACAGTTGTTTGGAACAGGCATTGGCTATTTCGGGAGTATGCAAGCTTGTAACGTCTAGTTTCCGGTGCTTGCGGTCACAATCAACATTGGCTATTTCCGGGAAATGCAAACTAGTTTCCGTTGCTTTCGGTTACTATCGTTTTTTCAGAATTAAGATTAGTTTGTAACTAAGACAGTTGTTTGGAACAGGCATTGGCTATTTCAGGCATATGCGGGTATAGTTTCCGCTTCTTTCGGACACAATAGTTTTCAGCACTAATTAATTTCGTGTGCTTCTTGGCTGCAACTAGATCTATATTTGACCCACGAATCACACGTACACCTATACGATTGTGATACGACTGCCTTTGATTACCTTGCGATCCATTAGGTTTCTGGTGTCTGGAATAGGGTACATTTGGTTTTATTGACTACCATGTTTCTTCCAGACGGGGAAATAACCAATCTGTCTCCGTTATCGGAGTTTTTGCTACATATACTGAATTTTTCGACAACATCTTCCTTCTTCCTATTTTCGCATTTAGTTCTCTGTTAATGTCATGGCCAAAGCAACGATTATATATTTCTTCGAAAATGCTTCTTTATATGTTTATTTTTTAAATATTTAAATTAGTCGCCACCCTATTGATTACGGTGTTTTTCTTCGGAGTATTTTATTGCCAAGTTCTTCTTAAATTTACACTTATGCACAGAAACTATGCATAATATGCATATTATGCACATTATGCATATTAAAGTATAATAGCCAGACATTCCGTTCTTAAGCCCTCCTCATATCGTTGTTAGGAATGTGTTTTTGTGTTCACACACTGTCGAGTGTTGCAAGTGCTGCCGCTGCTGCTGCTTTTGGTAACAGACTGCGTGTGGCATCTAAGTGGTCTCTGTTTTGGTCAATGTGAAGGAGATTCTTTCTTCTTTTGTTGCTTTTGTTGCATTTCTTTTGATTTCCAGTTTATTTTTGTTCCCCCGTATTGACATGATTTATTTGAGGTGATCCCTGGTGTTGTCTTTTTTTTCTGTGGTATCTGTCGGACTATTGAGTAAGTGGATAAGTGGTTTTGAGTCAGTCAGCCCAAGCAATTCTTTTGTGAGAGTCCTGTGTCTTGGATATTTCAGGTGATTATAACAAAATGCAAATACAAATGCTAAAAACTGTAGATATTTTTTTGTTGTCAAATACGACAAAAAAGAAAATGTACTTTATGCCATTTGTCTGTTTGGGGTTTTTGTGGTTTTCGACATTGGTACCACGGAGAAGACGGCGACGACGACGACGACAATGATGTGGCCTCCCTGGACTTAAACGCATTTTCACTTCTTACTCTGTCATTTCATCTTGATGTTGCTGTTGTTATTGCTGTTATTATTTCAGTCCTTGTTAATGGCATCATTTTTTTGTGGATTTCAAACTTTGAAGTTTTTGTTTGTCAGCTGTGTGTGCGGTGAGGTTTTTAAAATGTACGTAACAGCATTCAGACCATCCATATCTACAGCATGAGCTACATATCTCCGGTATGACGGTTGCCCACCACCGCTTGCAAACAACAACGACAGCAACAACAAAAATTAAATCGGTTTTTGTGCCTTTACCCCAAACACACACAGTAGTTGAAACGGTAAGTTCATTATGACCGAGTTGGTAATAAATTAAACGGCATCAACAAAATGCATTAAAAAAATAAATAAATTAAGAAAAGTATTGTAATAACTCATTTAAGTGCAAAAAAAGAAAGGTATTTTAAGACGAGAGGTGTGACAAAAGTTTGGCGTTATGTTTTCGTGTTGTGGAATCTGAGTCTGGCCACTGAATATGTAAAATATCCACTGACTCAGATAAAGTGGTGTTGAAGGGTAATGAATAACACATTTATTTATCTTGGACGACGGATAAAAGTGTAACGGTTATAAGACGCTAATGGAAAATTATTGGAAGCTTTGGTGGTTTCTAAGAAAACCAGGTGTAATTTGTTGATGATTGTATGACACAGGCAATGTTAATACTGTATTTTAATAAGCTTGGCAACAATGTTGTTGTTATGTATGTAGTTGACTGTGTCATTTCAGTCAATGACGACGGTACCTCAACTCAATGAAGAAAACGTAAAGAAACGTAAGCCGGAGAGAATCTCTAACTTCCATTACTTCTGGTTTCTGAGCTGGCGAAAATATTGTTCTGAATTTCTCAAAACAAAATTATCAATGACAAAATGCGAGTGTAGTTGGGGGCAAATAGTATATGTTATATTAGTGATCCATTTAATTGGCACCCCATGACGGATCCAGTTGAAAATACCAACTTGATGCTTTTGAGGGGCAATTTGTCTAGTTGATAAGCCTTCGTCTTAAATGTGTCACAGATGTAAGATAAATTTTTGACCTTCGCCATGGGTGTACTAAAGATTTATATGCCGCATTTAGATAGTTTGCTTACGAACGACTAGTTTGTTAGTAGACGAGCTTTCCGTATTGTTTATCACGTCACCTTCGTGGTACGAAGACTTTATTTGAATACCGTAGAACCTCCGCTTGTGTCAGTATGTCGAATAGTATGGATGTAGATCCTGCAATTTGTGTGGCTTGCCTCATCACTAGACATTGTTCTTATATGTTGCTCAAAGGATATCAAGGCCCGAAAAGGGTACTCACTCACGGGGAGAAAAGAGTATGAGTAGGGATAAGCGTATGGCAATATTTGGCAAAAAACCCAAGGGGCCTATTTCTTGACCTACCCTGGGCTCCATGACGTGATACAAACATTTCAGGGGTACTGATCAACCAGGTGGGCTTGCCTCTAACCGATACTAATTATTAGAACGCTGTTTTCTATTACAATAGTGTTTTCTATTACAGTTTATACATTGTACGTTTGTCACGAATGAACATAGTATTTAATGAACCGATTTGGATGAAAGTTTTTTTAGAAACTCACAATTGGGCTAATAAAACCGATAGGGCACTTTTTGGTAGATTTTCAATAGTTTTTAGTTGCGGTCTTAAGAAAATTACACTAGGTGCACCCCTTCCATCGATTAACACATCTTTAATCAATTAGTATTTATAAAATTGGCTATGTGACTAAGTTTGTCATGAATAAACTCAGTATAAAATGAACCGATTTGGATGAATCGTTTTTTTAAATCACAATATTTGGCTAATAAAACGAGTAGGGTAGTTTTTAAATTTCAGTAGTTTAAAACCTTTGTGTTTACTGTTAATTTGCTGCATAAACAGAATTGTAGTGTTAAAAGCATGAGGGAAGCATGTAGGGCTAGGAAATGATACTAGGTGCAGGCCTTCCATCGATTAACACATCTTTAATCAATTAGTATTTATAAAATTGGGTATGTGACTAAGTTTGTCACGGATGAACTCGGTATACTATGAACCGATTTGGATGAATCTATTTTTAAAACCTCACAATTTGGCTAATAAAGCAAATAGGGTACTTTTTTAAATTTATTTATGGCTTTATGGCCTCGCGTTCAGTGTCAAGTTGCTACATAAGCAAAATTAAAGTTTTAAAATCATGAGAAAGGCATGTCAGGGTAGGAAATGATACTAAATGCAAGCTTTCCATCGATTATCGCATCTGTTAACTATTAATATTTATAAAATTGGTTATGTGAATAAGTTTGTCAAGAACTACAATAGTGCAATAATTTAAGTGATCCATGGATTAATGATTTCTGTAGTAGGTGATAAATGGAATATGAGTGAGAAGCTCCCTACTTCAAGTGTGTTGACTTAAAGGCTATTGTGGGATAGTCGCCGTTCATCGTCGTCGGTTTGAAGGCTTTAAAATTTCTTGCCGTTTTTCACCGTGTGAGTGTATTGCATCCTTACAATGTTATATCGATCGCTCCTTTCACCTGCCAAGGGTATTGATATGAAGGAATTGATTCTCTTGGTTATTAAAAAGTTCCAGTCTGTACTCTTTTTACAAAAGGCCACCAAATCTGTGAAATACGATTTTTTAAATTATATTTTTGGAGCAGCTTCATTTCACAGTTCTCACCTGTAGTATGGCCGTTAGGGTTAATACCGACAAACCTGGTAGAGACTTCAGTGTCAAATGTGGAGTTGCATTGCACGCATATAACGTAATTGCATCTGAAATGACACTTACTGACATCGTTGCTTACTTCGTAAGCAGCGGTTAAACGGTGTAATGGTCATGGGTATTTTTACTGCAAATTACAAAGTAAGCGACGATGTAACAAGTTTATGTAGTGATGTCAATTACGTTATAAGCGAGTTTGATAGCTCGCTTGATTACGAAGTAAGTAACGATGTCAGTACGTGACATAACAATAGCTTACATTGTAATCTGAGTTATAAGCAGGGGACGATATTATTTTTGCGAAATTTTTTGTACCTTGAGAAAACAAACGACAACAAACAAAGCATATACACACTAAAAAAACAAACTCTCTGCTAACATTGTTATCGATGGTTTGATGAATGGGCGATATTTTTCACATTACACACGCATGACATTCTAAGTACTTAGAACGCCCGCTTACAATGTCATATTGATGCCTTGGAGTACTAAATAGGCACCTTGTTACATTTATTGTTGGGTTGTCACAGGCAATCGGTATCTCATCATTATCTCTCTGCAGTATAAATGTTTAGATTTGCGATTTCGATGTCATTCCAAAAGTATAAATAATTGAAATATTTCCTACACAAATGTTTATAATTTGCATATTGTCCGTTATGTCGCCCCCACAGAACTCGGCTCATATGACATTTCTGGTATCAGCCACATCTCAAATCATAAACATCAACATATCAGTTCATAGCCCAGCCATCACAGGCTTAAAGCTACACATAAGAATTATAGCTAAATTTGTATAAATTCCATACCAAACAACTGTGTATAAACTTGAAAATCTATGCCATATTTCCTCAACAAATTCATACCACATTTGTTTATTTAAATCTTTGCAAATTGTTTATTTTCATAAACGAATTCTCGGATATGATACATGCTATAGTGAAATTGTCACAAACAAATTGGGATTTATTACAATTTTCATTTCTATCCATATTATATGACATTTTATAATATTTGTTATTAAATAACTTTGAAAAAAGGAAGAAACTTAAAACATTTATCATGTCATCAAATCATTTATATGTATGACACACATTTATACCGACAAATGTGTGTGCGTTGTATGTTTGCTATATCTATTGTTTTCATATATATGGTAGTAGTATATAATATATGTAGTTGTTGTTGGTTTTTTTATTTGTTAAGTAATTTTTAATGTTTTGGAATATTAAAATGTTCCTTTTTGTATTTTATGATTGTGAGTGAGCTTTGGGTGATGGCATTTATCAAATACAGAATTGTGGAAAAAAATGAGAGAGAAAAAAATGCTAATATGAATATACAAAAGTTAAATGTCGACCTATATCCTAACATACAGACATATGTATGTATATGTTTTCCCATCAGAAAGTTGCAAATGTGACATTCAATTTTTTAAATGTCATCACAAACAATATGTTTTTGAAAGCACTTTTTTTTGTATGATTTGTTGAAAGGAAAAATGTCAACAGAAAGACCACATTTAGAGAAACAAATTGAGAAAGGATTTAACTTCATATGATGATATGAAAAGTAGTTCGTAAACTTTAAAGAAGGTCGGTAAAAAAACAAGAGAAAATACATATTTGTGAATTTTCAGTTACGATTTAAGGGCGTTGCAGCCACCTTATGAATGTACGACCACGCTTAAACTCATTTAAGTCAGTGCAACATATCTACATAACACTATTTAAAAGCATTCCCTCTAGATGTCTACCAGAAAATACCATATTTATCACAGTATCGCAATGTCTACCAACGTATGTATACATCTACAGCATCGTTATATCTTATGTCGTTACCTTACAGACAACTGTATGTCCTTGTTGCTCTCTTGCAATAATAAAAATGTAATTGGCTGCCTTTGTCACCCTACCTGTCATAAATAATTCACAAACATAATTCTATTTTACACTTTGCATCATTAATTACACTCTACAGAAAAGAAAGTTTGCAAATGATATTTTTACATGTCATCGATGTTCATGGCAGATAGATAATCCGTGCAACGTAACTGTGAACTATGGTACATACTATGATGTTATGGTAATCATGTTAATTTTCATTAAATGTATGAATAAAATATGAATGCAATCTCGTTAACATTAAAGCTCAAGCAGCAGTGACAAAAAAAACACGCTACCAAAGCTCCTAGCCAGCTCTTAGCCTGGCCAGAGACAGATAAGCCAAAAAGGCAAGAAATGTGAAGTGGTGGCAAATGTGAGCAGCCTCTGCCAACAAACACACAACAACCTACAAAGTCAGCAGGGCATATAATATTGTGTTATTGCATGAACAAATGAAATCAAGTGATTTAACTTAATGAAAAATACTAACGAAATAGCCAAACAGCCAAGATACTACACAAATACAGACTACGATGGCACAGGTACGAGAGTAGCTACACAGATACTATAGGATAACGTTCCAAAGCTAAGACTTGCGCACACACACAGATGCGCTTGGGCCATAGTAGACTCAAAATGTTGCATGTTAGCTATATGGCCAGATGTCAGGACAGCCAGAAGAGAAAATTCATTGTACATAATAACAGAAAATGCATTGAAGTAGACCCGAAGGAAGGACAGACAGACGAACGGGAAGTACTGCAATGTCCAACAGTTCGACACAGACAGACACAAGAGGATAGCAATGGTTAGAACTTTGCGCGCTGAAGAGCCATTTCGTTCCGAGCGCAGAAAACATGACAGCTACAAACTGTAAAGTCAATAGTTTCTAATGTACGAGTTATGTAGGAAATTCCATTTTCTTCTGTTAATTCTTCTTCATTCTGGCGTAATGTAAAGCATGAAGGATATTTTTTGCAAGCGCTTTAGAGTGAGTGATTGCTTGTAACTAGTTGTTAAGGAGGGAGGCGCAATGATTAGGGTAACGATTTTCATAGATAGTTAAAGGAGCTTAGGTGCGGCAAGGAACATGGTATTGGAGGCAACCAGGATTCATCATACAGATATCAACAAAGTAACTCGGCTATCACCCGATTAAAACAACAAAGTCATATTGGGATCGGACGTGGCATGATGGTTAGAACAGACGACAATCATTTTTTGATTCACTGCCCCCCTCGTTGTCGCCAGCAACTTCGCAGTATAGTATTGAGGCAATCGTCATGTCTAGTACGCGAGAAGCTTCTTTCATGGGGTGTAAAGGGAAATTAAGTTTTTTACAGTCCACAGACTCAATTCTGCTTATGCTTGAATAATTAAGCAATTAAACGCCAAAATTTTAGCTATAAAACTATTGAAATTTAAAAAAAAAAAGTATCCTAATCGTTTTATTAGCCCAATTGTGAGGTTTTAAGAAAATATTCATCCAAATCGATTCATTACAAACTGAGTTTATCCGTGACAAACTTAGTCACATAGCCAATTTTATGAATAATAATAGATTAAAGATGTGCTAATCGATGGAAGTCCTGCCACTAGTATCATTTCCAACCCTTACATGTCTCAACTACCCAACTCCATATATTAGCCCAATTGTGATGTTATAAAAAATTTTAATCCCAATTGGTTCACTATAAACTGAGTTCATCCGTGACAAACTTAGTGACATAACCAATTTTTAAAGATGTCCTAATCGATGGAAGGTCTGCATTTAATATAATTTCCAACCCTTACATGCCTTCCTCATGCTTTTGACACTTCAATTTTCCCTATGAAGCAACTGAAAACCAAAACTCCACTACAAAAACTATTGAAATTTACAAAAAAAAAGTATCGTACTCGTTTTATTAGCCCAATTGTGAGGTTATAAAAAAAATTCATCCAAATCGGTTCATTATATACTAAGTTCATCCGTGACAAACTTAGTCAAATAGCCAATTTTGTAAATAGTAGTAGATTAAAGATGTCCTAATCGATGGAAGGTCTGCATTTAATAAAATTCCCAACCCTTACATGCCTTCCTCATGCTTTTAACACTTCAACATTCCCTATGCAGCAACTGAAAACCAAAACTCTGCTACAAAAACTATCGAAAATTAACAATAAAGTACCCTACTATTTTTATTAGCCCAATTTTGAGGTTTTAAAAAAAGATTCATCCAAATCGGTTCACTATATACTGTGTTCATCCGTGACAAACTTAGTCACATAACCAATTTTATTAATAGTAAATGATAGCATAGCATAGCGAAGGAAGGCCTCTAGCGTCATTTCCTACCGATATATGTCACCCTCATGCTTTGAACACTTCAATTCTTCCTATGCAGCAATTTAAGACCGAAAATTTAGCTATAGATCTGTTGAAAATTTAAAACAACTACCCTACTCGTCTTATTAGCCCAATTGTGATGTTTTAAAAAGAGGTTCATCCAAATCGGTTCATAATATACCAAGTTCATCCGTGACAAACTTATTCGTATAAAAAAATTTATAAACTGTAATAGATAACCATGTAGGAAGTCAAAAAATGTATCAGTGTTCTAGTAAATTGCAACGTTTAAAGGCAATCCTACTGAAATGATCGGTACTACCGCTGAAATTTCTGCATCACGTCATGGGGCCCTGGGTTGGTCAAAAAGGGGGCGCATTCTGTTGTATGATGACCCCCTATGTGCGGGTACTCAAAAGAAAGATATTTTCGAGACGAATCCAATAGTGCATATTTTAAGACACTGTGGAGGTGTTGGGGCCCAAGGGAGCCATAAAAAACGGTCACCATAAAGGACACTTTTTCGCCTCTTGTCAAAAACTACAACTGGAGTGATCAAAAAAGGGACCGTTTAGGTTGTATTAAGAACCCCCTATATGCAGGTACTCAAATGAAAGATATTTAGAGACGAATTCAATGGCGCATATTTTAAGACTCTGCGGGGGGTGTTGGGGCCCAAGGGAGTCCAAAAAGGGTCCTTAATGGCGATCCTTTTTTGTCAAAAACAGTGTAATAGATATGATAAGCGATAAAAAAAAACCTGCCTATAGTGTCATTCCCCACCCTGGCATGTCTCCCTCATACTTTTAACACTGCATATAACACGAAATTGTATATCCGTGAATTAGTTTGTCTGTGTGTATAGCTTCTTCTGTATTTTTATGTTTTTCAGTCACTGATACTACCAATGTTTGTTATTTGTTGATGATGCCCCATCTGCTGCTGTCGCTGCTAATATTGCTGCCGATGATTTAAGCAACATCCACACAACGACAGAGGACAGAGCATGAAACGGCGGCAGCACCAGCATCACCATAATCAACAGCCTAAGTAAAAGCAGCATGAGCCAAATCGGCTACACAGCATCAACAACAACAGCATCACAGAACCCCATTGTTGGCGTGAGGCATAACTCGTGAGTGATGGAGCTCGTGGTAGTGGTGGTGATGGTGGGACATATGGAGAGGTCTCGCGTTGGCATCACCTAGACAACAAGAATGACAGCGAGCGCACTGAACGTGTATTCCAAATGAATGAATGAATTTAGCCTGACAGGTGACAAAATAATGTTGATTGTTAATTTGTGTTGCTGCATTTCTAACAACATGTACATTTGTACAACAGAGACCGTGTACAACGATTCAAGTATAGAAATGCAGCAGCAACATACAAAAACATGTCACACAGCCACACACACAAACATACATCGAGGTACTAAGTCATAAGATAAAGGAAAGAAAATGAATGAATAAATGAATGAATCTAGAAAAAAAATCAAGTGAAAAGATAGATAGACAGATAGATATTCTAAGAGATACAGTGGTGTGCAGTGAGTTACAAAAGGGGTTTAGTTAAGAGCGTAGCGTTGTGACAGTGTCTTCTTGGCGGAATTTTTCGACAAATACAAGGCTGACATAACCACCTAAAGAAAATGCGATGGACTGGTCAGGGATGCACACAACGAAAGAACTGTGACATATTTTACAGCTGCCATGCAGAAAGACACGAGTTTGGATGTGGATTCTAGTCGGCAAAAGACTTGGTCTCGCGGTTTAACACTATAAGTTACCTATCCGCATTAGAAATATTTGTACATCACTACGGAAAACAAAGACGAGGACGTAAAAGACGCATTCTATGGTCGCCTGGGAAATGGAGAAACATGGTAGTGATTGGAACCCGATTCCCTCATAAAGATAATTACAAGGCAACCTGGATATCATCCGATCAAAATACAAGAAACCAGATTGATCTCGTGGAAGGCATGTCTCAAGCGTTATCGACATGTGCTTGATGCGCGGTGCAATAATTGAAAAATGATCCTAATCAAACGCAAAGGAAGCAAGGCATTACAAAGCAGCATAAAACCGATATAGCCAATGCCTACTCTAACCAACTCTCTCAATTACTTTAAACAAACCCCCATTGTGCTGATGTTTCCGGCACACCGTACTGTGTTACATGGTTATAAACAAGTAAGAAAGTTTTAGTCGGGTAAACCGACTTACATATACCCTCATTTTCAGTAAAAACATACAATTTGTTGTTTGAGAACGACCACGTTGGGTGTATTAATATTACAACTCGATTTCTAAAGTAGACGGAATGAAACATTTATATTGGATGTACTAGAAGGGGCGTGGATAGACTTTCTGCTTTTTCTTCAAATCTTTTTCCCGTTATAGTTCTACTAAATACAGAATCTGGACACGATCGCGTTAGGTTTATTGATATTATTAAAAAGTTCGCGAATCAAATGATATATACCCTCCTACCCGTAGGGTTAGGGTAAATACCATAATGTCTGAGGAAACGGATGCTTCATATAAGAAACTGCAGCCAATGGTAACGAGTGCAGTGACGGAAGGACATTGTGAGAAGAGGAGGGGGATGAAACGTCTCTTCAGACGGTAAAAACGTTTGCAGAAGATAAGAGAGAGAGAGAGAATCAGGATAAGGAAAATTACGAAGGAGTTACCAAAAGTTTAAAAGTAAACCGGAATCCCCAACTATAAGGGCAGAGATGGAATTCTGAGTGTTCTGCAAATATGGAGGGAACACTTTCGTACTTTTCTTGTTTCTGAAGGTAGCTTAAGCGACGAAAACACGTCAATCAACGATGACAGAGTAGTAGTGACGCCACCGAGATAAACCAATATCAGCACGGTAATTGCATGGCTTAAAACCATAATTCTGCGGGAGCCGACAGACTGCCGATGGTTGGAATTTGAATTTGATCTTGCTTTTACCCATTTAGTGCTTTATGTGAAGGACTCTTTTGTCTCATCCTAGCGAACATGATTGGTCTTTAGTAGCATGCACCAGCTCATATACACGATTTTCTAAGGGAATGCATACCAATTTTCGCTGGATCAGACTTTTATCCATCGCATACAAAAGGTCCTGGTTAGGGTGTTATGTAAAAAACTCTTTTGTCGTGCATGCACTAGCTCATAAACACGGTTTGCAAAGGGTTGCATGCCCTATGATTGGATTTTAAGGAAGGCAATCTAAGTGCGTGTACCAACTATCGAGGGATCTGGCTTTTATCCTTGGAATGCAAAAAGTCCTGTCTAGTGTGTTATGTGAAAGGCTCTTTAGTCTGATCCACGATTAGCTAAGGGAATGCATACCATCTAATTGGGAATCAACCTTTTACCCAACGCATACAAAAAGTCCTTTATAGTTCTATATGTGAAAGACTCTTATGTCCCATCTTAGCGAACCCGATTGGAACTTATAAGTGTGGCTTTAGAGCAAGTAAATCAACGACCGACCAGATATTGACACTACTATAAATTCTCGACACTAACCATCCGATAACCGACAGTCCAATACGATAGAAACTGTTAGATGATATGGCTGAGTTTGGTATCTCTTTAAAGCCGATATAACTTTGCGGGATGACACTGACTGTCACGGTGTCTTCAGTGGAAATAGGCAAAAACATGACACAGGCATTTTCTACCAAACAAGGCTTAAGACCAAGGGGATAGTTCGATTGAACCTTATCAACATGCACCAGCTTATAAACACGATTGGCTAAGGGAATGCACACCAACTATCGCACGATCAGCCTTTACCCAAAGTCCTGTCTAGTGTGTTATGTGAAAGGCTTAAGCCCATCCTAGCGAACCTGATTTGACCTTACCAGTGTGGATTTAGACCTGGTAAATACACAATACACGACCGACCAGATATCCACACTAAGACAAATCCTGGAGAAGACCCTAGAAATGCAGATCGACTCCTACAATTTGTTACGACAGAAACAACTAGATGCTACGGCTGAGTTGGTACGATTTTGCTGGATGACACTGACTGATACGAAGTCTTCAGTGCAAATAGGCAAATATCTGACAGAGCCATTTTTTATCAAGGTATAGCCAGTCAAAAATAAAAAAAAATATTTCATTGCTGGCCCCCTCGATGTTGTCGACAGCAACTTCGCAGTACAAGTGTAGAGTCAATCCGCATGCATAGTAAAAGCTTCTCAAACAGTGACGTTCGCATTTGTCGATAAACAAGTAGGATCCGTAGTTGTGAATCTAAAAATAGAAAGCTTCTTAATTCACAACAACTCGAAAAGCTATCCCATACCTTATTCATGGGTTGTAAAGGGAAATTAAGCAAGTGCGTATAGCCTGACATGCGATTTCTTTAACATATTAATGGAGATGATCTTGCTGAAGGCTGTAGTAAACAGGACTGGTATCATCTTTAACAAATGTCACATGCTGCTCGCCGCGTATGCCGATGATATAGACATCATTGGCCGTGGACTGCGGGATGTTACTGCGGCCTTTTCGAGCATTGAGAAGCAGTTGGAAGAAGTGAGTCTGGTGATGAATGAGGACAAAACTAAGTTATTTGTTTCAATGTTCAAAGAGTTTAATCGTTTGAGGATGCTGCGTGAACGTTGACAACTAAAACTTTGAGGTGATAGATGATTTTGTGTACCTTGTCTCCGACATAAACAAATCTTATAATGTCAGTCTAATTGTCAAGAGACGAGTTGTGATTGCAAACCGCTGCTACTATGAGCTAAGCAAGTGATTCAATGACAAAGCTCTTTCGTGGCGAGCATAGATCCATATCTACCAGACACTGATCCTACCTGTCATTCTCTACAGCGCAGAATCCTAGGTAATTATGCAAGTGGATCAATCTATTGTGGGAGTCTCCGAGAGAAAAATACTTCGCAATATAGTTGGACCCATCATCGTTAACTGCAAGTGACGTCGTCGAATAAACTATGAGCTGTATAACAACATCGACGTAGTCAAGCGCATTCAAAGTGATCGAATTCTCTCGCTTCAACACGTTTCACGAATGGATAAAAAACCCCAGTTATAAAATCAAAAGTTGGCGCAGGAGTGGACGATCAAAACGTCTTTGGATGGACCAGGTGATAGAGCTGTTATTTAAGCTTGCTGTGACGGACTTTCAACGGAGCGCAAAAGACCGAAATGATTGAAATTATTTGCTAACGTGTGCCTACTGATTGATGAAATTCTGTTGCTGCTGCCAACAAGGAGAGGAAAAATATTCTACTCTAAGTTACATGTACTCAATTTACTCAACGTTAACATTTTCTAGTCAATTACTCAACTTCTTACATCGCCATTCTTAGTCCAAACCACTGTTATTCAGATTAAAATCCAATTTTGTTGCTTCTGTGTGTGCGTGGCAAAAGTTTGTTAAATTAACATTAAGAAAAGAAAATTGTGCGAGAACGAACAAAAAAAATGCATAAATCTGGATGTTCACCAGAAAAATAAATTAAATTGAATTAAATTAAATTAAATGTAAAAAAACGAACAAGAAAAGAAAAAAAAATACAGAGAAAGTGCATCCTATCCTAGCTCGACCCGCTGCCTCAGGTCACACTACATACACAACATAAGCGTGCTCCCACATTCGTTTGTTCATTGTGTTTGTATGTGAATTACACTTTGATGTCCTGGCTTATCTTGAAATCTCTCTCGTACTTGCGTCCGATGTGTGTGGCATTTAATGAGGAGTATAACACTTTCTCCTTGGAAGCAGCATGTGAAATGTGCTATTATTCTGTGCGTTTTTTCTTTTTATTATGTGCGAGTTGTTGCTTTAGCTATCACATCTTCAGTGTTTTATTGCACACCTGAGCGTCTGTACTTCCTGCTGAATATTTAGTTGCCATTCGTTCATTGTCCTTTAGTTTTACAGAAGGGTCAGTGCGTCTGTTCGTGTTCTTCTCCTTTTCTCCTCTCTACATGATTTATAGTTTCGAAAGCAATACATAGGTATTCTCGTTAAAAAATATCTCACATCGTGGTTAAGAATGTCGAATTAAGGGTAATCTGTTTCGAATGGAAATGTAATAAAATCGACAGGAAAAAGAAAAACCATTGATAGTATAAGTAATAAATAATAGTGATTGCCTAGCGTTCTATCATTAGGTAGTGAGTAATAGGGAGGCAAGAAGTAGTAAATAAAAATTGTGTCAGCTTTAATGGGATTGTAAAATATATGACATATATGATGATGGGAAGATCGATGATCGTTTGGAAACTAGGTAATGTTACTGCAGTCATCTCAAAAAAAAAGGGCATTAATGATTGTCAATTTGCTATAGGCTTAAATGATTAGTATGTAAACATGCCTCAAACAGTGGGAGATTATTACTAAGACTATAAAACTTATAATGATGAGAGAATGTAATTAGGGTCGTGTGGCAACCAAGTTGTGTTACTGCAGTTATCTCAAATATTACAAAAGGCATTTATGGAAGCTATTAGGTAACGTTTCAATAAGTATAATATATTCATGCCTAAAACAGTGATAGATTATTACTAAGCCAGTCCAGGTCGGCTAGTGTACGTTACTACCGTCATCTCAAAAATGACAAAAGACAAAAATTAATGTGATTTTGCTATAGGCTTGAATGAGTAGTGTTTTAACATACCTGAAACAGTGGGAGATTCTTACTAAGACTATATGTAAATATAAAACCTATAATGATGAGAGGATGTAAAAATAGTAGTGTGGCAACTAAGTTACTGCAGTTATCTCAAATATTACAAAAGGCATTAATGAAAGCTATTTTGTTACGTTTTAATGAGTATTAATATATCAATGCCTGAAACAGTGGCAGATTATTACTAAGTCAGGTCAGGTCGGCTAGTGTTAGTAAAAAATTTTATGGAAATCTTAAGATTGGTCACTGTTTTTCTTTATCCAATTTCAATAACATTGATTTAATTTTTTTTTTTTGAAAACTTCTACAGAAGTTGTGCACAATCATCGTAAGAGAATACCTTTCTTTAAAGAGATCTGCACGATAGGCGCAGCAGAGAGTGACCATACACTGACTGCTTTGAATCAAACACAGCTTCGTGTACTCGCGAGGCTATTGGCTGCATGGCACTGTACTAAATACATTTCGTTTGTGTATACCAAAAGATTAAATTCATTGATTATATTTTCCGTTCATTTTACATTATTTTCGAAAACATACTGTAATTCTTTTTCGATTTTAATAAATTCCCCATCCATTGATTAATAAATATGTGAAAAAAATGTTGCTCTATTTATGGCCTTCATAAAAAGCAATTAGTTATAAATTTTCATTAAGCCAATCTATGCCCTGTGGCTAAGGCATAGAATAGCAGCTACTATGTGGACATGCAAATGTTTCGACTTGTGTACGAAGGCACACAAAACATATACATACGACTACAAGAATCTTGTACAATTTTATGAAATTGAAAAGTTTGTTTTACCAAACCAAAGGAAATCCAAACATATATGATGACATATATTGGACAAACATTATACTAATTTTTTTCTCTTAGTATTATGTGTTTTGTTTTTTGCACTCTGCTAAAGTTCGTTTTACTTGAGTAAATTTAGGTTATAGTCATATAAACCAGGAAACACAAGAATGTAGGCAAGCACACATGCAATCACATGTACAATCATATGTTTCCGTTACAATGTCCTTGCTGTGGCCTGACTGCCTGCCTGCCTGGCTGTCTGAATATGACAAACATTTTTGGCAGCACTTTTCCTGATTATCTCCAGTAGCAGTAGGACAAATTATTTCTTATGTCAAGTAATTAAAATTAGTTAATTTGGAAAATGTTGTCGACAACAAGAAGAAATGAACACATTGTAGTTGTTGCACCGAACTGAGAGTGGAAGGAAACGAAGGATTTTATTAAAATCAAGCAAGCATAGAAAGGAAACCAATTAATTTACCGTCTTTTTTTGTATTGTGTGACAGATTCATGATTGCAATCTATGCCAGCCAGCATTAACAACAATAGATTTGAATTTAACATATAGTTTTTGTCGTTATTGTAAAATCTATAATCATTTACACAAAAATACATTCAATTGTTGCTAACTTTTGTATAATAACATTATATAATAATGCAATTCCATCATCATCATCATCATCGATATGAACAAACAATTGTGTGTGTGCTCATTTGATTAAAGTTAAATTAACATAATCCGATTTAATGTTTCAATAGATTGTATCTGAAATCAATTGAAGACTTTGTCGTCGTCGTTGTCGCCCGACAATTGTTTCATTTCTGTGGCTTCCTTGCTAATAGGTTTTAATTGCTGCTATGGCAGCTCAGACAAGATCAACATACTCAGGCGCCTGTGTGAGAGGCGTTTGAATGGCATATCATCACTGTGATGATAGGTAGCGGTATTAAGTTGTTGAACACAATTACTTCACAGTCATATATATATAAGTATATATCATAAGGATATGAAGAAGAGTCCTAACAGGTACGGTATTTACTGTGCAGTATATATTTATGATGTGCGATATGTATCCTGCTGATGCTGCTGCTATATTCCTAAGTGCCAACCACTTATTCACCTGTTGCTACCTGTTTATCTGCTATTTAAAAGGAACAAACACGCCGAAAAGATGAAGATGTAATTTAATGGTTACTTATACCATATACATTTAACTTAGGCATATGTAATTCTTAGAAAAACATTGGGCAAATGATTTTGTCGGCGGCTTTACAACTTCCTAAGTGTTGTAATCATCTGTTGTAAATCGATTAATGGAGGAGGATCCATGACAGCTGAAATACTACATCAAATAGTAAAGATGATGAATTTGAGTTTGCAGTCTACCATTCATGGCAAACTTTTTGTATAAGCAAGCGTTTTAGCAATATTACCAGATATTACTGCAGTCTTCACAAAATATAAGACAAATTTTCGGTAAAGTGAATGTGATTGACATACAATTGATAACATTTTACGATTCTTTGCAAGGCAAAGGCAGTCGATGTCAAGTAAAGTACAAGGCGGCGATGTGATAAGTTATAGAGACATTTGTAAAGACAATGAAAAGGACAACTAGCTTCAAGTAGCAAAATAGTTCAGTCTTCAAAAAAAAAAAAACAAATTAGAAAATTGTTGGCTAAAGTTAGGAAAATTTCAACCCTATAACATTTAGGTAACATCTAAAACATTTAAGCAGTAAACTTGGCGAATGACGATAAAAAACAAATTTGCTTATATCAATGAATCAAAGTTCCTCCTATCTGTTACCATGGGCGACCGTTGAAAACAGCACTTGAATGAGAACAGATCCACTCGAACTTCAGTAAGGTCCAGTGCGAATGAAAGAAAGCTATATAAAGTATAGAACGCAAAAATGCTGTTTGAGAATAGAATTGAGTTAACGACATGGAGGTCTTGTGCTCGCAAATCAGCCCAAATTGTTTGAGAACTGTATTATAATGATATAACATTTTGCATCGTGGTAGAACAGTAAGTTCAGCCAAAGTCAAACTATCCTAGGAATTTCATCTAAAGGCTGATTTTTTTTTTTCCTATTCAACATCGCACAATAATATTACCGTGTAGGGATAAGGAGTGCATGGCCACTGATTGGGATCTAACTGTTCTATGTCCTGTCCTCAAGAAAGGTAATCCAAGTATTTGTACCAACTATCGCGGTATCAGACTTTTACCCATTGCTTACAAGGTCCTGTCGAGTGAGTTATGGGAAAGACTAAAACCCATCCTAGAAAACCTGATTGGACTTTCTCAGTGTGGCTTTAAACCTGGTAAATCCATGAACCAACAGATATGCACAGTATAACAAATCCTGGAGAAGACCCAAGAAATGCAGATCGACTCCTTCCATTTGTTTATCGTTCACAGAGCTGCTTTCGACAGTCCGATATGACAGAAACTATTAGATGCTATTGCTGAGTTTGTTATCCTCTCGAAGCTGATACGAATTTGCGGGATGTTACTGACTGACACGAAGTCTTCTCCTAGCAAGAGAAGCTTTAGACAATCGTAATTGTGATGATCATGTGGAAGGCTGCTGTAAACAGGACTGGTATCATCAGTAAACATATTGCTGGCGTATGCCGATGATATAGATATCATTGCGCGTGGACTGCGAGATGTTACTGCGACCTTTTTGAGTATTGAGAAGCTGTCGGCGGAAATGGGTCTGATGATAAATGAGGACAATACCAAGTTATATGTTTTACAGAACAAAGAATCTATAACTTTCGACACGTTGTACGACTGGATGAAAATGCTCCGGCTCGAAAAATCTTCGGCAATAAACTCGATGGACGAAGCAGGATGGACCAGATGACGTGCGGCTACTGAGAGATGAATTTCTGTTGTTGCTGCCATATTAGAAGAAGTAGTGTTAACCAATATCGATATAAAATCACTAGTGTCCTTCTGCAATTAAGCCTTCTAATTGTCTTACGACTTCTCTATCTAACCACAACAAAGATTGTGAAAACTATCCGTCTAGCCTTGGATAGACTTACAGTAATATTATGCAGTCCGTGCAGTGTTTCCATGCAATTTGATAAAATTCTTTAATAACAGCATACGATCTACAATAATCTTTTTTCCGAGTGTTCCAGGTTGATGTGAAGCCCCTAAAGTTGTTCATCCAGCCTGGGCCAGATTTTTTGTAATAATATGCAGTCAGTGCGGTGATCCCAATAATCGCAGTATTCTACAGCACTGCAAATATAGAAGAAGCAGTTCAGTAGAAGAAGTTTCTCTATCTTGAATGATGACAGAACATTAAGACCATCCTCATACCAATTCCCTAAGAATTGCAATCTATAAAATTCTTCTTGCTCAGTTAATGCTATTGCTCTGTAATTACTCCCACTAATCGTATGATAACTTTCCTATCTAACTTGAAGTAGATTGGAATTTGTGGGTAAGCGTTGTATACAATGGTTCAGAGTGACGAAAACGTGCAGCGTATAATTCGTAACGTTAAGAGTGCAGTAAACGTAACATATCGGCGGAAGCAATGAATTATTCGAAATACTATATGCTCAGGTTTTGCTAACATGGAGATCATATTAGGGTGGATTCGCTCTATTAATCGAAATATTGGATTCCAAGGACTCAGCTTATATGGAGATGATCATCTGCACTTAGGCTAGCCCAATTGTTATGAGTTTTCTATCTTAAAGATCTTCTAATTACCATTCTCCATGAAATTGCATCGTCTGTCTTTAAATTGTTCAATAGCTCCGTTTTCCTCTCCATCTCCATTGCAATGTAAAGGAACTAAATTAAACTATCATGCAATTATGCCTACTATTTTGTAACAAGACAAAAGCTCATAAGCAACTGTCGTTACTCTTGGTAAAAGCACCAAGTGTGAGCAATGCATAGTATGCCCATTAGAATTCTCATTCACTTAAGGCGCTACATTGTATAAGTATATAGGTTTGACTAGCAGTAGTCGTCAAGCGCTAGCCGAACTTCGACCAGTGCAGACCATAAGCTATAAGTTATTTTCCAAACTTGTGACTACTTTTTTAAACATTCTGACCAGGTGATAATACATACTCACAGCGACTTCGGTTGACTGTTCCCCCACAGCGACTTCAGTTGTCTGTCCCCCCCCCCCCCTCCCCCCCAGCGGCTTCGGTTGTCTGTTCCCCCATAGCGGCTATCGCTGTCTGTTCCCCCACAGCGACTCCGGTTGTCCCGATTTTATCCACGATCCCGAACCTGCTGTACGAATCTAGCACCCGAGCTGGTCCTACGAATTTGGCATCCGAACCTAAAACCCGAACCTGATATGCGAACCTGAAACCCGATATGCGAAACCGAACCTGGTAGTCGAAACTTATGCCGGAATTCCATTAACCGTACCAGTACTGGCCTAATTAAATAGTTCTCTATTATATGCAAATCGAAATCATAAGCGACTCACAAGTGTACCCAGCGCAGATATTGGATTCAGCCCGAAAAAGCAGTTGTTTGTTGCCGTAAAGCAATAAGTTATCTGTCGTATTTCTAAGACCAGTGTATTAGAAGAAAATCAAACCATAATAAACACTAATTACAAGCCCTAGTCAGAGAAATTAATTGTGTTCTTATTTCGTAAGGTTGGTGGGTCCTAATGCAGACCCTGGACGAGATTGAGTATACCCCAGCCAAAGGAAAACCCTCGTTACAATTTGTCTGACGACTTTCCTATCTAACCTGTTCAGTCTTGGCCAGATATCCTTTGACATAATGCCATCATCGCGTCATTCGCAAGATGCAGCGATTCAGAGTTCCGTAATAGATTTATCCAGACACATGTTCTTCAGGTTTGAAAGCTGGAAATATATGTAGGGAGCTAACTGTGAATACTATGCTAGATGGGGTAGCAGTTCGTAGTCCAACTTATCAAGTGGAAGAGTACCTATTTTTTTTGCCAAATACAATCAGGTTTTAAATCAATATCGGATCAGTTAAACAGCAATGAATAATTTGCATGCATGACACAAACTATCGCCATAACCTTGGTGGCCAACCGACTCACGTTGACCCGGAGAAGTCCAGCGCTTGGAATATTCCTATGTCGTTGCAATGTTCCTATGGAACCATGTTTCGTACAAGGTTATGAAACGGCACAAAACCTACATCTTATCAGGGCGAATAAGGGCTAGATAATGTTCAGCCATTAAATTCCCTTTAAAACCCCCCCAAAAAAACTGTATTCGTGTTATGTTTATAAAATAAAACCAAAAACACTTAAATTTATAGCAATTATTTAATATATTCAACTAAAAATTCGAACGCATATCACCCCTAAAAAATAAAAATAAAATAACATCTGATTTTATAACTTTTCTACCAATAGTTAAATTCCCATTCCGACTTTATCATTTAAATTATACACATGCAAATACTATAGTTTTCGCAGCAATACCTTTACAGCAAAAAAAAACATGTAGCCCAATTTAAATGGCCATAAATCACACGACAACATGTTTCGACTCATTGTGAAAATGTTTCCAGATTTCTCGATTTCCATTCAAATGAAAACAAGCGCAAAATATGAAATGTTAACAGAAATTACGCATTAAAACAAAAATATTGAAATATATTTTCATTTTAATTTATTTCGTTGTCGGCGATAATGAATTAAATTGCTTTGCGTTCGAACGATTTTCATGACCAAAGGCCAACCATATATGGGCGATGAAACCAAAATGAAAATGAAACAGAAAAAAAAAACAGATTCGATTACGATGTCAGCAATGATGGAGGAGTTGTTTGCGGCGGAGGTGGTAGTGGTTATGTTGCTGATGGGGGGTTATGTTGTTCTTCCTGTCATTGGTTATTGTTGCTAGTGGTTGTGCTTATGTCGTGTTTTTTTTCTTCTTCTCTCTGTAACAGCTGTTGACGATGATTGCGTGTTGCAACATAATTTGTTGGTGCTGTTGTTATTTATAATTGTTGTTTTTTATATATAGTTTTATGTTGTTTTTTTTCGTTCTTTCTTTTTTTTAGTATTACCTAGAAACTAGGATTGTATGTGGATTCTTTGAATTCTGCTGTTGTGTGTGTGATTTGAAGGACTAACAAGGATGTAATTATCACGAAGCTTTGTAGTTTTTATTGTAAGGCTTTGATTGTGTTAAATTATGATGAGATTAATTACCTCTAATTAACACTTCCCTGTCCGCGGCCTCGGTATGCGATTAATTGCAGATTACGACAGTTAAGGGTTTGTTTTTCAATGCGATTTTCTTTTTTAAGGAAGTATAACCATTTGCAGACTTGTAAGATATCTGTTTTGTTTAGATTTATATAAGCATTTGAAGATAATTTTACTTACGAGGAAAGATCATAAAAATAATGTTACTTGAATACAAATATAAAACGTTAAACAGATTATAGATTAGTCTATCTACCCCCATGGAACCAACAAGTTGTTGTTCTCAGTTAAATACTAGATACATGTCTGACAAATTTTTTCAAGGACAATAAACTTTTATAGTTAAGTTCTATGATAAATCGCCAATGAATCGAGGTACATAAGACTAAACCTTATATGAATTAAGATAGCAAGTTTTCGAACTAATCAATAATTAGATTATTTCATTTAATTTTTCATTTTATTTGTTTCAGTCTATGGAAATACATTTTCCTTACAGACTATGACTTAATTAAAAAACATAACATAAATACTTATATTATAAACAAGTATATTAAATTTCAAGTTACTTAAGATAAGCACTAAGAAATAATTTAAAGCAATCTTTTGTAATGCAAAATTCAATACATTGTTGAAATTAACTTGAATACTCGAAAGTTTCTGTCTTTGATATGGGTCAGTCCGCTGTAAATATCGATGACAAAGTTCGAACCCTGATCTCTTTCAAGTAAGTCGCTTGTCCTCAACATCATATCATGGTCGATTGGTAACTAAAGGGCGCTCCAACCATAATAGACGATGTTAATATTTATCTTAATAAGTTTTATTGTGATAGAAGGATCTATGAAAATTATTGGGCAAATGCTTGCCGCAACTTCGGTGGCATATCTCTATCCGATGGTCCATATTTTCAATGACTTTGCATTTGAGACATAATTGAGGTTCAATGTCGTTAAAGTGCGGAATTATCTCATCATTTAACTCTTGAATTGTTTATGGCTTATTGAAGTAAACCCATTCTTTCTGATATCCTCAAAGAAAGAAGTCCAACGGTGTCTTGGCAGCCAATAAAAATCGACACCACGTGAGATAACACGACCATTGAAATTCTCGTGCAAAGAGGCATTGTTTCGTTGGCTGTTTGGCAAGTGGCACCATCCTGATGAGGATATGGCACAGGATGATATGTTGGTCCAGTTCCACATCCTCAATTTCTATATCCTTTCAATTTAAAAAAAAAACTAGACTTTGAGTGAATCACAATTAACATCGCGCATTATGGTTGGACCACCCTTGATTAACGACCAATTATCAACTTCATCCCAAACATATAGGATACGTGAACTTTATCGGTAAGTTCTCCATTATTGACTTTGTCAAACACTGATAAAAAGTACTGTCAAACTTAGTTGGACAGAAAACTTGACGTTAAGGTGTGACTCACAATTAAGATTGTGCATTTTAGTTGGACCACCCTTTTTTAACTACCAATTATGAGCTTCATCAAAAAAAAAAAGCGACAAGTTCCTCCTTTAAATGAACAAGGTCTTCTCAACTTTTGGATTTCTAGTAAAATGAAATTATCCCAGCATACCAAAAGTTCAAACATTGGCTGATATTTGACACGTCTGCACATTGTCTGAGCTCTTCTAAAAGATATCATACAGAATTCTGTAGGCCTTGTTCAAGGGAAATTTTATTTATTTTGCTCCGACATATCTGATCGAGTTTGCAGCGATTTCGGAACTCTGTGTCGGAGGAAACAACAAATTGATCATTGAAGAAATAACGAATTTCCCATCTGGTTTTCCTACGATTTACATTCAGAAACCGTTCAGACTTCAGTACGACATCAGATTTCGCTTAGCTGCGTATGTCAGACATTGTGTCAACCACTATGTTTTTAGTAACGATTTGAATCCGATATGGGAATACATTTGTTTAAAGACTTCGGTTAGAAAAGGGTACGACGCGTCCGCAAGAACATCCGAATTACTTCAGATAATTGGATCGTTACGACGCGTCGAATTGCCCTGTAGAATCGATTTACTATCAGAAATCGTTCAGACATCGGTACTACATGTCGTACATCACATCAGATTTCCTTCAGCTTTGACTGTCAGACTTCGTGTCAACCACTCCATACAATTTTAGTAACGACTTTGGCCCGATTTCGGATCCGGGAGAGGGTTGAAAGTCCTTGTACCAAATGTGTGAAATAACAAAGAACATTTTGTTTGTTAACTACTGTTTTTCACATGATATCTTTAATAGGTAGTCGATGTTTAGTAGAAATGTTTCGAGATATCTTCCTTCAGATTTCCCTACGATTTACATTCAGAAATCGTTCAGACATCGCTACGACATCAGATTTCCCACAGCTGAGTTGGTCAGATATCGTGTCAACCACTTCAACTTCATTTTAGTTACGATTTGGGTCAGATTACGGATCCGTTATAGGAAGATATTTTTTTAATGACTTCGGTACGACGCGTCGACCAGAACATCCGAATAACTGCAGATATTTGGTAAGATATCGGTCCGAATTCGTTACGACACTTTGAATTTTCCTGGAGACTTTCCCTCGATATACAATCACAAATCGTTCAGACATCGGTGCGACATGTCGTACATAACATCCGATTTCACGCAGTTGTTTTGAGGTACAACTTCGGTTCGATTTCGGATCGGATTTTTGAGCATTTTGTTTGCTGGGATTAGACAATCAGGACCTGGTAAAGGATAAAAAGTCCGTGTACCAAAAGTGTGAAATGACAAAGAAATTTTTCTCGTTAACCGCTGTTTTTAACATGTTATCCTTCACAGGTGGTCGATGTTTAGAAGAAATGATTCGGGATCTACATACTATCCTGGAACTGGGCTGCCATCCTGGTCTCTGGCTTAGAAGCCTTGTATCACGTTTATACAGAGAGCCGCTTATTACAAAAACTGTCGTCCGCTTCTAGCGGCCTTTTACATGAGTAATAGGAACTTGCAGTTAGTGGTTATACGTTATTTGAAGGCTTCAATCACTTTCCTAGACATTTCAAGTATCGTTGGCACTCAGAACTTCTCGCTTAAACCAAAACATATCGGAAACGTGATCAATATCGGTAAGCTCCACAAAGCAACGAGTTCCTTCTTTAAACTGATGATGTATTCGCGAAAGCATAGCTGGCTTTTAGTTGAACAATGCCTTCCCAAGGTTTGGCCCTCGAGTATACTGGAATATAAGACAATTAATATCTGGGAGAGGATTGAAAGACCTTGTAACAAATATGTGAAATGATAAAGAACTTTTTCTTTGTTTACTGCTGTTTTTATATGATAACCTTAACTGGTGGTCGATGTTTAGTAGAAACGATCCGGGAAGTTAGCTGCCAGAATGATTTCCAGGCGGGTTGGCTAAGAAGCCTTGTATCTTGTTTGTATAGAGAACCGCTTGTCACGAGATCCGTCGTCGGCTTCCTACAGACACTTTCAGTTGGTAACTATAGGTAAACTTTTCAAGTATCAGTGGCACTTAGAACTTGTAGAGTCGGGCGTCATCCCGAAACCATCTGAGACTCTTTACTTGGAACCGCTGATATTGTAGATATAAGGGCAGCTTTAAATCACATAGAAAGCCCCTCGTTTTTCTTCGTTTTCTGCCAGCTTGGTCTCCAGGCGGGCTGGCTTAGAAGCCTAACAAGATCTCACGTCCGCTTCTATATGACTTTTACATTAGCAACACTTTCAGTTGGTGGCTATAACTTATTTAAGAGATTCAATCACTCGCCTATATTTTTCAAGTATCGTTGGCATTCATAGCTTGTTACGAGTCCGGCTCCTCTTGCAAACCCTGATGGAATCGCTGATGTCAGCTATATATAGTATCAATCGGCGATGATTCTCTCGCTTATATTTCTATTTGAATTTACCATAGGAGTGTGATAGGCCGATAATCGGTGCACTCTTCCTTACAAAGTAAGCGACGTGGTCAGTAAGTGCCATTTCAGTTGCAACTACGTTAGAAGCGGAGTTTGAAGCCAGCTTGGTAACACGCTTGATTACGAAGTAAGTGACGATGTCATTAGGTGCCATTTCAATAGCATTGTAATCGGAGTTATAATGAGTCACTCGCTTACAATGTCATACTGATGTAACGGATTACTAAACATGTACTTCGTTGCTCAATCCTCTCCCGTGGCGATGACACTTTGAGTAGTAGAGAACAATCGACAAGAGTAATAACACTGTGCTAAACTAAATATTGGAATCTTCGTTGAACAGTAGGTCTCGTTTACAGATTCCCATAAAATAAATTGCTTGTAAAACCACTAGATGCGAGAAAGTTCACCATATGCAAAGGGATCTCATGTAGATGCGAGATGTGTATTTTGTAAATAAAATATGCAGACGGAATTTATATTACCTTGGACTTTTTTTAGATTTTACCAAAAAAAAAATGTTTCTTTTTTTGGATAAATTCCATTCATTCCATAAATAAAATATGCAGAGGGAACTTATATTTCCTAGGACTTTTTTAGATTTTGTCACAAGACAATCGTCTTCACAGTGTTGTCGTGTAGTTGTTGTAACAGCTTAGACTACAATAATTTACAAATTCCAATTAAGGGGTTCTTCAATGATGCCCAACCCTACGAAATGGACTACTTCCACTGCATTAGTCCATAAATTCAATGGACTAAGTGAAGTAGGGTGGGACAGGCAGGTGAAAATGTAGTGGGTATTATGAGGACCCTGGCCACATGCTGGGCATACATTAGAAACGGCACGGTCTATGCGGGACATTGAGAATGTTGCTCTATCTTGATCCCAAAAGTGCCAGAACCACTCTTGTCCTCCCTCGCAGGCTTTCCTCTGCTTCGAATACGGGCGGTGGGCGACCTCCAAGAACAGCATTCATGCGAAAACCCAAAACCGAGATATTGATGCTGTTATTCTGTTGTAGATGCTGTTGAGACAGACCGTGACATGATGGCTGACGTTTAGAGTCGTCGTTAAACGGTAGGTTCCGTTTAATTTTAGTTCCCCTCTATATCATCCAAGAGAAGCATAGGTAAACAGTTTTTTGTATTCCATTGTAGATAACACCCCACTTTACATAAAAAATAAAATATGTCGGTAACAGATTTTCTTCTTTGTTTCCCTTTTCATTCCAAACTTTTTTTATAAACATCCGTTCACGTTAATTCCGATTAACGACATCCATCACCCATTGATCAGCATTTGATGGGAAGGGTGTCGCTGTCACAAATTGTAATCCCATTACTGCATTTACACGTATTTTCCAAAGATTTCATTCAGAATTTGGCACAAAAAAAAAAGGTCATCATCATAGCGCCTTTCGCATACCCTTTATGTTTTTCATACGTTGGCAGCCATTAACGCATTTGCAGCATTGATCCTTCGAGTTTCTCATTTGGTAAACATTCGAAGTTACAATTCCCTTTCATCTAGTATTATTGTGCAACAATGCAGTTGCGCTGGCATATCTGAACATCTTAATCCTTTTTTTCCTGGCACACACAAACACACATACATACTCCTTTCTGTCGCCTTAACTCTCCTTCTCCAGTGGTCGTCGCCTCAAACTCTGTCTATATACGTTAATCCTTTGTTATGGCCTATCGCAAACAAATTTGTTGCCGTGTACCATAAAAGGACTCACGATGTCCACGACGGGTGTTGATCTGCCCCCCTTTAGGTATCAGTAAAATCCTACCTACACAGATGCGTGTGTGCACGTGTTGTAGCCCGGCTGTCCATGGTTGATGGGTTCGTTTCGTTTGCCAAATGTGGGTTGTACGCAAAAACATTTTTGCAATTGTTTTAACAACAACACCGGTAACTAAAGCGAAGAGTTATCCTTTGAAATTTGCAGCAGCATCAGCAGCAATAACAATGCGACCAAAAGAAATCGAGTATGTTAATGTTGTTGCTTGCATGAATGTTATTTTATACATTTTGCCGGTCGGTGTGTTGTTGCTTTATGTGTGATGATTGTGGCAGGGTCATAAGAGTTTGGCTCGTTGGTCATGTATCCTGCCTGTATCCTTTTCAGTCATTGGGAATGCTAAATATTTTTGGGATTCTGCCATCACAGCCGCGCTGCGCTGCAGTTGATGTTATTGTTTGGTGGCATGTAGCAACCAACATACTATTTGCGTAACCCGATGTTATGGTAGTTTAATACAAACACACACACACACTTACACAAAAATAAAACTTTATTTAAATTTCGTATATCCCACCAACGTTGATGTCCTGTAAATCTTGTGCATTTTGGGTAAATGGATTTTATTGTTATTTAAATGAACACTCTGTCTTTCCCTTGCTCAAATTATTGCGGTCGGGGTAAAACGAACTTATCATGTTTCACTCATTCATAGTCACCAAAGCAATGCAACACGGGGACGACAACGGGGCTGCACGCACGCACTTAGAGACATACATTCACGCGCGCTTTAAATCCTTATGCGTTTTTCACTATGCTATGCGACATGAGGCAATTAGTGTTGCACACACAGGCACACCGTCTGCATGTTGTATGGCACAAAAAATGGCAACAACAATAGCGGCAACATTACCACCACCATCATCGCCAAAAACAACAATTATACTGCTTGCTACATGATCATTAAATGGCCGTAAAGCATAGAAATTGGACAAGATTTTTTTCTCGATTCGGTTTTGTTTTTGGGAAATGAAAAGCTAATTTGGCTGAGAGAGATTTTTTTTGCTGCTTGTGTTTTTTTCACACTCCCCTGAGAGGAGTTACATGGGTAGGTAGGTATGTATTTGTAAACATTTTATCATAATTCACTTACACAATGTTGTTTTGAAACAGGATCTTATTCACTGAGTTGTGGAGATTTAATGACGGGTAATTTACTCCAAGAAATTTCTAAGGAAGATTTACACTATAAAATGGTACAGCTTGGCCAATATTCTGGAGATTTAAGGTTTTGTAATAATTCACTTTTTTTAGTTAAAAGGTTGAGTTGATTTCACTTTGTTTGGTTTACCAATAGTAGAACTTTAAATATATATTTTTTAATTTTCTTGTAATAACTTTTTTACTAAATGCTCAACACTTTATCGTTTCACTTTCAAATATTTCTACTTATTAGTAGTTTATGAATATATTTTAAAACACAGGAAGTAGTTTGACTTTAGGTTATTATTTTATGTTATTTGTTTTGATTTTTCATTCAGAACACTTCCTACTAAGATTCTGTTTACACTTTTATAATAAACACCATTAACTTTTTTAAAATTTTCGTATTTACGTTTTATGATTTCGTTTGGTTAACTTTCAATTTTAAAATCTACAAAATTTTAATTTAATTACTTAAATGATGTTACTTCTTTTAATTTTCTGCCAATTTTTCTCTTGACCCCCACTTGGGTACTTTTTTTTACTGTATTACATTGACTTTATCCAATTCACGTATTTTGCATTAGATCCAATCTTTTGTTTTCTTATTCAAATCACTCTTCATTCATTTCTCAGATGTGAAATTCGTTTCGATTGTTGTAGTATTTTTATTTTCGGCTTTGACTTTACGTTACGTTCTCACTACGATTCTTTATTCCGTTCCGCGTTCAAACACGACGACAACCATCCATGGGCTGTGTTTGTAAACAACTGAATTATTGTTGCAACCGAAGACACCGAAAACTTGTTTTCATATCGTCGTCATCATCGCCACCATCGTGTCGTCGTTGTCCGTCCTTTCCATCTGTCTGTTTCGTCGTGTTCTGTTTTTCCTTTGCGCTTAGTGGTGAATTTCGTCGGCCCAGCAAATGTGAGTGCGCGGCTGTGTTCGAATGTTGCGTGTATGTGTGACAAATGTTGCTTGTCGCATGTTGCGTGTTGGTTTGATTTAGAAATAAGCATGGCAAATGCTGTAAGCTGCATGCAGCATGCTTGATACAACATACCGCAAGGTAAATGCATTACCGGATTGCCTCAAGAAATGAGTCAAATTAGTTGCAGAAAAACAATGAATTCCCCAACAAAAAGGATGAAGATGAAAAAAAATCGGTACACAATATTTAAGTGTATTCACATTGCCACACAAAATTGTGTGCACAAATCATTAATCGGACGTTTAAGTGGAAATTTTAACGTTATCCTTTCTAAGCTAAGTTATAAAATAAGGTTAATAACTTAAACCTAATTAATACGCTTTTTATTTTAGGATTCACAACTAACGGGACCTACTTGTTTATCGACTAATACGAACGCCACAGTTTGAGCAGCTTTATTAGACATGCCGATCGACTCGACAATAAACTACGAAGTTGGTGTCGACAACATCGACGTGGCCTTTAATGAAAGATAAATGAGGAGCTAGGAGTCGAACCTGGGATTTCCCGCATTGTAGACGCATGTTCTAGCCATCATGCCAGGGCAAGTCCCATAGACAACATAAAGAAAGTGACGGGACCAAAAAATTTAAAGTAGTCATGGTCTGATTTCGAATTTAGAATATACATTTTTTTGTGAGCCTGTTTACAACAGGCTTAGGGATGACCATGACTGCTTTATGTTTCTAGGGTCTCTGAAACCGAATCTGAAGTCTGTTTATCTCAGGGTAACAGACCCCAAAACTATAAGAAAGTCATGGTCTGAATGGTCGAACATACATTTTTTTGTGTGCCAGTGTACACCAAGCCCACTCCTGTGCAGGAACAAAATTTATGTTCAGATCGAGAAAAACCACGACAATTTTTTGTTTTTAGGCTCCTGAAACCGAATCTGAAAACTGTTAATCCCATTCTCGTCATGTTTTTCACATAACCTTTCAAGAAAAAATTTAAGTTTCCCTTTGAGATATTTTTCTTCTTGTTTGGCAGCAGCAAAAGAAATTCATACATCAGTAGCCGCATGTAGAAAATAATTCCAAGCGCTTTGGCCTTTTGCGCTCCGTAGATAGTTCGTCAGGCCAAGCTAAGATAACAGCTTATTCTTCTGGACCTTACAACGAAGCATTCGTCATCCCCATTTGCACCCCGCCCCAAAATGAATTCAGATTCGTATTTACGAGCAAATGATCAAACTAACATTTAAGGGTCTCACTCAAGGAAAACAACTTTGATCAAAATGCAAGAACACATTAAAATTTCTCTCATACGAGACTATTCTTCTTATTTGACAGCAGCAACAGAAATTCATCCAGCAGTAGCCGCACGTAGAAGAGAATTCCAAACCCTTCCCAAGTTTAGGTAACAGCTCTTTTCGAGCTAGAACATTTCCATTCATTCGTATAAGGTGTCCAAGCTAGCGCATTCGGTATATTTGAACTCGCTAGACTACGTAGATGTCGTTGTTAAGCTCATGGTTCATTCGGTAACGGCACTCACCGTTAACGGTGATGGAAGAAAATATATGGCGAATTGTTCTCCCGAAGACTTCCTGAATAGATTGATCCGCTTGTGTCATTACCTAAGATTCTGCGCTATAGATCAAGCCAGATAGGATCAGTTTCTGGTAGAGATGAATCTTTGTTCTTCTAGAGAAAACTTTGTCATTAAATCGTTTGTACAGCGAATAGTAGCAGCGGTTTGCCAACAATACTCGTGTCTTGATTTCCAGGTTGAAATTATTATTTTTTGGTTACGGCGGATCCAAGGTAGACAAACATACCTACCACCTCGAAGCTGCCAACGCTCACGCAGAGCCCAAACGGGGAAACTCTTTGTTCGTTGAAACAAATGACTTGGGTTTCTCCTCATTAATCACCAGACTCACTTCTGCCGTCTTCTCTCAATTGAAAAGGCTGCAGTAACATCCCGCAGTCCTCAGCCGATGATATCTATGTCATCGACATATGCTGCCAGCAGCATATGACTTTTGTTACAGATAGGGTACCAATCCAGTGCAGCCTGCAGCCTTCCTCATGATTATATTCATTACGATGTTAAAGAGACCGCATGACAGACTATCTCCTCGTCTAAAGCCTCGCTTGGTAGAAAATGGCTCTGTCAGATGTTTGCCTATTTGCACTGAAAACTTCGTGTCGGTTAATGTGATCCCGCAAAGTCGTATCAGCTTCTCGGAGATATCAAACTCAGCCATAGAATCTAATAGTTTCTGTCGTATAGGACTGTCGAATATAGCTTTTTAGTCGTTAAACAGATGTTAGGTGTCGACCTGCATTTCTTGGATCTTTTCCAGAATTTGTCGTAGTGTGAATATCTGGTCCGTTTATAAGGTTCAATCAGGTTCGCTAGGATGGGCTCTAGTCTTTCACATAACACACTAGGACCTTGTAAGCGATGGGTAAATTTGCTGATCTCGCAATAGTTGGTACACACACTGGGATCGCCTTTCTTAAGAACAGGACAACACTTAGATTCCAATCATGCAGCTTTGTAATCTATAAACTGATGGTAGGTGTCGATTTGCATTTCTTGGTTCTCCTCCAGGATAGTGCGAATATCTGGTCGGTAGTGTATTTACCAGGTCTCTAGGATGGGCTTTAGTCTTTCACATAACACACTAGACAGGACCTTGAAAGCGATGGGTAAAAGACTGATCCCGCGATAGTTAGTACACACATTTGTTACGCTTTTTATAGGACATAGAACACTCAGATTCCGATTATCAAGCATACATGCCTTAAGCCAAATCGTGTTTTTGGTTAGCTGCACGTTGCCAGACCATCGCCGCCGGCTTTAAAAAGCTCTCGTCTCCAGCACCTTTATTATTATCAAGCCGTGCAATTGTCGTGCTGACCTCGTTTTGGCTCGGTGGTGGTCAATCTACTACGTCGTCGATGATTGGCGTAATTTTGTTTTTTATGCTACCTTCGGAAACGTGCAGCAAAAGAAAGTATTCTCTTCATATTTGCAGCACACCCAGCGGGTCGGCGACCAGTTTGTTATCTCTGTCCTTACAGGTGGGAGTCCCCATTCCAAAACATTTGCAGCAATTCGCGACTTTCATAATCATACCAGGGCTTGTCTGATAATAGTTTTTCATAACCTAGGACGGTCGTTGCGGCAGTGGTCATAGAATTGCTGTCACTGGGTGTCGGGAACATCGGAATAAGGTGATTTCGTTTGAAGTAATTGAGTGCGTTGGTTGGAGTAGGCATTGGCTATCTCGGTGGTATGTGGCTTTGTGATATCTAGCTTTCTTTGAGTTTGATTACAAGTGTATTTAGCACTTCTTAATCGCGTGCTTACCTTGGCTGCAACCAGTTGATAGTCCAAGTCAATGTTGGCTCACATGTGATGCGCCCATGACCCTTGAAACATTCCTTCTATCTTTTACAACGTGATCAAACGGTTTTCTTGTCTTTTGATCAGAGGGTATTCAGGTTGACTTATGAATATCTTTATGCGAAAATCTGGTTCCACTCACTGCCATGTTTCTTGCCCACGCTAAGCTAACCATTCTGAATCTTTTTATGGAGGTGTTGCGTGTAGACTGAATTTTCTGACTGCTGAACCAAAGGCATATTCCCTTCCTATTTCCGGATTAAAATCTTCCAGAACAATTTTAATGTCATGTGCAGAACAGTGATCGTATTTCTCCTCCAGGAGCTCATAGAATGCATCTTTGTCTTCCATCGGGGCGTGTACACAAATCAGCGTAATGTAAAAATATTTCGCCTTATAATGGATATTCGATCACGTACAGCGTTAAACCGCGAGACCGGATGTCGAAGTCTCTTGCTGACTATGAATCCACATCCAAAACCGTGTCATTCGTCGTGTGCATCCTTGTCCCATCCATCTCATTTCCAGTATGGCGGTGATGTCAGCCTTGTATTTGTCGACGACATCCGCCAATTGGTTAGAGGCACCATCTCTGTAGAGAGTTCGGACAATGGATCAAGGTCCTTATAACATTTGCGGGGAACGTCAATATTTGGGGTGTTCTTGTTTTTCCTTTCTTCGTGTTTTTATAATAATTGGGTTTGTTTATCGAGAGTGATCAAAGCCACTAAGATAGCCGTTATGTTAAGCTTCAGAAAATTCTGGTTCCTACTTTGTAAGACTTATCGATGGTAGCCTTCTCAGCACTGAACGGATGTTCAGTGGCACTGCCCGGGGAACACGTGAACTCTCGCACGTTGTGAGCTTCTTATGAATCTCCAAAAAAAGATTCTGGTTATTCCCAAAAGAATAGCGAACAGAAAGAAGACTCAAATTAGAATATCCCCCATTCACAGCTTATTTCAGGACCGCTCTCGCATTGTTCTATCAACACAGTTTGTGGATCAATTTGTGGAACGGGTTCGTTAATTCGGGTTCTTATTGGACAATAGATCTCTAGTGTGTGCTCGAACAATGCTTTTAGAGAAAAATATTCTCGATGTAACTGAAAGTGGGCTTGAACAGTTTCTTTTTTATAAATGTCAATGAGGAGCCTAACCAATAAGGTCATAGTTTTAACAAAATATCTTGTTTTATTTTGTTGAAGCGAAATTAAGTTTAAAATTGTATATGGCTCTCCGGTACAATAAATATTCTATGTGAATTTCTTCAAGCACCCTATGATAAATGTTTATGTTTCAAAAGTGCCGAGAAGTAAATTTTGGTATTAATCTGATGCTATACACATTATATAATGACATCAATTGTAAAATATCAGTCAAGAATTTTTGCATACTTTTTTAGAAAATGAAATCACTGTAAAGAAAGTAATATTTCAATGGATAGATCTTACCTTATAGATGTGCACAATTATATTTCCATTGAATTGTTTGAACCGCAATAGCTTAACTATTCACATAAATAAAAGGATCTCTGAAAAAGAAGAAGAAAATCGCTTTAATATTTGTATTTTGTAATTTGGTGCAACATTGGAGATCTGTTGCTAGATTTTGGAGGAGAAGTGAATGAGTGGAGAGAAGAAATCTATTGTCCGCCAATATATATTCAAACTTGCAGTTATATTAGCAAATATGCTCTGGATTATACAATACCACAAAATTACATTGGCTGAACGTAGACTGAAAGTACTTGAATTTTATAAAGTAGTGTAAAACGTATATTGTCAAAATATTGGAACGTAGAATGCCTGGCAAATATAAGTGACACCCGATTTCAAGAATACACTGGTTTTCACAATCATTCCGCTTAAGATAACATTAAGGAGTTTAAATTTTTAATTGATTTTCAGTTAATAATACTGCAAAACTTAGCCGACAAACATAAATGCTATTCCTAACCAACTACTGATGTAACCATAACCCTAATACAATTCACGTAAACACAACATCCCACATTTGCTTCCACTATTTTTCCAGCTCTGTACAACACATCATCACACCACTGGCAATAATTCAACAATTTGCTGTTATAAATAGTAACTTAACCACAATAGATTAATTAACAGTCATAATTTTTAATGTATGAATACCAAATAAAACTTATTTATCCTTTTTTCCACTGCCCTGCTGACAGAAACAACAAAAGTCATAGCATTAAAAAGGAATGACTGAATAAATAACCCGGTGGCAGAAGAATGGGGAAATTACGGTGGCAGCCGGTAGCAGCGCACACACACACCAAGGAACCGGAAATGTAGGAGTGTTGACTCAATTCATTGCCGCGGCAAAGAGCAAGGAAGTAGTAACAACAACAGAAAAAAAACAACAATCAATCAAATGCAGATGTTGTTCACGCAACTACAACCAACCATAGCCAAAAATAAAAAAAAAAACACGAAGGATTTGTTACTTAGCAACACACACACACACTATTTACAACATGTTGCTAGCAACAATGTTGCTTTGAGTGGTGAAATTCTTAGATGTTTTTAAAGCCAACCACAACAGCAGCAGCAGCAACATCATCATTATTATCATTGTCGTCGTGGTCTTGTGCCTCACGTTCATCATTTAACATGCATCCACATTTGCCTCTTAATAAAACATGAATTGTTGAAACCAAAATGAACCACAACACATTTTAGCATTTAAGCAACAAAATTCGGTTCATAACAAATCCAATTCATCCCACCCGTGCCATCAGCACCCAATATGGAACAAAGCGGCTCCTCTACTCGCTCATTGATTATGAGAGTACGAACGAACATTGAATGTGGTGGCATAAAGGTTCTACCAAACCGAAGTCTATGAGTGTGTGTGTGTGTGTCTGTGTACGTTACAATGCGTCTATGTGGGTTTTGTTAGGGAATTTACGTACTTGTAGCTCTTTATAGGAGGCACAAAAGGGTAACCACATGGGAGTGTAGAGATATAGGGTATTTTGTCTGCTTGCTTGAGGAAATTAGCTACAGAGGTGCATAGGAAAGTGTTGCCAGGGGTGTGGGAGCACAGGCGGAAACAACTGTTATACAACTTCGAATGAAGTAATAAAACGGGCAGCAAAATTATTTGTGTTATAACAATTCGTTAGGTAGGAGTAATTTTAGAACGATGCATATTAAAGAGCTGACCAGAAATAAAGCATTTTATGAGTTGTTATTTTTAGTATTTTATTACAGCACATTTTCTACAAAAGCTTTAAACTGTAAAAAAAATGGAAGGAGTTGATGTTAGTGTGCGATATGTGTTTAATGTATGGGCTAGATTCATTTAAAGGTGTGATTTATTTAAAGGTTTGTTTCTAAATTATTTAATTTTTATAGGGCACACGTGATTGTCGTAATGTTGTCACCTTACATTTATTAGAAATTATTTGACAATTCATCAAAGAAGGACTTACACCGCAACTACGTCTTTACATTTTTCAGCATCATTGCGAAAATCAAAGTTTTGTGAATATGCTTTTCGTGCCCTTCCGAACAAGCTATTGCCAATAACATTGGCAAATTTGAGCTTTAGTGTATGTTATCAGATGATACTAGACTGAAAGGACTACCTGTGGTCGGGGGTGAAGGAAAGGTTAAGGCTTTCAGGCCTCCGATACTGAATGTGGTGGAACTGAAGCTCTCAACGGAGGCAAGTACATAGGTGATGTTCTTGACCAGCACCTAAATTGGTCAAATAATATCTAGAAAAGGTTAAAGAGAGGCGTCAATGCCCTTAAGCGTGCCGGAACTCTATAGATATATGTTGGGGGCTCGGCCAGAAGTTCATAATGTGGCTGTATACCATGGGTGTCCGGCCTGGTTTGGATGTCTGGTTTGGACAGGATAGCTACTGGGGCTAGAAGGAGCACACCGCATGTGGCTTTGGATGAATTCCTGAGCGTTCCGTCCCTGGACTTGTACGTCAAGGCTATTGCAGCCCGGGTTCCTATCAGACTGAGGGAAACTGGAGATTGGCATCAATCCTAACATCGTCATGCGAAGATTCTCCACCTTTTGGGCGATGGCGTTTCTTGTCATGTGCCACCTCGTACTGGTTTTTACAACGAAGATAATAAATGCAGTGTTGGCTGTTATGGGATGTGATCAACAGAACAATTCTACATTGTGTTAATAATGTTTGACGATGGAATATAAGGAGAAATTAGAAGGACTCAAGACTCTGGATGTCAACTTCTTCAGGATATTGCGAGATTTAAAGAATCCGCAGACCTATTGGTCAGAGCAGGTTGTACTACGTCTGATATAGACTCTCTGGAAGATGTTCACCCGCCCATTTGTTACTTTTTTTTGGTTTAGTGGAGAAGAGAATGAGAAAAACAGTCTGCAAACAATGGATCTCTAGAACCGACAGTATCACTGCTAGATATCTGTGGTCCAAATACAGCAGATCCCGAACGGCGTACATGGTTGGCCTGTGCAGGAGTGCGCTGAGACTGGCCTGTGAAATTCTAAACGGCCATTGCAATATCAGGCACTTAACAGGCAAATGTGATAGGTCCATACCGGACAACTGCAGAGTGTAAGGATGAGAAGAAGTTCGAGGCGATGGAGCACTTTCTTTGTAGCTGTCCCGCTCTAGCTGTAGAAGGCTTAGACATTTAGGGGAAAGTTATATAGAACACCTAGAGTCTCTCTGTTATTAGTCCGATTAGGCAATTTAATATATTCCTTGCAGTGCCTTCCATGGCTAACTGAGCCAATATAACGATTGGGGTTTCCACAAAGTTCTCTTCTTTCTAAATCCCTTCCCTCTCTCCTTCTTTCTCCACCTTTTTTTCCCATTGACAATCACAATGAATCAGCAGATCTCGGGGTGGAGTGTGATCTGGTTTTACCAGAATACACGTGTCCACAACCTTACCTAACCTGTTATTACACGTTATAAGAACCATGATTAAAGGATATGCACCAGTTTGCAAATGTCTTCAACAAATACAAGGCTGACATCACCGCCTTACAGGAAATGCGATGGACGAGACAGGTATGCACACGACGAAAGAACTGTGACATCTTTTACAGCTGCACTAATTTGGATGAGGATTCAGTCAGTCAGTCAGTTCAGTCAGCAAGAGACTTCGACAACTGGTCTCGCGGTTTAACCGTGTAAGTGACCAAATAGCCACTATCCGCATCAAGACGAAATATTTTTATATCATACTGATATGGGTATACGCCCCGACTGAAGATTGTAATGCTAAATTAGAAAGGGAAGATGTTCTTGGTTCAGCAGTCGAAAAATTTAGTCTACACAACAACACCTCTGATAACGGATTCAGACCGGTCAGAAATGTGCCAGGTTAATTGGGCAGCCCCTTTAAGCATAGCTCACATGAGTTCAGTGTGAGTGCTGTTGCGATAACATTTCCAAATTTTCGCATCAATTATTCCTACTATGTTTGGTCAACGTCCCTCTCAAGCCATTTCCATGCTTTGATGTACCGCAAAATGCCCACGGATATACAGTTATTGTCCACAAGTGTCCGATGACCAAACTTTTCAAGTCTCAGGTCACTAAAAGCAGGGCAGTGACATATAAGATGCTCTGTGGTCTCCTCTTCTTCCTCTTCATTACAGCTTCTACAAAAATCGTTGTATGAAAGTTTGGCCGGTTATGACAGCTATGATGTTCCTCAGATAGACTCTACACAGGTTCAGCGCAAATCGTGTCCTCGGTATATCCGTGGTAGGTCAAATCTGTTTGGTCGCCGTGCAAGTGGGTTCTACCACGCATCTCTCCTTAGCAATGAGGTTCAGTTTCCACACAATTAATTGTTTCCCCCTTATGAGATGAACACCAATGGGAGCGCAAACTTTGCCCGGATTCACGATGGTGGCGGCTCTTGCCAATGTATTTACCAACCGGTTATTTCAGCTATGATTTTTCTCAGATAGACTCTATATATGTCAAGCGCAAATCATGTCCTCGGTGTCCACCAAAGCCCAAATCTGTTTGGCCGCTGTACAAGTAGGTTCTCTCATCATTTATTAGCGTAAACTTCGCCCGAGTTCACGGTAGTGAAGGACCCTGCCAATGTATCGGGTCTTTGGTTAACATATATGTCCCCATGTCCTCGAACCCATGCAAGGGTAACCGTCGAATATCTCGCTATCTCCTCCAGAGAGAGAGGGCATTCTCAAACATTCCTCTAAGTGGTGTACACATTCTCCAGGGCTCTGACAGGCGATTTACAATCAGTAAGTAGATTAATATTGTCCCTCAATATCGCACGATACTAAGTTTTCTCCACAGCTATTCTAATGGCCGCTATTTCGGCCTAAACTATGCTACAGTGATCCGGTAGCCTAATCGACAGTTGCGAATTCAACTTCTTCGAAAAGATTCCGTAGCCCGCTCTTTTGCTTAATTTCTAACCGTCCGTGAAGGTTAGGACGATATCTTCCCTAATGTGTAGGCATATTATCTTAATCAGCATAGTAGGACTTATTCGGGATGTTCCTTATAAAACCCGAATCGGAAACAGGTTCTTGTATAGTGCAATTCGTATGACACCTCACATTGATTAAGTCCAGTATTTTGGCATGACCATATTTCCTGTGCATCCATGCTCTCGTGGTGTCTAAACGCATTGCTGATATTTTCCTCGCCTCGCCACGATCAAAAGACAAGAAACCAGATTGATCACGTGATAATCGATGAAAGGCATGTCTCAAGCGTTATAAATGAGCATAAGGGAACGAACGTGAAGAAGTAGTGCAAAAAACGCTCCTAACGAAACGCAAAGGAAACTACACTTCGCAAGGCTCCATACCACCGAGATAGCCAGTGCCTACGCCCACTTAATCTCTCAAATACTGCATAGAAACGATCCTTAGGCTGATGTTTCCGACACACATTGACTTCATATTGTGAAATCTATGGCATTTAACACAACGATCGTACTAGGTTATAAAAAACCACTCTCTGTTAGTCAATGGGCTAAGTGAAGTAGGGTGGGCTGGGCAGATGAAAATGTGGAGGGTATCATGAGGACCTGTTGCTACATCCCGATCTTAATTGTGCAAAGCCAGTCTTGTCTTCCGTCGTATGCTTTTTTTTGTTTCAGCTACAAGGCGGTCGACCTCCAAGAACGACTTCTTCGATGACATCCCAGAAAGAACTGTCTGGTCAACATCACATTATTTTCCCCGACTGGGAGGACCTTTGTTTCCTCATGTAGATGGTGTTCGGAGGTTATCTGCATGCAACCCGCAGGTTTACCTCCTTCGTTCAGGTGGTGAAGAGTGCTGTTGATGACTTCGCTGGTGATAGTTCCAGGTTACGCCCAGTGAAGAAATATCTTATGTTCTACAAGATATCCATTCACATGAGAGTAAAGTTTGTCATTATTTTGGCCCGTTGCCATAACAGTACAGTCGTCCGCATAGGATATCATATAGACGCCTAGTGGAGGTGTGGAGAGTTTAGAAAGCGATAGAACACCGCCCTTTGGAACTCCTTGTTTAACTCTACGGGGCTTTGAATACTTGTCTCTAAACTTCAAGTTGTAGGCCATGGGGGACTGCATGATGTCCTGGAAGAGTGTGGCGTGGCTGACTGTCTCGAAGGCCTTCGATAAGTTCAGTGCCACTAGAAGTGTCCTTCCACAAGGCCTCTGCTGATTCAAGCCCTGCGAGATCTGATTGCTTATGGCGTTTAATGCAGTGGTGGTACTATGCATTTTGCGAAATTCATGCTGGCGGTGAGTTGCTGTTAGGAGCTGGACAGCTGGGGGAGGAGGAGTACCCCTAGTGCCTTCGCGACTGGTGACATAAGGGGAAATCGGCCACTAGTATTGTCTTTCTGTCGCGTCCTTACCTGGCTCTACCCTTTTTCCAGGCATCGTGTGTTATTAGGCTGCTCATTGCCCGATTGAAAACAATTGCCAAGTACTCGACTCCCCGTTCGCCAAGGTATTTTAACATTAGCCTGGATATGCCAGCGGGGCCAATCACCTAGGATGATTTGGTGCAGCCAATTGTAACGCGTGCTGTGACGGAAGAATATAATGAGAAGAGGAGGGACACTAAACTCCTCTTCAGAGAGATGAGGCGTCTATGTAAGAAAAGAGATCGGCAGGATATCGAAATGTACAGGTATAGAGGTGAAGCCGGAAAGTTTTACTGAAAGGTTAAAGCAAGATTATTGAAACAGTGATCCGCACCTGCAATTACAGAGATGGAAATTCGGTCACGGCCACGCAGAGTGTGCTGCAAATATGGGGGAAAAACTTTCGTTCTCTGCTCGTTCCAGAAGGCAGTATAACTGAAGAAATCACGCCCAGCATCAACGACGAAATAGAATGTCCAGACCAGCACGGCAATTGCATAGCTTAAAAACAGAGAGAAACGAGAGAGCCAGGATATCAAAAACAACAGGAACAAAGGTGAAGCTCGAAAGTCCTTCCAAAAGGGTAATAGCAAAGGTTTTAGAACAGCGATCCCCACCTGCAAGAACAGTGATAGAAATCTGCTCACGGACACGCAGAGTGTACTGCAAATGTGGAGGGAACACTTTCGTACTCTGCTCGTTCCTAAAGGCAGCATAAATTACAAACTCCAATCGTACAAAGCCATTCCACTGTGCCACGGTGAACTCACCGCCAAACCACTGTAGCCCATACCGATGGACAATCAAAGATCAGGTAGTTATACATACATTTGCAAAGGATGATTGCACGATGAGTGCTCGTATTCTTTGTTGCAAGTTTGTAACTACTACTATTCCTAAGTAGTGTCACTACATACGAACTGTTGCAGTGGAATTCATAAGCAACACACAGCAGCAGCAACTTAAACAAAAACAAAAAAACAGATACCGTCGAAGTTGTCTCATGACAACTTGTGGTATGTGTATTGCGTGTTGTGGTCTGGTCAAAACACACAAATGGACTCACAATTATAAATGTGCTCTTACATGGCTGGACTGAACCAGAGACCGTGTAACCTCAGATATTACTCACATTCAAATACACACACTCACACATAACACATCTACTACATACATTCAATCGTATACCTATGTCTGAATTTAAACATTTTTGGTCTTGTTTAGCCACCACTAACTAAGGTATTTATACCGCTTCTGATGTGGACGATGATAATGATGATGCTGCTTCTGCTCCTGTTGCTGCTGCATTACCAGATGATGAGTTTTGTCTTCACTACTGCTGCTGCTTTACGGACTAGCTCGGTTGGTTGCATCGCAGGGATATGTGCAGCAGTGTATATGGGTGTGTGTGTGTGTGTGTGTCTGTAATACCCGGCTTAAGTAGTGGGATTTTAGATGACCAGTCAACAGTACATGTAAGTAAGTGTGGCAGAGTGATGTCAACATCACCATCACAATGTCTGGAAACAGTAGCGTATGTGGTCTGTGAGCGGTGGCGGCGGCGGCAGGTAGAGTGGGAGGTGATTTATTGCAATTTCCTGTGTCTCATCTCATATGAGAGCAAGAACTCAGGGACTAAGGGACTCAAGTCCCACTCACGTTGAGGAACTTGCACTATATTAGCCATGTAAATAATAGATTGGCTCTAAATTGTCTAAAATGAAAAGCAGACTTGGGAATAAGTAGAGAGGATGATGTGCAATTTTATATGAAACCACTATTAATATGTATAATATGACAGAAAACTTGAAATATAATTGAAGAACATAGCCATGGAGTTGGTTAAATTTACTCTACTTTTATTTATATTCGACAGCAATATTTACTTTTTCTACACATGAGGAGTTATATTATATTATTAGGTTTGGTAGAGTTAGTTTACGTATAACAATGTGAATTGGTCCACATAATTAAACCCTAGTAGTTTTCGACTAATTACAAAATAAAAAGGTACTTTGTGCATAATTTTGAAAATTGGAAAAAGTCTTAATATATTTTATGAATGGGCATCCCATAGCCTCGCGAGGCCGGCTATAATAATCATCATGTTCGGTTTTGCCTAACACTGCTTTTGACTAACAATTTGATGTAATCTTAGTATTTGGTGTTGTTATACCCTTCACCACGCGCACGTGCAGAGCTAAGTTTACATCATTTTGTTCTTCCAATGGTAACGCCCATAAAGAGGCGTGGTAGGTATGTCAATCTATATATATATATATAAAAGGCTTGGGTGAATAACTGATCATTCCCCAGATCAAACGGCTAAAGCTAGAACCTTGAAATTGTATAATGTATGTTCTCTTGTGACGTAGGCGCGCTCAAAAAGGAATTTTTAAAAATTTAGATTAGAAAGGGGTAAAAAGGGAGGGAAACCGCCCCATACAGCTAGAATTTACAAAGGGATGTATCTCATAAACCATTATAGGTACGAAGGAAATATTTGATACATATGTTGATCGTACAAGAAAAATTACTTTGTTTGTGGTAAGTGAGCGCTGCCACGCCTCTTTTTAAAAAATATTTATATTGGCCACACAAACCGAAATTTCAATCATTCATATCTAACGAGCCATTAGAGGTATTATATAACTGGTGCATAAAGTAATTCGGCATGACAAAGGGCGTGACACCGCCTACAAAATCTAATATTTCATTCTATCATAGCAATTCACGGTTAATTAAAGGTCTGAAGATGGGATTTGCTACATATATTAATCGTACAAGAAGGACTACGTCTGGTTGGGAAATAAGCGGAGCCACGCCTCTTTTGAAAAAAACGTTATATATCATTCATAAAAGACCGATTGAAATGTTCGCTGTGCTGTAATATAAGTAGGGACTCTATCATAGGCTACATAAAGACATAATTAAAAAAAGGGTCGTGGCACCGCCCACAGAAACCAAAATTACAATGATCTAACAAACCAATAGAGGTATGAAAATGGGGTTTCTATATATGTTAATGGTATAAGAGGAATTACGTCCCGCTGGGAAATAGGCGGTGCCACGCCCCTTTTAAAAAATCGTTTTGACGGTCGAATAAGATATGATAATGAAAATTCGGGTGACGGTTGCCTTTTCCGAGTAGACGTCAGCTAAAAAGAGATTATTGGAAATTTGTACTTTTGGGGATAAAATTACCAAAAAGCATAAAACTAGCACCATCGCCAAAACCAATCGGCTAGAGCTTTCATCGCGAAAATTTTAATGGTCATGCTCACTTTAAAATTAGATTAAAGGTTTTTTTTTGCAAAAAATAAGAACGAAGCAAGAGAGGGGTAAAAAAGGCCGTAAAGGGATAAAACTAGTATAATCGTTCAGGGAGAAAGGGAGAAACAAGTACAGTCATCCAGAACAAAACGATTAAGCTGTAATGGTATATGGAAATGGTCCCTATAGAATTGAATGGGACTGCATGGACTGATGGACTGCAACATCTTAATTGTGCGATATGAATGAATTTTTGAAGAGAGTTTTCGAAATTCGTTCGTTATGGGTAAATATACCGAAAATGGAACAAAACTCGTTCTATCGTCCAGACCAAACGCCTTAAGGTAGAGCCACTAAAATGTGTATAGCATTGCTCCCTTTAGAAATAGAAACCCAGATGGGGTTTTTAAAAAATTAGTGTTTTTAGCGTTTAAAAAAAACCGAAAAGGGATAAAATTGGTACCATTACCCAGACCGAACGGCTAAAGCTTTAATCGTATATGGACATAGTATCAATAGATTAAGAGGGGTTACCTGTCCATCTTAGTTGTGCGATATGAATGAATTTTTGAAGATGGTTTTCGAAATTCGTACCTTTAAGGGGCAAAAACACCTAAAGAGGGACAAAACTCGTACTATCGTCTATAAAAAACGCCTTAAGGTAGGGTCACGAAATTGTACTTAGAATTGCTCCCTATAGAAATAGAAAACCTCCAGATGGGATTTTACAAAAATCGCACTTTTAGGGGTAAAATTTGCTTATTTTATTTATATGCGGAATAATGTGGCACTTGATGTAAAAATACATGACGGAAACTTTAGTAAAATGAGAAAACTATTTCCCATACCCCAAAGAGGTGAAAGGTCAGGTTCTTGGTCCTATATTTTTTGATAATATTCGTATCGTTTGTATTGTAATGTATTTTTTTCTCGCAATAATAGTCAAATACTGACGTGTGTGGGCAGAGATACCGCCCCTCTTGCCAACTTGGTTCCTAATAGCCTGGCTATATCTCTATATCTCTATATCTCTCAAACTGTTATTATGACTGTTTTAACGGTTTTAACTGACTGTAATTTATACTGTACCAACAATATATTCCAAATATCAGCTTTATACGTCTTATAGGACATGAGATACAACCTTATAATTTTCAAGTTTTATACCACGCCCACTGATCCGATCCCGCCTATTTTTTGATGGACCACGAACTTTGCTACCAAATGCATGCACACAAATTACACAGTGCAACAGTGAAAAAAATACAACAACTAGACAGTATAGGTTCGATTCTACTATCGAAGGGTAATAAAACCCTATACTCAGTTTGGCGAGATTGGTGACCAATTTTTTTTTATGGACCCCAAAAGATTTTCAAAATCACTGTGCCCCTCTAAAAAAGGTGTCATCAGTTTTTGTCCAACAGCTAACTCAAACTTCGTGATAGCGCTAAACTATATTCGGCAATATTGTAGCTGGGAGTTTTGCGCTCTAACTTTATTAACAATTTATGCCAAAAAGGTTGGTTATCCCTGCACTTTTTCAAAAAAAATTGAAGAAAAAATTTTAATTTTTTACTTTTTTGGGCATTACTTTGAGGGAGTCGAAATTTTTCACTAGCAATGTTCGCCAAAAATGTAGCCATGGTCAAGTGGAATAACTTTTGTGAACATATCAATATAATCTGAACGGGTCTAGGCAATCTAAATTGCTCAGAAAGACCACTATGATACCGGTTTGTTGTACCTTTACGCTCTTAAAAGCCAGTAACGTGGTTGAATTTCAACCGATTTAAAGTTTCTCAGCGGTTTTAGAAAGAAGAGACTGCGGCCTTTCCAACCATACATATAGTTATATTGATAATTTGTCATATCTGTCTGTTTGTTGCCTCGAAATTTCAAACTTTTGTGCCTTTTTCACAAATTTTTAGGTTTGACGAAGTTTTTAGCGACTATTTTATAAGGACACCCTAATGTTTACTATTTTATTCAGAAAGTGCACGCTATCACGAGTTAAACGCATATTTGTTTGTAAAAATCGGTTTACAAATAGTTAAGTTATTCATGTTTTCCGAGGGATGCAATTTTGATATCCTATACTAAAATAAAAGAGTTGAAGAAGAAGCATAGTTTTGGTGTTGTTGGTAATTACTTCAAATTTGATTTTAGCATAGGACAATAAAGTTGCGTCCCTGGGAGAACATGAATAACTTAACTATTTCTTAACCGATTTTTACAAACAAATATGCATTTAACTGGTAGTAGCGTGCACTTTCTGAATGAAATGGTAAACATTAGGGTGTCCTTATAAAATAGTGGCTAAAAACTTTGTCAAACCTAAAAATTAGTGAAAAAGGCACAAAAGTTTGAAATTTCGAGGCAACAAACAGACAGATATGACAAATTATCAATACAACTATATATATGGTTGGAAAGGCCGCAGTCTCTTCTTTCTAAAACCGCTAAGAAACTTTAAATCAGTTGAAATTCAACCACGTTACTGGCTTTTAAGTGCGTAAAGGTACAACAAACCGGTATCATAGTGGTCTTTCTGAGCTATTTAGATTGCCTAGACCCGTTCAGATTGTATTGGTATGTTCACAAAAGTTATTCAACTTGATCATGGCTACATTTTTGGCGAACATTGCTAATGAAAAATTTCGACTCCCTCAAAGTAATGCCCAAAAAAGTGAAAAATTAAAATTTTTTCTTAAATTTTTTTTGAAAAAGTGCAGGGATAACCAACCTTTATGGCATACATTTTTAATAAAGTTAGAGGGCAAAACTCCCAGCTACAATATTGCCGAATGTTGTTTAGCGCTATCACGAAGTTTGAGTTAGCTGTTGGACAAAAACTGATGACACCTTTTTTAGAGGGGCACAGTGATTTTGAGAATCTTTTGGGGTCCATAAAAAAAAATTGGTCACCAATCTCGCCAAACTGAGTATAGGGTTTTATTACCCTTCGATAGTAGAATCGAACCTATACTGTCTAGTTTTTGTATTTTACAAAAAGTCTTCATTTGTTGCATAGTGTTATCAAAGCGATTGGAGGAAAAGTCTTTAATATATTTAAGTTTCAAAAATAGGGCCAAAGGGGCGGGGCCACGCCCTGTATCAAAAATGAAAGTACCATATTAGCAACACCGACCAAACAGCTACATTCTGTGAAAAATTCAAGAACGGCATATGGTACAAAAAAAATTCAAACAACCAAAGACTCACTTTCATATACATAGATTTGACCTTTGAACGCTCCAAAGAAAACGGCTTAAAGTTGTCCGATTTTGCTCAAATTTTGACCATTTTATAATAACTGATACAATATTCCGCTCGGGCATTACCAAAAATCCAAAATTTAACTTTCGCTACCTTTCTAACGGACACGGTCCTTATAGAATTAAAGGAGATACCAGCCTATCTTAGTTGTGCGATACGAATGGATTTTTTGAATGCCGTACTTTTAGGGATAACAAGAGTCTTAAGCGGTGTAATCACTCAGAAAAATTACATAAAGCTACAATCACTTAAATTGGGGTGTTCGTTCGTCTTATGAAGCGCTTGTATTTTACATGCATTGCTTTAATTCTTAAGAATATTACTTTTAAGTACGGGTGGAGCAACTCTAGCCGGGAAAGCTTGTATGTATATTAGCGTGGGTCAATTTGTATGGATTAAATGTACTAAATGGTTATCAAAACGGTAATCTACGATGAATTCTAACAAAATTTGCCAAAGAAACCATGGGTCTAAAATCAAAATCGAGCTCCCGGTTTTATATGAGAAACTTTTCGTATTGGAGATAATCCGCAACAAGCCCCGCAATTGCACCGGACACGCAGCAAGAGGATTCAAATATATGACCGACTCCCAGTCATTTTTCTCCTAACATTTTTTCCAAACATGCCTTCTCCCCATCGTACCCCTAAAGAGGCTTTCATACAGATTTTTTTTTTATAAAATTTGCTCAAACGGCTTTAACTGTGCCGGAGTCGCCCTACAGGTGTAAATGTATGAGCAAACCCGTGTCATTTTTACCTCCTAAAATTTTTCTAAAACATACCTACACCCCAACTTCACCCCCCATAAAAAATTAAATTTATATAAAATTTGCTCCTAACTGCCCTAAAAGTGCCCTAGAGGAATCCAATATTATGGCAAACCTAACAGTCTCTCAAGATATATCTATCCTCTATCTTTAAACCTTAAGGTGGTCTCCATACATTTTTATTTTGTAATCAGCTTCTGCCGCTTTCATGGTGGCTCCTAGAGGGGTAACATGTATGAACGTAAAATGTATATGGTAGCCCCCTTAGCGTGTGAAGATGGCGTGGGGGTAGGTACATTCGAGAAAAATTTTAGGAGGGAAAGAGTAGTGGGGATAGGTCATACATTTGACTCATCTAGGAAGCATCAAGGAAGCGGCAGGAGCAGATTTTAAAATAGAAATAATAAAACTAAAAAAATATAAGGGTTGAAGAAAAAGGGGAAATATGCTCTGAGAAACTATTGGCGTTGCAAAAATATTGGGGATCGGTCATACATCTGGGCACATTAAAGGCAGTTAGAGCGGTAGGAGCAAATAATATAAAAATTTGATTTTTGTATGCAAGCTCCGTTATGGGGTGAAGATGGGGGTAGGTATTTTTGGACAAAATGTCAAAAGGGAGAAATTACTAGGGGTCGGTCACACATTTGAACCATCTAGGGGCGATTACAGGTATGGTATGGAACTATGGTTTCTTGGGAAAATTTTCTTGGAATTCATCGTAGATTGCGAATTTGATAACCGCCTGGTCGAGAAAAAAATTGACCTGCTCTAATGTATTTATAAATGATCAGCGACTTCTGAGTTCTGAGCGATTACAACGGTAGTTTAAGAGATATTGAGCTGAAATTTGCTATGCAAGATTCTATTCTCTAAACGGGGTTAAGTGGTCTAAGGTGACAAAATCGGACAAAAACTACTCGCACATCCCATACTAATTCCTCCTTTTTAGGGAGGGTGCCCGTCTAATGTTATTACATAGTTTTATATTTTCTTTAACCTTTTTAACTAATCTATTGCTCTTTTTAAACCCATTTTCACATCAATTTCCTCATCCTCACTCTCATATCCTTTTAACATTTTTAAGATTTTTTACACACTCGTCAATGGCCTCACCCACCTGTTGACCATAGACACCAAGCGGTTGTGCAAAAAAGACAATGGCAACTTATGATGTGACCTCTGCTAGTGATTAAATGTTGCTCACTGTTCTAGTAAACACTGCCATGGGGGGTGTTGCTAGTCGCTGCTTTGTCTTCTTACTCTTCCATTAGTACCTTGCCTATGTCATTTTGTGGTTCATTGCTCAAGAGTGCCAGTGGCTAATGTTGTCCTTTCTCCTGTGGTCGTGTTGCCTCTATCACCCGTGAATGGTTAGTTAAAAGACGTTTATTGGGTTCTTGCCTTCATCACCTTTTCTTTGTAGTTAAACGATAGAGGTGTCCGACCATCCGTTTGTGTTGGCCTATCTGCGCCTGTGGTTTGCTGATGCGGCACATTCGTTGTTTTTGATATCCAAAAGTGCTATAGTACCTCAAGTCTTTTTCTTTTCTTTCCTTTCGCTTTTGTTTGTTTCGAAACGTTTTTAATTTGAATTTCTTTATAACACATTTTCATATTTTTGGTTGGAAATCTGCATTGTCTGCAGCATGGTCTGGCCTGCTCATGGAAAAGTCCTAAAAAAAGAGACCATACAATGAAATACTGCATGGTAGGTTGCTTAATTGTCAGTTGGTCGATTCGTATTCATAGTTTTATTGTATTCAAGTTGATTCATAAATTTCATAGAGCATTTGTTTAGATGCGTATATATAATGCCATTTTTGCGGAGTTAACGAATGACGAGAGTTAGCTGATTGTATAGAAATTTCAAGGACAAGGTATAGTGTTATGGCATAATGTTATGGCAGTTCTCTTTCAAAACCATAAGCTAAACAAAAAATATCCGCAAATCATGTTACAAAATGGCAACCCTGAAATGCTGACTACTAGTAAAGAGTGTTCAACGTAATAATTTTAATAAAAGTAATATCTTATTGGATAGATCTTGTCCTGAACTTATGCACAATTATAGTATAATTAAATTACAAGCTCTATGTCGGCTTAAAAATTGAACAAAAATTAAATGTCAATTTCATTTTTAGTTTAAATAAATGCAAATTATTTAAAAAAACGTTATTAGTCTTATACAGTTCGTGGGTAACGATGACCGCATTGATTAATATCAATTTGTTTAGTGTATTGATTTTAGTTATATAATGTGTCCTTTTAGTAGGATTCAAAAATTCAAGTCAAAGCTCTGTCTTTAATTTGAAATTTGTATAAATCTAGGATCAATACTTATGTATTGATGTTACTCATATGCATGCCCAACATATTGCTTATCTGCGTCCGTCCATAAGGGCATTGGCCTAAAACCCCTTTATCCTTTATCTTATCGTCGTCGTCGTCGTCATCATCACCATCGTTGCAAACATCCCAATTGCTCCTTTCTTGGCACTCTAAACTCTGAAACCTTTTGCCTTCATATTGTTCGTACTTCTTGCAATCCCTTGCAACAACACAACCAGAGATATGTATTCACATTGACACACCGCATATACACACACAGAAAAACACACACGGGATACTCTATCTTTCTCACGTATCCATGTGATGATGATGACATCGATGTGCTTTATCATTGTCATCTTTTTAACGTCATCGTAATTATCTTCACAACAACTCAGCCAACATGTCATGGTATTTTAAAGTTGTTGTTCTTGTTCGTGTTGTTGTTGCTGTTGCTGTTACTGCTGTTGGGTGGTTAATGTCAATTTGTTGTTGTACTTTTCCATTAGTGCATTGAACAACAACAACAACCGAGTGCATTCAGTGAGATTCCAAAAAGTCAGTCAGTCACGGATAATACTTCTTAACACTCTCCATCACTCAGTGACTCGCTCACCTACCCTTCCAGTTACATAAAACATTTCAGCATTCAAATGAAAATGTTAGTTATCCTGTGAACTACTATTTTGCAGCCACAGTGGAGGAACAAGATTGCTTGTGTTTTGTAGTATGAAAATCGAGTTGTACATCAAACGCTCAACAGCTTAAAAATAATACATAAAACTCGCTCGTTGTTGAAATCTCGGTTCTATTTAAAACCCCAATGCTGACCTGTAAGGTTCTATATAACGAACCGGTTTAAAGGAAATCCGGGTCACCGTTGATTGCGGCACTAGATTCGATCATAGATATATTTATAAGCCCACATGGTTAATTCCAGGTCAATTGACGAGGAATAGATATATCACGTGGTAGTCGATGGAAGGCACACATCGAGTGTTCTGGACGTACAAGTGATCAGGCGTGCGAACATTTACTCCGATCACTACCTTAACGCAATTAAGGCAAGCACAAGGCTAAGCATGGCGAAAAATGAACGTAACCAGGCACAACGAAAGCTGGACATCGGTAAAGTGCAGACCACAGAAGAAGCGAATGCCTACTCCAACAACCTAACTCAACTGCTTCGGGATGCTCCAACCTCTGAAAATTCTACCTCAGAGTGGTATGGAAATAATATTTCAGAAATTTACTGGACACATACATCACACCAGAGGAATCCGGTCCTATCCATCAAAAATCCACCTGATTCCTACTGTATACCTGAGAAGGCTGTCTCGAAGTTTTTGGCCTATAATGTCTACATCATTTGTGTACGCAAGTAGCACATGGCTTTTGTTGAATATCGTGCCACTCGTGTTCACCGCAGCTTTCCTCATTATCATCTTCATCACTATCTTCAAGGGGTCACACGATATGCCGTTGCATTGTTTTACGCCTCGTCTTGTACAGAATGGCTCCGTAAGTTTCTTGCCAATCCTCTGTGAAGACTTCGTGTCAGTCAGCGTCATTCCGCAACAGCGTTTCAGCTTCGCCGGAATACCAAACTAAGCTATGGCTTTGAGTAAATTCTGCAGTATCGGACTGTCGAAGGCAGCTTTCTAGTCAACGAAAAAATGGTACGAGTCGATCTGTGATTCTCTTCAGTCTTTTCTAAGATTTGCTCAAGTGCCAATATCTGGTCAGTTGTTGATTTACCAGGTTTAAGACTATACTGACAAGGCCCGATCAGTTTGGATAACACTGGCTTTAGTCTTTCACACAGCACACCCGGCAGGACCTTATGGATGAAGGTCTGAATCCGAGGTAGGTGGAGGACACACTTGGACCACCTTTTTAAACACAGGACATACTGTCGCTTTGATTCCAATCATCGGGCGTAGCCAAATCGTGCGTAGGACCTGGTGCATACTCGTTATCAGCTCCTCGCCACCGGACTTGAAGAGCTCTGCCTGAAGTCCCTCTGTACCGGCTGCGTGGTGGGTTTGACTTGGAGGTGGGCAATTGGCGTGGTACCTTCACGTGGGCTGCCTTCCGGAACCAGCATTAAAATCTCCCAGGACGATTTTAATGTCGTGGCTAGGGTCGTTTATTTCCTATAGGCGCTCGTAAAATGTATCTTTAATATCATCGCCTTTATCTTCAGTTTCCTCATCGTTGAAAAAGGAGTCGGCCAAAATATGTAGGGTGATGAGAAAGTCTGATATCAACCTGTCTGGCTCTATATTCCACAAGAGCCACATGCCAATAACCTATGCCGATGATATAGACATCATTGGCCGGAATCTGCGGGATGTTACTGTAGTTTTCTCATTGTTGAAAAAGGTGTCGGCAAAAATGTAAAGGATGATGTGAAAGTCCGGTGTCAACATGTCGGGCACCATATTCCATAAGTGCCACTTGCCACAAGCCTATGCCGATGATATAGACACCATTAACGGAAATCTGCGGGATGTTACTGCAGTTTTCTTTTCGTTGAAAAAGAAGTCGACAAAAAATGTGTAGGGTGATGAGAAAGTCTGGTGTCAACATGTCTGGCACCTATTTGATAAGAGCCACATGTCACTAGCCTATGTCGATGATATAGACATCATTGGCCGAAATCTGCGGGATGTTACTGCAATTTTCTCATTGTTGAAAAAGGATTCGCCAAAAAAGTGAAGGATGGTGTGAAAGTCTGGTGTCAACATGTCTGGCACCATATTCCACAAGAGCCACTTGCCACAAGCCTATGCCGATGATATAAGTACCATTGACCGAAATTTGCGGGACGTTACTGCAGTTTTCTCGTCTTTGAAAAAGGAGTCGGAAAAAATGTAAAGGGTGAAGAAAAAGTCTGGTGTCAATATGTCTGGCACTATATTCCACAAGAACCACTTGCCACTAGCCTATGCCGATAATATAGACATCATTGGCCGAAATCTGCGGGATGTTACTGCAGTTTTCTTAACGTTGGAATTAGAGTGAGAAAAATATTGCGGCTGTAAAACCGTAGTGAAAGTTTTAAAGAAGATCCAACTCCATCAAGAATTAAACCCGCGAGACTTAACTGTACTCATTAATTTCAGACAATGAGCTTTGAAACAACTTAATGAAGTTTTTCAGGATGAAGCACATTTGTGGCTCAATGGATAGGATATCTTAACAAACAAACATGCAGCATTTGGTCAATTCTTACGTGGGATGCAAATGCCATTTCTTTGTTGATTACATACAACATTTCCCATTTCCGCCACTGTGCCTTTTATGTGTGTTGCGGTTTCCTAAATGTCGCTGGTAACATGTTTTTTCCCCACTGATACTGTGAGTATTTTATGACAGTGTTGAATTTGTTGTTTTTCCACGTAGTTTCGGGTGATTATCACCCTTTTTCGTTAGTCCATCACTTTTTACATTTCATTGTTTAACACATTAAATTGATTCCTTGTAGCAATTGAAAAGGACATAAAAAACGAGTTGTATCTCACGCTCTCTCTTTTTCTCTGTTTCTTTCTGTCACTCGGTCATTGGCGGTTTTGGATTTTTCTGTCCGTCTGTTTGTCATCATTCAGTCGCTTTGAGGACATTTCGGAAAAATGCATGACTTTCAATTGCCCTCGATACATTTCGGGGTTACAAAATCAACAATGGGACAAAAATAACAACTGAAGCTAAAAACAATTGTTGTTGTTGTAGCAGATTTGGTGTTTGTTGTTTTATTTTATCTCGTCCTTTTGTGTTCAAACATTTATTTGTTTTGTTTATTTGTCTTACAAACGCAAATAAGCCAAGTGTACGAGCGAGAAATTTCCTTTTTTGGTGATTTGATTTGGTGATTGATTTGTGTGTGATTGTGTCATCCCAGTTTGATGGTGTCGACTGCAACCCCTTTATCCGATTTCAGCTCTCGCCAGGTTTTGGTGGCGTTGTGTGTGTGTTCGAGTGTGTGCGGGATCGTGTGTGTGTGTGTGCGCTTGTTTGTTTTACAGAGTGTGTGTGTTCTTTTGTGAGTATTCGTGCCCGATTTAAGCCTTCATGTCCAGGTGTCAAGTGCTGCATTTTTATGTGAAGGATTCTCGTAGCAAAATGTTTAAACTACTTTCGTTATTTAAATCGATACAGCACGTTTGCTGGGCTAAGCCACTAAGTGAGCTAAATGTTGTGCAATCTGATAATGGATATGTTGTAACAGATTTTAACAGAAACTTTATACATTGTCAAAAATAGTGTAAATAACATTGATAATATATAGTAAATTCGGAAAACTCAATTAATTTTAGCTTTTCTTGGACTTAATTTATTTTTTTAAGGGCTTTGTGTGAAATGTCTTAGGACTTTTGAACACGTTGCTAAAGGTTGATATGATAAATACAGAATTTGGGCACAATCACGTTGGTTGCATTGATATTATAACTTGATTTCCTAAGTGGGCGGAATAATACATTTGTATGGGAGGTGCCAGAGGGGGCGTGGCTGGACTTTTAGTTTTGTCTCCAAAATTTTATCCTGTTATAGCTTAACAAAATACAGAATCGCGTTGATTATGTTGATAATATTACACGATTTCTAATTTGGGCGGAATGGTAAACTTGTATGGGAGGTGCCAGAGGGGGCGTTGCTGGACTTTTAGTTTTGTCTCTAAAACGTTACCCTGTTATAGGTTTACTAAATACAGAATTTGGGCACAATGGCGTTGGGTGTATTGATATTATTACTAGATTTCCAAAGTAGGCGGAATACTACATTTGTATGGGAGGTAGCAGAAGGGGCGTGGCTAGACTTTCAGTTTTTTTTCCAAAATGTTAACCTATTATAGCTTTACTAAATACAGAATTTAGACACAATGGCTTTGGGTGTATTAATATTTTTACACGATTTCTAAAAAGTGCGGAATTGTACTTATGTATGAGAGGTACCAAAAGGGGTGTGGCAATGTGCCCATATATAATTCCGTAAGTAGTTTTGGGAATCGTGAGTACCAGTCGGACACGCAGACAGACAGACAGATATGGATCAAACCACTTAAAAAGTCATGAATTGAATTTGGTTCAAAGAAACCTATTAAATGATATATAGGGTAAGGTCTTAATGAGGTTTAAAAATTTTGAATCCGCTTCCTGTAAAATTATGAAAATTATTGATTATATGAGCTGAGAATATTGTTTGCAGTTTCAACTTCAAAAAGGGGGGAGTTTGTATGTGAGGTGGAAGTAGTTTCGTCCGATCTTGGTCATCTTAGAACTTAACGTCCAGTTTGAGAAAGGAAGCTTGTATATAAAATGTAAGCTCGATAGCTCTTAAACTACAGCTGCACTCGGAAGGGCAGATAGACACAAACCCCAAAGGTGGAGTGAGAGGTGGGAGTAGTTTTTGTCTGGCAAGCTTAGAACTCAAAATTTTCTTAGTGGATAGAAGCTTGTGTTCCAAATTTCTGCTAAATAGCTCTTTATTTGAGGCTATACTCGGGGGAGAAACAGACGGACACCCCAAAAAGCGGGAGTATGAATAGGAAATGGGAGTAGTATTTGTGCGATATTGTTCATCTTAGAACTTAACCTCGGCTGAGAGGAATGAAGCTTACATATCAAATTTCAGCTCGATATTTCATACTACGGATTTTATGGCGGGGACAGGTAGAGGGACACGCCAAAAAGGGGAGTTTGTACGGAATATGGGTGTAGTTTTTGTCCGGTCTTGCACATTTTAGAACTTTACCTCCACTTAGAGGTTAGAAGCTTTTTACGAAATTTTATATTATTTCGGGGAAGAACAGGCGGCCGAACCAAAATGGGAAATGGGAGTAGTATTTGTCCGATATTGTTTATCTCAGAACATAACCTCTGCTTAGAGAATTGAAACTCACGTACCAATTTCAGCTCGATATTTCATGAACTACGGACACCTCCAAAAATGGGAAATTTGACTGATGACTGATTGAAATTTCGGTTTTTGTGGGCAATGCCACGCCTTTTTTATCCCCTTGCAGTCTGAAAAATCCCTTCTTAGTGCGCGTTTTCGTCATAAAAGGAACCTACATTCCAAATTTCAATGTTCCAGCTTTAGCCGTTTGATCTGAGGAGTGATCAGTCAGTCACCCAAGCCTTTATATTCATAGATTGTTATTCCGACCACGCCTTCTAATGGGCGTTACTTATGGAAGAACAAAATTAATATACACTTCACCTAGGTGGTACCATTTTTCCCCCTTGTCATTCCTAAATACACAAATTTAAAAAAATTGTTTTGTGCCGCTGAACTGCTCTGTAAGACGCATATTTATCAAGGAATTCATATCGTACAACTATCCAATAAAGTAATAATTCACCCCTTTTAAAGCGATTCTCTTTATAGCCGTTGGGCCTGGGCGACAGTACCAGTTTCTCACCTACGTCGCATGCTAAATTTCAAGGTTATAGCTATGCAGTCTTACTTAAAAACTTGATTTCCCTTTACACCCCATGAATGCGATATGGGATGCTTCTCGCATTGTTGTGAATTAACACGCTTTCTATTTTAAATTCAAAAAAAACGGCACCTACTTGTTTATCGACGAATGCGAACATCACAATTTGAGATGCTTTTACTAGACGTGTCGATTGACTCGTCACTATACCGCGAAGTTACTGTCTACAACACCGAGGATCCCGGCATTTTTGACCAACAGGGCTCATCTTACAAATGGGAAATGGGAGTTGTATTTGTTTCATCTTGTTCATCTTCGAACTTAACCTTGGATTGAGGGATAAAAACTTGCATACCAAATATCAACTCGATTTCTATAAAACTAAGGATGTAATAGCGTGGATAGAGAGACAGGCAACCCCAAAAGGGGGTGTGTGTCTGGGAGGTGGAAGTAGTTATTGCCGGATCTTTCTTATCTAAGAACTCAACCTCCGCTTAGAGGGAATAAGTTTATATATTATATTTCAAACTACGGCTGTAATCTCAGGGAAATGATGAAAGGTGGGAGAAGTTTTTGTCCGATATTTAGAATTTAACCTCCGCTTAGAGGGTAGAAGATATAACTTAGAGTACAAAACCTCGCATACGAAGTTTCAGCTCTGTATATCTTAAAATATGGCTGTAATCGCAGGGACAGACAACAAAAAGGGTGAGTTTTATGGGCGTTGAGATACATTTTTGATCTATCGGGCTCATCTTAGACCTCAACCTTCATTTATAGTACAGAATCTTGCATACGAAGTTTCAGCTCGGTAACTTTTAAACTACAGCTGTAATCGCAGGGGCAGACAAGAAAAAGGGCCGATCGGGCCTATCTTAAAACTAAACCTCTGTTCTGTTATCTCTTAAAATACGGCTGAAATTCAAATACTCTTCACTCCGGTGGTACCATTTGTTCCCCTTGCCATTCTCAAATACATAAATTGCGAAAAATTGCTCTGTACCCCTGCTATGTACCCCACAAAACAATAATAATTCATCCCATTTTTAGCGGTTAGCGGCCGTTGGGTCTGGGCGATGTTTTATGCGATAATCGGCCTTTTATCCTTACCTGCCCCGCAAAAGGATTTTTTTTTCAAAAGGGGCATAGCTTCACCCATTTTTCTATTAGTAGAATACATATGTAAAAATTCTCATTTTCATACCTCTAATGGCTTGTGAGGTATGACCGATTAAAATTTCAGTTTGTGTTGGTGGTGCCACGCCCCTTTGTCTAATTATGATAAAGTCCCTACAGATATTACAACACAGTGAACATTTAAATCGGTCCCTTTGTTTATCCCATATAACGATTGAAATTTCGGTTTGTATGAGCGTTGCCATGACCTTTGCTAAATTATGTTGTCATGTAGCCCATAATAGAAGTCTTTCGGACAGTACCACATAGCGAACATTACATCGCAATCGGTTAATTTATTTGGCCAATAAAACAACTTTTTAAAAAGGGGCGTGGCATCGCCCACTTTCAACATAATACATGTATCAAATCTCGACATCGTACCTATTATGATTTGTGATATAAATTTAATTTAAATTTTAGGATGAGTGGGCGGTGCCACGCCCTCTTTACCCTCCTGCAGTCCGAATTACCAAAAATTCCTCTTTAGATCGCGCCTTCGTCATAAATATGAAAAATGGCTTTATGAAAAATGCCCCAAAAAAAAAACGAAAAATTACCCAAAATAAAATTGGGCGAAAAAAAAATGAAAAATTACCCAAAACTCAAGAACGAAATTTTCCCCAAAAATTATGAAAAATACCCCACAAAATTTATGAAAAATACCCCAAAAAAATATTCTTCTAAACAAATCTAGCATTTTTAAAAGACGAATGCGGTGGGGGGCACGCTATACTGTCTATTTACCATTATTAAAAGACGAATGCGGTGGGGGGCACGCCCCCCGCCGCATACTTCGTTATTAGTTTCTATACTCTCTCTTTAGCTTTATAAAAAGACGAATGCGGTGGGGGGCACGCCCCTTTTCCTTATCATCTGCACCATGCTTTTTTATTTTTATTTATATGGAAAAAAATTGGGGTATTTTTCATATCTGCAAAATTGGGTCATTTTGCATATGAAACATGACCCAAAATTAAAAAACGAAATTTTACCTAAAATAAATGAAAAGTTCCCCAAAATAAATTTGTATACCATCACCCTTAGGGATGATGGTATATATTATTTGATACGAAAAAAAGTGTAACGCATTAAAGGAGACGAGTTAGACCCCAAGTATCTTAAGACCAAATTCGTTTCAGGACTTTTAAAGGCGATTGAGCTATGTCCGTCTGTCTGGCTGGCTGGCTGGATAGCTGGTCAGCAGGATAACTCGAGTAAACCTTAACGGATCAGTATGAAAATTTACCAGTATTAAAATTTTTCAAAACGAACTTATGGTATTGTAAATGGGCAAAATAGCCCCACCCCTTCTGGTACCTCCAATACAAAATTACCTATTTTTGGATAATTTGTATTTATTTCATAACATCCAAACGGACGATCATAGGCTATTTGAATTTGGTCAGTTTATTTATCTTTCAAAAGTAGACAAACGCTTAGAAAACCGAAACCTTCGCCATACCGCTTCTGGTACCTCCCATACAAATGACCTAGTTGACCCTTATAGTTTTACATACATATATTTTTTTGTAAGTAAACTGAATTCACTAAAATTTTGAGTATTAAGTTCACTTATGAAAATGGAACTCACAAATAAATATGAAATATATTGGTCCATGCCTTCTGGTACCTCCCATACACAATGACCTCTTTTTGGAAAATTAATATTTCTCCCATAACTTCCAAACGGACCCTTGGGGGGGTAATGGAAATTGGTCGATTAATTTATGTTGTTATAGGAGGCAAAACCTCAGTGAGCCTGACTATTTGACACACCCCTTCTGGTACCTCCCATACAAATGACCTAATTGACCCTTATAGTTTTACATACATATATTTTTTGTAAGTAAACTGAATTCACTCAAATTTTGAGTATGATGTTCACTTATGAAAATGGGACTCGGGAATGAATATGGACAATATCGGTTCACGCCTTCTGGTACCTCCCATACAAAATAACCTATTGTTGGAAAATTCTTATATATCTAATAGGAGGCAAAAGCCCAAAAAACCTAACTATTTGACACACCCCTTCTGATACCTCCCATACAAAGGACCGAACTCACCCCCATAGTGTCACATACATATCTTTTTTGTAAATACGTTGAATTCAGTCAAATTTTTCGTAAGTTGTGCGTATGAAAGTTTGAGTCAGGAATGAAAAAGACTGTATTGATTCACCCTTTTGGAACCCCCTATCGAAATAACTTTTTTTTTGTAAAATTAATATTTCTCACATAAATTCTAATCCGGTCCCTATACCTCCTATACAAAAAAATTAAGTTTTGAAAGATTTTGCACCACAAGCAGGGGAAAAATTATACATAAGAATTTTATTTTAATTAAAAGTCTATTAATTTCAATAACTCAAGACTTCAACAATATCTTATATTGGGTGATGGTATTTATCAGTCAGTTTACCTGACTGAAATTTCTGTACTGGTTTTTCTTTTATTTTTTCATATGCCAAATGACCCCACCGCATTCTTTTTTTAATAATGCAATATTTGTTTAAAAAAAAATGTTTTTTGGGATATTTTTAAAAATTGTTGGGGAAATTTTCCTTCTTGAGTTTTGTGTCATTTTTCATTTTATTTCGCCCAATTTTATTTTATGCCTTTTTTCGTTTCTTTTTTGGGGCTTTTTTCATTTGAGGCATTTTTAATAGAGCCCAAAGTTTTAGCTATAGACGTTTCGGCTGGGGAGAGATCAGTCGGTCACCCAAAATTTATATAGATTGATTTGACCTTTTACCTCTTTGGAACACGGCGTAAAGCTGTCCAATTTTGCTTAAATTTTGACAATGACCGTTTTATAACAAGTGACACTTTTTTCCGCTCGAGCATAACCGCAAATCCAAAGTTGAATTTTCACTGCCATTCTTGTGTAAATATGTTGCTCTGCCATTAATTTCTATCTAATGTGAAACACCACACGTCATACATGATGCCAATAATATAATTCTACGAAATATTTGTAAGTAATTAAAATTGTATTTTAATTAATTAGTTTTGAATAACAATTTAAATTTATATTCATTAACTAGGCAATTTCTTTGAAAATGTATTGCGTTTCTAATCTTGTGTTGGAGTAATGATGTTACATACACAGTACAACACATGAATTTGGGACTCAATTCTGAGAATTGCACGTGAAGGTAGGGCCAAATTAAAGAACTTTTGCATCATTCGTTTTGTCAAGTTGGCTGCATTGCTCAAGGTGGATTTTTAACACTTTTTCTATATTTCAAAACGGTTTGTGATCTTTAAGTTAAAATTGAAAGAAAAAAGTAGTAAATGTAAACAGACAATCGCGCTTATTAGAATAGAGTACAACAAATTCGTTTTCCCCTATTTGCCTTAAGCGTAAACGTACATCAAATTTATGTACAAGTAGTTATTGATTTTAAGAGCTTTTCACTTCGATGGACTTCATTAAACACACACTCATATATACGTGCACAGTCACACACGATTTTCCACATGAAATAATGAGGGATAAAAATTGCACTGTGGTAGAAGTTGTGATTTTCCTGGCTTTTTGCTGTTACAGAAAACAAAAAACAATGTTCTCAGTTGGATTTTTTTCTCTTGCAGTGGAAGTAATAATAGAGCCCTCATAAAGTTTTACAGAATTGTTGACCCAAATTCGCGGCGTACAGAAGATGATCGTTACACTTTGATAAGTAGAATTTTTGTGTTTTACATGAGAGTTTTTCTTACCACAATTTCAGCACATGTAGGGAGTGCAGACCATAAGTTGGTCTTTTGCATAGCCAGGTGTGTGCACAAGGATATGTTTGGTAAAGGGTGTTTCAGTGCGAATGATTAAAATTAAAAAATGCGATATATATATATAAAAAACCATGATGTAATAATACATCAAAGTTATTAAATGTTATAAATATAAAAATAAAAATTTTGAAAACAAAAAAACACAACAAAAATTTAAGGAAATCATAATGTCTTGAGTTTTTAATTCATGTTGCAGAAAAGTGTTATGTTACGTATGATAAATATTTAGTTATGTGTTGCTCATACACAGATTTGATTACTGTAAATATCTTAGGTGCCATCTATAGCACAATAATTGTACTAATAGATAAACCTATCTAGTTAAGCTTAAGCTTTTACCAATGATGTAATAATACATCAAAGATATAAACTGTCATTAATTTTAATGCATAACATTTCCAGTTCCAAACAAGAAGCGTTTCGGCTTCCAAGAAATTTTTTTAGTATTTAATATTTCAGAACAGCTTTGGATATTCAATATGTTATGAACTTTCAAAGCTGGTTTCTTCCCGGAGGCTAATGAACGGTTAACTAGAAGAAGCAGGACACTTATCGAGGATATATACTTTTATAAATGTGAGGCTTACCCTAAATGTAGTCGATAGCAACTACGCAGTAAGACTGGTAAAAACTTCTTAAAGGGCCGACGTTCGGATTCGTCTATAAAATAAAGTCTAAAGCCGAAACATGCTCCACCTCATTCATGGGTTGTAAAGGGAAATTAAGTTATTTTAATTAAGTTGCTTACAATAGTGACTTTGTATTTAATTTCATTTAATTTTAAAACCAATTTTCAACCTAAGTTTTATTTCAATTTAATTAAGCGTCACATCATCCCTAATGGCTCTACCCTTTCTTCTAACTATATGTGTTTCATTTATCCCTACAAATCCGCTTATAATTTGTTGTACACTTTTTACTCTTAGCTATTTTCGCCCTCCTCGTTACGATTCTCCTACTCGTTAACTTTTACCACCTTTCGCCATTTATGTTTTAAGTTGAAATTTATGAACTCAATTTTAGATTCCTGTTGCGATAAGTGAAATGTACCTTGACGTGCCAGTAGTTATACTTGATTAGTCGCGTGACAATGTCATGAATTGAAAAGTTTTTTTTTTTTTTAAATCCAATTTTCTCGATGTTTTACACTATTTTATGTTTTGGGGCTGCGGTATTTGCTAGGAATTTAGATTAATTTGATTGCAATCGTGATAACAAATGGTGGTAAAATTTTCTTATTACTTTGTGGCAACTTTCTAAATACAAGATAGATTACTTAGTAAAAGGAGAGTAAACATTTTTTCGTATGAAGGCAATATGGATTAGGTTTTTGTTATTGAATGATAATTAAAATATATGATTAGTAATATTTGTTAAAGGAATTTATTTCTGTTATTTACTAAAATGAACTAGTTTTTGTAAGCAGTTCGTAAGTTGGAGACAAATGTTTTGCATGGTTATTCAATAAGAAGTTAAAGAGAGGCCAGAGAGGTTTAAAACTGACATGTAAATGATTTATATTTATTAAGTAACACCCACGCTACTTTGGATACGTTTCAGGGGGAAGGAAACCAAAGTTTATGAAGCTACTGCTCGCTAAGTGGCATTGACAAAAAAAAAACTTAGTTTCCCTTTGCACCCCATGAATGAGGTATGGGATAGCTTCTCACATTGTTGTGAATTAACACGCTTTCTATTTTTAGATTCACAACTAACGGCACCTACTTGTTTATCGACGAATGCGAACGTCACTGTTTGAGAAGCTCTTACTAGACACGCCGACTGACTCGACACTTTAATACTGCGAAGTTGCTGTCAGCAACATTCGAGGGGAGCCGACAATGAAAGAAAATTTTTCTTTTAAGATGACTGGAGCCAGGAGTTGAACTTGTGATCTTCCGCATGATAGTCGCGTGTTTTAACCACTATGCCACTATATCGGACTAAAAACTATGGCCTGTACATATGTCTGGTAAAAGAAGACGTGCTTGAATGTAAACAAACTGCCTTTGAAGACTCGTTTCCGCTGACATGCAAAAAGAGACAAATCTCGATGTGGTTTCGTAGTTGGTATGAAACGTTGACGTCATCTAATCTCTTTGATAAATCCTGCCAGTGATCGAAAAGACAATATTCACATCAAAGCGATATACATGACAAAGTCGAGATCACTAAAGAAGCATTCTTGATCGTCTGAAGTAGGACCCGTAAAATATAAAGAGACGATTATCTCCTGAAGGTAGCCTGGGGTGACTTACCACTTTCGTCGACTTATTTAAATGAGTTTTTGGTGACATTGTTCACGAAGCGCTTACACACTGAAGGAAGTTGGGGACTAAGTGTCTCCGAGTTACCACTTTTGTCGAATATTCTAGTGATTTAGTGATATCGACAACGATATATCAAGCATAATATGTTCTAGGCGGAGGTTACTTTCTATGATGAGCGAGATTAGACAAAAGCTAATACCTACACCAACTTCTCATACAAACTCCCCCATTTTGAGGGTGTCCGTCTGTTTACAGGGTTGGTACAGAATTCTGAATATGTAGTATATACTGCAACACCTCCAATAACGGATTCAGTCGGGATAGCTTCTCGTCAGTAAGAACGATGATAGTGTGTTAAACTACATATTCCCACAAACGTTCCACATGGCAACATAGTTGTCCCTGGTCAAAAACGAAAAAACCCACATTGATCATATTGGAATCGATGAAAGGCATGGACGTGTGAATAATTTTTCTTCTTATATAAGTAAATATAAGTAAATCCCAAAAATTATACTAAAGACAGAGGCGGATATCTGTTCACTGACGACGCAGAGTGAGCTGCAAATACGTTGGGAATAATTTATGCATTCTGCCGAAGGCACTGCAAGCGACGACGTATTAGATTGTCTCCAACACTGAGCCAAAACCGGGTTAGTACTTGCTGTGTATGCCCGAGTTACCCATAGCATACAAGGTCCTGTCGAGTATGTTATGTAAAAGACTGAAGTCAATCTTAGCGATCCTGATTGGACCGACCAGATATTCACACTACGACACATGGTGGAGGGGGACCACGAAATGCACATCGACAATTACTATTTCCCGTTCCTGTTCCCGACAATTACTATTACCGTTACGCTAGAAGCTATCCCATACCTCATTCATGGGGTGTAAATGGAAATAAAGTTTTTTTAAGTAAGTTACGACAGAAGCTAATAGATGTTATAGCTCAGATTGGTATCCCTGCAAAGCTGATATGACTTTTCGGTATAACACTGACTGACATGAAGTCTTCACTGAATATGGATTAAAATCTGACGAAGCCATTTTCTAGCAAGCGAGGTTTCAGACAGTGCGATAGTTTCTTACGTGATCTTTTTCACTTCCTTAAGAAGATGATCATGCGAAAAATTCCAGTTAACATCACTGGTACTATCATTGGTTAACGTCACATGATGACATGATGAGGACTTCGAGATGTTACTGCAATCTTATGAGGCTTTGAAAAGTAGTCGACAGAAGTAGATCTTTTTTTAGTTTGAAGCAACAGAGTGTCTACTCGTTTTGCGAACGTATCATGTCTGCCTTCTACTAAACCTGCTGGAGAATACCTTCTAATAGACCTGAGTAATTTTCCCTCTAAGGTTACATGGTGTACAAAGATAGAGTTGTGTAGAGGACTTTTTGTCAGATGTTGCATACGTTAGAGCGAAAATGCCTTTACTTCTGTTTTCCACACAGTATTTTACCTTAAACGTATTTGATTGTGTGCAATTTACACTAAGTGCTTTCATACGCTTTCTTACGCTACTGTTACGCCATTAACCCAAACATCACTTTACCTTAGCTAAACATTTTTAATCCTTAAAACTACCTAGTTATCCTGTGTAAAGTGCTTTTGGTTGTCCTCTCTAGATTACCTTATCCATTTCATCATTGCCAGCTGTAGTGACAAACAACCAACCCCCGCATCAATGCAACCTTTGTGCCGCTGTGATTTCTATTTACCAAAAATATGTCAATACTAAGCTATAGAAATGAACAATAAAAACGAATCCAATAAATCTTTGTATCACATCAAAAGATAATAAATTTAGATTTAAATACATTAAATTGATGCACAAGCTCATCATACAGCGTCTATGCGACACGCTCTCTCTCTCTCTCTCTCGGTGTGACACACTCACACAGTGACATACATTCGGTCGAACACACATGCACACACACACAACGTAGACATAGATTTACACTCAATGCTGTTGCTATCGCCCATATCCGAGAAATGCATTAAATTCACACATAAATTATTAGTTTTTTCCTATTGTCATTTATTCTATCTCTTCTTTGCTTTACATTATTGTTATTTGTTTGGTTTGGCTTTGGCTTTGTTATTGTTCTTGTCATTGTCGTTTGTTGTTGTATTGTGCATTAACCTTATTTGGTAAATTAACAAAACCACAAATTTAAAACAAATTATTGTATTAACGAAGAAGATACAAAGATACAAGCATAGACGTAGGATGTTATAGTATGATATGACACAGTGGTTTGTAGGTTAGTATAAGTAACCATTTTGTGATATTGGTCAGCGAAAACGATAAGTTAAGTTGTTTGAAGCGCGGTATTATGGTTTTTTGTAGTTAATACATTCAAGTAAACAGTTACCCAAAATCTGAAGTTTTTTAAATCAAAAATTACTCTAGTGGTTAAAATATAAAATATGTCGTACCTTGTTCTATTCTTTAGCCAAATTATGATGTTTGAGTAAAAGAATAAATTAAATCTGTTCGGCTGTTTTGGAGTTAACCCGTTACAAACATCCCTGGCAACAGAAATTCGTAAGCATGGCGGTGGATTGGGCATACTCTACGCCAAAATGATGACAAAGGGCCTAAGCAAGCTTTTATATGGAATTCCTTCCATCAGGCATCCACCAAAAGGGAAATTATATCCTGGAACCAACTTAGATCGATGGCACAAAATTGAGTCCGATAGCGGACTGCTGTAATTGGCACACCATGCTCTAAAGGGAGTTGGGGAAACATATATCTATATATATTTATATATCACTTAAATAACCATTACAGTTGATAAAAAGGGGGTCCTCCAAACGGGACCTACAATAAAATCATTGATAAGCTTATTATTAAACAAATGATAATTACTAGGAAGTTGCTGTCTACAGCAACGAGGTAATCATCACGCAATGATTTCTTTATGAGAAAAATTACTTTAATACAAATTTATTTACATCAAAACCACAGTGTTTTTAAAATATATCCGCAATCCTAAACGTAGATCGGTTGGCAATGTCGCTCTAATGTTACACATATTACGCTCGACTTTTTACTTTTATTTTTTTTTTTTAATATTATTATTATTTGTACTATAAAAATGCTTTCAGATATTATTCGTCCATCATCCAACCGTCACTGATTGATGGGGGATAAGAAAACACAAATTCACAACATTCATAGATTTTTGAATGGATCAATAAAACCGTACTTAGTACACATTTAATGTACCCCCCGCATCGTTTTTTCGTTGTCGGAGATTTCTTTCTTTATGCCTCGGTCTATTCCAATTCTTGTGGGCTATAGACGGAATAAATTAACGATATAACAATATGATGTGAATGTGAGCAATAACATTGGATGGAAGGCAACGCAACGCAACGCAAGTAGAAGGCCGCCAACAATGGCATCAATTCAAAACATTGATTCGGTGAATTTAACATGACTACCATTTTCACTTTGGTGCAAGCGTGAGTGTTGAGGGTGTCCTATGTCAATGTTAAACAGAATGGGGGTAAATAAAAAATTAATGCTGTCGAATGTGTTATGTCGGCGGATATGGGATCGTTATTCGTTACAACATGATGTTAGTGAGTTTATTAGCATTATAATAAGAGTTAAACGGATACGCATGCGTATTGAGCTACTGGATTTGGAAATCGATTGAGCACAGGAGTATTGGAGTATAGGAGTGGGTTTTGAAGGAAATATTCAATTTTACGGTCTAGTTTAAGGTAGTAAGGTATTTCAAAAGATGTCGGATATGCACATATATATATTTTTACCCTCAGCTGGTACTAAGTGCAATGCTATGTACGAAATGTTGTAAAATACCATACAATTTTTTTTTGCTTAAAAAAAAATTTAGAAAATTTTGACGAATCAGTATTAAGTTGTTTACACGAAAATTTTAAGCAACATGTAAATTTTCATACGAAATAATAACCATACCAATTTGTTCGATGAGAAATGTAAACTCAAGCAAAGAAAATATATGAAGAATATTGACAACAAAATTTTAAAATAATTCACTCAACAATTTCCGTACAAAAGAACTTAGTACCGGTCTTAAACTAAAATGTTGAGAGTTGGAAATGTATCTTTCTTCGGAATAATTGAGTTTTTTGTAAACAAAACTATCTGCGAAATTTTAGCTGTACACTGAAAAATATGTTCACGTCACATTAATGTTTATCATCGAATTGATGAAAAATTTTATCAATTCAATGAAATAGTTTTTTAATTTGTAGAAGTTGCGTTCACGTTTTGCTGCTTCATCCGATTGGTAATTTTTATACACTATACGTCAATGGAGTTTGGAAATCATTAAAATATGAACGTAGTATTGAAGAAATAACGATAAAAAGAAATATATAATGGACATATGGATGAAATTTTAATAAAATATTATCTATGAATTTGGAAAATAAGGAAATGTTGTATTAAATTAATGAATTATTCTTTCAGTGTACCAAGAAGTTCACTAGTCATAAATTGCTCATAATTAAGACTTTTTGGTTCGTATGTATCCTCCCACCCGTAAGGTGAGGGTATTAAAAAAAGACGAGGCAGACTCGACTAACGATTAAAAATTATTCAAAAACAATTTGAGAACATAAATTTTTTTTGATACGTGCGCTCTTCACACGGACCTGATATGTTCTATTGAGCTGCCTTGTTATTTGGAGTCCTATAGAAACAAAACTATTACCGTTGTTCTTGATTTTGACTTCGAAATCACTTTTAATTATTGACTTCCTGTATTTCTTTTAATCAAATATGGGACCCCTTAGGTTCTATAATGAACCCTCATGTGTGGGTACACGAATGAAAAATATTTTCGAGACGAATGCAATTGTGTATATTTTATGACCCTGAGGTGTTTTTGGGGCCACAAGGAGGCCAAAAAATTCTACCCTTGGGTTTTATGGTAGCCCTCTATATCCCCAAGGGCCCCTTTTTGGCCATGGGTCCCCGTGTCAAATTTGGCCTACCATTCCGATGTTTGGGAACAAAGACGAAGAGAACCGTATACTTTTTTATGGCATTGCGCACCATGTTCTGCTCTTTACCCAAAGGCTAAAATTAAAGTTTATAAAAATTTTATATCTGTACGCCAAATTTCAGAGGGCGTAACTTTTTAACCATCGATTCTTTAATACAATACCTTTTTTATTGTTTTTTGAAGTGTTAGATTTACTATAATAAAACAATATTGGCATCCAAAGACCATACTGGCTGTAAACTAGTTTTATTAGTTTAATTTTATTGTAATAAAAAAATCAGAAAACCGAAAACCCCTCCCATACAAATGACCAAATTAACCCATACGTTGTTAGATCAGTAGTAGGCATAAACGAACGCACTCAAGCAGAGACTGACTGTTTTGAATCACACAAACCCAGCGCCTTCAAAACCAGTCAGTAGGCCTTCCCTCAGCGTTGCCTCTTCCTTAGGGTGTCGTAAGGATGCAAGGCCTTTCATCTTAAAAAAAAAACTTAATTTCCCTTTACACCCCATGAATGAGGTATGTTATAGTTTCTCGCGTTGTTGTGAATTATTTTTAGATTCTATTTTTTCTATTTATTTTCTATTTTTAGATTCAAAACTAACGGCACCTACTTGTTTATCGACGAATGCGAACGTCACGTTTTAAGTAGCTCTTACTAGCCATGCCAATCAACTCGACACTTATACTGCGAAGTTGCTGTCAACAACATTCTAGGAGAGCCCACAATGAAAGAAAACTTTTCTCTTTTTAAGATGACTTGAGCCAGAAGCTGAACCTGTGATCTCGCGCATGGCAGTCGTGTGTTCTAACCACTATGCCACGGCCGGTCCTACGGCCTTCCATCGCTTCGTATAAAATGCCTAATGGAAGACCTGCTTGCACAAGAAAAAAGACGGACTTGAAAATTAGGAAAACCTATGCAGTTGGTCTCTCTCAATTTGGTTTAGTTTATGGAGAGCACACAGGTTATTTGTAGATATTTCTCACTTCTTTATATTTCTATCTCTACTTACTATTTTTCCAACAACAGTTAACCTTGCAGGAGTTTGAACTCACCAACTCTGGCAGTAAATTATATGCTGACACAAACATGAGCGAGCTAAGCGAGAAGTGACATAAGAATCACAGCGTTTTGTTTGCTCCCTATCTATCTATCATCAACATCTATCTTTGTTCCTATAAATCTCACATCCACCATATGTATCCTATTGCATGTTGCCATATTCTCTTTAAAATTACTCCAAAGCGTATTTAGTCAATCATTTATCACATGAGAAAATGCCAACGATGTTTAAGAAATTTGCCAACTCTTCGATGACCATTACGCTGACAACTAATTGAAAATGTAAATAATGATCTCAAAGAAAATCAATTAGTTTATATACATGTCATGCTGCAGCAGCATCTTTTGCTGTTAATATTCATTACAATCGATCAAATGAGAAATAAAGCCACCATAAAGGAACAAGTGTAGGCCACAACAAAATGCTGTTGCATCACTCATAGAAGTGCTGCACATAGCACAACAGTAGCAGCAACAGCATCTACTAGTCGTATAGTTATTGATGACGTTGTTGATACACGAGTATCGATACCCTATATGGACATTCTGCTAATTATGACGATGAGGATGCACGCTTAGTGTTTACTCGATACATTTTAATTACACTCAAATTAAAGTCGTTTCAATATCAAATCATAAATCGACAAATTATGCAAATAAACATAACAAAATCTGCCAGCACATTGATTTTCCAATAATACAAATATCTACTTAGAATCCATTTCTCTGTGCTCTGTTTGGTACCTCTCCATTTGCGATTTCTTTGGTTAGGTATGGGTATGGGTCATTCCGTGGTATAATGTTATAAAATGATGACCCTATTGAATTAAAAGGGAATATAATATAAAATAACTTCAAGTTCTGCGAATCTGTTTGCATAACTTTGTGGCGGCCATTTAGACAGTATTGACCTCAATTGGTGTGTTTTGGCATCTCAATTAAACACTTAAGGTTTGTGATGATAGTGAAGGAGTTACAGCAAATGTTGCTGATGAGATAGTTTGGCATAATCCATTTCACACGACTCTTGTAAAACAAACTCTATTAGCAAGATCTTGAACCGAACGATGAAAACAAATTCATCAATTGGAAAAATTTACTATTTGAGGCTAATACAGAGTGATTTGAAGTATCCATGGGCGTATTGTTTAAACTAATATTATCTTGGGAAATCTTTCCTTTTTGCTTCAATACCAATACCTATAACATATATCGCAGCTTATTGCTATGTACCGACTTGGGTAAATCCCATTCTCCTAACCCATGGTTTGACCCATATCTGTGTTTGGTGGTGTATTGCTTATAAACTTCATTGAAAGCTATTCAATATTGCCATGGTATTCATACTTAGGTAACACTAACTAATACCCACTCACTTCGTTAAGCAAATGTATATGGGTATTATAATTATACTTCAAATAACCAGTGGCCAGCTTCATAATGATGATGGTAATGCTGGTTGTATGCACTGGCTGCAGGAGCAACAGGAGAGCCAGCATTAAATATTACCTCAATTCATAGCAGGCAGATGATTATAAAGTTAATGATGATTATGTTGCTATTACCATCAATAGCAACAGATTCATTAAGAGTTGTGCTATTTATAGAGAATGAATGTCGAAAGGGTGAAGAAAAAAGGATAACTTTTTTACTTGCTTACAGGATAATGCTAAATTTTGCTGAAATCAGTAATTTACTTATTACGAGGAGTATTGCAAAGAAGACAGTTAACAAACAATGTAGAATTTTTCTAATTTGATTACTACAGAAGGAAACATTTTATTAAAAGACACTCTTATACCCTTCACCATGCGCAGACCGAAGGTAACAATTATTTTGTTCTTCCAATGATAACGCCCATAAGAAGGCGTGGTAGATCTATCTTTATACATAAACCAGAGTTCGTAAATACTTATCATTGAGAAGTATTATTTTGCTCTTCTCCTCAAATACAACTCTATTTGCGAGCGACTCAATTTTGTGTTTTCATTTTCGACGTAAAAAGAAATAAGCGCTCGTTTGTTAATGCTCTAGAACGTCATCGCTCGTTGAATACGCTTTCGAAAGCACTCAACAAAAGAGTACTCATTGCTTTCAATGCTTTGATATTTCTCACTCAAAAGTTATTGCGATGATAAACTCTTTACAACAACAAAGCTAAGTTTTGAGTGCTCCTGTTTGATAAGAATATCAGAGCAGCAGTAGGCAACACCAATCCTATCTCATTTTTCATTTGAGTATGATTTACAAAATTCAGTGAATTTGTTGTTGTTTACTTTTTATTGTAATGGAAAAATATTTAAAAAACCTGTGAGCGCTCCTTGTTTGCTTCAATGAGCGTACAATCAGTTATTCAATTGAAAAATTCTATTCAAACAAGCGGTCGCCATTTTAACTTATCAAAGCGATGTATTGAATGAGTGAAACTAATGAGGAGTTTATAGAAGAGAAGATTGCTTGATTGCTTTCGCTCACTTGTTTTGAAAATGATAAACTCATTGTAAAGATAACTCAAGAGAGCGAGAGCGTATTTTGATTGCTCTACGCACTCTGACATAAACATTAATTGTTGAGCGATGGTAAGGGCATCACTTGAAAACGCATAGACCGATTTGACTAATTTTTCTTTTATAATATTCGAAAAGAAAATTTGGCCACGCCCATTTCTACACCCACTTTTTTTAATAAATCTTAAACTCCTTAAAAACGCTCTATATTAACAATATTAGAAAAAAATTTAATTTCTTTATAGATTTTGCTCTTTTGTGTCCAACATAGAAAGTATATGAGCTATTTATTTTTTTTAATTTTAGATTAAATGGGCGGAGTGGGCGTGGCAAAACATTTTTTAGAGCTAGAGAGATAAAATTTGGTACACAGATAGTACTCGACACTTTAGGTTCAAATTTGCAGACGAAATATTTTATTTTGGATCAGTAGGCGGAGTGGGCATGGTCAAACTATATTTTAACTCTAAAGAGATAAAATTTGGTACACAGATAGTACTCGGCAAGACTGGTTTAAAATTGCAGACGAAATTTTTATTTTCGATCAGTGGGCAGAAAGGGCAAGGCCAAACAGTTCTAGAGAGATAAAATTAGATATCCTGATAGTACTCTGCAACACATTTATGAATATGCAGACGAATTTAAAATTTTCAATCAGAGGCAGATGAAATATTTTATTTTGGATCAGTGGGCGGAGTGGGCATGGCCAAACTATATTTTACCCTAGAAAGATACAATTTGGTACACAGATAGTACTCGGCAAGACTGGTTTAAATATGCTGACGAAATTTTTATTTACGATCAGTGGGAAAAAAGGGCGTGGACAACCAGTATTTTAGTTGCAGAGAGATTAAATATGATATCCTGATAGTACTCTGCAATGCAATAATGAATATGCAAACGAATTTATAATTTTCAATCAGAGGGCAGTTGGGGTGCAGCAAAACTGTACGTTAGCCACAGAGGAATAAAATGTGGTAAACAGATAGTAATCAACAGGTCTGGTTGTCTAGACAAAATTTATATTTTCATTCAGTCGGCGGAGGGGGCGAGGCAAATCTATATATTAGCCCTAGAGAGACAAAACTTCATATATAGATATTACTTGGTAAAACAAAAATAAATTTTCGATCAAAAATAAATTTAGAGATAGAATGGTACAATTAAGTACGAGTATACAGACAGTACTCTCCTTGTAGTTTTTAGGATAACAGTGATTAAAATTTTCTATTCAGATAATAAGGGTACTACAACGGAGGGGATAACATTTTATACCCATATGAATATATTCGGCAATATACAAAATAATAAGTAGACAATTTTTGTATTTCGATAAGTGGGCGAAAGGGGCGTGGCAAACTGTATTAGCGCTAGAGCAATTTTTTCATCAATTCGATACACACATAATGCTCGGCACTACAGTTATACAGTTATTACAGATTTTTCAATTTCAGTATGTGACCGGAGGGTGCTGCATATGGAAGTAAGCAAGCCCAACCCACCTTCCATACGAATTGGTCCTTTTTGCTGTTCTATCCCTGTGATTACAGTTGCAGTTTATGAGCTATCGAGCTAAATTTGGAATTCAAACTTCTATCCTCTAACTTTTAAGATGAGCAAGATCGGACAAAACTACTCCCACCTTGTAAACCAAAATTTGCCATTTTGGGGGTTAAAAAATACGAAACACTATTCTCAGTTAATATTAACAATTCAAGCTCAGTATTTGACATTTCAGTTAAAAATTATTGACAAGAAATAGATGTGAGAGGCTAAAAGTAACGTTTTAGTCCTTTTAGCCATGTCCATCTATCTGTCTGGCTGGCTGTCCGGCTGGTACACAACCAAATATTTTGAAACTTTGCATGGGTTAGTATTTCCCAAAAATTTACCTTTTCGCTCACTGTAGCTACCGAGTATAAATATCAATATATCCAACGCGATCGGGCCCAAATTCTATACATATTTAGTGAAGCTATAGCAGTATAAAGTTTAAAGAGAAAAACTGGAAGTCTAGCAACGCCCTTCTGGTACTTCCCATACAAATGTCCCACTGTTTGTATCGGGTATTAATATCAATATATCCAAGGCGATCGTGTCCAAATTCAGTGCATATTTGGTAAATTTATCACAGGATAAAGTTCTGGAGAAAACACTGGAAGTCTAGCCACCCCTTATGGTACCTCCCATACAAATGTATCATTCCGCCCACTTCATAAATCGAGTAATAATATCAATACACCCAACGCCATCGTGGCGAAATTCTGTTTCTATTAAAGCTATAGCAGAATAAAGTTTAAACAGAAAAACTGGAAGTCTAGCCACGCCCCTTCTTCTCCCATTCCAATCAGTTACCGCCCACTATAGAAATCGATTAATATTATTAATAGGTCTAACGCGATTCTGTTTTTACTAAAGCTCAAACAGGATAAAGTTTTGAAGAACCAATTTGGAAGCCTAACCACGCCCCTTCTGGTACCTCCCATAAAAATGTACCATTCCGCCCACTTTAGAGATGGGATAGTAATATCAATACACCCAACGTGATCGTGTTTTTAATTAAGCTAAATCAGGATAAAGTTTTGGAGAAAAAATCTGGAAGTCTATACTCGCCCCTTCTGGTCTGGTACCTCCCATGCAAATGCACCATTCCGCCCTTTCCAGAGATAGAGTACTAATATCAATACACCCGACGTGATAGTGCCCAAATTCTCTATTTGGTAAACCTAAATCAGGATAAAATTTTTGTGCCATACAAATGTGCCACTCCGCCCACTTTAGAAAATATTTATATACTAGAAAATTTTATGTTTTACTGAGGGTGAGGGTATATGTAAGTCGGTTTTCCCGACTTAAACTTTTTTACTGGTTTAATATTTTTTTTTTCTTTTTCTATTTTTTAGTCAATATTTTATTATTATTATTTTTATCCATTTACCAATCATGACCGTAGTACGATGTAAACGGTTACCTAGGCTACAATTCGGCTTTAACCACTTTGCTAATAACTTGTTGCAAAAAACGACCAACAACCCTCTTGCATAACCCTATACATTTTGTATGAGCCCGGTAAACATACATTAACACTTAAGCTATAAAATCCAGTAGTTGTAGAAATGATGACTAAACCACGAGGACCGTTTTGATTCTACACCACATAGGACATTGATTATTCTTTTAAACAATGGAATCGAACCTCGTAGGAATGCATCGTACTATAGAAGGTAGTAATGAAAGTGGTGTGCTGTGCTGTGCTATGCTGCACCAACAACAGCAGCTTCATAATGGCATAGAGCTACAAAGCTGAGCGTTGTTATTGATTTTGCGATGCCATTTCATATCTGGACATTCTATTATGGGTACATTTATTCAAGAGCCCCATTGCCTTTGATTATGTTTACTTGTATAGCACACTAGTAATCAGACGCCTAACGATAAGTTTTAAATACATATAAGCATTCACTGTCTGCAGAAAGCTACTAACTATAATCGAACTGAGTGTGTATCCTGGCACTTAGCGTCAAAGTGTCTGTGTTATTGAGATGCTTTGACTATACTAACAATATACTGGCAAGTGATGTTTAAACGTGTGAGGGTGGAGATTTGGAATATTATAAGTATATTGACATATAATCGAATATGGTCTTGCACATCAGAATCTACAATAATGAATATGAATAAGCTAATGTGTTAAGATAGGAGTTAGAAATTAAGAGCAATATTTAACCAGTATTTTTATACCTTCACCCTTAGGGATGAGGGTATATATAATTTGATACGACCCAAAAGTGTAATACAAAGAAGGAGTCACTTTAGACTCTAGGTTTCTTTGAACCAAATTCGATTCATGCCTTTTTAAGTCGTTTGAGCCATGTCCGTCTGTCTGTCTGGCTGTCTGGCAGCCCGGCTGGTTCGCACGATAACTTTCGAAAGACGTAACCAAATGTTTTGAAATTTTGCACGAGTTATTATTTCCTCAAAACTACTTACGGTATTACAAATGGGCTACATGGCCACGCCCCTTCTGGTACCTCCCATACAAATACATCATTCCACCCACTTTAGAAATCGAGTAATAATATCAATACACCCAACGGGATCGTACCCAAATTCTGTATTTGGTAAAGCTATAATAGGATAAAGTTTTGGAAAAAATTTTGAAATCTTAGCCATGCCGCTTCTGGTACCTCCCATACAAATCTACCTTTCCTTCCACTATAGAGATGGAGGAATAATATCAGTAAATCAAACGTGATCGTACCCAAATTATATTTTTAGCAAAGCTATAACAGGATAAAGTTTTGGAGAAAAAAATTGTAAGTCTATGCACGCCCCATCTGGTACCTCCCATACACATCTGGTACCGCCCACTTTAGAAATCGATTAAGATTATTAAAAGACCCAACGCGATCGTGCCCAAATTCTGTATTTGGTAAAGTTCAAGCAGGATAAAATTTTGGGAAAAAAATCTGGAAGTCTGCACACGCCCCTTCTGGTACCTCCCATACAAATGTACCACTCCGCCTCCTTTAGAAATAGGGTAATAATATCAATACACTCGACACGATCGTGCCCAAATTCTGAATTTTGTTATGTTATAATAGGACAAAGTTTTGAAAAAAAATTTGGAAGCCTAAACACGCCCCTTATGGTACCTCCCATACAAATGTACCTTTCCGCCCACTTTAGGGATGTAGTAATATATCAATACACCCAACGCAATCGTGCCCAAATTTTGTATTTAGTAAAGCTATAACAGGATAAAGTTATGGAGAATAAATCTGGAAGCCTAGACACACCCCTTCTCGTACCTCCCATACAAATGTACCACTCCGCCCACTTTAGAAATCGAGTAATAATATCAATTTAATAGACAATTATTTGTTTTACTGAGGGTAAGGGTATATGTAAGTCGGGTTGTCCGACTGAAACTTTCTAAATGGATTTAATTACAAATCGGTTAATTTAAATAACTCAAGACTTAAACAATATCTTATAGTGGGTGATGGCATTTATCAGTCAGCTAATCTGACTGAAATTTCTGTACTGGTTTAATTTATATTCGATCTTTGTAACTGTGATAAAATGGAAACAATTGAAGGAACTTGGGGAGTGACCTAGTCCAAGTTGTAGGTCTGGTCGAGTACAACATGACCATGTGTGCCAAAATTTCTTAAAACCCTCAAAATCTAGACTTACAGTTTAAAAACCGGTTTTTGGATCTTTCCTCACTAATGTGAGGAAAGGTGCGAAACCCCGGTTTCTGAATCGTAAATCAAGATTTTGAGGGTGTTAGGTAACTTTGGTATACAGGGTCATGTTGACTGTCACTTAGTGTTATGTATATGTAGGTATAATTTAATAGTGATTTCGTTAGTTTTTCTACTAAATGGACTTTTTTAATATTCACATTTGATTGTAAACTAACACAAAGTAGTATGCCTGCATATACTGTACTTGTTCTTCTAACAATAATTGTTCCTTCATTCATAAGTCTATACCTACATGTTTATGTTACCAACAAAAGACTATAAACACCACTCTTTATATATGTATGTTATGTAGTAAATTAATACATATGCCTCTGTACAAAAAAAAAACCTTTTAATAACTCTCACTTACCCTTAAAGTGACGACGAACAAGAACCGCAGCATTAACTTCAAATTAACCAAAACACAAACACTTTAATATTCATTTATTCCATTGCTATTGCTTATTTCACATGTTTGCCTTTTAATCGAAATCGTGCATAAACATGACGGTGTGACGTTAAAAAATGAGCAACGGAACCGGCCACCGTGTATAACTCGCGAGCATCGATTTGAATATACATACTTAACACGGCGATATCCGAACTTTACTAAGATTAACTAGTTAACACGAAGATGTCATTCACTTTTATACACTTATCATTAAATTATTTACGATTTATTTTATTAATGGATCTGTGTCCAAAAAATTACACGCACTTTGCCCCAAAGTTATAATTAGACTGAAGAGAATAACAAAAATAGACTGCATTCAGCGATAGTTACGAATGGAACAAGGGAGAAACCAAAACAATAGGCGAATAACAGTTGCATAAGCTCAGAATAATATAGAGCACAAGAAGGAATTGCGGAATATGGGATCCACTCTCTCTTTCTCTATTTCTCTCATCATCTCTAATATGTTGTTGTTGATATCAGCAAAAAGTTAGTGGCCGGATGATAGAGATTATGGAAAAGATGATACATTGAGAGACAACAAACATGCAAATAGACAAACGGAATGGAATTGAAAAATGTTACTGTCTTACGTTAAGTTATTGTTATTAGGTAAGTGAGTGTTATTTAAAGATCAATAATTAAGAGTGTTAATGTCTGACACATCCGTTGTTAAAAGGAATATGTATAAATTTCTGGATAAATCAAGGTTGTGTTTTATTTTTAAATCAAACTAATAAAATTAAAACAAACTGAAGTGGATTTATTAATAAAATAGAAGACATTATTAATAATGAACATCATTCATCGTTTACGTGAAAAAATTGCCTCAGAAATTTTGGTAATATAATAATACATACCTAGATGGTTCGAAAATAAACAACAAAAAAATGGCAAGGCAAATTAAATTTTAGTGCCAAATAGAATATCGTTGGTAGCAAAGTTATAACATAAACAAAAAATGCTCAATATATTATTCAAAAAAGAGAAGATTTAAAACAAAAAAAATGTTCATGTATTAAAGTCAGTTTATAGTAAGATTTAGAGTATTTCTTAGAAAAATTAGCATTAATTTTTAAAAAAAAAAATTAAATTCTTCTTATATACATATTTTAGAAACAATTTAAAACCGGTACATATTTTGGCAAATCTTAAACAACAAGTACAAATGGATGAGGGCTATAACTTTTTTACGTTTTTTGCACATATCAAAATGGCCTATAGTCGAATAGGATGTAAAAAAATATTTTAAAGGAATCGTATTACCTTCTCGCTGTTGTCAAAACGGTTTGCCAACAAAACGCGGTAAAGTTTGGAATTAAAATTGCTGTCTGAGGAAGATGCCGCTGTGGTATTGTAAAAAAATGTATAAGAAAAGTAATAAAAATTAGAGAAAATTTTGAATTTTGTATCTACTACTAAATTCTAAATATTATTTTACGTAAATAACACAACAAATATTTTGTATAGATCTAATGAAAATCTTTATTAATTAAATTTATATCTCGTAGTGAACAAATTTTCTAAAATTATGAAAATATTGATCATTTCGTAAAAAAACACAAAAAACAAAATTGCATACGTAATTAAAAAAATCCACTTTGCTCTACGTGCATATTACTATAATGGTTCTAGCTAAAAGTTGTTTTTTTTCTTATTATTATGCTGTGTGTTTATTGTAATACTAGCTGACCGGGCAGACTTCGTCCTGCCTAATAAGTATTGACTTAAATGTAACTTTTTTGGGTGGAATATATCTTCGTGTTATGGTTTATTAAAGGATCATATTAATTACAGAAATATATTGCAATGCTTTTGATAAAACAACGTGTATAGGAGAACCAAAGGAGTGTGAATATGTTAATCAGTGGATCTTTCTATACGTGAACATGCAACATAAATCTGTTAATGCGAAAAACATGGATTTTCCAAATTCAAGCTGCAAACTTGAATAGACTGTCTTTTAGCTTTATTGATTATCATCGCAAACTCTAAACGAACTGGAGACTGTAATCATTTAAAATCAAACGGTAAATCCGTGGGTATCATTGGTAATACATCGATTCCCTTATATTTTCCGGTTAAAATAATTTTAGAACAATAACACAATCATGTATTGCTTCCTAAATTATGTAATGCGCGATCAAGGGGTTAAATCAATTTTTTGTGTGCTATAGTACACTTCTTCTTCACTATGATATGACATGTTGCAACAGTTTTTATCTTCATATTACATGCGGGGTTCTCAGAAAATCTGCAATTTATTGCGCTGTTCTGCAACGTCCAAAAGAGTTGCGCAATACAGGAGGATGCAGTATCCAACTCGATAAGTTTTGCGATCAAACATTTGCCAAATTCAACGATATAAAAACCGATGGATGCATCAAGGAATTTGCTTATAAATTTGTATTACAATGTTGTGTGCCGTTTGTTACTCTACTTATAATAGAAGCAGATTTGGGAAATGTTTTAATTCGTGGGTATTCGAATTTTTTTTTGTAGTAGATCTCGGTCACATGCACCACTGGTCTCAAATAATTCCATATCAAATATCAAAACGAATGGTACTATAGTCCCCCACCTATTGCGTTTGGAAGACAGAATTAGGCAGGGCCACCCATTTTTGGCTTGATTACGCATATTCGTGTTTATTGCACACCTATTTTAAATCCCTCCCCCTTTCCTTTAAAATACGTATACTTATCTTGATTGAATCCACACCAAATCTCATGGTCATTCGCAGAATAGTTCTTCAGACATCACATTATAACAAATTACTTTTAACAGGCAGGGACACACCTAACGATCTAATACTTCAGATACCGCACTTTAACAAGGTATCTCCCATGGGCGGGCCACGCCTAAAAATCAAAGCACGACTGTTTTTGACCAAATCATTTTGCATCCACTCCTAATTTAAAGTCACTTATTGTATTGCTATTTCTTGTAATGGTGTGGAATGGGTGGTCCACACGTAAAGAACATCGGTTGAATGCTGTACCATCCTATAAGTTTCAAATTTTATATACATACATAAATGAAGCATTTGTCAGAGCCTATTAAATATTTCAATATTTAAATCTTCACAATTTAAAAATTTTGATAATTTATGTATGCGAAAAATCGAAAATTGACTCATTAAATGGACCAAATGTGTCAAATGCATTTTTTAAATAGCCTATAACAAACCTCGAAAGATTGTCTTTCTATTGGATTTGGTTTGTTGCAGATCGGCTTAATGGTTTTTAAGTCTATAGCGGTCATAGGTAGAAACAAATGTTCATTTTTATATATATAGATTTTGTATAATACAAAATAATAATTATACACTGTTACAAATTGAAAAAAATTGTATGGTATAGGTCTGGCCGAGTACAACATTAATATGTAAACAAGAGTTTCCTAACACCCTCAAAATCTTGATTTATGGTTAAAAAATCGATTTCATGTCTATTTTTTCACTTATATAATCACTAATAACTCATAAAGTTCGCATACAATTTTGAATTTATTAACGGCTTTGGAAATAAGATTCTCAGACCTTTCCAACGATGTATACATTTATATATATAACTTGCTCATTTAAATGTTTTTGTTCCAAAATTGCAAACATTGTTAATTTGTTCACTATTATTTTAAGTTTTTAGCCACCACTTAATTACATAACCGTATTGTTTAATAAAGTATTTTTATCATACAATAAAAACAGTTAAAGAAAATATTTTGTTTTGGTATTGTGGTTAATTTCCTTGAACTGCTTGATTTTAGTATGGGATACTTAAAAAACTTAACCATTCGTCCACCAATCTAAAATTGGTTCAGAAATGACTGATTTATAAGGTCATAAGAGAGGAAAGACCCGAAAATCTGGTTTTTGAACCGTACGAGAAGATTTTGAGGGTGTTTTGAAACTTTGGTTTACAGATTCATGTTGTACTCGATCAGAGCTACACTATGCACTGATTTACTACTGATGTTTTTGTCCCGAGAATTCCCGGGAAAAAAATGCCGGGAATCCCGGACAGTTTTTTGTCCCGGAATCCCGGGATTTCATTACGCTTATTTAATGAGTCAATATCAAAATATTTGATAAGTTAAAATCCACTAGAATTAGAATTATTTAGTGTTCCAAATTATTTCCATAAAATTACCAATTGGTGACTATTTTCTTGGCCATCACTATCATCTTCCGTCTTTCGATGTTTTGTTTATCTTTCAAAAAAATTAAGAGTAAAATACGAACGTGGATCAGCAATACCATGTCTATGAGTTGATGAATACTTATTGATAGGCATTTATTCTAAAACAATATTTTTAATCCGATTGACTGACATATAACTTTCTTTGTTGGTGTACTGGGTGATTGTACCTTTATGTGTTTGGTCTGAACGATGATAACACTTGTCCCCTCTTTATCCCAAGGAGTACGAATCTCAAAAAATATCTTCAGATTGCACAATTACCCTATAAAATAAGTGTTAAATCTAATTGTCGCTATTCCCCCTTATGTCGTTTGGTCTAGGTGATGGTAACAGTTTCATCCCATTTCCGGTTTTGGTCAGGTTTGGTTAAAAATCTCCTCATGCAGCTCTCTAAATCTATAAGATGCATTCCCATACAGATTTTTGCGACCCTAACTTTATCCGTTGGTCTGGGTAATGGTACAAGTTTTACCCCTTTTGGAGTATTTTGGAACACTTAAGAACGAATTTTAAAAAATGCCTTCGAAAATGGATTTGTGCAATTATAGCTTTAGTCGTTTGGATTGGGACCATTTTTTACCTCTAAAACCACAAATTTCTAATTCTATACGGAGATTGCTTAACGGTTTTATCCCCTTTTAGACTTTCTACCCCACAAAGTACGAATTTCGCAAAATCCTTACTAGCAACCCTCTTGTTCTTTAAGAAGCTTGATTATATACATTTACACGGTGAAAGCTTTTGCCGTTTGGCCTGGATAATATTACCAATTTTTTCTTGTTGGACCTTTCCCCCCCTAAAAGTACGAATTTCGAAAAATTCCTTTCGGTTCTCCTTTCTAATACTATAAGGAGACTAGTCATATAAAGGTTTCACGATGATAGCTTGTCTAAATATTAACAACTTTTCGGATTTTTAAAATTATTTTTATGTTTCATTTCATATTTGTATGTTTGTATTAAATTAAAAAAAAATATTTTTTTTAATAGATAAAGGCATTTTTTATTTATTTTTTGTTTTGGACCGGGATTTCCCGGGATCCCGGAAAAATTAAATAAAAATCCCGCTTTCCTGGTAAATGAAAAATGCCGGGATCGAAAACACTAGCCACTACCCAATTTCCAAATGATAGTAGCACAGTGTTATTATGTATTACGTGCTTATGAAGGTATGTTTATAAAAATAATTACGTTTCGGCAGCCTTATTTTCAGTATGTAGAGATTTATAGTACTCATGGTAATTAGTAGGACTAAATTTTAACAGATCAAACATATCTTTATATTTTTTCTAAGATTTTACTATACTACTGTTGTACAATGGAGTGAATTTGATAGAAGATATTTGTGTCGGACTTCTTTTTTTGGCGATATGTCCAAGACGTACTTGATGTGGTAAAATAACATGTATCATTTTTAAAAATACTTCTAACATGTATTCTTTATAGCTATTTATTTACTTTACTAACAAATGTTTAGAATACAGACAATCGCCACTCTTTATATATAGATTACTCTCTACAAAAAACCTTTAATAACTCTTACTTACCTCCAAGTGACGACGAATAAAAACTGCTTTAACTTCAACAAAAACCAAAATATAAACACATTGATAAACACATTGATGTTCATTAATTCCATTCATTTTGATTATTTCACATGTTTGCTTTTCATTAGAAATCGTGCATTAACATGTCGATGAGATGTTGAAAATAGATATACGGTACCGGCCGCTATCTACAAATCGCGAGTATCGATATGAATATACAAAATTTACACGGCGATTACCGAACTTTACAGAGATTAACTAGTAAGCACGAAGATATCAATCACTTTCATACACTTTTCATTTAATTAGTTACGAATTATTTAACTAATGGATCTGCATCCAAGAATTACACGCACTTTGCCCTAAAGTTGTAATTAGACTAAGGAGAATGAACAAAAATAGTTTGCAATCAGCGACAGTTACGAATGGAACATGGGAGTAACTAACAATAGGCGAATAACATTCGGATAAGCTCAGAGTAATATAGAGCACAAGAAGGAATTGCGAATTGCGTTTCTGCAGCGGAACAATAAATCATCTACTGAGATGATTCGTCTCATACTTTATCTCTCTCACCCTTACTCTTATTGTTTGTTGTTATCAACAACAACAAGTTAGAGATATATAGATAAATAGATAGAGAGAGTGGGTCTCATATTTCGCTTCTTTCTTGTGCTCTCTTACACTGTGATAATGCAACTATAATGCAACTCACCTATTGTTGGTGTCTACTATGCTCCATTCATAACTTTCGCTGATTTATGACTATTTCTGTCCATTCTTCTCAGTCTAATTATAAATTTAGGGCAAGGTGCGTGTAATTTTTGGACACAGGTCCATTAATGAAATAATTAATCTGTCTTAAGTGCGAATAATAAAATTAAATGTGCATAAAAGTGAATTACCATTCCGTACTTACTAGTTACTCTTTAAATAGTTCAGATAATCGTAGTGCAATTGTTATTAAATCAGTTTTCGCGTGAGATAGACTATGGCTCTACTAGTTCTTTTTTCAACGTTATACCGGCATGTTTACGCACGATTTACAAGACAAACATGCGAAATAGACAAAATGAATGGAATTGATGAATTTTAAATATGTTGGAGTTCTCATTTCATTTACCTATAGTTAAATCGTCGTCACTTGAAGGTAAGTGAGGTTTATTTATGATGTTTTGATAGTGTGTTTCACTTACTTTGGTAAGGAAATATGTACGACAAGTATCTAAAATGCTTGTAAAGCGCCCCATAGACGAGTGCTGCCGCAGGAACGGCAATATGTATGTATTTGTGAATTTGACTCATCATGAGAATGTATTTGTCACACGGACAATGCAGTATGAAAATCAAAACAGTTTTGATTTTCAAAATGAACACCTATCAATCAGATGAACTTTGTATATTTGTTGGCAGTCTAATATGTCAAATTTTTGAAAATTGTATTATAATAATGTAAACAACGAAATTTACAAATTGTTTTGAATGAAAAATAAAAAAGAAATTTGGAAAAGCTAACAAAAAAAGATTAGCTGTCGAATGTATAGAGTCTTTGCCGGCATTGTGGAACTTATTTTCAAAAATATATGTGATAGAAATTTTTAAACAGTGCAATATTCAGATGTCTTCCTATAACAAAATTCAAAATAAAGTGATGATTGATATGTGTGTATCGAAACCTTCAATCACACACGAATACAAAGGTTCATCGGCATGAACTGCAGCAGTACTCGTGTATGGGGCGCTTAAGAGGAGATAGTAAGGTATATCTATATCTACGGTCAACTGTAAACAATTATAATCTTATATATAAAAATAAATTGTTGTTCGTTGGTAAGGCCATCATTTGAGAACGCATGGACCGATTTGACTAATTCTTTTTCTATAATGTTCGTACAAGGCCGAGAATTAGCCACGCCCATTTCTACGCCCACTTTATAATATATCTAAAATTCCATTTACGTAAAGTGTATCAAATGATACATCATATTCGGCTTACGATCAGAAAAGTGTTTTTTATTGTTCGATATTTTTGGTCAAATTCAGTGTGTCACGCACTAGGATGGCGCGTTTCGAACTCCATGACGAGTTCATCTTCAGACCCCTTTACGACGAACTGATGCACAATGGTATATCATCAGCTGTATATATATCTACAATTATGTTAAACATGTACATGCGAAGTAGATATCAGCTGAAAATGTCCAGCACCAATTATAGTTTGAATTTGACCGTTAAATGGAGAAATGGAGGAAATTCTTTCCCCACGATTCCGCTTTTTTACCTCAAAGCTTAAGCTTCTTTACAAGGTTTTTTTGTTGGTAAACTAAGATTACTTTAAATTTTTCTATGTCAAAGTAAGGCATTTAGTTTTAGGCCGTGCCGTGCCAGTGTATTTTATACTGTTTGTTTGTTAGTTTTAGTCGATCGTGTTTTTATATATAAAACCCTCTAAAAATATAATTTCTTTGCAGATTTAGCTCTATAACATTTTAGGTATATGGGAAATATAATAGGTTTTATATTTTTTACATTTTTGATCAAATGGGCGGAGTGGGCGTGTTAAAACATTTTTTTGAGCTAGAGTGATAAAATTTGCTACACAGATAGTACTCGACACTTAAGGTTCAAATTTGCAGACGAAATTTTTATTTTCAATCAGTGGCAAAACTGTTTTTTAGCCCTTGAGATATAAAACTTGGTACACAGGTAGAACTCGGCGGGGCTGGTTGGAATTTGCAGACGAAATTTATATATCCAATCAGTGGGCGGAGGAGGAGTGGCAAAACTGTATTTAATTCCTAGATAGACAAACTTAATATATGTATATTTCTCGGTTGCAGTAGAATATGGCTGCACTTACCCTTGTTGGGCAATTCTTTTAAATATCTTATATGAGGTTAATAATTTGAATTTTCTTCAATTATGCAATAGCGAAGCATTGCCAGGCCCACTAATATCCTATAAAAAGGTTTTATTTTTTATTTTTAATTCTCATCTGCATTTGTTAACAAAATGTAAGACAATATTGTAGTGTTTTTGGGAATATCGTTGATGTGAAAATATTGCGTAGCTATGTGTATAAAATTTTGGCAACAGGGGGTAAGTAGAAGATAATGTTCTATGACAGTAAAATTATATCGGAAATAAAATGATTAAAAACAACAAATGCTTTCTTTAATAAGGTGTTTAAAAAAAAGCGAAGATTTATTTATTGCTTTATTTTTTTAATTTAGTATATTAATAAATTCATTCTATAATAGGATGTAGAATGATATTTTCTCAATTAATTTTTTTTTAATTTTAAATAATCAAAATCAATTGATGTTAAAAAATAAATCACTGAATTCAGACAAATAAATAAATATTTTAGCAAAATTACCGTATCCTGTCCAGGGGTCAAACATTTTTGAATAGTTTTTTGCGTTGTCGAGAATTACCACGCTTTCTGTTTTTAGATTCACAACTAACGGCACCTACTTGTTAATTGGAAACGTCACTATTGGAGAAACTTTTACTAGACATGCCAATCAACTCGACAGTTGCTGTCGATAACATCGTGGGGGCCGGCAATGAAAGAAAAATGTAGATGACTATTGGGGGAATCCAACCCGGGATCTCCCGCAAGATAGTCGCGTGTTCTAACCATCGTGCCACTTTCGGTCCCTACAGAGTTATGTCTCGCCTTTTTAATATTATAAATTGTTCTGAGAATAATAGGCTCATTGAATTGAAGATCAAGACCAGTGGTTTAGACGAAGTTTAAAGCAGGGACCGGCCCGGCCGCGTTATAGCGGTTAGAACACGCGACTACCATGCGGAAAATCACAGGTTCAACTCCTGGCTCCAGTCATCTTAAAAGAAAAATAAATAAATTTTTCTTTCATTGTCGGCTCCCCTCGAATGTTGTCGACAGCAACTTCGCAGTATTAGTGTCGAGTCAATCGGCGTGTCTAGTAAGAGCTTCTCAAACAGTGATGTTCGCATTCGTCGATAAACAAGTAGGTGCCGTTAGTTGTGAATCTAAAAACAGAAAGCGTGTTAATTCACAACAACGCGAGAGGCTATCCCATACCTCGTTCATGGGGTGTAAAGGTAAATTAAGTTATAGTAGAATGCTATTCTCATATTACCAGGCAGTCTGTACAGCTGTTTCTGATTCAGCCACGAATACTCATCGTCAGACTTTTGTATAATGATTGCAAATTGTTCATCAAGTCTCATGCACTAGCATATCACAACAATACGAGAATTCTTTCTTGAGTGCTCATAATATAACAAAAATCGGACAACGATATGAATAAAATCGCTGACGACTTCTATAGTTAGTAGCAATAAGTGATGATTCTCTCCCTTATTTTTTTTTTTTTTCATTGTTATTTTATTGTAAAACAGTATTTCTCTTAAGATCTAAAATCCAATATTAATTTAAGAGATGGTTATGTACAACCTTACATCTAGATTATTATTACAGATTTCAAATAAATTATACATAATTATAATAAAAAGTGTATTCAAGAAAAGGCAAAACCTTTATTAAAATATGAATTTTACTTTACATTGGATTCTTTAGATTAGAAATTAAATAGTTTTCATTATGGGAACACAAAATGTAAAAATTGTTTGAAATATATATTGGTTTTAATTAGATCAGTTCTACTCAATTCATGGAGTCTTCGAGTGCTAAAATGCCGAGGTAAATTAAGCATTAGCTTTAAAACTTTATTTTGACAAACTTGTATTTTCTTAATGTGAGTTTTGGCACAGGCACCCCACACAGGGCAGGCATAGAGAGCTATTGGCTGGAATATTGATTTATAAATGCAAATTTTATTTTCAAAATTTAATTCAGATTTTCTATTTATTAGTGGATAGAGGATCTTAATGGCCAGATTTATTTTACTTAAAATGTGAGAGACATGGTCATTGAAAGTTAAACGAGTATTCAGGAATACACCTAAGTATCTCACAGAGCGAGACCAAGTAATATCTATACCATTCATTTTAAGATTTGATTGAGGACTGTAACAAATCTTTCTTTTTCTAGTGAAAAAGATAGCTTGGGACTTCTCAGCATTTATCTTTATTTTCCATTTTTTTTGAAAATTCATCTACTTGATCTAAGGCTATTTGAATTCTTGAAAGTATATTGGTCGCCAGCAAACCAGAGCATAATATAGCCGAATCATCTGCAAAAAACGCGTAAGTGCAATTGTCAATTTTGGGAAAATCAGATAGGTATATTATGTAAAGTAGTGGCCCAAGGACTGATCCCTGTGGGACTCCAGCAGGCACACTTACATAGTCAGAGGTTTCACTGCCAATTTGAACGCAAAAGCTTCTCTCATTTAAAAAAGACTGTACAATTTTAATTAGATAATTAGGGAAATTAAGCCTTATCAGCTTGAAAATCAACCCGTCATACCACACAGTGTCAAACGCTTTTTCAACATCTAATAAAACCATGGCGGCAGAAAGCTTTGATGTTAGTTTGTGATTAACATATTGCGTTACTCGCTTGATCTAGTGAGTTGTATCGTGAAGGGGTCTAAATCAAAATTGTTCGTTTGGAATAACAGCTGAACTATTGCAAAAATTCCAAATCCTTTCCTTCAAAACTTTTTCATAAACTTTACCTAAGTTACTTAAAAGGCTAATAGGCCTATAACTGCTTACTAATCCACGTGGTTTACCTGTCTTATGTATTGGAATTACCTTAGCATTTCTCCATAATTTTGGAAAATGTTGAAATTCCTCTTTCAATTTAGCATAGGAGTGTCTTAGACCGTTTAATCGGTGCACTCTCTCTCTCTTTCAAAGTAAGCGACGATGTTAGTAAGTGTCATTTCAGTTGCAATTACACGCTCAATAGCATTATAATCGGAGTTAAAATGAGTGGACGATATTATTTACATTACACACGCATGACATTTAAGTACTTAAATCGCTCTCTTACAATGTCATACCGATGTCATGGATTACTAAATAGGTACTTCGTTTCATATACCGCTGAACAGTTCTGCAGGTAAATCATCCTTAAAATTTAAATTAATTCATACGCAATAAATCTTTAACGTGCAATTACGCCTATAGTGAAAATGATTCGTAACAGAACTTAATACAACTTCCAACTTTAAAATCTTACTAAAAATCTGTTGTTTCCCATTCTACTCGACCAAATTAAAAAAAAATACAAAATAATTTTAGCAACTATCGTAAATTAACCACAATATAAATATCTTTAGAAATTATTTTCAGATTCATATAAAAACCATTTCGCTGTAGTATCTGTGGCCAAAAGTATGAACTTCCTATTCCACTTTTTCTTAGAAAATGAAAAACTTTTCCTTAGTCAGTGGCAGGCTACAACTATCTTGTTTTTGTTTTATGTACTCTACTGTTGTTTTCCCCGAATCTTAACTCTAAGGCAGAGGTAGGTGGTGGCACAGTAAACGACAAGACAATAGCCAAAGTGAAGATGCGATGAGAAATACTCGTAACCCACACACACACAACAAGGCTAGAAAACTCGACACAAAAACTTGACCTACCATCAGCAGTGACTGAGTTTCAAAAAACACCGTTCGTTTCAAATGGCCTCTGTGCCCCACTGACAATGACTTGCCACACCACACTGCTGTCGGCGGCGCTGGTTTTCACTACTGCTGCTGTTGTTCTTTCTGTCTTCTGGTGGTAGTGGTGGTGTCTGGTTAGCGGGTCTTGTGATGACAGCTGTATTTCTACTTTATGTTGGCTGCTACGGATGAGATATGTTTGGGGATTTACTGCGAATCTCAGAGTGTTTGTGTGGCAAGTTTTTCTCTATTTTCAATTTGTTATGCTGCGGCATATCTTGTTGCAATTATCTTAATTACAACAATCAGTATACACCATCAGTCTCTTTTTTATCCTATCATTCGTCTTTGTAACCGCCATTCCTCCCTCGCCCCCCTTAACCCTGAATCACTCCTGTGAGGCTTTTGTGTTTTTAGCCATTTATTTTGCCAATTGGTGGAAAAAGTCTTTATTTGCCGGCTGAGGAGGAGAATACAATTTAAAGGCAGTTCTTACCATGATTTAATGTTGACTTTGTCTGTTTTGTCTACAACGACGACGATACGATACCAGCAGCTTACCTCGCCGCCTCTACTCAGGTGGCAATGGCAGTTGGCCATTATTGCTGATTTGATGGTGGCGATAACTTGCGGAGAGATCTTGAGTACTCCTCCTTCTCCCAGAGAAATAAAAAGGTTAACGCTAAATGGCCACAATGAGCGTTAGACATTGGTAATTGAGGAAATACTAAATTCCGATGAACGAATGATTGTAGGGCAATAAATTGTAAAAAAAAAGAAATCCCTTTGCCCTTGATTACTGCGAGATTATGGTAAGTAGTATTTATTGCGAGACTGGAGACAATGAAAACAATACCGGCCACATAAAGTAATACATTTTGAACTTCATAGCATAGCATAGGTATAGACTAATAATGGGAAATTAACTTTTGATCTGGGTCAAAACCTTTGATCAAGGCGCAGGGTCTTCGGTTCAGGCTAATGGAAAAGCAATAATGTCAGGGTAATCAAACAATCGATTCCTGCCTCAGTCATCTACACTACTTGATTGGAGGCCCTCTCGAGGTTGTCGACAGTTAGATTGCAAAAAAGCTTCCTTAACTGCTGGCGTTAGAAGTTGTCGTTAAACTATAGGTCCCGTTGCTAGAGTCTTACCAAAAAAAACGCGTGTTGGCCGCTCTATTGTGAGAAGCACCCCAATATATTTTTCAGGCGATTTTAAGAAAAAATAATTATTAAGTTGTATTATTTAAACTACTGTGCTCATTTAAAACTACACTTAGACATAGTGAAAGCCACCCATCATCAGTACACCGCAGAATACTACCACAACAACCAAAAACACTTTTTCACCATGATTGGCCTCATTTACTACCTTCTGTTAGGTGACGAAGCGCCCCATCTGGGTAAAATCATCAAAATAAAAATTTTGTTTCACTCGGGCACAGTAACACAAACATAAACTGACTGAGTAACTGTCGACTTGATAGCTTTCATATTATAGAGGAAAACAAGCTCTGTGTCAACGTTCCTTCAACCATAGTTACACCATTATATGTGTCGAGAAATCAACGCCACATCAACCAAAAGAATACATTGATGTACCATGTGCAATGCGAGTCTCATATGGTGTTAAGTTTAAAGTGGTTCCTTACCCCTTCGACCAAGAAGTGTAGGTAGGAAACTACTCTGGGTACGATTGCAGAACATAGGAGACTTCTTAGTCGGAGCAATTTACTCGTACTACCGATTTTGACAATTGTAGAGTCGGAAAGTGATCCACCGCTGGTTCTCTCGGGTAGCCGTAAGCGTACAATTAGAATGAACTCTAGTTTTCTCTCGATTTCCAGAACAGATTGATACGCTTGTGTTATTACCCAGTATTCCTATCTATACAGCAAGACAGGCGGGTTCAGTGTCTGATAAAGTTGGATCTTTTTTCGGTAAAGAGATCGCATTATCATTAAATTCCTTGCTTAGAGCATAGTAGAAGCGGTTTGCAATCCATACTCGTCTCTTAATTTTCAGACTGACATGTTTATTTTTGTTTACTGCGGACCGAAGGTAAGCAAAATTATTTACCACTTGAAAGTTATAGTTGCCAATGGTCAAGCAGCGTCCCAAACGAATAGATTACTTGTTTGTTTTTTGTTCTCTTTTATCACCAGACCGACTTCCGCCGACTGCCTTTAAATGCTCGAAAAGGCCGCAGTAACATCCCGCAATGATCACGGCCAATGATATATATATCGGCATACACGAACAGCATATGACTTAAGTTAAAGATGGTACCATTACTGTTTACTGGAGCCTTCCGCATGATCATCTCCGTTACGATGTTAAAGAGATCGCAGACTATCGCCTTGTCTAAAGCCTCGTCGTTTTCACTGAAGACTTCGTGTCAGTCAGTATCATCCAGCAAAGTCGTATTAGCTTTGCGGGGATACCAACTCAGCCATAGCCATCTAACAATTTCTGTCGTATCGTACTATCGAATGAAGCTTTGTAATCGATAAACAGATGGTAGGTGTCGATCTACATATGTTGGGTTTTCTCCAGGATTTGTAATAGTGTGAATATCTAGTCGTTCGTGGATTTACCATATCTAAAGCCACAATGATAAGGACCACTTAGGTTCGCTAGAATGGGCTTTAGTCTTTCACATAACACACTACACAGGACCATGTATGCGATGGGTAATAGGTTGATCCCGCGGTAGCTGGTACACATACTTGGGTCAACTTTCTAAAGCACATGACATAAAACACTCAGATTTCAATCATCATGCTTCATTCCTTTAGCTAAATTGTGTCTATGAGCTGTTGCATGCAATTTGCCAGCTCGTCGCCGCTCACATTTAAAAGCTCTGCGATCAGTCTATTGACCCCGCAGCTTTATTTTTTAAAGCCTTGCAATTGTTGTGGTAATCAGTTTTTGGTTCTGCGGTGGACAATATACTACTTCATCGATGATTGTCGATATTTATTCCGTTACCTTTAGGAACTGAAATATGTAGTATATTTGCCGCCGGCCTTGCAAATTTCTTCCCGTGGCTTTGTTATTCTTAAGCCTTGGACTTGCCGTACTGACCTTGTTTTGGTTTGGTGGGAGATATTCTACTCCTTCATCGATGATTGACGTAATTTCGTCGCTTATGTTGTCTTTGGGAACGCGAAATTTTCAGCGGCGTTTCATCTATCTTCCCTTCATATTGTATCGTTTCCTTATAGCATACATTACCATTGGCTGCAGTGTTGCCTTGTATGCGGCATCTTTTTCCTCAGACAATACAAAATTGGTCATAACTACTTTGCGTCGTTGCGGCAGTGGTCTTAGAATTCGTAATACGCTGCCAGTAAGAGTGCGGAACATCGAAATTAGGGCGGTAGGCATCGGCTATCTGGGTGGTATGCAGTCTTAAGATGTCAGTGCCAAATTTTTGGCACCGCTAAATTTAGCAGTCGATCCGGGTGTATTATTTGCACCTAGCATCAAACGCACGTCCATACTGCTTGAAACATGCTTAACACGTAATCAATTTGGTTTGTAGCCTTATCGTCACGGCACATCCAGATTAACTTGTGGATATCTTACGCAGTACAACACATGATTTCGGGACTTAATTCTGAGAATTGCTCGTGAAAGTAGCCCCAAAAATAAGAACATATGTATCATTCGTTTTGTCAAGTTGGCTGCATTATAATTTAATGGCCAAACGAATTTGTTCGCTCAAGGTGGATATATTTTAACACGGTCATATCTTTGTATATCGTACGGAATATCTCATTTGTGTCTGAATAAATTCTCAGAATAGAGTCTAAAATCAATGAGCCATAAAATGTTGTAATGTGTTAGTGTGGAAATCTAGTTCCACCCAATAAAATGTTTCTTGCGGAAGCGAAGTTAATCAACCTGAATCCGTTTGCAAGTGTTGTTGTGAAGACTTAATTTGCTAACATCTAAACCAAGAGCATCTTTCGTTTTTGTTTTAGAATCGGTCATATAACTCCTTCAGGCTCACACAGAATGTATGTTTGATGTCCTTGTCTTCCGTCGGAACATGTACGCAATTCAATTGGCTATGCGGTCACTTAAAGTGTGAACGCAGTACCTGATGTTTATATTTCCTACCAACTATGAATCCACGTTTAGATTTGGATTAAATTTGGATTCATTAATATAAAAGACGTCTCAGTTCTTTCATTGCATGCATCCTGGTCCCGTCTGTCGCATTTTCTGCATTAGTAGAGGACATCCGTCAATTGAATAGAGGCACCATATCTAAAGATATTGTTCGAACGTTCTGGGGCAATATCCTTAAACCGTTATCCTTACAAACGGGGTTGTTTAAGATGAATGGTTTATTTGACCACCTGCCCGGTCTAAATTTTTGAAGTTATGTTGCGCTTCTGTTACTTCTGATACCTACTCCCTAAAACGCAATGGTCGTAACTTGCCATGAAGATTACTCTCAACATTGGAAGTTTCTACAGATGCTACACTGCAAATAATAACCTATCGAAAGATTGAGCTACTTAGCGTCTCCACATATAGTTTATGCTTGTTGACTAGTGAATAAGTCTGACTCATCTCATCTCTATGTAAAGGGAAGACAGAAATTTGCACAGATTTTTTGTTCCCCAGACATGTCTGTAAGTGTAAAAGGCATTTAAAATAGTTTATTCATAAAGCTTTTTTAGCATAAAACTTAAATTTCGTAAACACAATTAATTATTTAATTAAGATGGAGCAAACAACTGCTTTACTCAATTAATCATATCAACAAAGTATTTAATTGATTCATTAAACATTGTTGTTGAATTGAATATTGACTATGAACAATTCCTTTTAAATTCTTTTAAATGTGCCGACAGTTATACCAGAAGTTGTTTACCAATTTGTATAAAAACTTGACGCAAAACTCATTGGAACCATAGATATCATGAGCTTTAAGCATCTCACATTATAAACATATCCACTCACCTGTCACATTACTTCTTATCTTTTTCTTTATCTTAAGCTACTGTTAATATCATTACTTTGTAGTTTTTTTTGCAACTGTATCTACTTACTGGATTTGCAACAAATTAGTTGCAAATTATGTTGCCACTGTCTTGAAGTCTTTCTGCAACAACATTCCTGTTAAATCAATTAACAAACCGCTTGTCATTGCAATCATACGGATACCGTGAGTGTTTAGTTTAATTTGCCACTACACACTCTCTGCGATGAGATACAAATTTCGTACACCGATGTCATTTTGTATTGCAAATATTTTCAAAACATCTTATAAATCAACGGCAAACAACAACGGCATTGGTTAATAAACTGCATCGGCTTTAGTTGGTAAGACTTGGCCACAGCATATCCCAACTCTATGGCTAGTCGCCGGCATATAGCAACTTGGGGCCTGGGGAATACAACAACGTACAAAGCTGTAACAAATTCAACCTAATAAATTTCGCATGACTTTAGTTTTCTGCGTTCTTTTTGATTTTGTTTTTTTGTTTTTTGACCAAGTCACGCAATTATATTTACGAAGAGATTAGAAATTGCATTTATTTATTTGCCATAAATCTAAAATCGTTAGTTACCACTGGCGCTCCGCCCAATAATTGTGGCGATACAACGGCATCCACAGCCATATGGGCAAAATTTCAAAACAGCTCGCATAGTAGTGCGAGTGGACGGACGGACGCTTTCAATTGAGGGTACCTGTCATAAATCATAACAGACAAAGTAGAGAGAAAAAAAACAGAATTTGTGAATGAAAGCGCAACACGATATCGAAATAATTTAGCTAAAAGCTTTAACCTACGCAGTCATTGATCCAGTCTTCCCATGACGACGACGATGATGAAGACGACGACGACGATGATAACCTGCATGCATTCCTGGACATTGAGTATTCCATGTTCTTTTAGCCTGTGAGTATGTGTATGTGTTTTTGTGTGTAGACACTTATCTAACTGCAATAGCGGCGTTTAGTGTCTGCAGAGTCATATTCCAGGACGAGAAAAAAGTAAAGGAAAAAAACTACTACTTTTAATTACAGAAACACATATTGGTAGGAAATTATTGAAGATGAAGTATTCGGTCATGCATGAAATGCAAGTTTTGGTAAGGAATACAGTCATGGTCGACCGTAAAATGCTTTAAAAAGAAAATAATATGAGAATAGGACTACAACAACCTGAACTATTAACATATAATCCCAGCGGTAAATGAAACGAAGTACCTATTTAGTAATCCATGACATCAGTATGACATTGTAAGCGAGGATCTAAGTACTTAGAATGTAATGCGTATGTAATGTATAAAATATCGTCCGCTGACTATAACTCCAATTAAAATTGCACCTACTGACATCGTCACTTACTTTGCAATCAAGCGTGTTATCAAGCTCGCATAAAACTTCGCTTGTAATGTATTTGTAACCGAAATGGGACTTACTGACATCTTCCCTTACTTTGAAGAAAAGAAAAAGCGCACCGATCAAACGGCCTATGACACTCACGTGTAAATGTAAGGCAGAACATAAGCGAGAGAATCACACTGATGGCAACTAAATATACCTGACATCAGCGATTACGTAATGGATATTTTTACCGCTGGGATGTTACTTAACCTTCATCCATGAGCTGACTAAATCATCATACTTTTAAACTTTGTATTGTGAAATGTTATCAAAGAGCGTTGCATATTTTCGAACACTGTCCTAGTTTTTACTAAATTAAATAAGTTTATTATTGTGGCCTATTAAAATTACAAACATTACCATAAACTCAATATGCCATGAGTATAATCCATCGAAAAGATGATTTGTTTGGCGAATAAACAGTGTTTTCCTGTGAATACCAATCGATATGAAGAGCTTTATGAAATCACATTGCTCTCAATGAAGGAATCAGATGCATATTGCACCAATAAATGCAAAAATTGTTGTCGTTTGTACACAGTACAGTGGGCAAGAAGGACATTATTCCCAATCCCCTTATGTAATAAGTTCCTTAGATGGCCTTATTGAATGTGTGCCATTTTATTGACACTCGATTATTGATCTCGTTTAAATAACGAGTTCAACTTCTCCATTAGAAACTCCAAGTTTGCATAATGTCTCATCCACCTAGCCCTTCCACCGGAATTTCGGCCACGCACTTTTTCGTTGGTCTTCAGGCGTCCCGGCCTTGGGATGAGGGTTACAACATGGGACTTACAAGCGGGAGATCCCAGGTACGACTCCTAGCTCCAGTCATTTACATTTTCCTTTCAATGCCGGCCCCCTCGATATTGTCGACAGCAACTTCGCAGTATAGTGTCGAGTCAATTGGCATGTCTAGTAAAAGCTTTGCAAACAGTGACGTTCGCATTCGTCGATAAACAAGTAGGGGCCGTTAGTTGTGAATCTAAAAATGGAAAGCGTGCTAATTCACAACAACGCATGAAGCTATCTCATATCTCATTTATGTGTTGCAAAGGGAAATTAATATTTTTTAAGTTCAGGCGCAGTATTGAGTTTCTTTCTAGCTGAAACTGTTTCAGACATTCTTGCAACCTGCCCCTAGCAGGAGCTTTGTTGTTTTAATGAAGGCCTTGACTCCTAAACTCCTACTGAAGTAAAATTTAAATCAACTAGAATTTATTTCCATTGATACGTGACTGCTTAAATGTACATGATGCATATGATCCGCCCTGCAAAGATAGACTGGGATCAACTATTTACAGCCAAAATACGCAACAGGTAAAGCAGTAGATGTGTTCCCAAAGGGGCTATCAGACTGAGGGAAGCCGGCGATTTGCATCATTGTGAAGATTTTCCAGTTTTTGGGCGTTTATTTCCATCTTTCACCTCGTACTGACTTCTTGAAAAAATCTGTGGATTTCCGTAAAGTAAAATGTGGTTTTCCGCTAATCAACGGAAGGCGTGTGATACGTGGTGTAAATATAGACTTGGATAACCTAGTTGCAGCCAAAATACGCAAGAGATCATGCAGTGAATGTGTTCCTGGGCCTTCCGCCTCTGAACTTGAACGTCAAGGCTGTTGTCGCCTGATAAGCTATTAGACTGAGTGAAGCTAGCGATTGGCATCAATCCATATACCGTCATACGAAGATTATCCAGATTTTGGGCGTTTCTTTCCTCCTGCCAACTCGTACTCTTAAACTTAAAAAAATGTGTGGATTTCCGTTACGTGAGCGTTGAAATTCCAAAAAAATTGGAATGGAATGACGTCGGGATTCCTTATGGTATCTCCATTTCTGTCTTTACTGACGGTTCAAAAATGGAACAGGAAGAGGAACCGGTGTCTACAGCGAAGTCCTGCAGCTAAGCTTCTCTTTCAGGTTACATAATAAATACAGCGTATTCAGTCCGAGGTACTGGTCATTCAAAAAATTATACGGGATGTGGAATTGATTCTAACATGTCAGCCTTTGTTGGATTCCAGGAAATTACGAGATTCCTGCTAATGAATCAGCAGATCTACAGGCCAAAGGTAGTCTGATCCTAACTCTCTTGAGGATGTTCATAGATCCATTTGTTACCTTTTTGGGTTAGTAGAGGAGGATTGGATGTGAAAACAGGCAAGAGACGTTGGATCTCCAGAACCGACTGTATAACTGCTAGAATACAGCAAATCCCGATCGGCGTATATGGAACCGACTTTATATTAACACAATGAGAAAACCTTAAGAAGAACCAAGGATTGTAGGTCAATACTTACCATCCTTTTATCGACTACAAAGCTGTATTCGACAGTTCGATACGGCAGAAACTCTTAGATGCCATGGCTGGCTATGGTGTCCCAGCGAAGCTGATACGACTTAAGGGAGTGACACTGATCGGCACAAAGTCTACAGTGGATGTCTGCAAAAATTTGGCAAAAATCATTTTCTAACAAACGATAGTCTTCCATGCAATCGCTTTAACGTAGTAGGTTAGGTCAGGTAGTGTAGCAGTCAGGCTTAGACTATAAAGTCCATTGTGAGGTCATATCATTGGTTTTCTTCGTTGAACCATCCTGATCGCCCCAAAAGGATCCTGAGTCGGCCAAAATCGATATCGGCCAGGTAACCTGGGTCCCTACAGAAATTAGAGCACAGTATTGATCTCCGCCTGATCGCAAGGCTAGTGTAAATGCAGAGAAAATGTTCTGTAGACTCCACCATCTTCTCTTCATCACCTGTCATGACGGACACAAGTTATGAAACGTCGGGATTTGATAGCGAAAACATTTTGCGAGACCGTTTCAAATCTAATTGATCCCACATCTGTCTGTATTGTGTAGAAATCTGAGCTGAGGGTTAGCTAAGGATAGGGCGACCAAATCTTTGATGGATGGACTAGGAACTTTGTGTAACAAAGTATCAACATACTAGAATACGAAGTATATAAAATTATCCCGTGGCTACAGTATTACTTCCAAACTAAAATTTTTAGGAACTCCCTAAGTTGCAACCCCTATTGTATTAATTCTGTCTTGGAATAAAAAAAAATAACTTAATTTCCCTTTACACCCCTTGAATGAGGTATGGAATAGTTTCTCGCGTTGTTGTACTAACAAGCTTTCTTTTTTAAGATTCACATCTAACGGCACCTACTTGTTTATCGATGAATGCGAACTTCACTGTTTAAGGAGCTTTTACTAGACATGCCGCGTGTTCTGACCACCATGCTACGGCCGGCACGTTTTGTTTTGAAATAGCTTAGACCAAATGATCGACTTTTATGGATGAAAAAAGAATACAGTTAATGTTTCCCAGCGCCTTTAAATGTTTTCTTATGCAACATCTATTTGAAAAGAATTCATAGGCAGATCAGATGCCGACTTTAAAGCAAAACCTATAGTTACAGTTCACCTAAACACAAAACCTAAATAGGCTATATAGTCCATTATTGCCCCTAAAAACTATTCCATTAGCCACTGTGCAAATCTGCACATGGCTCATGAATAGCATCGTGTCGTGCCAGAAACATGAACTAAATAACATTGAACATAAAGTTGATTTGCGAATTTGCAGATGATGGCTAAGCTTTTGGCTTTTTGTGCACACACAGCCAGCAGACAATAAATAAATGGCCAAGATCTAAACGGTCCACATAAAGAGGTGCAGTAACCAACCAATAAATGCTTTCAAAGCCACAGACAAAAAAATACCATAGAATGAATGGATGTAAACAGGAAAATATAAGACAGCCAACATTTGTATACATATAAAAGCGGAAGACCACGCTGACCATCATCATCTCTGTTGTCGTCTTGGCCTTAGTTAACATTTTAGTTCAGTCGAAAATGTGGTTACATTTTACATGGTTGCAACCAGAGATCAGTGTACAGTGGACTTAAGTTAAACCCCCAGTGGAGTAGAATGCTCTATAAAATTCTAGTTTTAATTGCCACAATCTTCTTTCAGCTCAGTCGTGCTGAGGGTTAAAGTAGCAAACATTTTAAGTTAATTAAAAAATATTCAGATTGAACTTAAAGTTTTACATACGTATATTTCACACCTGTCATGAGCAGTTGAATGCAAAAAACAAAGCTAAGATGGTCTAGATATGAGAAGCATATCCCATAAGTAATGTCTATAGGTCAAAATGTCGTCAGAGTTACGAGATATATATGAAAATACTAAAGGGTTAAGTCTATTTCTGCTACCAAAGCAATAGATATTCCATCTGTTTCCTAGGTAACCATTAATTGCTATCTTTAAAAGTAGATGGTTGGTTGGTGGTTTGGTTGGTGGTTTGTTTGGTTGGTATGCAGGCATCCCTTCCGTGAAGGAGAGGATCACTAATGGATTCTTATGGATACATTGTTCTACCCACTGGTCGTTCGTGACATCCCTTCAATCGGTGCTTTCAGCTTATGTGGAGCCAGGTTGCGTGAATAGTTCCTTTCTGAGGTGTGGTGGATTCCGTTTATATGTTGTGGATTCTGGAGTTTCGATCCAATCCGTCCAGTTGAAAAAAAAAACTAAATTCCACTTTACATCCCATGAATGAGGTTTGGGATAGCTTCTCGCGTTGCTGTAAATTAACAAGCTGTCTATTTTACAAATAATGGCACCTACTTATTTATTGTAGAATGTGAATATCACTGTTTGAGAAGCTTTTACTAGACATGCCGATTGGCTTGACAACATACTGCTAAGTTGCCGTCGACAACATCGAGAGCGCCGGCAATGAAAGACAAATATAAATGACTGGAGACAAGAAACGAACCATGAATCTGCCGCATGGTGGTCTCGTGTTCTGACCATCACGCAACGGCCGGTCCATCCATCCAGTTGATGGACTTACAAGAGTTATTTATTCTTCCGATGTGCCGGACATGGAATGTCTTAATGACGCCTTCCACTTAAGAAGAGCTTTCCCAGGGTTTCCAGTCTCTTTCTGCATAGGCAGTCACATATAATATGGGCAATAGATGGTGCATCAAGCATGTAGTCAGTTTTAAGTAAGATATTTAGTTTGTTTAGGATCCTTCTGTGTCCGATATTCACTTGACCAGAACTCTGTTATTCTTGAATAACTCGTTATCAAGATCCGGCCGGTCCTGAGCACTTTTTTATGGGACTTCAGTGAGTTAACCTGCAGTGATACCTTCTTGACATTAATCTCGTCCACGGCTCGCTTTATAGCAAGTTTTCCCGTTTGGAAAACGCTTCAGAAGTTTGGATTCCTTCATAACATGCCCAGGCTTAGATCTGATACCGTAGATACTGTTTTCGATCCTGTCATCCAGTTTGTACCCATCAGTAAATTTGTTTAGTAGCATTTTTGTTCGAGTATAAGTGAATTTCATCAGATTGTCCATGTCGCGTGATGATAGTTCATAGAGACTATCAAAATATGTCATAATACTCCCAGGCTTAAATCTGATACCGTAAATACTTTATATCCTATCCTATCATTCAGTTTCGACCCGTCAGTAAAGATGTTTAATGGTCCATACTAAGGTTTTTCGATCGACCATTAGTGAATTTCATCTGATTTTCCATGACGCAAGAAAATACTCCTTTCCTATTAATTGCATCCTTCTTCTATGAAGAGCTGAGCCATAGCAGAGCAAATGCTCAATGGTCTCAATTTCCTCCTCATCGTCGCACAGTCTATATTAGTCTTCCTGTGTTGCCACCCATTTCGAAGTAAAGTCCTTTTCCTCACAGTGTCCTGCAATGATGCCAATTAGTCATCTGGCAGATTTCCTATCCAACTCCAAGAGTAATTTGGTCCGTCATCCATCCAGTCTTGGCTAAATATTCCGTGATACTACACAGTCGGTGCGATGATTTATCCTATTAGCCGGGTTCCAGAGATGAGCCTTTTCGCGACATCTCGATCGCTGGTATGTCGCTGAGTCGAGTCCGGGGACCCAGCAGAGACGAACACTGTTTACCGGCAGTGTTGAGAGCGCTATACTACATCTTTGCACCAATCTCGACTCTATAACCTTTAATGCCAATGTATTTGAAGCCGCATGACTGTCCACATAGATTGTGACAGTTTCCTTCAAATTCATTGCCAGTATTTCCTTCGCAGATTTCATGATAGCTAAGATCTTCGCCTGAAAAGCACTTCTATCTTCATCCAACAGGAAGTGTTGGCTGCACTTGAGGATGAGGCATCAGTGAAGATGAAGATATACCGAATGGAGTCGCCCTATCAGAGATCACTATCTACATGAAATCACTGTCTCATTGTAAAAAAAATTGTAGTTTGAACCATATAATGCCCAATCCTTTCTGAAGGATGTTCTGGTTTCATAAAGAATGGTTTTATAAATAATTTACGTGCATCAAGCATGTAGTCAGTTTCAAGGAAGATATTTAGTTCCTTCAGTGTCCGATGGAGGGATCCCCATTTTCTATCTCGTTTAGTCCAATGACTAATTTAAAAACAGGGCATTTGCGCCTTAAATTAGGTTCTAGTAGATTAAGTATTGTGTAGATAGCCTTATAGCGGATCGATTTCATGAATCCGGTAATTAGTTGACAAGAGGGACACTAAACACGATCCATTTGGCAGAATTTGTTTTTTTTTACTGAGAGCCATATTGTAGTATTGGCTCCACAATAGTGTTGTAAATGCAGAGTTTTACGTTGGGTTTGATTTCCCAGGTTTACCCAATAGCTTTCCTGTATGTGTATAAAACTATGAGGGCCTTTTTGGATCTGCTTTCCATATTTTGTCTCCAATTGAGCTTTCTGTCCAGGATAAGGCCTAGGTAGTTTGCCGTTTCGAAGAAATTAAGTTGTTTGTCTCCCAGAAAGATGTTGGGTATAGTGGGTGATATATGTTTCCGACAGTACAGTACAATTCTGTTTTATCAGGGTTTGTATTAATATAGCACCTTCGAGGATATTGATATGGGCATGCATCCTTCGTTCGAGGTATGGTATTGACACCCCTAAGACACAGAGTCCTATGTCGTCCGGGTACGCTACCACCGTTAACCCTTCCGACTCCAGTAATTTGAGCACACTGTTGACTACTTGTGGGGTACCTCTTGTTATTCTCCTAGTGGGGGTGTGATTTTCCAGTTTAAGGTGATAGTTCTGTTCATTAGCATGTTGCGAATCAGATTGCTAAAATGAAAGACATATATGTTGGGCTTGAAATAAATTTTATTTTTAAATATAATCTCCCAAAACTTCAACGTTTTAGAAAGGTCTCCAAAATACTTATCCACGCCAGCAATCACTTCGCCATATGAAGAATTGTGCTTTCCAGAGAGAATTTTGTTTAGGCTTAGAAACATATAATCCGTTCAAGCCAAATCTGTTGAGATCAACTAATTTGTACTGTAATTAGTTAAATTTTGGCATTGTCATCATGCTGTTGTGAACACGTGCATTGTAACTTAACTTTCCTCTCAAGAAATAAACAAAATAATGACATTTAATTAATTTCGTGAAACCTTTTTATTGCTTACCACCTCTCCCTCACAATTTATGCACCTCATCTCATTAACGTATTATATCCGCAATCTCTGATATGACATATCTTATCCTTCTCTGCAAAAAAAAGCAATACCGCACCTTAAATTTCGTGCGCCGCTATTAAAGAGGCATTTAATGCCTCAAGCTTTCACTTGCAATTTAACAAGCTGACCCAATTTTACAGTGAATTATTTCAAACGAAAATTGTCAATGGAATTGACAATACCACATGAGTGTCCTGTTTCTGGCCGCAGCATATTTTATGGCTATAATTGCACATTACACACTCTCACTCACTAATAAGGATGATGAATGAATGCAAACATACACACACACACAAGCACATACATACGTATGTACATTAACTCTTTACCGCACGCACAACGTAATAGTATTGATGAATATGTTAATCATTGCAATACTAATTACATTGTTATACATATGCGTTAACATCCCATCTATCCATCCTGGCAGCAGGCCATCCATCCATCCATCCATCCATCCGTGCGACTGTGATCTTGCGCCTGCGAGAAATCAAATGACTGAATGAGTAAATGATGAATCCATTAAAAACCATTAAACAGCTTAAGGGCATTTTTCGGTTGAATATTAACACAATATTTTTTTGCGTAGTAGTTTATGCATTTTAATGCAGAAATATCGAACGATAGCTGGAGGAAGCCCGGACGGCCGTTGGTATCGAGCCAAATATTTAACCAATTTTACACCGTTGTTATGACGATGTTTTTCATCTGATAATTGATTGGACTGTAAATGAAAACGGCAACGACAAGTGTTTGTGTTCCGGCGAAAAGTTATTAACTATACGGATATATGAGTTAACCAAGGAGAAATATTCCAAAGGGGATGGTTTGATGTGAGACATAGGGTTGTTGCCAATATTTTTTTCACCATGTAGTTGAGTTATAAAAAGCTAAATTAGTTAATCTGTGTTGGATGTTTATTACTTACAAAAAAATTCTGATTTAATGCTACAGATAGAGGTTTTGAAATATGTCGATAACATTATAGCAGTGTCAGGCAAACACGAACGCACGCACATATAAATATTATGTGATTGAGTACATAAATATGCAGCAAACGTGTTAATTTTACAACACTAAAGCACAGACTGACCACAAACTGACTGCTTACGTGTGAATTGCCGATCGTATCTGTGTGTACGATTATTGCCGGCCTCGCGAGGCTATGGAATGCCTAGCACTGATTTACTGCTACGTTTACCTAAGATCGATTTCACAAACATTATTTGTAGAAAATTACTAGCAATGTCTCATATATTGTCACCACATCCAGCAAGTGAAATTGTGTGTGTGGGTTCTGAGATATGTGTCTTAATATTATGCAGCCGCATGCATGTGTAAGGACTCACACACGTACGCGACTCAAATAGTCCACACACAGAACGTGAGTGAGAAAAGAATCCAAAACAGATTCGCGAGAAATAACTTCGATGTGGTTCTTGAGGTTTTGTGAACGTAACGAAAATTCATATCAACCCATAAATTGTCCTCACACCGCTGCGTCGATGCAGAGGCAGCAAACAGGCAACACACAACCTTACCTGTAGTAAATCTACAGTCAAGGCTCACTTTACGCGCGTGTGTGTGTGCGTTTGCTTACAAATACCTAGCTACATGCAGGAATATATGTATGCCACACACACAGTATTTACCGACATGGCTCAATGATGGTTGGGTTGTGCTTGTTGTTTATGCCACAAGGTACGTACACATGCCACACTTAATGATGATGACAACAACCATCCATAGATTTTACTTGAATTTCATTTCACTGATGATGTTGCTGCGGCTGCTGCCGCCGCCGCCATCGTCGCCGCTTTTGTTGCAAGTGACATTGATGACGACAGTCAAAACTGGCAATGGTAGTAGCATATCGAAGAAAACCTCAGTGAAATGATTCTCTGTGTATGTTGATGACGATGTCGAGGACAAGTAATTGCGGTGCAGCGGCATTTGTGTTACGTATCTTCTACCACGGTTTATGTGCAGTTTGTGCCATGATTACCTTTAAAACTTGCATCAAGAAATTATTAAAAACAAAAGAAAACGACACTAGAGACCCGCAACAAAACCTCATTAGATGTTGTTGGACAGACGGTTGGTGATTGGGTTGTTGTCTGCGTTGAGTTTCGGAAGGAGGACAACCAAAACCGCAGACCCAACACTTGATGCAAATGCCAATTTGTTCGATTTTTGCTCTTGTTACTGTTTGGTTTGGCAATTTGTGGAACACCGTCTGCTGCCTCGGCACAAAACCACAAGACGCGTTAAGTTTTACTTCATAAATTAGAATTTACGCTGAGCCGGTAAAGAGCAAGAGCAAAATAAAGTTGGATGAATTTAAAAATCTTGTTCAAGAGGGCAGCACATTTTTGGGAGAAAGTGTAGATTTAATAACGGAGTTTTTTGAGAGTGATCACAGAGAGAGTTCCTGGTTGCGCTAGGATGTTTAGTTTAAGATAAATGCATTTAGAGTTTTCCATAGGCGTTGGGACGATTACGTAATAGATTAATAGGGCACCTCCCGGTTTATAGACGAATGTGTGCATCAGCTGTTTGAGAAACTTCTATTAGACATGCAGATTGACTCGATACTTAATAACATACTTAAGTGGCCTATTACAACTTACGAACGAGGTTCATAAATTGGAAGCCTGAATTATTAAAGAATTCCACACGCTTCGGTCATCGGCGTGCGTTCTCCAGTTAGCCCTAACAGATGATGGCACATCGCCTACGACTTGGTAATTCCAACGTAGTTTGGGTCTCCCTGCTCTGCGCCTTCAAACACATTTCTCGCTGGAGCATTTACATCGATCCTCGCAACATGTCCCAGCCATCGTAGTCGTTGGATTTTGACTCTTTTAGCTACGTCGATGTCGTGGTAAAGCTCATGGTTCATCCGATGGCGAAACTCGCCGTCGACACAGATAGGTCCATATACTTAGCAGAGTACTTTTTTTCGAATACTCCCAGGTTTCGTATGTCCGTTTTTGTAAGCACCCACGATATGGCAGCATACAACAGAACGGTAAGATTAGCATCGGTAAAGCTGGTTCTTAATATTCCAATATAAGGTGGTGTAACTAAAGTGCTGCCGAAGTCCGTAAAAACTTCTTTTAGCGAGCACTATTCTCCGCTTGATTTCTTGGCTAGCATTGTTTTTCTTTTTGACGGAAGATCTGAGGTAGGTAAACTCATCTACTACCTTAAAACAATAATTGTCAACGTCCCCATCGAGTGGACTATTTGTTCGTCTAAACCATTATTTTCATTATCAATATTGTCCTCGTTGACCGCTAGACTCATTTTTGCTGACTCCTTTTCTAGTGATGAGAAAACTGCAGTAACATCCCGCAGTATTCGGCCAATGATGTCTATATCATTGTCATAGGCTAGTGACATGTGGCTCTTGATTTGAATATGGTGCCAGACATGTTGACACCAGCCATTCTCATCACCTTCTCCATAACTATATTAAGTAGGGTATAAGACAAACTATCACCCTGTCTGAGACCCTGAATGGTTCAGACTGATCTTTACCAATCTTAACCGAGGATTTGTTGTTTTCCAAGGTACATCTGCAAAGTCGAATTAACTTTGCAATGATACCATACTCAGACATGGCCTCATATAGCCTATTCCTTATCATAGAGTCGAAAGCAACTTTATAGTCGACAAAGAGGTGGTAAGTGTCGATCTGCTTTTCATGAGTTTTTTCCAGGATTTGTCGTAAGGTGAATATTTGATCCGTCGTAGATTTACCAGGCAAACCGCTGCTACTATGCGTTTAGCAAGCGATTTAATGACAAAGCGCTCTCTCGGAGAACAAAGATCCAACTCTACCAGACTCTGATCCTACCTGTCTTGCTCTACAGCGCAGAATCCTGGGTAATGCCACAAGCGGATCAATCTATTCTGGGAGTCTTCGAGAGAAAAATACTACGCAAAATATTTGGACCCATCATCGTTAACGGCGAGTACGGTCGTCGAATAAATCATGAACTGTATGAGTTGTACAACGACATCGACATAGTCAAGCGCGTTCAAACACACCGAATGCGCTGGCTTTGTACGAATGGACGTTGTACGAATGGACGAAAGCGCTTCGGCTTAAAAAGTCTTCGGCAATAAACTCGATGGCCGGCGCAGGAGGAGGCGACCAAAACTCCGATGGATGGAGCAGGTGAAAGAGCTGTTAACTAATCTTGGTGTGACGAACTATCTATGGTGCGCATAAGACCAAAGCACTTTGAATACTTTTCTACGTGCGGCTACTGATGGACAAATTTCTGTTGTTGCTGCCATTAAAGAAGAAGAAGAAGATTTACCAGGTCTAAAGCCGCACCAAATAGTTTTTCTGCAATTGGCTTTAGACCTTCACACAATATGCTGGAAAGGACCTTGTACGCAATTAGTAATATGCTTATACCACGGTAGTTCTTACATTAACTACGATCTCTTTGCTTATATATGGGACATAACAGACTGAGATTCCAATCCCTGGACATGCTCTCCTCTTGCCAGATGTTCTCCATGAGCTGATGCATGCTGCTAATAAGCTCCTCCTCGCCTGTCTTAAACAATTCAGAAGGGAGACCATCGACTTCAGCGGCTTTGTTGTTTTTAAGGCTCGCTCTAGCTCGGAGGTGGACAGTTAATACCATCGTCATAGATTGTGGTGTCCGTATCCAGTAAATTTCTGAAATAATCTCTTCATATCTCTCTTATTCGGGTTCGACACTAGCTGGCCATCACTGTCCTTAAACGCATTATCGCCTAAACTCTCTGGTAGAATTTTCGGGCTTCCCCTCTACTTCGGAGCAACTCTGTGCACTCATCCTGTCTCTTCTTCAGCACTTTTTTTTCCGTTTAAAAAGACGAGTGGCCTCTTGTCTCTTCTCCCTGTGCCGTTTACTAAGAAGCTCGCGTTGCCATTGGCTGCAGTTTCGCCCTGTATGCAGCAACCTTCTCTTCCGTGGCATTGCGACATTCATCATCGTACCAGACATCATCTTGAGACGGCTTTGAATATCCAAGTACGCTTCTCGCACTCCGTTTCAAGGAGTCGGCTATATTTTACCACTGCGAGGTTATTTTATCAGGAGTTGGAGCATTAGATGGTCGGAGTAGGCGTCCACTACCTCTGTGGTCCGCAGTTTACCGATTTCCAGCTTTCGTTGTGCCTGGTTTCGTACGTTTTTCGCCATGCTTAGCCTTGTGCGTACCTTAACAGCGGTTAGGTAGTAATCGGAGTCAATGTTCGCACCCCTGATCACTCGTACGTCCAGAATACTCGATGCGTGCCTTCCATCGACTACCACGTGATCTATCTGATTCCTCGTCAATTGATCTAGAGAAAATCATGTTAACTTATTAATATTTTTATGGTCAAATCTGGTGCTGCTAACTACCATATATCTTGCCGCAGAAAGTCAAGTCTGTTCCATTGTTCGACGTTTTGGTGTGCAAACTAAATTTTCCGAAGGTAGGCTCAATTGCGGCCTCCCTGCCTATTTCAGCATTAAAATCGCCTAGTACAATTTTGATGTCATGTCTCGGGCTACGGTTATATACATTTTCTAGGCTCTAGTAGGACTCGTCTTTGTCGTCACCGCTTTTCTCTTCTGTCGGAGCATGGGCACATATAAGTGTTATGTGGAAAAACTTTGTTTTGACTCTTATGACACACCAGGTTGAATCTTGAGACTATGTGTCGCAGTCTCTTGCCAACCACAAATCTACATCCAAACTCGTGCTTTTCCGCATTGCCACTATAGTAGATGTCGCACGTCTTCATGCGCGAGCACCCGTGTCGCGTCCACTGGATTTCCTGTAAAGCGGTTATGTCATTAGGACGATTACTTAATAGATTTATAAGGAATTTCCACATAACATAGGTGCCGTACTGGTTTATAGACGAATGTGAACATCAGCTGTTTAAGAAGTTTTTATTAGATATGCAATTGAATGTACACAATATGTAGATGACTGGAAACAGGAATCAAACCATGAATCTCCCGCATGATAGTTGCGTGTTATAACCATCATGCTACGACCGGCTCTATATCTCCTCTTATAGAGTCACCGCTCGTATTGACTGCCAACTGCCGTATTCAGAGGGTACTGCAGGGAAGCCTTACAATTAAGAAGGAAATGAATTTCGAAAGAATAACTCATCTCCATTAGTCGTTACTATCACAGCTCCAACCTTTCCATCTAGGTTAGGGTACTCTGCCAAGTCGCTCTATTCTCACAGTTTACCAACACTTTTTATAATTGAAAACTAAATTAGTTTTGTGGCGCTTGCGCAACTTGTTGTACAACTTAATTCGCAAACTCCTCAAACCCGGTTTGTGGTTAGCTTCTGTGTTGCTGTGGTTTTGTTCGTTGGTGGTTTCTGCTGTTCAAGTTCAAAGCTGCGTTTAACTGCTCTGATGCACATAGCTACACGACGCATCGTCGTTCACAAAATGGTTTTGTATATTAATTACGTTATTAAGATGATAAACTGCCAATTTTCTGAGGAAGACATCCATTATTGTACAAACAATGTCTAAGCCAAGATAACATCGACTTGAATACAGTACACACGATGCTAAAGAGGCGTGTTGTTTTTAATAAACTATAATTATGGCATATTTATGGAGATTTATAGCAAGTAAAAGCCTATTAATTTGTCAATGAATATTTATGTAGAGGCAAACATAAATAGGTCTCGAAAGATGGCAACAAATTGTACAGAGACTGTTGAGCAAATCATAAAAATAAATGCCACGAATGAGTGAATTCTAGACTAACATGTACAAGCTAATATGATACTTAGAAACTTTTGTAGTTGATGCATTTATTTCATATTGTATCCTTTACATTTGAACAACAATTCAATGATTTTCATTTTACCACATAGAAATGCAACGTTAGAAATATTTTGTAAAGTATTTGAAATCAATGGAAAACCACATAGCACTAGATTAATCACTTTGTAATGCGTGGTAATGCTCGTTGATGCAGCTAAACTTCTTGGCAAAGTGAAAATCCTTTTGTAATGTACAAGAAATCCCGACCATAAAGGAAAGAGTTTACCACAAAACACATACATACACACACACTCTCTCATCTTGTATACATTTTAAGGATTTCATTGCAAGGAATAATACAAGCAAACAAAAGTTTCTCTAGTGGGATTTTCTTATAGTACACTTGAGAGCAGCCGAAAACAACTTGGACAAGACTAGTCCAGTCGCCTGGCCACACGCAACATTGCAATAAATCCAGTGATGATTACATCTCAAACATCAATGCGACGATGACGACGTTGACAAATAAAGAAATTCGCAAAGGTAGCTTAATAACGTTGAAAAAGACAGGGAGGAGAAAACTTAAGTTCGAAGTTAGGATATACAAGGGATCTTGAAGTTATTGACTATGATGGTCCAGCCAGCATAAATATGGCAATTGTTGTCGTCCTCACACAAATGGTAACTTAATTGTACAAGATTCGACCAAAGCAGAATCATGGACACATACACCCTTATTACGTATATCGTTGTCGACTTTCGACAAGATTCGTTTGTTTTTTTTGATTTGAATAATATTAGTAATTATTAACAGAAATGTTTACTGTTGAAAATTTGTCATTATCGTGTGAAGAAGAACATGATAGAAATAAGGTCATGTCCTATTTCAGTCTCTCAAACGACATCAGCGATGCCAGATTTGAAAAACGACAAAGATTCGACGTGACTACGACATACATAAAAAGGGGGATTATAACGGCGGTTTACCTTAGGTAGTCTCAGCCGCCTCCATGGTCTTCGCAAGGACACTCAAAACCTATTTCGTAAGAGTGGATTTTCCCTGAATAGGGCAAGATATTATATACTAGATTTCCTTATATTACAATCCTCAAAATTTAAATAGAACGAAACACTACGGATCCTTAAGTTAAAGTGCAATCACTGCTCTGATGATGATGTCTGGGGAAATATAGCAGTGTCTGGGGTCGGTGCCGGAATAGCGGTTCTTATGCGAGTGGATTTTCCCTGACTAGGGCAAGAGATTTTATATTTTTTTCATTATTTTAAAATCCTCAAAATTTAAATAGAACGAAACACTCTGGGACCTTAAGCTAAAGTGCAATCACTGGTCTGATATCTTTAAGATGTTCGATTGCGGGTAATGATGTCTGGGATTATGCTTGGTTGGTGGCCTCGTATCGTTGATGTTGTCCTTTGTACTGTGAAGCGGTCCTTAAACGAGCGGCGGTAATTTGGTGACGGGAAACAGGACGGGTAACTGAATTGTACTAGATTCGACAAAAGCGGAATCATGGATACATTATAACAGGAGTTTTACTTAAGGCTGAGGTCGAGGGTCTTCGCAAGAACTCTCAAAATCTTACGAAATAAAGGGGTGGATTTTCCCTGACTAGGGTAAGATATTATATATTAGATTTTCTTATTTTACAATCCTCAAAATTTAAATAGAGCAAAACACTCTGGATCCTTAAGCTAAAATGCAATCACTGCTCTGATATCTTTAAGATCTCCGATGGCGGATAATGATGTCTGGGGATTATGCTTGGTTGGTGGCCTCGTATCGTTGATGGTGTCTAGTGTAATATATTGTGGTACCTGAAGTTGTTGTCCTTTGTACTGTGAAGCGGTCCTTAAATGAGCGGCGGTAATTTGGTGACGGGAAACAGGACGGGTAACTGAATTGTGCTAGATTCGACAAAAGCGGAATCATGGATACATTATTACGGGAGTTTTACTTTAGGCTGACGTCAAGCGTCTTCGCAAGGACTCTCAAAATCTTACGAAATAAAGGAGTGGATTTTCCCTGACTAGGGCAAGAGATTTTATATTTTTTCATTATTTTAAAATCCTCAAAATTTAAATAGAACGAAACACTCCGGGACCTTAAGCTAAAGTGCAATCACTGGTCTGATATCTTTAAGATGTTCGATTGCGGGTAATGATGTCTGGGATTATGCTTGGACGGTGGCCTCGTATCGTTGATGGTGTCTGGTGTAAAATATTTTGGTGCCTGGGGTTGTTTTCCTTTGTTCGGAGTAGCGGTCCTAAGACGAGCGGTGGTAATTCGGTGACGGGAAACAGGACGGGCTTGACACGGCGGTAATTCGGTGATTGGTAACAGGACTCGCAGATAAATTTGGAAGGACCTTCTGCTAAAATTTTCGAAATCCTGAAACGAGGACTTGTTTTACAAGCTTAGCGTCCGTTGTTCAGACTTAAGGTCCGATTGTACAGGCTCGAAGCTCGGTTGTACAGACTCAAGGTCCGTTCGCCCAGGCCTATAGCCCGTAGAGTTTCTCTCATTCCCGGATTTTTCATTTCCCAGGAACCGGGAAAAATTTGTGCCTTTCCCGGGATCCCGCAGTAGAAAAACAAAACAAACTATGTTAATTTTTTTCAATTTTGCAGTATGAGATTATAAATAAAAATAAAAACATAACAAACGAAAGACATTAATTTTAATGTAGTATATGTATATACAAATATTTTTTAAACAATAAAAGTTAATTTGTCATTTTGAAAACACGTTTTTAAAACAGAAAGAGCGTTAATAGTTTCATCAGACAGTCTGTTTCTAATTCTTTTTACAAATTGCCCTGTTGTTGAAAACATTCTCTCGCTTTCAACTGATGTTGGCCTTATTGTCAGAAGAGCATTCAATAAAATGGTGACATTTTCGGTTACTTTTTCACTTACTTCGTAAAATTGTAAATCCTTTTTTTTATCTAGTAATTAAGTTGTCTGTTACTTGATGCAACATTGCATTTGTTATATCATCATTTAAAATATCCTCAAATGGTCTTTCGGTACTAATGTCACAAATAGGAATTTCGTCCGATTCCAGAACTTCGTCGATAACGTCTTCTTTAAAAAGTCGAGTATAAATTTGTTCAGCGGACGCGATCACATTTTGTTCTGAAGCAGTAAGAAATATGTTATTAGCTTTCTTATCAAATACTGTTGGATCGTTAACATACTTCACTTAAATATAAAGTCACTTGCCCCTTCTTTCTTCAATTCGCTTCTTAAAAGCTACTAAAATTTGATCTGCCAAAGGTGTTTTAATTTCCCGGGAATCCCGAACGAATTTCCCGGGAAACTGGGAACTAAAAATGACCGGGAATCCCGGGAATTCCCGCCCGGGAAATCCCGGGAGAGAAACTGTAATAGCCCGGTTGTACAGGCTCGTAGCCCAGTTTTACTGACTTATTGTCCGATTGTACAGACTCAATGTCCGATTGTACAGGCTTATAGCCCGATTGTACAGGCACGTAGCCCGGTTGTACAGACTTATTGTCCGATTGTCAGACTCGTAGGTCCGATAGTAAAGGCTCGTAGCGCGATTGTACAGACTACTTGTCCGATTGTACAGACTCAAGGTCTGGTGGTACAGGCTTATAGCCCGATTGTACAGGCTCGTAGTTGTACAGACTTATTGTCCGATTGTACAGACTCAAGGTCCGGTGGTACAGGCTTAAAGCCCGATTGTACAGACATATCGTCCGATTATACAGACTCTAGGTCCGATTGTACAGGCCTATAGCCCGATTGTACAGGTTCGTAGCCCGGTTATATAAACTTATTGTCCGTTTGTGCAGGCCTATAGCCCGGTTGTACAAACTAAGTGTCCGTTTAACAAAGATGTTTGTCTTCATACAATTCCAAAGGATCAAGGAGATCAGATAACATTCCTTGACTTGGCAATAAACTTCGTCCTGGAGGAGTCACCGATGATTGTTGTAGAAAAACGTCGTCTCCTTATATTATGGGTGACATGAACCAAATGAGAATTACAAAACTGCGCTGCTGACCGATGATGCTGTTGTTATGCTGGTATGATAAGCGTCGCGACATCATTTGCATTGCTGCCGCTCCTTCTGGTACCTCCCATACAAATACATCATTCCACCCACTCTAGAAATCGAGTTATAATATCAATACACCTAACGGGATCGTATCTAAAGACTGTATTTAGTAAAGCTAAAGCAGAATAAAGTTTAAGAAAAAAATGAAAGTCTAGCCACGCGCCTTCTGGAACCCCCATACAAATGTGCCTTACCGCCCACTTCAGATATGGATTAATAATATCAATACATCCAACACGATCGTACCCAAATTCTGTATTTAGTAAAACTAAAGCAGGATTAAGTTTAAGAGAAAAAATCTGCAAGTCTAGCCACGCCCCTTCTGGAACCCCCATACAAATGTACCACTCTGCCCACTTTATAAATCGAGTAATAATATCAATATACTAGAAAATTAAATATTTTTTTGGTCACGTTACAACATCACTGTTTAGTAAGTTAATGATCCCTTCGCACTGTGTGGTGTTCTGTAAATTAACTAGAATAACAAGTCTTAAAATACGTGATACCCCTCCCAATTTCGGACACAATTCGGTATTAAAAACTGCAATAATCTTAATTATGTAACATACCGTGCCCCTTATTAATCAGTGGCCCCTCTCCTCTTAGGACTACTGTTCATCGCGGACAGAGCCCCTCCCCACCACATGGATTATCGCTGTTTTTCAACTTATGATTCGTTCGCTTTGTTACAACTCCAATGTAGCATAACATACTTCCGTACTTACTTATTGAACATACCAACACTATCGAGAATGCATGCACTTACGTACATATGAATATTGTTGCTCTTTATTTTATTCCCCCTTCAGCCCTTGAGCTACTCACATACTCCTCAAATCCTTAGACCTTGTTTTTTTACTCTTATACCTTAGCACTTTTCCAGATTGAGTCCATAAAAAGTGAACGCAGACAAACAAATCGTAGTAATCTTGAAAAGGAATTGAAAGATACCCAAAAGACCAACTTGTCGTAGGTGTGTACATAATATCGAGGACGAAATGACTGCCAGTGTCGATGTATGAGGGAAAACCTGATTTTTCTTTCATGCAACATTGGTTTGCTATGAGAGAAGTTGCACAGTGGGTTATTTTGATACTAGGTTGTGAAATCACTTAGTTAAATTGGACAGCTTCGTAGATGATTAAAAACCAACACCCTTGGAAAGCTGCTACGATGGGCCGGTACCTATGGTCTGGGGGGTGAGTCCTCAGAAAAGTGAATTGGTTCTCTTCACTCATAGATATAAGGTCACTGAGACTGAATGACTGAATGCCACGAGAGAGACGGATGCTGCATACAGGGCGAAACTGCAACCAATGCCAATGCGAGCTGTTCGTGAAAGTCACAGGGATAAGAGACGTGAGGCAACTCGTCTCTTTAGGCGGAAAAAGAAGGAGCTGAAGAAAAGACAGGATGAGTGCACAGAGTTGCTGCGAAGTAGAGGGGAAGCCGGAAAATTCTACCAGAGATTTAAGACGAGAAAGCGTGGGACAGAGTTGCCATCCTGCAAGGACAGTGATGGCCAGCTAGTTACGGACCCGGATAACTTTCTGAAGATATGAAGAGATCATTTCAGAAATTTACTGGATACGGACACCACTCCATAAGACCCCGCTCTGATTCATGACGATGGTAATAACTGTCCACCTCCGAGCCAGAGCGAGGTCCGTGTCGCGATATCCCGCCTTAAAAACAACAAATCGGCTGGAGCCGATGGTCTCCCTACTGTATTGTTTAAGGCAGGTGGGAAGGAGCTGAATAGAAGCATGCACCATCTCATGGGAAACATCTGGCTAGAGGAGAGCATGCCCGAGGATTGAAGTCTCAGTCTGTTATGTCCCATATACAAGAAAGGAGATCGTAGTAAATGTAAGAACTACCGTGGAATAAGCCTATTAGGTAATTCTACGACGGATCAAATATTCACGTTACGACAAATCCTGGAAAAAAACTAATGAAAATCAGGTCGACACCTACCACCTCTTTATCGACTACAAAGCTGCCTTCGACTCTTCGATAAGGAATAAGCTATATGAAGCCATGTCTGAGTTTGGTATTTCTGCAAATTTCTGACCCAAAAGTGTAACACATAGAAGAAGTCACCTTAGACCCTAGGTTTCTTTGAATTAAATTCGATTCATGAATTTTTAGGTCGTTTGAGCCATGTCCGTCTGTCTGTCTGGCTGTCCGGCTGGTAAACACGATAACTTTCGAAAGACCCAACCAAATGTTTGGCAATTTTGTACGAGTTAATATGTAGCAAAAACTACTTACGGTATTGCAAATAGGCTACATGGCCCGCCCCTTCTGGTCCCTACCATTTTAAAAATTGAGTAATAAAAGCAATACACCCAACGGGATCGTACCCAAATTCTTTATTTAGTAAAGCTATAACAGGATAACGTTTTTGATAAAAAATCGGGAAGTCTCAAAACGCCCATTCTGGTACCTCCCATAGAAAGGTACCACTCCGCCCACGTTAGAGATAGAGTAATAATATCAATACACTCGACACGGTCGTCCCCAAATTCTGTATTCTGTTAAGCTATAAAAAGACAAAGTTTTGGGGAAAAAACTGGAAGTCTAGCCGCGCCCCTTTTGGTACCTCCCATACCTATCTGGTACCGCCCACTTTAGACATCGATTAATATTATTAATAGATCCAACGCGATCGTGACCAAATTATGTATTTAGTAAATCTATAACAGGATAGACGTTTTTGAGAAAAAATCTGGAAGTCTAGACACGACCCTTCTGGTACCTCCGATCGAAAGGTACCACTCCGCCCACTTCAGAGATGGAGTTATAATATCAATACACTCAACACGGTCGTCCCCAAATTCTGTGTTGAGATATAACAGGACAAAGTTTTTAAGAAAAAAATGAAAGTCTAGACACGCCCATACCTATCTGGTACAGCCCTCTTTAGAAATCGATTAATATTATTAATAGCCCTAACATGATCGTGCCCAACTTCTGTATTTAGTAAAGCTATAACAAATTCTGTATTCTGTTAAGCTATTACAAGACAAAGTTTTGAAGAAAAAAAACTGGAAATTTAGCCGCGCCCCTTCTGGTACCTCCCATACAAATATACCATTCCGCCATGATGTTTTACTGAGGGTGAGTGCTAGTGGTTTATTTCGTAAGGCCGGCATATCACAATTTATGAAATTACTTAAGTGATTCGATTGATTCCTAACCTTATCTAACTGTGCTCATTAAAGTGCTCAAGTCACCAATGTTATTCCATCTTTCTAATTTTTTGTCCCTACACAATAAATACCAACTAACCACTGTGCTTAAACAAATTTAGGTGTTTCATTAAATATGTGTGCGGCTGTTACCAAATGCAGTTCGTGAGTGTGTGAGTATATGTTCTCTAGTACCACCACATGCATCAGTGAAAATCATTAGACCGATAAATGAATCAGTAAACTTTTACCTTATTGTCACCACTATTGCCACTGCCACTGTCATTGCCACCACCAACAACAACATTAGCTGCAGCGCCCAGCATCCACAGAATTCCATGGTTATTGCTCAAGACACAGCCACAGCGCAATGAAATACAAATCCTAGAAATTCTCCTCTGAGTTTAAGTAAAAGCCAAACGACGTAAAAACCCAAGCGAAAAGTTCTGTACAAGATGTTGGCTGTGTCAGGGTTTTTCTTTTTCTTATTTTTGTTTTTTTTTTTGGCTTCTAGCAGTTGGGTTTCTTGGAGGCATTTGCTGCATGCCACCGCACTATGTGTTCGAGTTTCTCGCGATGTGTATTGTGTTGTTGCCAGCATTGAGTGCAATCTTGTGTTCAATTTAATAGCACAATTCGAAATCGAATTTCAATTTCCTTTATTGAATCTTCACAAACAATAATAAAATGTTGTTCGTTTTTGCTTAATGTTGTTGCTGTTGTTGTTGCTGTGCTGCAATTTATTTGTGGGTTGCCTGATTTTGTCTGTTGTGTTGTTGTGGTGTTTTCTGTTTTTCATTGTGCATTGAACAGCGAATGTTGCTGGTGTATGTACTTGATGGGGATCATTTTGTAATGCGGGTAAGTTGAGTTTTAGCTGTTTCTTCGCTCATTTGCGAGGATACTCTATTGTTGGTAATAATGTGAAAGTAAAAAAGGCTGCGAAGATGTCGATTAAATCAGCTTATTTGTCATATGGGGGCGGTTTGGTATGAAAGTGACTTTGGAAGGAAAGGTATTTAAAAAAGTCAAGACTACGTTTTAGAGCCTAAAACGTGACAAATTCCCCTATACGATACTTACTAACTTCAAATCGATATTAAATTATTATGGCATGTAACTTGACAAAACGAATGATGCAGAACTTATTCTCTTTAAGGCTACTTTCACATGCAGTTCTCAGAATTGAGACCCAAAATCATGTGTTGTTTGAATTGATAATCATATTAACATTGCCCAGAAGCTTCTATTTGCTAAACCTGTTAAAACCGGAAATATTATATTACAGCAACGTGGTGAGTTCCAATCGCTTTACTACACAAAAATCCTTCTTTTTCTCTTTGAAGCCGAAGCTAATTTCATTCCACCGCTTAAACACCTATTACGTATCCTACAAATGCCTAGAATGGAATGTTGCTTTTTCATTGCCAATTCCACAACTTTAATTAGCCTTGTCCGGTTTTTTGCCTGTCGTCTCGCTTCCTCCCCCTTGCCCTGTTAACTGCTGGCTGCAATGCAGCGACCAAATAATGTCGACCCACACGGCCAATAAACATAAGTTTCCTTATCATTGCTGTTCCTACGCTACCCTTCTGCCGTTAAGCAGGTCCAGCTAAAATTATTCGTTGGTGTCTATGTAGCAAGTAAGACTACATGTAGTATGGGCAGCGTGTGTTCTTACAACTGCTCTCTGTTGGATAACACAAGGGAACAAGGTATTTGTTGTTTAAAAACTGAATATTGTTTTAAAGGTAATTTGGGACACTGAATCCAAATCTGCACTTGGTTTTTTTGTATCAGCTCGACTTTTTGCGATATACCGTTATGTCCATAACTAAGGCACTTCCACTACAAATATTCAAATAACTTGAAAACGGTTCACCATATTCAATTAAAAAAAAAAACTTAAACTCGTCAACAAAATTATCTTTAATCCGTGCCTACATTGTTTTTAATTTGGCTTAGTAGTTTCAGAGATATCGTTGTAGTTTTAAAAAATAAAACAAAAAATTTACAAAAAAAAAAAAATTTTTGTTTTTTAAAAATTCATAAAAAAAATTATTGCAACAAAAATCACAGTGTTTGTCTTAAAACATTTAGTTTAATATAGTGTGAATCAAATGAGCTTTATTTCATTAAAATATCTGCACAACTTTTGATTTTGTCAACAATTTACTGAGATAACTAAATTTACAAAAATCACGATTTCCATACAAAAATAACATTTATTAATATGTTTGTGAAAGTGTAACTCGAGCAAACCTTAACGGATCGTTATGAAAATTTATCAGTATTAATATTTTTCGAAACGAACTTATGGGATTGTAAATGGGCGGAATAGCCCCACCCCTTCTGGTACCTCCCATACAAAATTACCTATTTTTGGATAATTAATATATCTTCGATAGCTGCCAAACAGACTACCGGAGGATATTGAAAATTAATCAGTTTATTTATCTTGCAAAAGTAGACAAACCCTAGAAAAACCGAAAGCGTTGCCATACCCCTTCTGGTACCTCCCATACAAATGACCGAACTCACCCCAATAGTCTTACATACATATCTTTTTTGTAAGTACACTGAATTCAGTCAAACTATGCGGAAGTTTTACGGTTATGAAAATATAAATCAGGAATGAATTTGCACTATATCGGATCACCCCTTCTGGTACCTCCCATACAAAATTACCTATTTTTGGAAAATTTATATTTCTTCCTGAACTTCCGAATAGAAACCTGCCGATTAATTAAATTTGGTCTGTTAATTAATATTGTAATAGGAGGCAAAACTAAAAATTAAACTATAAATAAATTTGCAAATTTATCATGATTTTTAAAAATACAAAATTTTAATTTTTTTTGGGTAAAAACAAAAAATTGCGAAAAATCTGTTATCACCGAATTTAGCATAACTCATTCAATTTTCAATCGATTATTATGTACATACATGTTTTAGAAAGCTATCTTAATATGATACTCAATAAAGCTAATAAAAATAACAATTTGCCCCCAACCGATTAACTTTCAGCGTGAAGAAAATTAAAATGTGTAATTTTTTGTGTAATTTATTTTTTTTTTTTTGAATAAAACAGCCGTTACTCAGTCATTTTTTTTTTTTGTAATATTAAAAAATTTGATTTTTTTCAAAGGTAACAACGATATCTTTAATAAAAAAATAAAATTTTAAAATCCGGCTTATGAAAAAAAAATTATGATTTTTTGAACTATAATTTTTTGGAAAAAAGTCGAAAATACGATTAGTACCTGTAACTTAAAAATTCGAGCTGATGGAGAAAAATTGAGATTAGATTTGAAATCAGCGACCCCAAATTAGTAAAAAACAGCTATCGAATTCCAAACAACACTCAAAAAGTTCAATTTTGTTCCCTTGTGTAATCAATGAATGAATGAATGAATGTTGTTGCAACATTCCAGACATCACAATAAGTCGGTGTGTTCGCATATCAGTTGGTCGGTTGTTGTTGTTGTTCGTTTGTTTATTCCGGAGAAACATGGTCGATTTTCTTTGCAAATTTTTGATGTTGTTGTTGTTATTGCTGTTGTTCAATGTTACTTTAGTAAAAATTGACATTGACATTGGCCACAAAAACTTACTCATCCGAAAGAGGCCAGCCAGGCTGCCATAATAGAGGCAGTGCGATGGTGGTATTGGGTAAGGATGTTAATGCTTAATGCTGTAGTTCTTCCTATTAGAGTGGTTCGTTATGATTATTGTGCTTCATAGAGATATTTTGTATCAGCAGGTGTTGGATAGCCTACAGATGCGTAGGTTGCCTATGATTAGCAATTAGTCCCCGATAAATAGCTGTAGAGACCGAAGGCATATTTAAGTAGACTCTATTAAATAGTCACTTTACCCGCGTGGGGTGTCCTCTGGAAAGGTATACATAAAAAAAAAATTATTTCCCTTTACACCCCATGAATAAGGTATGGGATAGCTTCTTGCGTTGTTGTGAATTAACACGCTTTTTATTTTAGATTCTCAACAAACGGCACCTACTTTTTATCGACGAGAAGCTTTTACTAGACATGCCGATTATTTCGACACTTATACTGCGACGTTGCTGTCGACAACATTCGAGGGGAGCCGGCAATGAAATAAATATTTTTTTTAGGATGAGTGGAGCCATTAGTTGAACCTGTGATCTCCCGCATGGTAGTCGCGTGTTCTAATCACTATGCCACGGCCGATCCATAAGTTTTTGAAAATATGTAGTAAGCAGTATTTCCTTTTCACCACAGATATAGCAGAATTGCAGACAGATTTGGCCTCAATTTGAAAAACTGTCGCTATTAGGACTTGATGTTTTCCGTCCTGATGGGACAATGTTTGATTGTAAGACATGAAGTTACGGCTTTTGATTTCTGCACAAGCTGTAGAGATGAACAGGAAAAGGAGTCCATAGATCACTTTCTATGCTCTTGCCCTGGCGAACGGTTGGGGGTCAATACTGCATTTTTTAATTTAAGCGACCTAGGTGATATTGACGATATTGATTTTGGTCGAGTCCGATCTTTGAGTTGCTCAGAGATGATTAAATGGGGAAATTAAGCAACTTCGTTAGTGACGGCGGTATCACAACGGATTTTATGGTCTAAGTAAGACTGATTACCAGTTAGGGATCAATACTGGACTCTTATTTCTTAAGGGACCTAAGTGATCTCACCAATGTTGAGATTTATCGACTCCGAATCTTTCTGCCGTTATCAGGATGGTTTAATGGGGAAACTTAATTTCTTAACAGACCTAGGTGATCGCGCCGATATTGGCCGACTCCGAAGGGTTTTGAGGTGCTCAGGATATTTTATTGGGGAAACTAAAGATCTTCGCCAGTTTCTGTGGCATCACAAAGGACTTTATGGTCTAAGTGATACTGATTTTCAGTTGGGGATCAATTTTGTACACTAACCTAACCTAACTTGAGAAGTAAAGGAGAATCACGAAAATTCTATTCTGAAAAGGTGTGTGGAACAGGATTCCTCTTTAATATGGGCAAGGATGGTCATTCTCGCTACTGTATACATGATGACGGCACAATTGACGGAGCACCTTCTCTGCACTTACCTTGCCCTGACAAACATTTATTACTTAAGGAACCTAGGTGATCTCGCCGATATTGACCGACTCCGAAGATGGTTTATTGGGGAAACTATGGACCTTCGCAAGTTTCTGCGGTAAGACAATGGACTTTATGGTTTAAGAGTGTATGACTTTCAGTCAGCTACACTAACCTTACCTAACTTGAGGAAAAGAGAGCAAAAAACATTCTACTAGTGGATAAGCCAAAATTCTACCAGAGACTAGTCGTGGCATGATAGATAGATACCACTCTCCAGGCATCTACATATTTCTTTCATTGCCGGTCCCCTCAATGTTATCGAAAGCAACTTCGTAGTATAGTGTCGAAACAATCGGCATGGCTAGTAAAAGCCTTTGAAACAGTGACGTTCCTTCCGAACCAAACTGAGTTAAAAATTATCATATCCCGTCTGAAGAACAAGAGAATGATGATAGCTGATGGTCTTCCAGCTGAGCTCCTTAAGGCTAGGGAGAAGATGAACTTAAAAGCACCATGGAACAGCTCGTGGGAAATATTTGGCTTCAGTAGAGCATGCCTTAGAACTGCAATCTCAGTGCGCTGAGTCCTGTCTATAAAAAAGATATCCGTAGGGAGTGTAAAAACTACCGTTGATAGGCTCTCATTGGTCACGTACTCTGTACTCTGTGCGAACACTAAAAGGTACGGCATATCTTGTAGAAAACCCATCGACACTTACCAACTTTTTTTCGATTACAAAGCTGCCTACAAAGCAGTAATTGAGAGAGTTATATGTCATCGTTAAGGGGTGGTTTTTTATTTTCTTTAATTTTCCATAAAAGTTTGGGTTTTGAGGTAAGCTTCCGTTCTCGAACCTTGTTTATGGGTGTAGTTGTGTTAAACTTCTGAACCTTCAGTAATCTACACCCTAAGACGCATCGGTGGTGGCGTTCCGTTAGGTTACTCAACACTGCGTCCAGCAAATTAGGATGCCCTTAAACAGATGTCCATCGGCATTTAACAAAGACTATGTGATCTGTCGGACGTCAAGAGTTTCTGGTTATTATTCTGGCTACTCCCACATTAACTATTTATTCTAACTACCTACTTTTTTCACCTTCACTCACCGATGCGAGCCACTCTATTGTCCATGTTCTTGCGGTCTTACTCGTTGTCATTGCTGCTGCTGCTGCTCTTGATTGTGCCCCCTTCATTGTTGAATTCTTTTGTTATAATTGTGCCGATTATGTGATGTTGTTATTTGTTTGTTCCTGTTGTTGTCGTCGTGTATATTTTTGTTGGTGTTGTTGTTTTGTAAAACTTTTACTTCTCTCGAGTCTAGCAATATTTGGTCCGGGTCATGTTGTTGTCTATGTTTAACACGCTTAAAGCTGATTGCTTTGGTCGTCATCGTTTTATTGCGCTCCATAGCACAACGGCAAAAAAAAAGTTTCTTAACGTTCTTTGAAGCTTTTGTTGCACACACACACACAACTGTGCTGCAGTTGTAAATGACAGACGGACGGAGGTAACTTCATCGGCCAAAAAGCACGGACAGACGGACGGACGAACGGACAAAGAGACAGACAGATGTTCGGACATTTAGACAATTGTATATTGTTTTTATTCAACGTTGTTGCAGTTGTTGTACAAGCATTTTGACCATTTGCCTGAATGTTGCTGCACTCACTCGCACTCACTCAGACAGACGACCATTTATTTGCTCCATTAAGTTTTTGCTTCGTTTTTGGTTCATTGTTGTCGTTTTGGTATCTGCTCTTAACTGTCTGGTATAATGATAGGGGTCATAATAGTCCTGCATTCAATATTCCCCATTCGTTTCAATTTTGTTATCTGTCTGCAAAACGGAGTGAGTCATGTAACGAATGACTTTGGTATAATGTAATCAATTGAATTTTTTGGGTGGGCAGACGGACGAGCAGCGTGCATGTAGACGGTAAAAGACATGCAACTAATACATATTGCTATTTTGGAGGTCATCATCTAAAAAGAAATGATACCCACTCACTGTTGCAGGCCGGAACAAAACTATACACCGCAGATAAAAACATTATAGAAATATTTGGGGTGTATTGATGGACCCAACATACAAAAGGACAAATTGCCATTACGTACCATAAGATGATATTTGCACTTGAAATAGGTTTAATAAAAAAGCCTTTGAGTTATTTTGGGCCTAACTATGACATGATAAGTAGAACATGCGACTATCATGAGGAAGACCTGAGTTCGGTTCCTGTCTCAGACATTCTTTCATCGCCGGTCACCTCGAAGTTAATCAATTGAATGTTTGTATTCTTTAGGAAGAATTGTTTCTTGTATTGTAGCGGATACTCCAAGTTAAGTTTCCTGATCGTTATTTACTTGGCAATAACCAGAAAATCTCTTTGGAGGTTCTAATGCAGCTAACAACATTCAATAGATCAAGTATTCTTCGGGCAATGGCACTAGACATCCAATCAGTAGTAGCAACTATGAATAGGCCCAATGTTTAGTAATCTCAATGGCAAACTACCAATGATTTTTTTTAGGAAGTACGTAAAAAAAGTGTCGGAATCTGAACACTCTTCTCTTTTACTACCATCGGTAGCCTCAAAATAATGGGAATGAGCGCAATGATTATCTAAGTCACTCAGCTTGATATCCGAAATATAACGAAAACACAAAGATATAAAAAGATTTGTTATCTTCCCCAAAAGTTGCCGACCCACGCAAACATTATAAGGACCATGAATTAAGGATATGCTTCTGAAATGCCCGAACTCTTTGCAGAGATGGTGCCTTCATCCAATTGGCGGGTATCCTCAAGAAATATAATGATGACCGACATTCAGAAAATGTGATGGACGGAACAGGTATGACAACGACGAAAAAACGTTGACATATTTTACAGTAGCCAAACAGAATGATACTATCTTGGATGTGGATTCATAGTTGATAGAAGACTTGGATATATTGTCTCGCAGTTCAATTCTGTAAGCACTTTCTGCATAAAGCCGAAAGAAAAAGACGAGGACACTAAATATGGATTCTATGAGCGACTGGCGGAAATATATGACCGATCCAGGTGCAATAGTCGGAAATTCAGTCTGACAAGTTACCTTTGAGTTTGCAGGAATCATGGTAGTGAACGGAACCAGATTTCCATAAAGAGATATCCCCAAGACAACCTGGATTTTCATGCAAAAAGACAAGAAACCAAATCAATTGATCATGTAGTAATCGATAAATGACGTGTCTCATGTCATTAGGACGTGCGAATGAAGCGTGGTGCAAATGTATACCCGGATCGCTACCTAGTTGCAGCCAAAGTAAGCATTGCCAAAACACTCGTAACTCATCACCGTCATAGCAAACGCCTATAACAAACAACTCTCCCAATTACAGCAAACTAACTGCCGTAGTTCTGATGTTCCTGACAGACAGTGGCAACATATTGCGCGTTATGTGACCACTGCCTCACAAGCAGTACTTGAGAATGATTACCCACGAATAGGTTAGTGCTGATACGATGGTTGCGTATAGTCTAAGGAAAGGATGCTGCATATAAGGCAACCTCAATGGTAAATGGACGATATAAGGATAAAATTAGGGAGACGAAATTCCTCTTCAGACGGAAAAGCGTTTATGGAGGTAAAGAGAGAGCAAAAATATTGAAAAATACTGGGATAGAGGTGAGACCGAAAACTCTACCAAAAATTATGATGTGTGATCACATCATGGCATCATGATCGACCACTTAGCCAAAACGATGACAGCACGGCAGCTCCGCGACTAAAATTTATCATAACTGCAGTTTCAATTGGTGCTGGTAGGAAATTTTTATACTGAAAGGAATCAGATAGTAATGTACTTGCGCCAGTTCATAAAACCGATTTGTCTAATGAAATCTTATTGAAATCTAAGTGTATTATGTCCTGTACGAAAGAAAAGCAATCGAAGTATGTGCAACAACTATCGCGGGATCAGCCTCGCAGCCATCATATGCAATATTCTGTCGAAAGTGTTATGTGATAGAGATGAAACTTATTTGATTGGAACTTATCAGTGAAGTACCGAATTTCCATTTTCACAACATGAATCACGTATGGGGTTACAGTGTTGAAGTAAGACCTTCGCTGCAGCGAAGCTGATACGATTTTGTAAGATGACATGAACTATTCCGTGCTTATCCCGCGATAGTTGGTACACACACTTGGATCGCCTTTCTTAAGCACAGAACATAGAACACTCAGATTCTAATAACCGGGCATGCATTCTTTGAGCCAAATCGTGTATATGAGCTGGTGCATGCATGTTGACAGCTCATCGCCTCCGGCTTTCAAAAGCTCTGCCGGCAATTCCATCGGCTCACGCAAATTTTTTTGTTTTTAAGCCTATGGACAATCTACTCCGTCGTTGATGATTGGTGTGATTAAGCCACTTATACTGCCTTCGGGAACAATAAGAAAACGAAAGTGTTCCCTCCATATTGGCTACACAATCTGAGTGTCGTTGACCAGACTTCCGTCCCTGTCCTTACAGGTGGTGATGCCTATTCCAAAACCTTTCCTTTTTACCTTTTGGTCCTATCCTATTCCTATCCCTGTAATGTTCGATATCCTGGCTCTCTATTTTCTTCCATAGACTCCCGATGAAGAGTATCATATTCCACCTCGTCTTATTATAACGCTCCGTCACAGCACACGTTGCCATTGGCTGCAGTTTTGCCCTGTATGCAACATTCTTTGATTAAACACTTCGCGACATTCATGGTCATAGAATTCGCAATGTGCTGCCACTCAGTTTCGGGAACATCAAAACTAGGAGGTTTGTTTGAAGTAATTGAGAGAGTTGGTTGCAGTAGGCATTGGCTATCTCGGTGGTATGCATCTTTGTGATGTCTAGCTTCCTTTGCGTTTGGTTACGTGTGTTTTAAGCACTACTTAATCGAGCGCGCACTTTGGCTGAAACTAGGTCGTGATCCTAATCAATGTTTGCACCGGGCATAACACTCATTTACATAACGCTTGATATATGCTTTCCATCGATTATCACGTGATCAATCTAGTTTCTTTTCTTTTGATCATTACATACCCAGGTTGCCTTGTGGATATCTTTATGCAGGAATCTGGTTCCACTCACTACCATGTTTCTTGCCGACACGGAGGTTTTCTTGCGTAGATTAAATTTTCCGACTGCTGAACCAAGAGCATCTTCCCTTCCTATTTTAGCATTAAAATCTCCCAGATCAATTTTAATGTCATGTACAGGACAGCGGTCATATATTTTCTCTAGGTGTTCACAGAATGCATTGTTAACGTACTCGTCTTTGTCTTCCATCGAATTATAACTAAATATTAAATCTTACATTAGATTCATGCATAAGTTTCCTGGTTCATAAACATTAAATGACTTTAATAGTTTTTACAGTCATAAAAAACAGTCTACAAATATTTATTTCAGATATTTTAATGACTACTATAACTTACCGATTGTCGTTATCCTTTATTGGATTAAACACGAGAATTAAATTTGTTTTATGGCCATCTAATTCTTCCATAATTCTTTCTTTAACCAAACTACTGTCATCGTAAGTAGGAAGAAATTTCAACAAAAAGGAAACCTTTTCTTTCTATCTCTTTACAGACAAAAGTTATGGGCATTCAGGTGTAAATTCAGTTAATATTGTGATTATCTGGTTTTCGAGAAAGGGTGTTGGCTTTTAGGATGACGTAATGAATTGAACAATAAATTTGTGTGATTCGATTGATTTTAATTGACGACTAGATGGAATACAAGTTGTTTTATTGAAATCTGAAGATAGTATTAAATATAAAAGGGTCTTAGAAGAATGGAAAACACATATTATAGTTTAATATCACGATGCATACCATTTCAAATGATTTTTTATAATTATTCCCGACCTTATATTGCAAACATTTTAATAGGATTTTTAGAATGCTATCATTCCAAAAACAATATCCTTATGCATCTCATATATAGGATATGTAATATAACTTTTCGCATTTTAGTGATATACCTTTAAGACTTCCCAATTGTATATATCATTTTAGATTCTCCTCCATCATGCCTCTGTGAAACCCTGTTGCTTCACCCCTTTTCATGGCCAATCATTGAGTTGATCTTTTATCCGTCTAACTAACTATTTAACCACCATCTCTACTTAATGTGAATTTGGAACAGAAAATAATCACTTGCTCTCTAGCACTTTGGAGTCTGGGTTTTTGTGTGTGCATTTGTGATTAAACCTATGTTGTGTTGATCGTCATCATCATCATAGCCGGCATTTTTCTTATCTATGTTTTTTTTTTCTGGTGATGACGATTACTACGGTTACCTGTCTAATTAAATTTGATGCGCTTTTCTGAACCGCTGTGTAATCTTTCGTATTGAGATTTAGAGTAAATAATTTTCAAGAGTTTTGGTGTTTCTTTGAAAAACTTTAAATCTACTTTAAGTAGGGAAGTGGCAATAGCGATGGCGGTAATGAAAATGGAAAAAATGGAAAAGTGCAGCAGACAATGATGACATTCCGGCATGTCGAGAAATAATTGCCGTAGCAAAGTCAAAGTAATCACTGTGAGAGTTGTATTATATGAAATTTTAATTATTCCCTCTTGGTTCTTGATAAACACTTGGCTGTCTGTCTGTCTGTTAGTCTCCGTGAATGGCTGGCTGGGCTTTACTGTATTGCTGTGCTATCGTCGTCCTCTTCGTCGCTGTCATTGCTGGTAGGTGATGATGGCAATGATGAGGCGCCGCCGTTAACTGTGTAGTAGTAACTTCTCGTGAGGGAAGGATTCCCTTGACATTTGTATAAAGAGGAAAAACTCTAATTAAAGTTATTTCAGGGCAATTTTCAACCAATACAACAATGCACCAGAAATGGTAAATATCATAGTACGGTCATGAGACCGTGGCATGATGGGAGATCATGCGGGATATCTAAGGTTATATTACTTGACAGTCATCTACAATTTCTTTCATTGGCGGCCCCCTTAATGTTGTCGACAGCAACATCGCAGAATAGCGTCGAATAAATTGGCTTGTCTAGTAAAAGCTTCTCAAACAACTGATGTTCGCATTCGTCTATCAACAAATATGAGCAGTTTTGTAGTGAATTTGGATGTGGTTTTATCTTGCATCGCGTTTCTAACCTGTTAGTGATCGAATAGCCACAATCTGGGCTATTCTGGGAGATTTTAATGCAAAAATAGAAAGGGAAGATGTTCTTGGTCCATCGATCGGTAAATTCAGGCTGCATACCGACAAGGCAGACAACTGCTTAAGGCTGGTTAGCTTCGCAGCGGGAAGGAACATGGTAGTAAGTGGAATCCGATTCCAGCACAAAGATATCCACAAGGCAACTTGGCTATCCCCCGATCAAACCACCAAAAATAAAATTGATCACGTGGTAATTGATGGCAGACACGCATCTAGGATCATTGGCTCGGATCATTACCTGGTTGCAGCCAAGGTGCGCACAGAATTAGGCAGAGCAAAAAATGCACGTAACCAAACACAAAGAAAGCTGGACATCACGAAGCTGCAAGCCCCAGAGATAGCCACTGCCTACTCTAATCAGCTCTCCCAACTTGTATGACAAAACGCCTCTACTTCTGACGTTCCCAATACACGGTGGCAGCATATTGCGCATTCCATGGCAATCGTCGTAACAACCGTGCCAGAACAAATCTTGTTGCGATGATGAACATCGCATAGCGTCTGAGAAACAGGATGCTGCTTATAAGGCAACGCTACAGATAATTGCAACCCCGGTTGTAAGTGAACGGCACAAGGAGACAGTAAAACAGGCGAGACAGCTATTTAAGCGAAAAAAAGTCAGATAAAGGTACGAGAGAACGAGGATATAGAGCGATACAGGGATAGAGGCTACGGTAATGGGCTCCCCTCCATGTAAGGAAAAGGATTGAAATCTGGTTACAGATAAGCATAGTGTGCTGCATACATGGGGAGAACACTTTCGGCAACTACTGGTTCAGAAGGCAGCGCACATGAAGGTATCAAGTCAATTGAAGACGACGCCTTAGATTGCCCACCTCCAAGTCAAGCCGAGGTAAGAAGAGCAATATCGCGGCTAAGAAATAATAAAGCAGACTGTGCCGACGGTCTGTCGGAAGAGATCTTCAAGTTCGGTGGCAAGGAGCTGATAACGAGCATGCACCAGCACTTACGCACGGTTTGGCTTAAAAAGTGCATGCCCAATTATTGGAATCTAAGCATATTATGTCCTGTGCTGAAAAAAGGTCATCGAAGTGTGTGCTCCAACTACCGCGGGATCAGCCTTCTACCCATTGCATATAAGGTCCTGTCGAGTGTGCTATGTGATAGACTAAAGCCAGTGTTATCCAACCAGATCGGGCCTTATCAGTGTGGACTTAGACCTGGTAAATCAACAACTGACCAGATATTCACACTTTGGCAAATCCTGGAAAAGACCCAAGAGAAACAGATCGACACGTACCATCTTATCGTCGACTATAAAGCTGCCTTTGAGAGCTTGATACGACAGAAATTACTCGAATCCATGGCTGAGTTTGGTATTCTTGCGGAATGACGGTGACTGAAACGAAGTCTTCAGTGAAGATTGGCAAGGGCTTTACGGAGCCATTCTATACCAGCTGAGGCCTAAAACAAGGCGACGGCCTATCGTGTGACCAGTTCAACATAGTGATGAGTGATTATGAGGAAAGTTTCAGTAAAAACTAGTGGAACGATATTCGACAAGAGCCAACAAAATTAATAATGTCAGCCTCGAAAACCGGAGAAGAATCCTGCTTGCTAATAAATCCAGCTATACCAGATACTGGTTGTACCTGTCTTGATGTATGGTTAAAAATCCTGGGTTATGACACAAGTGGGTGAATAGGTACTAGCAGTATTCGAGAGAAAAATACTCTGTAAAATATATGAGCCCATCATCGTTAACGGAAAATATCGACGTCGAATGAATCATGAGCTGTACACTGGCATTGACGTGGTCAGACGCATCAAAATGCAGCAGTTGCGTCGGCAGGTCTTGTGCGGTACATAATCCAATAGGATTGCAAAGAAGTGCCGTCTAAGAATGTAATTAATGGCGTCGTATTTTAGCAATTTTGAGAGATTCCCCTTTCTACGGAGGTAAACATTGGCAATGACGTGCAAAAAACCAACCCCTACCACTGGGGTACATCCCACACTTGAAATTCATTCACGCACTGAAGAGCAGCATTATCGTCGTCGTCATCATCATTTTTCCGTGTGCAACAAAAGGAGGACAAATGAGCAGTTTAATTTGTTAAGTAGGAGAACAACTTGTAGGGATATTTTTCTCTTGTTCTGTTTGAGTTTTTTTGTACACTCTACACTAGACCGGCATAACCTGCGAAAAACACTAGAATTTCCAGGCAACCAGTTCCATACTCCTTAATAGATTTCCATGCAGAGCAGAGTACTACCTGTTGTGTGTGTAATATAATGTAATTTGTGGTGTTGTTGTGTTCTGCTACGTGGTCGTTGTGTCTCTCTGAAACTTTATGTTGCTACGAGAGTTCAAAACTACAAGAGTACACGGTTGTAACCTTTTTTTTTGTTGTTTTGTTCAACGGGATGAAGTGTGTGGTTTTGTCATTTGGTTGTTGGTCTCGTTTATGGGTGTGGGCGGGGGTGTGTGTGTGTATGGAATGGGTGGTGTAACTTTACTATCAATTACAGGAACTCAGTGACAAGCAAACATACACACACAAACATGTGCGCATCAATTCCAGCACACTGACGATGTGTCTGCCGATGTGTTGCTTTCTGCATATCATTGCAACATTGTTTATAGGTGCGTATTTAGTACATGCCGTACACTCACGCACACACACTCGTATGTAATTTGAATTGTATGTGCAACTGAGTGTATAGCTGTCAAAGACACATTTGCTCTGGATGTGCGACGCTTACAACGTTAGATAATTTGTAGGTCCTTTTAATGCCTCAACATCGGTAGTTGACGCGGACGCTCCTTGCTTTCTGAACTCGCACGCACGCACGCACACTCACACGTACACACACCCACTCATCCGGAGCCAGACGTGGCACGTACAACATGAAGATGATAAGAAAATTAAAACTTAATTGATTATATTGTTGGGCTGTACTTGTTAGTAGTGCCTGCGGAACTTGCAGACAGGATGACATCAAATGGTACATGACAAGGATCAGCTACAGAACTGGGCGGAGATGTAAAATGAAGTACAAAAGAATTTAATTCTATCTATATTCATAAATAGCAGTTGAGTGACTGATTGGGACATACAGTGATCAGAAAATGCAACATATCACTGGCGCTAGAATTGTAATAGTTGAAAGGGATGATAATGATGATCATAGGGTAAACCAGTAAACCAGTGATGGGAAAACCATAGTCTCGCGAGTCCGATCGGCAAATCACAATTATTCCAAAGTTTTCTTTGATTCAAAACAGTCAGTCTGTTTGAGTGTATTGAAAGCTACACATCACATACGCTTGTTTCGCATTCAACACAAAAACAGACACATGTACAGACAAAGAAATTGGAAGAGCACAACATTTTCATTGTGTGCAAGTCGACAGCACTGACGCTTCTTATGCGACGCTTAGACGCATCTTATGTGTGCGTGCGTTCGGTTATGCCTATCACTGCTGCTCACCATTGTGATTGAGGCAACTGTGTCGAACCATATATACCATTTGCGTCATACAAAACTATAAATGGAAGTGGTATACGACATTAATTTAATCATTGTGTTGGCGCTTACATGTTCCCAACTGTTGTTGAGGGTGATTCATTTAGAACTTTGTTGTTTAATTTGAAGAAAAACTTTTAAACGATATTTGGATATAGGAATTTGTAATACGGCCGATAGAATACTCTTTGACATATAGATTTTTAAAATAATTTAATTCAAATGTGGTCATCATTATATGTGGGAAATTTCCACCGACCATGTGTGATCTTATCCAAACTGCCTTTGCAACGATGGACCAATACTTGTGGTTTGGGGGTCAACCCTTAGAAAACGTAATTAGTTCTTCTTAGTCGTAGATATAAGATAAATGACTTCAGGATATCGAGACTAAATGGGGTGGAACTGAAGTGCAAATTATATCTTCCTGTGCAAACTATATTCTCCTTGATGCTTAGTTTTTACCGTAAAAGACACTTTCGTTACTGTGTAATTTAATTTGAATATTTGTCAACATTCTACCTATCTGCGTGTCAATTTTATGCAATACAATATATTGCATATTAAATTTAAATTTTGCATTTAAACACTGCTATACATAATACCCACTAATTGCATATAATTAACTTTAGTATCTTTCAATCAATGACATTAATCCCTTGCGTTATGACTACATATCAATTTTCCGCGTATTTTTAACCACTATTTCCACTATATTGTGTTGGTTTCCTTCCAACTTACTGCAATTCCACTTCCGTAATAGAATATAGTTTGCAGTACACACACCCACACACTGCTAGTAAAACAATTACTTATGTAGAGGTGAACACACACATACCAACATACTTATTTATAATTATTATATCGCTAAGGGTGATCCTATTCCGGCTAGTGGTATCAAGCGTCGTAATTCCGTTGCTATGTATTTGTGTTATTAACAATTAAGCGGCCTTTAAGCATTTGTTCAGTAGAGATCGACCACAAGTCTATTGCAAGATGAGGTCCAGTATCTAGTACAGTTGCTTTTTTTTTGTTTTTTAAAAGAGGGCTTTATTATTAAAACACTTCTTTAGCTGTTAGTACAGCGGATTGCGAGCAATATTTTTTTCTTGACTTCCAGGATGGCCTCTGTATTTTTTTTAAGACGGAGCCAAGAATACAATGTCAGCTACCATTTAAATATTATAGTTGTCAACGTTCATGCAGCGTCTCAAACGAGTAGACTCTTTGCTCGTTGAAACTTGTTTTCGTCTTATATTATCACCAGATCATCTTCTGGCGACTGCTTCTTAATACGAGAGAAGGCCGCAGTAACATCTTGCAGTATTCGTCTAATGGTATCTATATCATCGGCATACGCGAACGGCATGTTACTTTTATTAAAGATAGTATCAGTCGATTTTACTGCATCCTTCCGCATAATAATCTCCATTATGATGTTAAAGAGATCGCAGGACAGGCTATCGCATTGTCTTAAGCCTCGCTTGGTGGTTTGCTATTTTCACTAAAGACTTCGTGTCGGCCAGTGTCATTCCGCAAAGTTGTATCAGATTGGAGAGGTTACCAAAATCAAACAAACGTAAACGATGGATAAAAGGCCGATCCCGCGATAATTGACGCTTACACTTGCATCGCCTTTTTTTAAGCACAGGACATAAAACGCATGCATTCGTTTAGCCTAATCGCGTGTCCGTGACATGATTTCCATCTCTGTCCTTACAGGTGGGGATTCCTGTTTCAAATCTTTGTTTTTTACTCATTGTTGGGGCTTTACCTCTGTTGCTGTTATATTCAATATCCTGGCGCACTCTTTTCTTCCATAGACGCTTTTTCTGCCTAAAGATGGGTTGTTCAGTGTCATTTTGCAAAGTCGTATCAGCTTGGTGGAGATACCACACTCAGCCATAGCACTTAATATTTTCTGTCGTATCGGACTGTCGAATGCTGCTTCGTAATCGTCAGTCTCCTCCAGGATTTGTAGTGAATATCTGGTCGGTCGTGGATTTTCCACTGATAAGGTCCAATCAGGTTCGCTAGGATAAGCTTTGGTCTTTCACATAACGCACTCGGCAGGACCTATTAGACGATGGGTTAAAGGCGGAAACCGTTGAGGATTAGCCAAGTTTGTGCTGATTCGTGCACACACTTAAATCGTCTTTCATAAGCACAGGACAGAGAACACTCAAATTTCAATCACCTTGCAAGCATTTCTTAAGCCAAATCTAGTAAATAATGCATGTTTCAAATAAAATACTGTTAAATTGCCCAAGCAATGAGCGGCATTTCTGAGCGGCGCCATTTCATATGTGTTAACTTGTTGACGCTCACCTCTCTGCCGCTCAGAATGTGGCTTTGGCCTTATACTGCCTTCGGGAACGAGAAGAGTTCACGAGAGTTTTACATGAGTGTCGCAGTGAAGGCCTTACCCGTGGTGTGCTTAGCATATGTATTACAATGCGATTGCTAGCGCCCCCTGGGATAACCCAAGCAAGCTTGAGCTACCTAGGAATAGGAGTCAACAATTTTGGGAGCAAGCTACCGCAATTGTCGCCGCTTTCTTCCAGCTAGGGAATACCAAATTGGTTATGACTGTATGGGTCATATTCCATTCTGGTCGAAGTGAGGCCTATCTTACCACCTCCGCTACTCTATAGATCTGTAGGAGGAAGGCGGAATACTCTGCATTTCCGTTATCAGATATCTATCTGTACCTACAGGTGGAGATTCCTGTTCCTATGACAGTGGTCATAGGATGTCACAAAATTAGGGGTGTGATGTGCAGCTTTTCGATGTCTAGCTTCTGTAGAGTTTGGTTACGAGGGTCTTTAGTACTACTATATCGGGTGCGTGCCTTGGCTGCAACTAGATGGTGCGATCCGAGTTAGTATTTGAACCGCGCATTACACGCACATCCATAACGCTTAAGACATGCCTTCCATCAATTACCACGTGATCAATGTGATTACTTGTCTTTTGATCCAAGGATATCCAGGTTGTTTTGTGGATAGGTTCACACAGCTCACATGGGTCCTAGTATGAGTCCCGTTGCGCATACTCGCATGTACCAATGCTAACACATTAGCACCCCAAGTAGATGTAACGGTCGATACTATGTACATTGCAAGATTGCAGTACCCTTACCGAGGGAGACGGAATACTCTGCGTGTCCGTTATCAGATTTCTATCTCTGTCCTTACAGTTGGGGATTCCTGATCCAAAACCTTAAAATTTTTGCCGCTTGATAGAACTTTTACGCTTCACCTCTATCCCTGTACCTAACGAAATCCTGGCACTCTCTTTTCTTTCTTAGGCGCTTTTCCGTCCATCTCCCTCTTTTACTCATTATATCGTTCCGTCACCACACGCGCTACCATTGGCTGTGATTTTGATTCATTACCTCATACATTACGCGACATTCCTTCTAGTACTAGGGTGTGTCTGAGAGTGGTTTTTCATAAACCAGTACAGTCGTTGTGACAGTGGTCGAAGGAATAATGATGTCACAAAATTACGGAGTAGACATCGGTTACTTCAGTAGTATGCAGCTTTGTGATGTCCAGCTTCCTTTTGAGTTTGGTTACGAGGGCTATTAACAGTACTTGGCTGCAACTTGATGGTGATCCGAGTTAATGTTTGCACAGCGCATCACACTCACGTCCATGGAGTTTGAGACATGTCTTCCATTGATCACCACGTGATCATTCTGGTTTCTTGTCTATTGATCTGAGAATATCCAGGTAGCCTTGTGAATGTATTTATGTGGAAATATGGTTAAACTCATTACCATGTCGCCGTCGCGCATCTCACTAATCTGAATCTGTGTGCTGGGAATATAAAAATTAGGGTCGATTGCTTGCAGTAATTGCGAGAGTTAGTTGTAGTAGGCATTGGCTAACACTGTGATATACAGCTTTGCTATATCCAGCTTCTTTTGTGTTTGGTTACGAAGGCCATTAGCACTACTTAATCGCGTGCGTGGCTACTCAGCAAATAGGTGGTGATTCGAGTTTATATTTGCACAGCGCATCACACCCACGTCCACAGCGTTTGAGACATGCCTTCCATCGTTCACCACGTGATCAATATGGTTCCTTTTCTTTTATTAAGTGATATGCAGGTTGCCTTGTGGATAGCTTTATGCGGGAACCTGTTTCCATTCACTTCTATTTTTCTGGCCGACCCGAAGCTAATCAGTCTGAATTCGTTATCGGGATATTGTTGTGTAGACTGAATTTTCCAAGTGCTGAACCGAGATCACCCAGAACAATTTTATTGTCATGGACAGGGCAGCGTTTATAAATTTCCTCCAGGAGCTCATAGAATGCATCATTAATGTCCTAGTCATTGTCTTCCGTCGGGACGGACACAGAAATCACCGTAATATATAAAAAAAATTCGCCTTGATGCGGAAAGTAGCTATTCGGGCACTTACAGGGTTAAATCGTGAGACCAGATGTCAAAGTCTCTTGCCGACTATGAATCCACATCCAAATTCGTGTCATTCTATATGGCAACTGTAAAATATGTCACAGTTCTTTCGTCATGTGCATCCTTGTCCCGTCCATCGCATTTTCTATATGATGGTGATGGGATCGGAGTATTTGTCGAGGACATCCGCCAGTTGGATAGATGCACCATCACTGTAAAAAGTTCGAACATTCTAGCTTACTTACAAAACTAAATTTCCCTTAACAACCCATGAATGAGGCGTGATATAGCTTCTCGCGGGTTGCGAATAAACACGCTTTAGGTTCACATCAAACGTCACTGATTGAGAAGCTTCTACTAGACATGCCAATTGACACGACACTTATACTGCGAAGTTGCTGTCGACAACATAGAGGGTGCCGGCAGGGAAAGAAAAATGTAGATGACTGCAGGCGGGAATCGAACCCGGGATCTCCCGCACGAAAGTCGCGTGTCCTAACCACTATGCCACGGCCGGTACCCGAACATTCCCGCGGCATATCCTAAATCATGGTCCTTATAATGTTTGCGGGGGGTCATCAATATTCGGGAGGAACACGATATATGGCTTTATTGAGAAATCATTTTAGTGAGCAACCAAATTCGAATCTAACATGCGGCCGCATATCTCTATAGATTCTTCATAGAAAAGTCAGCAAGAATCATAGAGTGGGGAGCCAACATTACTCATATAACTCTCAAGTTACCGCTGTCCAGAATGTGAGCGAAAGTTAAAGAATTATTCCGTCAACTATAAAAAAAAATTTTAAACCAAGAAGATAATGGATTATTGCATTCTGTAGTGACTTATCGGGAGTTTACACAAATACAAACATTAAAAAAACTTGTAATCACCTTTAAAGTGATACCATCAAATCGATTAATTTTCATTATAACTTAATCTAAAACATATATCATGAAGATCAACCAACCATAACTTAAAATGATAAATTATCACACAACTAACAACTACAAAGTATCATCACCAATCAACCAAATACATATTTACAGAGAGATGAAAGATATAAACTAAAATACTTACCATAGAAAAGGGCTGATTGCTTTCGACATCAGTTCTGCCAAGTTCAGCAGCATATGGTAACAATAACACAAGTAATGATGAACATGATCATGACTGAACCATTGATCCTTATTAGCCGTTCCACAAACTACGACTCATTTACGGCTTCAATCCCCTTTCAAGCGAGACAGACAGATTCGTAACACATTGGATGCCTCGCACACAGCTATTATTTAGGAATATTATTGATCTTTATTTATGAGTTCAACAGTTGTTGCGCTCCCCCATTTATGGCAGTCTTTATTGGCTCGACCTAAGAGTGTAGCCATAGTAGCCGTGGCAACAAAACCGCTGCGACAGTTGAAGTAGCTAAGTGGTATTTAGGTACGTACGTTTTTCACATTTTGTTTTTCTTTTGTTTTCAGATTTACCTTTCTTCTTTGCGAGAAGTTTGGGCACCACTACAAAAATAAACGAAGTATTTTGAAGGAGGAACCTACTGAGCAAGAAATATCACAAAACTGAAAGGTAACATGAAGTAGTATTTAGAGCAAGTGTGCTCACCTGCAGGCTTTGGCAGAGAAAAACTGTACGAATTTTTCATGCTTTTCACTGGATTTCCTCTTTCGCTTTTTTGCAATACTAACAACTGCCAAATGCGATAACACGGTCTAAAGAGAAAAAATAAAACAGAGAAACACAATGTAAAATTCCTTAAAGACAATAAATCCATACACTTTTCAACTATCACCAGGGGGTATTACGAGGCGGATGTATTCAGGCATGGGGAAACTGGAAAGTTATGGTAGTGAAATTATTTTGCAAATAGGATGACGGTTCTTGTAGAAATTTAGAGTTGATGAGGAATAAAATACAAAAAATCAGAACATTTTATTTCAGGAGGGTATATACCATTTGATACGACCAAAAAGTGTAACACATAGAAGGAGTGACTTTAGACCCTAGGTTTCTCTGAACCAAATTCGATTCATGACTTTTTAAGTCGTTTAAGCCGTGTCGTTTTTAACGTATCGTCGTTGTGATGGTACTAGTTTCATCTATTTCTTGGCAATTTTACCAATTTCGCCCAATTCTCGCGATTCTACCTTTAGCTGTCCTAACTTTGAAAAATCCTTTAGTACCGCAGAAATATTTTATAAACCAATTATTAACTCCAATTTTCGCTATTCTAACCTTATTCAGCCCTATTTTTGTGATTCTGCCTATAGCCGTTGGTTCTGGGCGATATTATCAGTTTGATCCCTTTATTGGCATTTTTTCCACAACATGCCAATATTCGAGTATCTATCTTTGGCTGTTTGGGCTGGTAAGTGATTAGATAGTCGAATGATAGAAATTGCGAAAATTTTATTGCAGTCGGTCCATTTATATGACCGATACAACGATTTTTTTCAAAAGAGGCGTGGCACCGTCCATTTCCCTGTGATACGTAGTCCTCATTGTACCAGTAACATATGTATAATATCTCATCTTCATAACTCTAATGGCTCGTGAGGCGTGACCGATTGAAATTTCAGTTTATGTGGGCGGTGCTACGCCCCATTGTCTTAATATATTTTCATGTAGCATGTGATAGAGGCTCTACGGACAGTACTACACAGAGAAAATTTCATTGCAATCGGTCCATTTTTGTTGGCTTATGTACCGATGTTTTTTAAAAAGGGGCGTGGCATTGCACTTTCTACAAAACTTCTGAAATATATGGAATATTTTATAGCAATCGGTCCATAATATGACCGATATAACGTTTTTTTCAAAAGGGGCGTGGCACCGTCCATTTCCCTGTGATACTCATTGTACCAGTAACATATGTATTACATCTCATCTTCATAACTCTAATGGCTCGACTTTGGACCTACAATGACTTATGAGATTAAGCCATTTCTAAACTCGAGCTGTTTGGGACGGTGTCACGCCCATTTTACCCCCTTGGAGGCCGAAGTTTAAAAAATTCCCTCTTAGAACGCGACTTCCTATATGTATATATATGTAAAAATTTGGTATATACATATACTTACTACGAGATAAAAAAACAGATACATGACAAGTTTAAAACAAAAACTGCCCCGGCCACGCCTACCTCCCATACATAAAATTCTTCCTGTTCCGGTAATTTCCGAGAATTTTTTTTTTCAGTTAGCCGTGCTCTTACGGTTGTCAGAGGCACGTTTCCAGGCGTAACCACCTGGAGATACTCCATCAGCAGTAGTACCACGAATACGGAGCTCTGTGAGTAGACTTGAAGTGCAGTTGGCAAGGATCACTGTGGGTTTGCCAAGTTAAACCGATCAGAAGCCCGTTTTATGGACAGATCAGCTGATTTTCACTAACCTTTTTCAGTTTTATCAAAAATTGTCCTCGACCACGCCCATCTTCCATAAACCCAAGATGAGTTTTTACAAAAAATTCTTCCTATTCCGGAAATTTCCGAGAATTTTTTTTTCAATTAAGAGGCATACGCTCCTTTCATTTTATGGACAGATCTGCTTATTTTCACTAACCTCTTTTAGTTTCATCAAATATCATCCTCGACCACGCCCACCCCCCATACAAAGATGGTTGTCTGCATAATATTCTGTCCATTTCGAAAATTTCTAATTTTTCTAATCTTTTTTCTAATTAAACGACATATCCACCTCTCATTTCATTAGAACAGCAGCTTATTTTCACTAACATTCTTCCGTTTCGTCGAAAATCGGCCACGGTTTCGGCCACGCCCTCCGCCCAAACAACCCAAGATTTTCTTTTGCATAATATATCTCCTGTTCCAAAAATTTCGAAGATGTTTTTTCAATTAAAAGACATACACACCTTTCATTTTAGTGACAGGTCAGCTTATTTTCACTAACCTTTATCAGTTTTGTAAAAAACCGTCCTCGACTACGCCTACCGCCCATACAAAGATGGCTGTTTGCATAATATTCTGCCTATTCCGAAAATTTTTGACAATCTTTTTTTTCAATTAAAAGACATACGCATCTTTAATTTTATTGTCAGATCTGCTAATTTTCACTAACATTCTTCTGTTTCATCGAACATCGGCCACGGTCTCGTCCACGTCTTCCGCCCATACAACCCAAGATGGTTTTCTGTATAATATACCTCCTGTTGCCCAAATTTCCAAAAATTTATTTTTTTAATTAAAAAACACTAACCTAACTAATTTTCACTAACCTACTTCAGTTCATCAAAAATCAGTCTCGACCACGCCCATCGCCCATACAACCCAGGATGGTTTTACACATAAAATTCATAATGTTCCCGAAATTTTCGAGAATTATTTTTCTTCAATTAAAAGACATTTCCACCTTTCATTTTATTGACAGAGCAACTAATTTTCACTAACCTTCTTCAGTTTAATCGAAAATCGGCCACGGTCTCGGCCACCCACCGTCTATACAACCCAGGATGTTTTTTTACATAAAATTCTTCCTGTTCCAGAAATTTTCGAAAAATAATTTTTCTTCAATTAAAAGACATTTCCACCTACATTTTTTCGATAGAACAACTTATTTTTACTAACTTTCTTCAGTTTCATCAAAAATCGTACTCGGCCACGCCCACCGCCCTTACAACCAAATAGGGGATTTTGCATAATATCTAAAAATTTCAAAAAATTTTTTTGTTTAATTAAAAGACATTTCCACCTTTCATTTTATTGACGGCGCAGCTTTTTCCCCTTCCCTTCTTTTCCAAAACCACTTGGCAATATATTAAATTATTCGTCATGTTTGCCATGGGTGCATAGCGAATCTCTTACAAGACCCTCAATTATGAATTATTTTCACACAACAAAACAGCAATGAAAATGCACCGACAGAGCGAGAGAGAGAGAGCGACAAACGGCTTTTCAAATAGTTTTCTTCGAAATTTTCGAGCCACTTTAAAAACATTCCTCTTCTTCAGCTGATCTTTAATTTATTGTAGCGTTTTTGGTTGCGGCTCTCTGTGTATTGCATATGGGATTTTCAGCAGCAGCAGCAGCCATCGATCCCCTCCAAATCGAATTGAATTTGTTTTGTGCCAATGTCATGTGCTGCGCTTTGTTGTCTTTCGGTCATATTTTATTTTAAAATGATTTCAATGTGTCCACATTTCAAGTTCTCGTTGCGTTTCCAATTCAATTCAATTCAATTACAATTCAGTTCTACTTTTGTAACTTGTTTTCTCCCGGAGCTGCTCGATTCTATTCAGAATTTAGCCGACATTATGAAATCCAGCGGGAGCATATGGAGGGAGGGCGAATAAGACGAAGTAGCCGATATAAAGAAAAAGAGACCCAATTAAATTTTCATCATAACAAATGTATGACAAAGAATGCTTTTCTATTCTTCTGTCATGATGTGTCGTCGTCGCAGTTGTCGTAGTCTTGTGGTTGTGATTGTGGTTGTGGCATTCAGCATTAAAACGTGGTGGTATGAATGGACGCTAAAATGAATGGGGCCGAACAATTGTTAAAAGATTATATTGACAATCAAGTTTATAGGCGGCTTACAAGGGTCCAAAGTAGTAAACGTGCGCATATATACGAAGGCAATGCAAAAGTTTACTGAATGCTTGTGTTCCCCCGATGCTTATTTAACCAGATAATGCGTGCAGGGGGCAGGGTAGTCCAATGTTTGGGGGGCATTCGCTGACAAATGGTCAAACTATGGTAGGGTGTATGGAGTGTCCTAGGTTTAAATTATTTCGTTGTTGTAGGCAGAAGTTTCTGAATTTCAAGGAACCAGATGGTTACATGGTGATCGATGCAAAACATGTCTCAAACGCAATGGACGTGCGTGTGATGCGCGGTGCAGATATTGACTCGGATCACCACCTAGTTCCAGACAGAGTAAACACTAAGTATTGCTGAAAGCGGTCGTAACAAAACTTTAAGGAAACAAGGCATCACAATGCTGCATACCACCGAGATAGCCAATACCCAATCAACTCTCTCACTTACTTCAAACAAACCATCCTAGTTCTGAAGTGGCAGCATATTGCAAATTCTATGACCACTGCCGCAACGACCGTGCTGGTTTATGAAAAATACACACTCAGACAAGTCATGGTACGATGAGGAACGTCGCAAAATGTCTGAGGAAAAGAATGCTGCATATAAGGTAAAACTGCAGCCAATGGCAACGTGTGCTGTGACGGAACGCTATAATGAGAAGAGGAAGGAGATTAAACGCCTCTCCAGGCGGCAAAAGTGGCTTTGGAAGGAAAAATAGAGCCAGAATATCGAAAATTACAGGCATAGATGTGAAGGACGAAAGTTCTACCAAAGATTAAAATTCAAAGGTTTTGGAAAAGGAATACCCAACTGCAAAGACAGAGATGGAAATCTAGTCTCTCCCGAAGTCAGCATAAGTGACGAAATCTCGCCAATCATCGACGACGGAGTACATTGTTCATCACCAAGTCAAAACGAGAACAGCACGGCAATTGCGCGGCTTAAAAACAATAAAGCTGCGGGAGCCGATGGACTACCGGCAGAGCTTTTCAAAGCCGGCGGAGATGAACTGGCAATGTGCATGCACCAGCTCCTGCGCACGGTTTGGCTTAAAGAGTGCATGCCCGACGATTGGAATGTAAGCGTATTATGTCCTGTGCTGAAAAAAGGTGATCCAAGTGTGTGCTCCAACTACCGCGGGATCAGCCTTTTACCCATCGCATATAAGGTCCTGTCGAGTGTGCTATGTGAAAGACTAAAGCCACTGTTATCCAACCTGATCGGGCCTTATCAGTGTGGCTTTAGACCTGGAAAATCAACAACTGACCAGATTTTCACACTTCGGCAAATCCTGGAAAAGACCCAAGAGAAACAGATCGACACGTACCATCTTTTTGTCGACTATAAAGCTGCCTTCGACAGCCCGATACGGCAGAAATTACTTGAAGCCATGGCTGAGTTTGGTATTCCATCGAAGCTGATACGTCTTTGCGGAATGACGCTGACTGACACGAAGTCTTCAGTGAAGATTGGCAAGGACCTTACGGAGCCATTCTATACCAGACGAGGCCTAAAACAAGGCGACGGCCTATCGTGCGATCTCTTCAACATTGTGATGGAGATGATAATGAGAAAAGCTGCAGTAAACACGAGTGGCACTATATTCAACAAAAGCCACATGCTACTCGCGTACGCTGATGACGTAGACATCATCGGTCGAAAACTGCGGGATGTGACTGCAGCCTTCTCAGGTATTCAGAAGGAATCAGCGAAAATGGGCCTAACGGTGAACGAGGACAAAACGAAGTTATTAGTTTCAACGAACAAAGAATCTACTCGTTTGGGAAACTGCGTGAACGTTGACAACTATAATTTCGAGGTGGTAGATAATTTTGTCTACCTATGCTCCGCCATCAACAAAGCAAATAATGTCAGCCTAGAAATCCGGAGAAGAATCCTGCTTGCAAATAAATGCTACTACGGACTAAGCAAGCGATTCAATGACAGAGCCCTCTCTCAACGAACAAAACTCAAGCTATACCAGATACTAATTCTACCTGTCTTAATGTATGGCTCAGAATCCTGGGTTATGACACAAACGGATGAATCGGTTCTGGCGGTATTCGAGAGAATAATACTCCGTAAAATATATGGGCCCATCATCGTTAACGGAGAGTATCGGCGTCGTATGAATCATGAGCTGTACGAGCTGTACACTGACATTGACGTGGTCAAACGCATTAAGGTGCAACGGTTGCGTTGGCTAGGTCATGTTGTACGCATGGACGAAAATGCTCCAGCTCGAAAAGTCTTCGACAATGAACTCGATGGACGGCGCAGAAGAGGGCGACCTAAACTCCGTTGGAAAGACCAGGTTACTAAGAACCTTACAGAACTCGGTGTGACTAACTGGAGAAGAAGCGTAGAAGATCGAGGCGCTTATAATATTTTTCTACGTGCGGTATATAATCCACTGGGATTGCATAGAAGTACCAGCTAAGTAAGTAAGTAAGATATATCTTTAACGTTATAATGGATATAATTACGCGGAAGTTAACACGATTGGTACAATCTTTCCCAAAAGCAACATGATGCTCGCGTACAGCGATGATATAAATATCATTGACCGAGGACTGCGGGATGTTACTGCGTTATACTCAAGCATTGAAAAGCAGTCAGTAGATGTGGGTCTGTTGATAAACGAGGATAAGGTATCCCCACGAAGCTGATACGATTTTGGGGGGTGACACTGACTGACTCGAAGTTTGCAGTGAAAATCGGCTAAAATCTGGCAGACCTCTACCAAGCGATGTCTTAGACAAGGCGATAGTATGTCTTGAGATTTCTTTAACATCATAATGGAGAAGATCATGCGGAAGGCCGCAGTAAACACGAATGCTGCAAGCTGCTAGCGTATGCCGATGATATAAATATCATTGGTTAAGGAATGCGGAATGTTACTGCGTCCTTTTCAAGCATTGGGATGCAGTCGGCAGAAGTGGATATGTTGATAAGTGAGGACATAAACAAGTTTCTGGTTTCTACGAACGTTGAGTCTAGTTGTTTAGGACGCCGCGTGAACTTTGACCACTGACGACGTTGGAACGTTGGAACGTTGGAACCTTAGTGATCTAAGTGACCTTTCTACCAACAATGAATTTATCGCCCAATGGCATAGAAATATCAAAAATCTTCCTTTCTACACCGATGTTTGTGATCTTTAGCGTTTTCTTACTTGAGGTATAACAGTGTCTAGCCAACACAAAGCCTTCACTAGACAAACGAAGATCCAACTCTACCAGACACTGATCCTACCTGGCTTGCTCTACAGCGCAGAATCCTGGATAATGACACAAGCGGTCCAACCGATACTGGGAGTCTTCGAGATAAAAATACTCTGCAAAATATTTGGACCCATCGTCGTTAACGGCGAGTACCATCGTCGTATATAAAGACTTCGACGTAGTCAAGCGCATTCAAATAGACCGAATGCGCTGCCTTAGATACTTTGAATGGATGAAAATATTCCAGCTCGAAAAGACTTTGGCAATAAAGTCGATTTGCGTAGGAGGGGGCGACCAAAACTACTTTGGATGAACAAGGTAAAATAACTGTTATTTAATTTGGTGCGACGAACTATCTAAGGAACGCAAAATACCTCAGCGCTTGGAATTCTATTCTACATGCAGCATCTAATGGGTGGTCGTGTCGTTACTGCTAAATAAGGATAAGAAGAAGTATTGTATTTGCAGGGCCACACCCATTTATCCAATCCATTATATTTCCCATGTGTGCTGTGTTGAACCTAACCTAGTCCATTTCTCTCAAAAATACGTACAATGATCACAAATGATCCCATACCAAATTTCATGACGGATGGCATAAAATGTCCACCTGAAATGACATTTTGAAAAATAGAGTTCTAAGGGTGGGGTCACACCTACTTATCTAAGCCCTCCTATTTGTGGATAAATCGCGCATATTGCTATTAAATGCATACCACCTAATATCAAGTCGTCCAGGTTAATAGTACGCCATGTTCCATATTTGTTAATAGGGTCGTATGGGCGAGGTCACACACTCAGATGAGATCCAGCCCATTTTTCCTTAGAATGTGTATCATCGCTCGCTTCCTTTTCATAGGCAACTGTTCCGTATTTTACTAATTTTCGGAAACGTTACCCGGATTTATTCCAAATTTTCCTTCGCTTATTCTCTTCTTTCTATTTGTTTGTTTATCTTTGTTACGTATTTCCACCTTATTCACCTCAAGCCTAGCCCTCCTAAGTTTCGGCCATAACCCCAACGTTGTACATCTCTGTACCCATCATACCGGCTTTATGCCGATTGTCATATGTCTCTGCTGATATTGCAAACATTTGATTTGTTCCATCACCATCATCTTCGTCAGAGTCATCTTCAAAGACCATTATTATGATGACCGCCGCTACAAGTTTTACGTTATGAAATGTTTTTGATCTTGCGACATTATGTCTAATGCCGCTTGCCACATTCAGATGTTTGGTTTTGTTTGCTACACAACAACTCTCAGTGTTCCACTGCAGCCATTTCAACGATGATGATGATGGAGCATCTCTTTGTTGTCGTTGTTGTAGTAGTTGGTATTGTTGTCATCGTCGTTGTAGTCATCATTCCCCCGGAACAATGCTATTCAATAAATTACAGATGGCTCTGACCATTTAAAGTTAAAATGTCACAAAACTTGCAACGAAATGCATTCCTTCAACACAGACCAGCAGGCATGAAACTGGGATTGGCAGCAGGCAGCAACCAGCGCGGCATGTTGGTTGTAGGTTATAGACCAGCCAGTGGTTGGCTGATGCAACAATTTCAATGAAGATGCATGGATACATGCATCTGTTGCTGGCGGTGGGAGTTGGGAGGTTGTCATTATATTTGTCACACACACACACATCTACATGCATTGTAATTGCGCAACAGCAACGTGTGTAAGCGTGAGAATAGTAATGATTGCAATTCAGTTAAAATGTTTTTTATTGGCAAAAGATTACAGCGTAAGTGCTGTAATAACAACAAAGCCAACTTCGTACACGTTTTATTGTGATGACCGTGTGTACCAATGTTGTCACTGCCGTAGTCGTTGTTGTTGTTGTCATTTTAAACCCATTTGTTGCGGATGTCAGCCGTATTTTTATAAGGTCCACTGACTGTTCTTAAAAAATTCCTGTGTGGTAAGTTTTAGTTGGTACAATACATTTATTAATAGGTTGGTAACAATGTCACTATTTAACTGCCGTTCCAAATGAAAATATACACAAGTTCTTTCATACGGTCAAGGTCTTTCTTATATTAATATTCAAAGTAGAACTTAAATCTCATAGTGAATTGGCCAGCCATGGAATGATGGTTAGAACACGCGACAATCATACGGGGGATATCAGGTTGATTCCCTCCTCTAGTCATCTATATTTTTCCTTCATTGCCGGCCCCCTAGATGTTGTCAACAGAAACTTCGCAGTATAGTGTCGAGTCAATCGGCATGTCTAGTAAGAAGCTTCTTAAACAGTGACGTTCGAATTCGTCGATAAACACGTATGAACCTAATAATAAAAAGCGTGTTAATTCACAACAAAGCGAGATGCTGTCCCATACTCGTTCATGGAGTGTAAAGCCAAATTAAGTTTTTTTAAGATCCCAAGACCTTAGTTCTTCCTTTTCATGTTATTTGGCAGCAGTAACAGAAATTCATCCATCAGTAGCCGTACGTAGAAATGCGCTCAGTACATAGTTCTGTTACACCAAGTTAAGATAACAGATCTTTCATCTGATTCATCCAACAAAGTTTTAGTAGCCCCCTCCTGCGCCTTCCATTGAGTTTATTTTGTCTATTTAACGCTCTTGACTACGTTGATGTCGTTATACAGTTCATGGTTCGTACAACGACAGTATTTGCCGTTAACGATGGTGGGTCCAAATATATTGCAACTTTTTTTCTTCTCTCGAAGACTCCTAGAAAAGACTGATCCGCTTGGGTCATTTCACAGGATTCTGCGCTGTAGAGCAAGATATATAGGTCCAGTTTCTGGTAGAGTTCGTCGAAAAAGGGCTTTGTCATTAAATCGCTTGCTTAACGCATAGCTGCAGCGGTTTGCGATCTATACTTGTCTCATGATTTCTGGGCTAGACATTATTATTATTTTTGTTTATAGTAGAGGCAAGGTAAAACAAATCATCTACCACTTCAAAGTTATAGTTGTCAACGTTAACAAAGCGTCACAAACGAGTAGACTTATTGTTAGTTGCAGCAAATAACTTGGTACTGTCCTCATTTATCACCAGACCCACTTCTGCCGACTGCTTCTCAATGCTTGAAAAGGCAGCAGTAACATCCCGCAGTCCTCCGCCAACGATATCTATAACATCGGCATACGCGAGCAGCATGTGACTTTTGTTGAAGATGGTACCATTCATGTTTACTGCAGCCTTCTGCATGAGACAAACCGCACTGAAATCAATGTAGGGTGTATTGAAGCATAATGGGACTGAGTGAGAGAGAAAAACAATTCGTGTGAATTGAGGAAGCACAATTGTGCCACAGTTGGCGATCTATGGTTTAAAGCCTCGCTTGATAGAAAATTACTCTGTCAGATTTTGCCTATTTTCTCTGAAGAGTTCGTATCAGTCATTGCCATTGCGGAAAGTCAGACATAGCATATAATAACTTCTGTCGTATCGGACTGTCGAATGCAACTTTGTGGTGGATAAACAGATGGTAAGTGCCGAAATGCATTTCTTGGGTTTTCTCCAGAATTTGTTGTAGTGTGAGTATTTGGTTGGACATGAATTCACTAGGTCTAAAGCCACACTAATAAGGTTCAGCCAGGTTCGATAGGGTAGGCTTTAGTCTTTCACATAACACACTAGACAGGAACTTGTATGCGATGGGTAAAAGGCTGATCCCGCTATAGATGCTATACACACTTGGATCGTCTTTCTTAGACACAGAACATAGAACACATCGGACATGCATTCCTTTAGCCAAATCGTGTTTATGAGTTGGTGCGTTACCAACTCATCGGTACTCGCAGCTTTATTATTTTTAAGCCGTGCAATTACCGTGCTGATCTCCGTTTGGCTCGTTGGTGGATAATCTACTCCGTCGTCGATGATTGACGTGATTTCGTCACTTATGCTGCCTACGGGAACAAATAGAGTAGAAAAATGTTTTGCTCCGTATTTGCAGCACACTCTGAGTGTCCGTGACCAGATATCTATCTCTGTCCGTGCAGGTAGAGATCAATTTCTAAATTTTTAGTTTTTTACCTTTTGGTAGAACTTTCAGGCCTCTATACCTGTAATTTTCTATATCCGGGCCTTTTTTTTCTTCCATCGCCGTTTTTTCTGCCTGAAGTGGCTTGTCATTCCATCCTTTTCTCATTATATCGTTTCGGCACAGCATACGTTGCCATTGGCTGCAGTTTTGTTCTGTATACAGAATTCTTTTCCTAAGACATTGCGCGACATATTATCAAGGCTTATCTGAGCATGGTTTTTCATAACCCAGTCGGTCGTTGCGGCAGTGGTCATAGAATTTGCAATATGCTGCCACTGGATGTCAAGAACATCAGAATTAGGGTGGTTTGTTTGGAGTAATTGAGAGAGAGTTGGTTGGAGTAGGCATTGGCTATCTCGGTGGTATGCAGCTTAGTGATGTATAGCCTTATTGGCATTTGACTACGAGTGTTTTTAGCATTACTTAATACGTGGTGTTCCGAGTCAATATATGCATCGCGCATCACACGCACGTCCATAACGCTTGAGACATGCCTTCCAACAATTACCGCGTGATCAATCTGATTTTTTGTATTTTGATTGGGAGATTTCCAGGTTGCCTTGTGGATAGCTTTATGCGGGAATCTGGTTCCACTTATAACTATGTTTCTTGCCGACGCGAAACAAACCAGTTTGAATCCGTTATCGGAGGTGCTGTTGTGTAGACAGAATTTTCCGAATTTCCCTTCCAATTTAGACATTAGAATCTTCCAGAACAATTTTAATGTCATGTGCAGGGCAGCGGTCATATCTCTCCTCCAGGCGCTCATAGAGTGCATCTTTAATGTCTTCGTTTTTGTCTTTGTGTACACAAATCAGCGTAATGTAAAAATATTTCGCCCGGATGCGAAAGTGGCCACTTACAGGGTTAAACCGCGAGACCAGGTGTCGAAGTCTTTTGCCGACTATGAAACCACATCCAAATTTGTGTCTTTCTGCATGGCAGCTGTAAAAGATTTCACAGTTCTTTCGTCGTGTGCATCCCTGTCCCGTCCATCTAATTTCCTGTATGGCGGTGATGTCAGCCTTGTATTTGTCGATAGAGGCACCATCTCAGTATAGAGTTCGGACATTCCAGGTGCATATCCTTAAATCATGGCCCTTATATCGTTTGCGGGGGTCGTCAACATTTGGGTGGTTCTTGTTTTTTCTTTTCTTCGTATTTTCATAATAATTTTGTTTAAGGAGAGTGACTTATTAGGCCGCAGCGCCCGATCTTAGTTTCTTGGGGCTGCCAAAGACACTAAGAGAGCCTGTGTTGGGCTTCAGTAACTTCTGTTACCTACTTCCTAAGACGCCTCGGTGGTAGCATGCCGATGAGGTTACGCAACATTTCGCCTTCTAACTCTAGCTAACTTCTAAGCGGTTGCTTTAAAGTCATTGCCCGGGGAATACTTGGTCTAAGACCGGAAGTAGTTAGCTGCTTAGACAGTGCCACAAAGGATTCGCTTCTTGCCGCTCCCAAGTGAGTAACAATCAGTAACTTACCACCTCTGAGCAAAGTCCCATTCCCCTGAGGCCTGGTCTGAGTGTTCAAATTCCAATTCAGTTTACTATCCAATATGAGCCCATTTGGCACTATCAGAAAGTGTAAGTGCAACTCCATTTAGTCTGGTTTTGGCAAATTGAGGAATGAGTAAATAGCGCCAGTTCCGTTTTATTCGGGATATGACTATAATATCTTTACTGTTTGTTTCTTTATATTAGACAAATCATTCTTTAAATACAGTACGATAGCATTCACTTCCATCCCCTAAGTGCTTACAAATGCGACCCAGTCCACATGTTATTGTCTCACTGCAACTATTTTATATATAAATCATCTCACTTAAGTCCCGGCTTACGACGATTGAGTCGCTTTTTTCGATATAAATTGTATTTAAAGCTTTTTACCTTGTTCAGGTAAAAGACAAACAATGCACGACACAGAGCTGATAGAAGCACAACTACTGAGAATGAGTAAATACGAAAGATTCCCCTTTTGGCCAATAATACTAACCAACCGACAACAACAAAAGCAATAACAACAACAACCAGCAGCAAGCAAATAAATCAGTTAATGGCTTGAGTCGGTTTAACTACGTGAACAATAAAAGCAGAAACGTCGTTATCATCATCATCGCATTGCAACTTAACTCACAACATCGTAAAGTTGGTCAATACTTAATAAAGGACACATTCAAGCCGAGTGGTAGTCAAGATGTCATTGTTATTGGTTTATGACGTATTTTATGTAATTCCTTTGTCCTGGACAACAACGAGAATCACAACAACAAAATACCCTCAAACAAGATTTGTTGACGCGTACAGTGATGGGCAATGAATGGCCACCAATAGTCATGCAAATGTCACAAGTTTTTAGTAGCACAGTCCATTATGCTAAAAGACTCAGAAAGTGTGAGAGAGAGAGAGAGAGTGAGATTGAGGAAAATCCTTAGTCAATAAAAGTTTGACAAAGCATCTGTAGTACCTCTTGTGTTGCTTGTGATTTTATGTTGCTTGGCAAAGTGTTGTTTTTTGATGTGTCACGTGAAGTCGTTATAAAAATCTTATTTGTATCCAGAAATTACATGTAAACATGGCACGTGGAGGATAACCATATAATATAAAAGGATGCGTGTTAGGCGAACAATTTTGTGTTCACAAATTTAACAAATTATTTTATATTTTGGGAGACATGCAAGGTAACTTACCATAGCCATGGCTTACCATGAGGGGTGAAAGATTTGGCGAAAAGTTTTTTATCACACAATCAATACAGGATAACGTGGCACAGTGGGAGACTTGTAAAAATTTGCAACACTCTTTAATCTTGGATTTATTTAATGCTAAATGTATGGACCAGTATAAATTTTGGGCTAGAAATCTCCGGGAACTAAATATATATATTGTGGAGTATCTCGTATACAAACTTTATTTATCGTGTTGATAAAATTTAATATAGTAATTAATAAGAATACATTTATGGTCGGACAAAACAATACACGAACTTCCGTTGCATTCCATGTATGAGATGCTATCAAATCTTATTTTAAAGTATTGAATAAAAAGCGTAGGAGTTCAAATCGCTCAAATAGATCCTAGCGCGCGCGATTTCGTACGCGAAAATCGATTTTTTGCTTATCGTCATATATATTATACAAGTAAATCTGTATTTATATCATTTGTACTCACACATAATCCCCCTTTCATATATATGTCGTAGTCACGTCGAATCTTTATCGTTTTTAAAATTTAGCATTGCTGATGTCGTTTGTGAGACTGAAATACAACTGTCCTTGCTCGTATCATGTTTTTCTTCATCAGATGATGAAAAATTCTCAACACTAAACATTTCTGTTAATAATTACTTATTTTATTCAAATAAAAAAAACAGTCGAAAGTTGTCGAAAGTCGACTACGACATACGTAATAAGGGGGAATATATTTATTTTATCCGTCGCACAAATAAAAAGAAAACTATATAAATTACCAAAAAAAATTCTCAGAAAATTCCACATACTCTGTGTTGTCGAAGCAATCTGTTATCCATTTGGTCTGCTGATGATGTAATTTGACGCCACTTGATGTTTGCTTGGAGTAGTCTCCGTCCGACAATTGTTTGCCTTTGAAGTGCAACAGTGTTTATGATAAACACAAATAAAGCGGTTGCCATAACAATCCACACATAAGCACCAACACACTGACAAATATGCTGAAATGTACGTACATTGTGTGCTCGGTGTTGCGTACTTACATACGTACCTACTAAGAGATGCATTACGTGAGAAAACAATTAACACCTTTTTTAATGTGCCCGAGACTCGGAGACATAGGCGCAGAAAACGGAAAAGAGCATGTGGTGCCACAGACAATGTGTTAGCCTTGTCGGGATCTAAATCACTACAGTCCAGTGATACAAAACGAGAGAGATGAACAACAAACAGAGAGCTCAAATTGCATGGGTTTAGAAATATGTTGTTTTGTTGTTGTTGTCAGGATTTATTGCTTAAACTATGAATGAAGAAAGTTGAGGAAAAACATTCTCAGTTTACCAAATGCAATGTTTTTGCTAGGATTAAGTATTTGTACGTTTACAGAGCGTGACTTTTATTGGAAGGTCCCATATAAAATAGAGATAGAAGTTCATATATATTCGTTAAAGGCTAGCGCAAGTTTATGTTTCAATTCATTTAATTACTTGAGGAAAAAACAATTCAAGCCAACCCATGATAACGACAGCACCAATTCATGATATGCTATGCCAATTACTTGGTCAATTCATACCATGTCATAACATAACATAACATGTTATGGCACATTCAATACAAGGGTTGTGGTTGTAATGTCATACATGCTATACCAGCATACTAGATGGAGATAGGAGCAACCCATATACAATTTTCCGAAGTCCTATACTGGTTATTGTAAGATGTATGAGGTTAAGAGGGTCCAAATTAAGAAACTTCCACAAATGTTTGAAACTTCTTAAAGGATTCTTGGTATTTTGGGCCCAATTTTCTCTATGTTCACCATAAAGGGTACAAAAAAAATCTTGTCCCAAGGCACTAAGTTCCTTACATTGGGCCAATTGTTATAAAACAATTGTTATAAATCGGACAACTTTAAGCCGTGTCTCAGAGAGGTCAAATCTAAATATACGAAAAATAGTTTGTGATTGTTTATTTGCCGCATAGAATCGAAAACGGCCTGACCGATCTTTTTGAAATTATCACAGAATATAGTACTTGAATTTTTTGAGATATTAGGTGGGCGTGGCCCCTCCTATGGGACCATATGTTTGAAACCGCAATGTCAGGATAATTGTTTCACCAATCGCCTTGGAAACTTGTGTGGATGCATTTAGCAACAAAATTCGTGATCCAACAAAAATGGGCGGGATTGGATCAGTGGGTGTGGCATGAATCTTAAAATTTTAAACGGATGTATCTCATGAACTATAAGAGGTATAAAGATAATATTTGGTATGCGTCGTTGGTACTGTATGAGTTACAGTCAGGGTGGAAGTGGGCTAAGCAACGAAACCATTGGCCTTTACGGGAAAAGTTTCCGGACCGTGTTATCTCTCGAAGAGGTGATCACAATTGGCCACCGAGAGCTTGTGATGTAACACCTTGCGACCTCTTCCTTTGGGGCGACGTGAAAGATAAGGTCTACGCCAACAGCCCAGCCTCGATTGAAGACCTCAAAGATAAAATTCGTGAGGCTATCGAGGACATAGGGCAGCCACTTTGCGATTTGGTTATGGAAAATGTCATGAAAATTATATGGTCCTGTAAGCGTGCTTGTGGTAGTCAGTTGGCTGATGTTGTTTTTTATTATTAAAGGCATAGCTTGCTCTTCATTATGAAATAAACATCCGATCATTTATCTCAAAAAATTGAATTTTTTCTTTGAATACCAAAATAACACCTTTTATTGGAAAACCCTTAGAGCAATCAGATACCGAAATCAACTTCGTTTTTCCAGGTCATAACATTAGTCCACAAACGGAATTCCGTACAAATAAGGGGTCAGTGGAATCGAACCACTACTTTTAATACTTTCACATTTCAAAACTTCCCAAAAAGTTCAATAAGTCAGAATATAGCACTTTGGTTCGCCTTCAGCCAGGACACATCTGGTTACAGGCCTTTGCTGAACATAAAAACAGAACTTCTTGAGCAAACAATCCCCTGTTATACAGACCACGGGACACTTAGAAAAATTCGTCATATAGACGAAATTCCTTAATTTCAGACATTGATGGTTTTCTGTATGGAAGCGCACAACAGGCATAGATATATATTCCTGGATATAAGTCATTGGAATTGATCACAAATGCTTTGATATCATTCAAACCTTCTGCATTAAATATTATTTTTGTCCCCAAATTTTAATTCCTTTGTTAGGCATTCATAAAGCAAATTCCTATCTTCGATCATTCATTCATATGCAGGCAGCAGAAATCGGATTATGTCAGTTACAACTCCCAGTGAGTATATTAATATGACCCCCTGTCTTCTGTAAATGTTAACTGATAACACTAAGGAACATTTTCTGGGGGGTGTGGAATTCTAAGTCAGGATGAATGTATTAGATCAGTATAGTAAAACACCCAAAAGAATGTATTGGTTTACTGTGTTATTAAACCATAATAACCACAATACTGTAACGATGTGCGTATGATTAATATAAAATCCGCATAAAATTAATATACCTTATACGTTGTACATACATATGAAGCGAGTACCATATGCAAACTCGCTACATATGTACAGTATAGTACTTGAGTCAAGGTCGTCATTAAATATCTTCAGCAATGACCACTTGTTTTAGTTATCACAGATGAGACAGCCTATTTTTGGTCAAAAATTTGAAGTTATCAGGGAAAACTTATGATAAAACGCTATCAATGACAATTTGTTGAAGATTTCATTCGATAAAATTAGTCCAACTAAGATTTTTTATATAGTTATATAAATACAAATTATTAATTAATGCCTTAGCTACAATTGTGCTAAAGAATGTTTCTGAGCTGTAGCTGAAAAACTAAGCGAAGAAACATCAATATAGGGCAAAAATTTAAAAGATCATAAAAAGGTTTAGCCTAAAAACGCCAAACATTTTGGGAGTTTTTTATACACTGACCTAGTACTTTCACCCTGACTTGGAATTTCTCACCCCCCAGATTGGCTGTTGCTTTGTGTAATAAATTATCATTCATACAAATGCATTTTTTAAAAGTTTCCATAAAATTAAAGATAATGGAGGACATTTAATTTTCCTGATTTTTAAAATTGATTTTACTTCATTTAATAACTTATATGTATTTTTTCTAAGCCACCCAAAATTCTAAAAATGCAACACTATTCCACTTAACCCCACCAAGCAAATCACAAATCAAGCCATGTATATACCCATAATGATCTCTAGTCTATATAACATTTGTCATATCTCTCCTATCTCCCTCTTTCCCCCCAAGAAGTGTGCGTGCGTCATCATATCATACTCGCTAGTGTGATTAATGTCGTCTATTCATTACTTTGTAATCGATCTGTTAATGTGCCGTCATTTGTCATTTGTCTAAATCCAAATCAATGAATGTCTTTTACTTAGCACATAGCTAATTTTACACAGAAAATCTCAATAAAAATTCCCAAAAAAAAAAATTTTCAAACATATTCATTCAGTCATCCACGAAACAAAGAACGCATGAAAAGCCACATCCATTAGTGGCGATAAGAATTGAGACACACTTAAATCCCGATGGCGAGGAGAAATGGATTAACATTTCTAAATATCACGTTATTGAATGTGAGCTGAAATTTTTGTTATTTCTTGTAAGAGAAGTGATTTTTGTTTGGTATTAAGTTACAGATGCATTGAGAAATTTTGTTGGTTGCTTAACGATGACCATAAAAGGTTATTGGGACCGGCCGTGGCATAGTGGTTAGAACACGCGACTACCATGCGGGAGATCGCAGGTTCAAACCTGGCTCCAGTCATCTCAAAAAAGAAAAAAAGAAATAAAATTTTCTTTCATTGTCGGCTCCCCTCGAATGTTGTTTGACAGCAACTACGCAGTATTAAGCGTCGATTCAATCGTCGTGTCTAGTAAGAGCTTCTCAAAACAGTGACGTTCGCATTCGTCGATAAATAAGTAGGTGCCGTTAGTTGTGAATCTAAAAATAGAAAGCGTGTTAATTCACAACAACGCGAGAAGCTATCCCATACCTCATTCATGGGGTGCAAAGGGAAATTAAGTTTAAGTATAAAAGGTTATACTACTTTACAAACTAATAAAAAGTGTATGTCCTTTGACTAGAAATTAATATTTTGTGGGTTTTAAAGTAGCCAACAAACACAAAAATAGTTTTAGTCTGGGAATCACGTTTACAATACTATCGAAAACAACTGATTCTGTAGCGGTTCTATAGTTGTGATATTGCATTTTTGCAAAGAAGTTAATCTGCTCGCTCCCGATAGCACCATTAGTGACGAAGTCACGCCAACCATCGACGACGGTGTAGATTGAACACTAACGAGGCAAATCGAGATCAACACGGCAATTGCACGACTAATAGACTGCCGGCAGAACTTTTGAAGCCTGGCGGCGATGGCCTGGCAACGTGCATACACCAGCTCATAAACACGATTTGGCTCAAGGAATGAATGTCCGATTATTGGAATCTAAATATTCTATGCCCTATGCTCAAGAAAGGTAATGCAAGTGTGAGTACCAACTATCGCGGTATCAGCCTTTTATAAAAGTTTGGTATACCCATCCCATGGGTATACCCATCGCTTACAAGTTCCTGTCTAGTGTGCTATGTGAAAGGCTGAAGCCCATCCTAGCGAACCTGATTGCACCTTATTAGTATGGTTTGAGACCTGGTAAATCCACGACCGACCAGATGTTTACACTACGGCAAATCCTGGACAAGACCCAAGAAATGCATCCATCTGGTTATCGATTAGAAAGCTGCATTAGACTGTCGTATAAGATAGAAAATATAAGATGCCATGCTGAGAAGCCGATACGACTTTTCGCAATGACACTGACTGACCAGAAGTCTTCAGCGAAATTAGGCAAAAATCTGACTGAACCATTTTCTATCAAGAAAGGTATTAGACAAGGCAATAGTCTGTCATTCGATCTCATTAACATCATAATAGATTTGATCACGCGAAAGGCTGCAGAAAACACCACTGGGATCATCTTTAACAAAAGTCAAATGCTAATCGCCTATGCCGATGACATAGATATCATTGGCCGTGAACTGAACGATGTTACTGCAGCCTTTTCGAACATTGCGAAGCAACCGGCAGAAGTGGGTTTGGTGATAAATGATAACGAAACCAAGTAATTTGTTTCAACGAACAAAGAGTCTACTCGTTTGGGACGCTGCCCGAACGTTGACAACTATAACTTTGAAGTGGTAGATGATTTTGTCTACCTTGGCTTCACCGTAAACCAAAATAATAATGCTAGCCTGGAAGTTAAGAGACAAGTATTGATCGCAAAACTTTGGTACTATGTGCTAAGCGAGCGATTTAATGACAAAGCTCTCTCTCGACGAACAAAGATCCAACTTTACCAGACACTGATCTCACATGTCTTGTTCTACAGCGCAGAATCCTGGGTAATGAAACAAGCGGATCAGTCTAATCTGAGAGTTTTTAAGACAAAAAAAACTTGGTAAGATATGTGGTTCCATCATTGTTAACATCGAGTATCGCCGTCGTATGAACCATTGGCAGTATAAGCTGTACAACTACATCGACTTAGACAAGCACGTTGAAATAGACCGAATGCGCTGTAAAGGGTAAGTTGTATGAATGGATTAAAATACTTGAAATCTAAAAGTATTTGGCAATAAAATCGATGATCGGCTAAGGAGTGGTCGATCAAAACTTCGATAGATAGACCAGTTGAAAGAGCTGTGAACTATGCTTGGTGTGACGAACTATCTAAAGAGCGCGAAAGACTCTAGCGCTTAGAATTCTTTTCTACGTGCGCCTACTGATGAATGAATTTCTGTTACTGCTGCCAAATAAAAAGATAAATGTTCGGAGGAGTTGTGTACAATGACATTGCAGAAGTTAATTGATGGAAATGAAAGGACGAACGGAAGGATGAAGTCAGTTGGATGGTGAACTTTGTTTTTAAATGGAAGATGGCAACATTGTGAATTAGCACTCTCTCGATAATTGGATAGAGAACTATTGTTGAGACGGGTTACCTGATGTCGTTTGTATCTGCAGTCGAGGCAATAGTTCTGTTGGTAATGCATGTGCCTTAATAAACCTCTAAATATTCCAAAGATAGGACTAGAATGAGGGACCCATTGAGGGCCTTGTATTTAAGTGGAGTGGAACCCACCATCTGGTCACACCGCCATGGTGATACTAAATGTAAAACATATACAGAATATTCAGTCTAGTGAGGGGTTTGGACCAGCGAAAACGACGTTTGTGAGGCCATCGTCAGTGGCGAGCTCTACAAAACGACTATAAGTATTTTGTCCAAAATTGATTGACATTGACAGGACATGTGGTTACAACAGGACGGCGCTAAATGCCACACATCTGAAACCGCATGGACTTTCAGCATGAACAATATAAGGGTATGATTATCTCTTGCAGAGGTGACATAAATTCTCCATCAAGGTCGTCTGATTTAGCTCTTTTAGACTTTTACTTTAACTTTAAAAAAATTTACATTAATCAACACAAACCAAAAGATAACACAGTGTAACAGCTAACCTGGGGGGAGGGGGTGGGGGATGAGGTGAGAAATTCCAAGTCAGGATGAAGGTACTAAGTCAGTATAGTAAAACTCCCCAAGGTTTTGGCTTTCTCAGGGCAACATTTTTATGAACTTTTATATTAAATCTTTATCTTGATAATGGTTCGCTTAGTTTTTCAGCTATAACTCAAGAATCGCTGATGATTTCACATTTCATTCTTTAGCAGAATTGTAGCTAAGGCTTAAATAAATAATTTATATTAATATATTTATGTAAAAAAAAGTTGGACAAACTTTATCGATTGAAAACTTCAAAAAGGCGTAAATTTAATTTTTCCCAATAATTCCAAATTAATATGTATATATAGACTGCCCCACCTGTGATAAGTAGAAAACTAGTCATTGCTGATGATATTGAATGACAACCACGACCTAAGTATTGAATTGTACATATGTAGCAAGTTTGCATATGGTACTCGCTACATATGTATGTACAACTTATGAGTAATATTAATTGTATGCGCATTTTATATTAATCATACGCACATCGTTCCAATATTGGGGATTTATGGTTTAATAACACATTACAAAATTTTTCAGCTCATAGATTTGGTACTCAATTCTGAGAACTGTACATGAATGTAGCCCCAAAAAGAAGAAGTTCTGCATCATTCGTTTTGTCAAGTTACATGCCATAATAATTTAATATCGATTTAAAGTTATTAAGTATTGTATAGCGGAATTTGTCACATTTAATGCTCTTTTGTTTGACATTACATAAATTCTATACGGCACATGTGTTGTGCAGTGTAACACAGTAAAACAGTCAATCTCCAAGTCGGGGTGAAGGTGCTAGATCGTGCTCTACAATTCTCGACAATTCTGCTGAAGAATTAAAAGAAAAATCATCAATGATTCTTGAGTTATAGCTGAAAAACTAAGCGAACAAACATCAAGATAAGAACAAGTTTGGCCTAAGAACGCCAAACCCTTTAGCGGTTTCACTACACTGGTCTAGTATCTTCACCCTGACATAGAATTTTTCACCCCCCAGACAATAACCCCGAAAACGATTCATACTGTCATTGTCGAAAAGTTATATGCAATCATACTATGATTTCACTTTGACGAATTATCCAAGAAGTTATTGACTTGCCCTTATATGTATTTCATATAAAATACATACATACAAATTGATTAACAACCATCAACTGCTTATCCCATTTTCATGTTAATGCGAATCGCTTACCATTAGTTTTCCCTTTCAACCATTTCAAAATAATCAAACCAATTTATGGCCACTAATTAAACCTAAAATATCACATGTAGGCTACACGATGTAGCGCCCCGCAACTGCAACTTAAACATTATAAAGAGATTTATTGGAAGTTTTTTTGTCGATCTCTTGTAAATCCGTGGAGAGCAAAAAAGCGAAATCAAAACAGAATTAATTAACTTTTTCCCGAAGGTTTGTTTATTTACATTTTCTAAATAAGATTATGACACACACAGCCACAGCCACAGCCACAGCCACCGCCACTGTCACAGCCACCGTCGTCGTTAAAGCACATTTGGAATTATGGATCTAGAGTGGGAATTACACAGTAAGTGCCTACATGTTTGTGTGCGAGTGCGAGTGCCTGCCTATTCTTGGACCCATTTGTCCCTGTTGCATCGTCGTTTGACTTTAACGATGGCAAGAGCTCTTTTTTTTGTTTAAATGATCTTATGCTCCAATTACTTCCTCCTCTGCAAACTTTAACAATCGCATCGTATCGCATTAAAAATGCATGATGCACAACGCTGCCGCCACCGCCAAGGAGGTGTAGGTGGCACAATGGAGATGACGGTGATGGTTCTGGTGGCGATGGTGATGATAATGACGCTGATGACGGCACTGATGCCGGAATGCATTTGTGGTGTGTGTGTGTGTGCAGCATATGACGAGTGTTTAACTACAGCATCGTATTCTGGTAAACTGCCTACCATAGTGTTGCTGCGACATAATAAGATCTTCTTGAAGGCAACTTATCGCTTGAGCAAGCTCAACATTGCTCAGAGCTCTAAGTGAAATGAAAATTGACGAAATACTACAGCTGCTCACAAGACTGTCAGTCTGTCACATGGTAAGTGATAAAGCGTACGTAGAACAGCGTGGGGTGGTTTGAAAGTTTGAGAAATAAGGGAAATGTTAAAAAATATTCAGGGTTCATATTGGCTCTCTTGCGAACCGCTCTTTTCCTGAAAATTGGCTCTAAGCTCGCGAGCCAAGAGCCACAAAATTTCAAATGAGCTCTAGGCTCGCGAGCCAAGAGCCAGCTCGAGAGCCCATTTGTGGCTCTTGGCTTGCGAGCCAGCTATTGGGCTCTTTGCTCGCGAGCTAAGTATCAAAGTTATGGACTAAAAGTATTTTTTATGCCAAAAAGTACTTTTATTTGCCCAAAAGCAATTTTCGGTTGCACAAAGTACTTTTTTTGCACCAGAGTACTTTTTTGTACCTCAAAATTATTTTTGTTCATAGTTGGTAAAAAGTACTTTATTGTGTACCAAAGTACTTTTTTATGCCAAAAAGTACTTTTATTGGCCCAAAAGCACTTTTCTGTTGCACAAAGTACTTTTTTTGTACCAGAGTACTTTTATTGTACTTTTTGGTACAAAGTACTTTCTTTTGTACCAAAGTAGTTGTTAATGCCAAAAAGTACTTTTATTGGCTCAAAATCACTTTTCTGTTGCACAAAGTACATTTTTTGTACCAGATTTTGTACTTTTTGTTTCAAAAAATTATGTACCAAAAGTACTTTTTTATGCCATAAAGTACTTTTATTGGCCAAATGCACTTTTCTATTGCACAAAGTACTTTTTTGTTGTTCCAGAGAACTTTTTCGTATCAAAAAGTACTTTTATTGTACTTTTTAGTTCACAGTACATTTATTGTACGTTTTGGTACAAAGTACTTTCTTTTGTACCAAAATACTTTTTATGCCAAAAAGTACTTTAACTTTACTGTTGCACAAAGTACTTTTTTGTAACAGAGTACTTTGTTTTTATTATACCTTTTGGTTCATAGTACTTTTATTGTACTTTTTGGTACAAAGTACTTTCTTTTGTACCAAAGTACTTTTATTGGCCCTAAAGGACTTTTCTGTTGCACAAAGTACTTTTTTGTTCTATAGTACTTTTTTGTACCAAAAACAGAAAAGAGCTTTTGGGCCAATATAAGTACACTTTGGCATAAAAATTAACTTTGGTACAAAAGAAAGTACTCTGTACCAAAAAGTACAATAAAAGTACTTTTTGTTCAAAATGCACTCTGGCACAAAAAAGTACTTTGTGCAATAGAGAAGTACTTTTGGGCCAATAAAAGAACTTTTTGGCATAAAAAAGTACTTTGGTACAAAAGAAAGTACTTTGTACAATAAAAGTACTATGAACCAAAAAGTACAATAAAAGTACTTTTTGATACAAAAAAGTACTCTGGAACAACAGAAAAGTACTTTGTGCAACAAAAAAGTGCTTTTGGCCAATAAAAGTACTTTTTGGCATAAAAAAAGTACTTTTGGTACATAATTTTGGAACTTAAATCGAGAGCCAAGAGCCACAAAATTTCAAATGGGCTCTCGAGTTGACTCTTGGCTCGCGAGCCGAGAGCTCATGTGAAATTTTGTGGCTCTTGGCTCGCGAGCCAGCTCATTATTTGGGATCCCGGCTCGCAAGCCGAGGGCTCATTTGAAATTTTGTGGCTCTTTGCTCGCGAGTCTAGAGCTCTTTTGCAGTTTTGAGGCTCCTGGCTCACTAGCCGTGAGCCGAAAAGAGCGACCCACTACGTACTCTGAAAATATTAGAATGTTTGTCACTTTGATGTTTACCTGAAAGTTTCGACCACTAAGGCATAGTTCATGATATATAATTGGCAGTATGAGTACTTAATGATAGTATTCAAAATCTTTTGTATTTGGTATTTGTCATGTTTATGTATTGAAAGATTTTGGATATTAATTTAAAGTTTTAAACTTCTATTCTCTATAATTCGACTAAAATCTTTAGTCATCTTCAGAAAATTATTGAAATTTTTATAAAAACATAAGAAGTACCGTCTTGCATAAGTATTTTTTAACTACTTTTATAATCTATAATCCTTATATTAAATGTTTATTTTAGTAATATTAGTAATATTACTACCCTCGTACACATAAAAAATCTCTTTGCATTTTTTCTTCCTTTTGTCTTCTGTCTTACTTCTTTAATATAAAGTGTCATAGAATATTCATATGTATGAATAACAAAGTGATAGTTGTTTATGTTCATGACTTGTTGTTGTTGCTGTTGTTGTTGTTGTTCTATAGTTAAACTTAATTCAACTATTTAAGCATTTAGTTAATATTCAATTAGTTAAGAATTTGTACTAATTCTATTTATGACTTTTAGTTTAGTTTACAAAAATTCTTTGTCACTCATTCGTCAGCCCCTACACATGTGTTAGTTGGGCGTTTAAATGAAAAATTAACATCCGTTTTAAGTGATATGCACATATTCAAATGAGTGGAGAAAAGTCTCTCAACCTAAAAGTAGTTTCAGTAGGTTATGGAACTTTGTATGTCCGTCCGCTGTGTCAATTAAAAGTTATGAGAAAGTAAGTGGTCATTTTGTGAGAATATTATACGTGTGTCGGTGTTCAAGACACAAAACCATACAGAAGTGTGGTTGGGGTCATAAAAGTTAGCACAATTTCTCATACTCTTATGGGAGGGCACATAAATATGTTTATTTATCGTATATAAACTTTATTTTGTTTCTCATTTTATATTTATAGTGAATTTGTTTTGTAATCCTCTTATAACTTTATATATATGTACGTATAGATGTGTTAAATATTATAAACAAACAAAATATGTTTTTCAACAGATTCACGCCGATTCCAAAGTGCAGCGGGACTGTCTCAGCCTCATTAGTAAATATAGAGTTCTTCCTCGAATATTCCACAATTCGTATCCACCCGAATATTTCCGTATAAAATAAGTTTTGAAATAACACAGTTACATCAGGAGAAGGAAACAAATACTGCAGTAACGTCTGCAAAAGATAATCAAAAAATTACATCGTTCATGCAGAAAGTCTATCTTGGCTTCAGTTGTATGGAACCACATATCGTGCCTGTCCATATCAATCAATTTGGGTCAAAATACTTATAGTCGTTTTGATGAGCTCGCCACTGACGGTGGTAGCCTCACAAATGTCGTTTTCGAAAAAGTATGTATCTATAACACCACCGGCCCAAAATCCGCAATAGACTGAATATTCTGCATGTTTTATCCATCTAGTACCAACATGACAGTCTGACCAGATGGAGGGTCTGACCTAGAATATAAAATATTGCCACTGCTAAGGCCCTCCTCATTCTTATCCTATCCTTGGTATAATTAGAGGTTTATAAAGGCACATGCACCAGAACTATTGTAAGTCGTAGTCACGTCGAATCTTTGTCGTTTTTCAAATTTGGCTGATGTAATTTTTGAGACTGAAACCTGACTGTTTTTGCTCCAATTAATGTTCTTATTCATCAGATGATGAAAAATCTCAACACTGTAGACTTCTGTTAATTATTAATAATTTTATTAATATAAAAAAAACGTGTCGAAAGTCGACTACGACATAAGTAATAAGGGGGATTGCCTCGTTTGCAAACGGCATTCAGGAATTTGTATCTCATCTCAATATTAGTTCTCTACCTAATTATCGAAAGAGTTCTATCTCACAATGTTGCCATCTTCCAGCTAGGAACAAAGTTCACAATCCAACTGGCTTTATCCCTTCGTGTTGCAATCTTATTTCGATCAATCAACTTGATGCAAGTTTAGTCCAACTCCACCGAATACTCATCTTCTAATTAAGCAGCAACAACAGATATTCATCCCTACACAAGAAGCCGCAAGTAGAAAAGTATTCTTAGCGCTTCGGTCTTTTGCGCTTCTTAGATGATTCGTCACACCAAGCTTAGATAACAGGTCTTTCATCTTATCCATCCATTGTAATTTTGGTCCACCTCTCCTGTGAGGACCATCGAGTTTATTGCCAAAAAACTTTTCATGCCGGAGCATTTTCATCCATTCGTAAAACATGCCCTAGCCATCGCATTCGGTCAATTCGATGTCATTATACAGCTCATTCGGCGACGGTACTCGTCGTTAACGATGATGGGACCAAATGTATGGCGAATTGTTTTTGTCTCGAAAACTTTCAGAATAGTTTCATCTGCCTGCGTCCTTACCCAGGTTTCTGCGCTGTAGAGCAAGACAGGTAGAAACAGAGTCTGGTAGAGTTGGATCATTGTTCTTCGAGAGAGTGCTTTGTGCTTAGCGCGCATTAGCAGAGGTTTGCAATCAATATTCATCTCTTGATTTCCAGGCCGACATTATTATTTTTGTTTACAGCAAAGCCAAGATAGACAAAATCATCTACCACTACAATGTTATAGTTGTCAACGTTCACGCAGTGTCCCAAACAAGAAGACACATTGTATGTTGAAACAAATAACTTTGTTTTTTCCTCATTAATCAGCAGACCCATTTCTGCCGACTGTTTTTCAATGCTTGTAAAGGCTGCAGTAACACCCCGCTGTCCTAGGCCAATGATATCTATATCAACGTCATACGTGAGCGGCATGTGACTTTTGTTAAAGATACTAGTACTAGTTGTGTTAACTGCGGCCTTCCGCTTGATCATCTCCATTATGAAGTTAAAGGGATCGCATGACAGGCTATCGCTTTGTCTAATACCTCGCTTGGCAGAAAATGGCTCCGCCAGATTTTTGCTTATTTTTACTAAAGGCTTCGTGTCGTATCAGCTTTGTGGGTATATCAAACTCAGTCATAGCATCTTATAATTTCTGTCAGATCTAAAGCCACAATAATAAGGACCAATCATGTTCCATAAGATAGGCTTTAGTTTTTCTCATAAAAAACTAAACAGGACCCTATAAACGATGGGTAAAAGGCTGAACTCGCTATAGTTGGCATATACACTTGGATCGCCTTTCTTAAGCACATGACATAAAACACTTGATATCCAAACATGGCTACCTTGAGCCACATCGTGTTTATCATCTGGTACATGCTTGTCGCTAGCTCATCACCGCTGGCTTTAAAAAGCTTTTCACCGCTGGCTTTATACCGTGCAATTGCCGTGCTGATTTCGTTTTGGCTCGCTGATGGACAGTCTACGCTGTCGTATATGAATGGCGTGAATTCGTCACATACTGCCTTCGGAAACGATCAGACAACGAATATGTTTCCGCCATATTTGCATCACATCTGAATGTCCGTGACCAGATTTCTAAAATTGCTGTTAGAAAATAAAGGCAGCTAAGGCTTTCATATGAATATGGGTGGTTTCCCGCCTATTTCAAAGTGAGATGCCAATCTTTTTCAAGATGAGATTCCAACAACTGTAAGCTACTTTTTGCGATTGAACCCTTTGTTTTAGGAGATAACTAAGTGAGATTCCAACCTATTTCAAGAGATTACTACTGTATCTTAGTGATTTTCCATTTATGGTGTTCACAAACTTAGCTCCTTTTTGCGATTGAACACTTAGTTTAGCAGATAACTGCACTGTAACATTTTCGTAGGAATATCGATGGTTCCAAAAACCCATTTTAAAGTGCAATTTCTACTAATGAACACGGACATGCTGACACTTTTATAGTCTTTCAGATATATAAATATAGTAAGAGATTTGTTTTTTAGGAAAAAGTACAATTCCACCAATCTGTAATTTCGGAGCAAAACAAAGTCTGCCGGTTTAATTAGTAATTAACATAACAAAATTTGTGAACTCAATGAGTTTAGTTCTAACTAAAGTATTATTTCTGTAAAAAAATTAAAATAAAATAACAAGATTCACTACTTGTCAACTGTAATCTTAATAGAAAATGGTTTCTACTCTGTAATTAAGAAAAGAAACTTGTGAAATATCGGATTTTTATTCACTACGTTTAATAATATTTTTTTCTTTTTTAGTATAATATAATTAGTTTAAAGAAATTTTGACTAATTTTCCCCGTTTTTGTTTTCTCTTTTTCTCTCTCAGATTGTCCTCCATCCAACACCAGTACACATTGTTTACGCTGCAACAGCGAGGGCTGAATCAAATGACCCGTCTACTTGGTCACAGGAAATCCTGCAATATGTGGAACGCTTTTTGATCAACTGGCCGAATAAACATCGATGAAAAATTACTTTTCAAAAACATTCGAGTTCTCCAGCGAACAAAACTCATCCCAGATTGTTCCACTACAAAAAAACCCAAATTGTGCAAGGACCAAGAACAAAAGTTTATGATATACCAACATCGCAAAATACATCAATAACACCAGCAGGCGCCATCTATAGGAGGAAGCTGGCGGTTAAAACACAAAAGCAACAACTAGCAATCCTTATCATAAACCTTGCATCTACAAAAAGGAACAAAAAACCGAGTTGCCATAAAAATTATAATTTTTTTAAAATAAACCAAAAAAATTATGCTCACTGTTAGTAAGGAATCAGCTTTTTCCAGTGTGCGGATATTTGATCACTTGGTTTGATATTGTTTAGTTGCCGTATATGACGTATTCTCAAAAAAAAAATTTTAACTAAAATCCAAATTTTGGCAAGGGTTAACCTTTTTTTATTGCACAAAAATATTTTTTTGTGAATTTCGCCGCTGCGTCTTTCGTTTCTGATAGTGCTTTAATAACACTGTGGAACATTTTTGGGATTATTGTCTGGGGAGTGAGAAATTCCAAGTAAGGGTGATGGTACTAGGTCAGTATAGAAAAACCCTCAAAGGGTTTGGCGTTCGTATATGTCAGTTTTTTTTATGACATTTTAAATTTTTTCCTTATCTTGATGTTTTTTCGCTTAGTTGTACCATTTTGGCAAAAACGTAGTTTAACATAACTCGAGAACCACTTGTCCGATTTTGTTGAAACAAATTTATAAAAATTAAGAATTACAATTTCTTTAATCTGTTCATATAACGTTTTTCTATATAAGCAACAATTTCCTTTTTCCATTCATCAAATGATTTTGAACTGGTTTTATTTTGTAACAGTTACAATAAAACTGTTGTACTACATGGCGTATGATTTAAGTGGAATATTACTTATGATATTCATACGCCACAATATAACAATATAACAAATGAGCCTAAAACGTGAGATATTTACCTATATGATAGATAAAATTTAAAATGTCATAAAAAAAAACTGACACATACGAACGCCCTGACCTAGTACCATTACCCTGACTTGGAATTTCTCACCCCCCAGATTGGCTGTTGTACTGTGTAATGTAATAATTTGATATGATAATAGGGCTCAGCTGTTTTGGTATAAATTGAATAAATCGAACGTTTTGGCAGTCTATGTAATTTAAAACCAATGCAAATTTTTTATCAGATATCCAAATATTGGCATCCTAACATTTTTATGCACAAAATATTTTTCTGCGAATTTCGCCGCAGTGGCTTTGATTTTAGAAAGTGATTTGAAAATGTTATAATTTGATATCAGTTTAAGGGTATTTGCTATTTCAGATTTACTATTTAGGATCAGTTCAAAATCAGGTTTATGTAATTTTTTTAACCTACTCACAACATTTAAATACAAAATAAACTTCGACTCTAAAACATTTGATTCAAACTCCTCTCGAGAGACGTTTAAACTAGCTTTCAGTTGGTGTGTTTGCCTTTGGTAGATCAACCAGTTTTGGTATAAATAAGAAGCGAAATTTCGACCAGTTATGATCAACCTTTCTTCGTTCCAGAACTTAGCAATGCCTTTATAATAGTTAAACTATAATTGAATAAGCCTTAATGTATGCTATACTCGGATGCCGGTTACGTTGTAATCGAATAAGAACAAATAGTCGTAGACAACAACCTACTAATAAAACTGTGACATGTAGATGGCACAGCTGTATTTAATATAAATTTTTGTACAGTTGTATTGCATTTTATACAGTACATTTTCAAATGAATTCAACAATATTGTAGATGGTGTCTACTACACAGAAATGACAGTTGGTGATAATTTTATAACTGCATATCACAAATTACAAAAATCATTTACAGATTTGTTGTGGGTGTTATACACAACAAAGACTTCGTCAGATTGCAAAGGAAGGCTTCATATCAATAGCGCTCTCATTTTTGAAGAATTATCTAAAGAAACTGTACAAAAAAAGTATTGTATGGCCAAAAATTCTAAATTTGTAAAATATGTTAAGGCAGAGAAAGTCTACAAATTGGCTTGAAAACTTAACATGAAATAAGTGTGGAGACTAAACTAGACATATCGAATAGAAAAGTGTATATTACCCGATCAAATTGATCAAGAATTTGTTTAGTTAATCAATATTTAGTATTTGGCTCTGCTCGCTATTCTATGGCGCGGAAATAATTCCCAGGAAAAGAAAGACAATTTATAAGCATTACTATATATTATACTAGCTGACAGTAACATATAAAATATATTTTATTCTTATATTTTTTCATTGAAATTTCCTTAAGCAATAATAAGATTAGTTTAACAAACGCTGCCAGATGTCTGTTTTCTCTCATCTATAAAATTTCGGACGGAACATACCAATATCAGTAAATACTGAACAAAATTTGAACTATGTGGCCTTCAGATAACAACAAAGGAAAAGCGACCTGAACAAACTGCTCCAATTTTATTTTTTATGATATTTTATGATATTTTTGTATTAAAAATAAATATACTACAATACAGCACCACAGTATCTCTCGGAGCATCGTCTGCTACAACAACCAATTAATTTTAGCTTCGTGTACACTCCCACTCCTACAGTATATGAAAGGTTAATCATAACTGGTCGAATTTTTGCTTTTTCCAAATTATGTTAAAACTGGTTGACCTACCAGAAGAAAATATATACGAACTGAAAGCTAGTTTAAAAGTCTCTCGATAGGAGTTTAAATCAAATTATTAAGAGTCGGAAGTATAATTTGTATTTAACCGTTAAGAATAGGTTCAAAAAATTACATAAACCTCATTTAATTCTGATTCCAAATAGTAATGAACCTTAAACTCATGACAAGTTATTACATTTTATAAGCACTATCTAAAATCAAAGCCGACGCGGCGAAATTCGCTGAAAAATATTTTTATGGAAATAAATATATAGGTTAACCCCTTGCCAAAATCTGGATTTTTTTATAAAAATTTTTATTAGTTTTAAATGGCATAGACTGCTAAAATATAATCATTTGAGTAAGATAAAGTAGTTCATTTATCGTTTTTGTCAAGAAATCTTTATATTTAAGACCTCCAAATGTCAATGAAACTTGGTCGATTTTTCGCTTTTTTCAATTTATATCATAACAGGTGGGTCCACCAAAATACATATCAAATTATTAAATTTTTAAAGCACTACCTAAAAACACAAGCGCTGCGGTGAAATTCGAAGAAAAATATTTTTGTACATAAAAATGCCAAAATTTGGATTTTTGACAAAAATTTTCTTTGTTTTTAAATGGCATAGACTGCTGAAATATGATCAATTGAATATTGTAAATTTATTAATTTATCGTTTTTGTCAAAAAATCAACATAATAAAGTCGTTCTAAAACTGGTCGAATTTTCGCTTTATTCAATTTATACCAAAACACGTGGGCCCACGATAGATAAAAGTCATATCAAATTATTGCATTTTAAAAGTACTATCCGAAACCAAATAAGCTGCGGCGAAATTCGAAGAAAAATATTTTTGTTCAAAAAAATATATAGGTTAACCCCTTGTCAAAATTTGGATTTTTGGTAAAAAATTTTTTTTTGTTTTAAATGGCTTAGACTGCTAAAAATGAGTATTATAAAGTAATTAATTTATCGGTTTTGTCAAGAAATCAGCATAATAAAGTCGTTCTAAAACTGGTCGAATTTTCGTTTTATTTAATTTATACCAAAACAGATGGGTCTGGTATATGGAAAAGTCATAATAAATTATTAAATTTTTGAAGCACTATCTAAAAACACAATCGCTGCGGCGAAATTCGCAGAAAAAATTTTTGTACAAAAAAATGTATAGGGTCGTTCTAAAACTGGCCAATTCTAACCCCTTGCCAATTTTTTGGATTTTTGATAAAAATTTTCTTTGGTTTTAAATGGCAGAGACTGCTAAAAATATGATCATTTGAGTAAAACAAAGTAGTTCATTTATAGTTTTTGTCAAAAATCAGCCTAATAAAGACGTTCAAAAGTGAATGAAAACTGGTCGAATTTTCGCATTATTCAATTTATACCAAAACTAATGGGCCCACTATAGGTAAAAGTCATATCAAATTATTACATGTTTGGAGCACTATCCGAAACCACGGCTGCTGTGGCAAAATTCGCCAAAAAATATTTTTGTGCAAAAAAATATATAGGTTAACCCCTTGCCAAAATTGGGAGTTTTGATAAAAATTTTCTTTGGTTTTTAAATGGCATAGACTGCTAAAACATAGTCTTTGAGCATTATAAGATTATTAATTAATCGTTTTTGTTAAGAAATCAGCATAATAAATAAGTTCAAAAGTGAATGAAAACTAGTCGAATTTTTGCTTTATTCAATTTATGCCACAACAAGTGGGCCCACGATAGGCAAAAGTCACATGAAATTATTAGATTCTTGGAGTACTATCCGAAAAGACAGCTGCTGTGGCGAATTTCGCAGAAAAAATTTTTGTGCAAAAAAATATATGGGTTTACTAACTAACCCCTTGCCAAAATTTGAATTTTTCATAAAAATTTTCTTTGGTTTTAAATGGCATGGACTGCTGAAATATCATCAATGCAGTAATATAAAGTGATTAATTGATCATTTTTGTCAAGAAATCAGTATAATAAAGTCGTTCTAAAACTGGTCGAATTTTTGGCTTTCTTCAATTTATACCGTAACAGGTGGGCCTACGATAGGCCAAAGTCATAACAAATTATTACATTTTGGTAGCACTATTGGAAACAGAAGCCTCTGCAGCGATATTCGCAGAAAAATATTTTTGTACAAAAAAATTTATAGGTTAACTAACCCCTTGCCAAATTTTTGGATTTTTGATAAAACATTTCTTTTGTTTTAAATTACAAAGATTGCTAAAATATGATCATTTTAGTCTAATAAAGTAATTAATTTATTGTTATTGTCTAAAAATCTGCATAAAAAAGTCCATGAAAACTGGTCGAATTTTCGCTTTTCTTAAATTTTTACCAAAACACGTGGGCCCGTGATAGGCAAAAGTCGTATGAAATTATTAGATTTTTGAAGCACTATCTATCAAATTTGATCAATTGCGTATTAAAAATTAATTAATTTATTGTTTTTCCAAGAAATCAATACAATAAAGTCGTTCTAAAACTGGTCGAATTTTAGTTTTATTCAATTCATACTTAAATAGATGGGCCCACGATATGTTAAAGTCATATCAAATTATTATATTTTTGAAGCGTTATCTGACACCAAAGCCACAGTGACGAAATTCGGCAAAAAATATTTTTGTGCCAAAAAATGTATAGGTTAACTCCTTGCCAAAATTTGAATTTGAAAATGTTCCTTTCCTTTAAATGACTTAGACTGCTAAAACAGCATCAATTGAGTAATATGAAGTGATTAATTTATCATTTTTGCCAAGGAATCAGTATGATAAAGTCGTTCTAAAACTGGTCGAATTTTCGTTTTATTCAATTTATACCAAAACAAGTGGGCCCACAATAGGTTAAAGTCAGATCAAATTATTACATTTGTGGAGCACTATCTAAAATCAATGCCAGTGCGACGAAATTCGCAGAAAAATATTTTTGTGCCAAAAAATGTATAGGTTAACCCCTTGCCAAAATTTGAATTTTTGATTAAAATTTTTTTTGCTTTATATGGAATGGACTGCTAAAATATGACCACTTGAGTGTAATAAAGTAATTAATAAAACTTTTTTGTCAAGAAATCAGTAGAATAAAGACATTCAAAAGTCAATGAAAACTGGTCGAATTTACGAATTTTATAAATTTGCAACAAAAGAAACCCCATAGTAGTAAAACACATTAATCTGGATTATTATATAAAAAAATATCATATGCATTTTTATTGGTTTAATATTCCTGATGTACATACACAAAGATGCAATTACTAGATGTACACACTTTATATTAAAATTCTGAAATTTCAATAAGGGAAAGTATAACACACTTTCCCCCAATGAACATTGGCGAATTTTGCACAAATTCTAAAACTACACGACTAAGGACTAAAGAACTAAACGCGAACAAAAAAAATACTTAAGTAATAGTAATAATAATTAAAATATCAATAGATTTGCGCTCATTTGGAAGATGAATGAATATATTATACAAAATACGATAATAATAAAAATAATAGTAATAAGACAACGTTTCATTAAAACTTATCAACGTGATATATTATATGAATATGAACAATGTAAATGTCAAGAGAATAAAATGCAAGAGAAAACTATATCAAAATTATTTATAAACACAAGATAAAAAAATAAGTTTTGAAACGATGAACGTTAGAAATTGCAACTTAAAAAATGATGATGATAAGGATGAAAATGTTACTAAAACTAAGGTAAAGATTACTTACTAAATTTTAATACAATTTTGATCGTATCGGTTATGTGGAAGATATATGTTTTCTTTTGTTTCGGTTTTTTTTCTAAACGAATTACGGCAACAAAGTTTGATATGATCACTTAAAGCCAATCAAAGGATAGGGCGACGGGAAAAAAACGCTTATACTATAGAAAAGATAAAGCATTTTAGACTCCTTTCCCCATTTCCGTGTTAAAACTAAAGTAAAGCTTACAAAACAAAGACTGACATATAACAAATCTATAGTTAAGTTAAAATGTTAAATGTTTGTTCTACAAAATTTGCTTATAAGATTAAGAAAAAATAATAATAATTATAATAAAAATAATTCTACTTAGATATTGCTTACTATATTGCTAATTATAATACATTTATAGTATACAGTTATCCACAGGTATATCTGTATATATATGTTATATTTTCTTAAATGTGTTTATTTTTTTTTTTGTATGAACATTGATGATAATTTGAGTTTTATTTTAACAAAACTTATGCACACAAGAGTTCGAAATATAGGTAAATAAAATACCATTTTTTTTTATGAAATTATGAGTTTTTTTATAAATGTAATTTTTAAGTTTTGTTTTTTTTTCACTTAGACACCTTTCTTTTTCTTATTTGTTTGCCTTAACAACAATATGTCTTTGTATCTTAGTCGTCGCAATCAACGTGTTTTTATGATTTCAATTTGTGTAAGAGTTGACTCTTTGGTCCAATAATTTCTGACGTTTTTTTTTATTATTTTTCTTAATTCACAATATTATTATTATCATTTAGTATATTGAATTAATACAACAACCATATTGACATAGACAATTATTAATTAAATAATTAAGCGATGTACATGACTTGGATTAATTGACTGTTGACGTGTTACCATATTTCCATTCTCGCCTATAGATATAGTACTGGTATTGTTGTTGTTGTTGTTCTTATTATTTACATTATTATTGATGGGAGAACTGCTGCCCACATGCAGCAGTGACGTTGTGGCCTTAACACGTCGATGTAGACCACGTTTACCCTGGAAAGATGGACAAGCGAGAGAAAGAAGAGAAAGTTTAGTAAAAGGCTAAAATTAAACAAAGAAAAACAAAAATATTTATATGAATTTTAAGAGGTAAATGAGACTTTTTAGCATGCTTTTATAACAGTTTGTATAATAGTAATAAATAATTTGTACAGGCAATAAAATTAAGTTAACTATTTGACAGTATAACAGTTTTTTTGCGAAAGACATAAGGTGTTTTTTGGGAATTAGTTTTTTAGTGCTTGATAAAGTTTTATTAGTTTCTCTTTGAAACATTTTGAGTTGCATGGCAGTCAGTATAACAGTTTTTACAACAAATACAATTGTCGTTTAAAAAAGTTTGTTATAAAACAAAAACAAAATTTTTACGAAAACAAATTCTGATGTACAAATCAGTAATATTTTTTATTTAAGGAGTAACTAGTGTGCAGTATAACAGTTTTGTTTTGCGAAGCATATAAGGAATTGTGTTCCTTAGCATATAAAAACATTTTACTTCAGTGATCTGTGTAAATAAATTATCGTATGAAATGTTCTTAGTAGAACATTTTTTTATAACAGTTGAATTGTTCATTTGAGCGATCCTATAGAAAAATTCTTTAGTTCGAACCAATTTTTTTGTATACACATTTTTGTTAACTAAAGTTGCTGTAGTATTTAAAAATTCGGTATAACTGTTGTAAATATGGTTTGTAAACGACCATGACGCGTATATGCCATGATCTTTGTTTAGACTTCGTTGTAATTCCACACACTGTTGGACTTTGTCATATTGAATTTGTAAACTTCAGTATAATAGTTCGTGCTATAATTTTGTGTAGAATAAGTTTGTTTAACAGCTTAACTTGTGTGCAAAGCAAAAAATTTTTGTATAAACTTTTCCGTTAAGAAAAGTTGCTGTAGAACGGCCTTGGCACGATAATGCTTTTCCAGCGTAATATTTTACAATTCTGTATAACAGTTGTAAATACGGTTTGTAAACGACCATGATACGTATATGCCATGATCTTGGGTTCAATACTCGTACAGAGAAAAAGTTTAAATTGGAACGACATTTTTTCAAGATTCATTAATTGTATAACAGTTAATACTAAGTTGTATAACAGTTTTGTTAAAACTTCGCTTTGATTCCACACAATGTTGCAAGTCCGTCCATTATCATATAGAATTTGTAAACTCCAGTATAACAGTTAGTGCGATAATTTTGTGTAGAATAAGTTTGTATAACAGCTAAACTATGTTGTATTTTAAAAAGTTTTTTATCGATAATTTTTCGATTAAACATTTATTTGTATTCGGGTAATGTTCAAAGCTAATATTAAGCTGTATAACAGTTATTTTTGTTTAAACTTCGTTTTAATGTTAGTCCGTCCGTGTAATTTGTAAACTCCAGTATAACAGTAAGCGCGAGTATTTTGTATAGGATAAATTAATATAACAGTTTAACCATGTTTGCAAAGCAAACAATTTTATTTAAAAATGTTTTCTATCAATCGTTTGTCTACATAAAATGTATTTGTATTACGGTTTATGTTCAAAGATGTTGTATAACAGTTCATGTAGCAACTGATATACAATAAAAGTGGTTGTAATAAAATTCAGAGCAACAAATTTGTATAACAGAATAAAAATTTTCGCGAAATATTGTATTTGGTAAAATTGTATAACAGTTTGTGGTATGTGGAATTGTGGAAATTCTACAGACCATTTGCCATTTAAAAATGATTCGTTACATAAACAAAATTATTTAATGTAATAATAATATTTTAGAACAGGTTTTGAACGAAAAATGCTAGTATAACAGCTTAACTAAGTTTGCAAAGCAAATAATTTTATTTGAAATTGTTTTCTATCGATAATTTATTGAGCAAAACTATATAAAAATGTTTGTAATGACAAGCAGAGCAACAAATTTATATAACAGTTTGTGCAAAATGTTGTATTTTGTAATGTTGTATAACAGTTTGTGGTATTGTAGGAATTATACAGACCAGTTGCCCTGAACAGGACAGTTTTCGTACGAAATATGTTTATAAAATGCAACTTATTATCAAACAGTATAACAGTGTAAAAGTATAACTGTATAACAATTAAACGTATTACATTTCTTTGATAAATGTTTTCTCTCTATTTGGCAATGTTTTATAACAGTTTGTGGTATTGTAGGAATTATAGGGATCAGTTGCCCTTAACAGGACAGTTTTCGTACGAAATATGTTTATAAAATTCAACTTATTATCAAGCATACTGCTGCAGTGTAAAAGTATAACTGTATAACAATTAAACGTATTACATTTTTTTGATAAATGTTTTGTCTCTGAACATATTTATTTGCATTGCGGGTTATGTTTAACAATGCTGTATATAAATTCGTATAACAACTGTTATACAAAAAAAGTTGTTGTAATGTGATGCAGAGCAACAAATTTTGTTTGAAAATTTTGACTTTGACAATTTGAGACCAAAAAATTATTTGTAATATGAGGTCTGTTTAAAGCCATATCCCATACTGGTGAGCAGTATAACAGTTATTTCTGCGAAACACGTTAGATTTTACTTTAGAATAAAAAAAAATAAACAGCTGTTACTTGAATCATTTCAAGTAGTATAACAGTTTGTATAACAGTTTATGATAAGTATTGTGGTATTTGTTCCCCACATACATATGTATATAGTTGTCATTTAAATAAACATTTTGAACAAAAAAATTAGAAAAAATTTAATAGACAATTAAAAATCCGAATAGATTTTCTATTAAAATGTTTTAGTTTAGAACAGTTTACTTATTGAAAATTATTCACAAAGATCGTCTTGCGTTTAGAAGAATTCCTATACAAGTCTTACGAATAATTTCTCATTTAATCTTGTGTAAGATTTTATAGTTTATTTTATGTTGGTGAGAAGTATAACAGTTTTATGAAAAAACTCATTTGATTTTATTTGAAAAATATTGATACGACTGAGATACATTTAAATAGTTGCTACTGGAAAGATGTCCAGTTGTATGACAGTTTGTATAACAGTTTATATAACAGTTTATATAACAGATTAAACGGAACTTGTATCTGCATTCGTTACAAAACAAAATTAGTTATTGTTTGAAAAGTATTTTATAAAACAAATTATCGACAGCTTTACAATAGCTTATTAGTTTTTAACGAGCAATGAAAAACACATTCAACTTTCTGTGCAAAATATTTGTTAGTTACTGCTCGCACGTTAATAATTGCTACATTTATTTTGTATGCAAGTTTTTATAAGAAGTATCTCCATGTATAACAGTTCCATCATTTCGAATTGAAGTATTAGATGACTCAGTTAGAATGTTCTTTAAGAAATTTCCTTGTACTATCAAAAGTGCTCCCTATTGTTACTTAGAATACAACGTATATAAACTTTTTTCAATGTAATTCCTCACCTGTCTCTTGTTCGATGCTTTGGACTCTTCTATCAGATTATTTGGCACTTGGAATAGTGATTCACCCCGGGTTATCAGCACATTCGTAAGGCGACAACATTGAGCCGCCATCTTCACTTGATCTTCTATGCTATTCTTATCAATGGGATGCACAAAACGCGGCGGAAAGAATGATGGCGCTATTATCGTGGCCACATTGTGCAGATTCATTTTGTTCAAATCCTTTTGATCGATCACATTGTTGAGGAAGCGCAGCAGAGTGCGCAGCGTGTTGCGATTTTCGTGCGGCAACATTTGGCAAATGATGGCCAAAGCTTTGGCTTGATCTGTGGGCGGGAGAGCATGACACTGATAGAACAACTGTATGAGTTCGTTGGTGAGCAGGGGCTGGGGTAGTTCGCGCAGCCAACGTTTGAGCAGAGCACTCAAATCGTGGACACTAGCGGAGCTCAAGAGCTGTTGGAATTTTTTTGGTTTTTGATAGAAACTCGATTCAAGTTCTTGGTAAAGTAATTCAGTCTAAAAAAAGAGAGAGAATTAACATAATGTTTTATTATGGCTAGTATGAGGGACCATTCATTACCTTTTGTTTATGTCCTGCGACACGTAGAATACCTTCTTCACGGGCACCGCGTTTGCTCAATTCATCCAATAGCCCCTCCAAGAATAAAGGCACCAATGTTGAATCCGTACCGGTGATCTGTTGATCGCGTCGTATCAGAGCGTTTAGAGAGACGCCAAAGAGGTGACCCTCCTCTTTGCGGCGACGCTTTACGGGTTTCCGTTTATCCAATTGGACATGATTGCGATCGAATACAGAAGCTAATTCCAACCAGAATAAAGGTTGTAAACGCTTCAATTCGGTTTCGTTAATTGTATCAATGTCGGAGTAAAATTCCAATGATAAATCACTGCTATCGACAGTATCCTACAAAATAAAAAAAAATTGATTAAGCATAAGACAAAGAGAGTATGAAAAGGGACTAAGAAAACTTACCACTCCATCTTGACTAGAGGTCTCACGGCACATACTCTCAAAACTTATACCATCCCGGGATGAGGGTGAATTCTGTACACTTTGTGGCGGTGTATCCAAATGGATTTTATTTAAAATCTTTTGAGGCGATGTTTCCGGCGATGATGAATTCGATAATCTATTGTGATTGGAAAGACATTCATCACTCGAATCACCCGAGGAGGTGTTGTTATCACTCTGCGAATCCTGGGTCATCATTTCACCGCGGGCGCGTCTGTAATTGATATTTATAATATATTTTCAAAATATGTACTTAATTTTCAAGAATTCTCATACTTACCCCACGGAACATGAAGGATCCGAACCCGAACGAATCCTATTTCTGGGAATGTGTATAGTTCCAATGCGAGAAAATCCCAATAGTTCAATGCCCTCGGCCGAGTACATAGGAATATCACAGCGCACATGATTGCCTCTAAAGATATCGGTAGAACCTTTGAGGGGAGCACTTGGTGTACGACGTAGTTTTTGCTTTAGATTTTTACCCAAAAACAAAGGCGAATGACCATTTCCATTGTCCGTGGCATTACTGTGATCAAATATGCTGACAAAGCTGGGTCTAAACGCAACAGGAAACAGAGACGACAAAAACATGAATGTACACGAAAAAAATATACAAAATTTTGTAGGAGATACAAGAAAAAATTTGGGGTAGATTAAAATTAATATACATATACAAATCGTATGACAGAAAAGACATTAGCAAAGAATAAATAAAAACAAAATAATATTTTTGAGAGAGAGTTTTAAAAGGTGGTTTAATTCGTCAGTCGTTCGTTGAGAGACAAGTACTCAAAACACCGTAGTATTAAACAAGAAGTGGCCGGCCTTGGTGTAGTGGTAAGAACACGCGACTACCCGGCTCTAGTCATCTACATTTTTCTTTCATGACCAGCCCCCTCGATGTTGTCGACAGCAGCTTCGCAGTATAGTGTCGAGTCAATCGACATGTCTAGTACAAAATAAACAAGTAGGTGCCGTTTGTTGTGAATCTAATTTAGAAAATGTGTTAATTCACAACAACGCGAGAAGCTCTCCTTATACCTTATTCATGGGGTGTAAAGGGAAATTAAGTTAAACAAGTTAAACAAGGGAGGGTGTTCTATGGATTTGACTCCATCATCCTGCGTGTCTACAAAAGCGACGACAAAAAAAACTTTAGCTCAAGAGAGCTCCAACATCGAAGACGACAAAACGGCGTGTCCATCTGTCAATGAAGAAAATAACCTGGTGTCCAGCCTGTCGGGCGAATTCCTTGGCAAGATGAACGTAGCAGTAGATGAGGACGACCTCTTGGAATCTGATGACGACCCAGAGGACGATAACATAACTGTCGTCCACTGCGACTAATTGTAGTGAAGGTCACACAAATTAACCCTCACCATTCAAAAAGCGACGTGAGCCGCTTTACTCCTCTGAATAACATCAGCTACGGAGGAGATTATATACATCCAAGAGCCATGTATAAATAAAGACCCTGTCTCAGACATCAACCTAAGGGGTGAATCGCTTTTCAACTTTATTATTGAGAACAAACTAACAGTAGTTAACAGGGGTAACGAGCCCACTTTTATTGCCACTAACATAAAAGGAATTCTAGATTTTACACTTATTAACGATAAATACTCGAACATGGTCAGTAATTGGAGGGTATCAACAGATTGCTCGTTTTCTGACAATCTATATATCGACGTTGACCTATCGTTCGAAGTTGATTTCGAAGATAATAGGGTTGTAGAGAGCAAATTACCCAGTTAAGTCCACAATGGACTCCACGGTTAAAATATTAACTAACGTCTTAAATATGGCAAGGGAAAAATCCTGCAGCATACCTGAATGCAGATATTGCGGCAAAACGCAGGGAATGCAGGAAACTATTCAACAAGGCGAAAAGAGATGGCGACTGGAGCGCATATAAGTTTTCAGTTTACAGTTTCAAGAACCTGATCAGGAAGGCCAAAAGGCAGTCATGGAGAAAATTCTGCAGTAATGTAGAAAGCTCTTCCGAAACTAGTCGGCTACGTAAGATCTAATCCTTGAATTCAACAATACCATAGAAACTCTGGAAGTGCTGATGGAAGCACGCTTCCCAGGTTGTCGGGAAAGTGACTACCAGTATATGGAAAACTCGGTCGGCCATAACTTTGATATGTCAGACATACCGATTACCGAACACCGAATTCAATGGGCAATCAAAAGTTTCCACTCTTTTAAGTCACCGGGACCCAATGAAATTATTCCCGCGGATCTACAAAAGAACATCGAAGTATTGACGCCCTAGCTTCTGACAATATTCAAAGCCTGTCTAAAGCTGTCGCACATTCCAATGAGATGGACAACCTACAAGATTTAGACCAATTAGCCTATCTTCCTTCTTACTCAAGACTATGGAGAGAATAATTGATGCATATATCAGATCATCTTTTAAACCGGAGGTCCTGTTCAGGGCTCAGCATGCCTATACGAAGGGAAAATCCACGAAAACTGCTTTACATTCAATAACCAGCCTCATTAAAAGATCCCTGAACTACAAGGAATACGCTCTCGCTGCCTTCCTGGATGTTGATGGAGATTTTAATAGTGTCAAACCTGAATCTGTAATTGACACAATGGAACAACTGGAGATTAACCCAGTGGTCATCGCCTTAGTTGATAAACTACTAAAGTTTAGGCGCATTGGATCCAGTCTGGGCGTGTCAAATTGTTCCATTACTATGGAATCTCAACATCAATACTCTCCATCAATACTCAACAGTCGCATATGTGGACGACGAGGCACTAATAGTCATCGACAAGGATCCTAAACTACTCTCTGAGCTGCTGGAATCTGCGCTGAAACTTCTTTTAAAATTGTGTCATGACTGTGGACTGGGTGTAAGCCCGAGTAAAACAGAACTGGTGCTATTCACACGGAGATACAAATACCCTCAATTTGCCAAACCCAGATTAAATGTAGTCGCACTTACACTCTCTGATAGTGCCAAATTTCTGGGCTAATATTGGACTGATTTGGAATCTGAACACTCAGACCAGGATTAGTGAAGCGGCAACGGTCCTACACTGCTCCGAAAGGGCAATCGGTCTCAGTTGGGGAATTAGCCCCAAAAATGTGAACTGGTTATATAACACTGTTATTAAATCCATCTTATTCTACGGATCGGCAGTCTGATGGGCGGGGCTAGATAAAGCGGTCCAAAGACTGAAATTCGAAGGCATTATGAGACTGGTGCCAATCATGATAACAGGGGCACTAAAAACTAATTTAACTAAGTCACTGGTTACGCTCTAAACTGTTTACGCCCGGACACTGAGGCTAGGAAAATAGCAGCGAACACCGCAATTCGCTTAGACGCCACAAAAGCATGGATCCACAGAGGAAATATGGCCATGTCAAAATTTTGGACCTAATCAATGTGAACTACCACACGGATTATATCATACTAAAACATATCTTCGATCCGGTTTTTATAAGGAACATCCCGAATGATAATACCGTACACTTTGGGAAGGATGTCATCCTAATATTCACGGACGGTTCGAAATCAAAAGAAAGAGCAGGCTGTGGAATATTTCCGGAGTAGTTGAATTTGTAACTATTGATTAGGCTACCGAATCACTGTAGAATAGAATAGCCGTAGAGAAGATTCAGTATCGTGGGATATTGGGCGGCAATATTTATATTCTTACTGATAGTAAAGCGGTTATCAGACCACTGGAGAACGTGTACACCACTTCCAGAAATGTTCGAGAATGCCGGGCGCCTCTTGAGAAGATAGCGAGACATTTGACAGTTACCCTTACATGGGTTCAATGACATGGAGACATATTGTCGCTGCGCCGACCAAATCAGTTATGTGTAATTTTTCGAATTTTTTTTTATTGTATTTTTTTATGCTCTTGTGATCGTCCATCGACCTTGAAATCCGTTTGAAAGTTAATAACATCAGAAATGTGTAGAATATATGAGAAATGTTCGAAAATAAAGAAGTTATTTGGCTCTCCTGAAAAGTAATTGAAAAACACCTGACTGTTTTAATCGGCGCAGCGACGATATATGGTAACCAAAGGGCCGATACATTGGCAAGGGCCGCCACAACTCGGGCAAAGTTTACGGTTTCATTGGTGTTTCCCTCACAAGGGGGAAACAGCTAACTGTGGAGAAATTGAACATCATTGCTAAGCAGAGATGGATGAGAGAACCCACTTGCACGGCGACCAAACAAATTTAGCCTACAATGGATATTCAGAGTATACGATTTTTGCTGAACCTATCTAGAGTCCGCCTGAGGAACATCATAGCTGTAATAACCGGTCATTGCCCGGTTGGTAAACACTCTAAGAGGTTGAATATTCCCTACAACGACTTTTGTAGAAGTTGCAATGATAAGGATGAAAAGGAGACCACGGAGCATCTTCTATGTCACTGTCCTTCTTTTGGTGACCTAAGATGTGAAAAGTTTGGTCATCGGACACTTATGGACAATACCTGTCTATCAGTAGGCGATTTTCGAAACATCCATGCTTCATCAGAGCAATGAAATGGCTTGAGAGCGACGTTGACCAAACATAATAGGAATATTCCGCGCAAAAAATTGGAAATGGTATCAAAACGGGACTTATACTAGGACCCATGTGAGCTGTGCTGATCGCGGCCGAATTAACCTAACCTAACAAATAACCAGTTTTATCGGAATTTTTACAAATGGTGAAGGGTATTTGAGCTTCGGCATATACAAGATAATTTGTTTACTAGTCTTAATTTTTGTAAATTACTTACATGGATGTATTACCCCACACTTCGTCACCCTGTATGGAGTCCAATGAATCTGGTGTAGCGCTGCGTGATCTAGTACCAGTACTTGATTCCTGCAAAGATTTAGTTAAAAAGTACAATTACTTCGTGAGTTCATAAATTCACATGCCAGCTAACTTACATCAAAGTCTCGAAAAACATCTCTGATATCGGGTTTACGCTTCTGGCGATTCTTGGTACGACCTCTGACCGTTTGATTCAAAGTGCGAACACGTTGTTTAATGGCATCAGCGTGAGGTTTGGACAATGAAGCTAAAATCGGTTCCAATTCAGAGGTTCTCAGTTCAAGACCCTAAAATTAAATAATATCATAATAAAATTATTTTAAAAAAATATAAAAATATAAAATATAAAGTGTTTCCAAGGAAAAACATAAAGTTTATTCTCTTTGCAGATCTTTTAAATATTTTGTTAATAAAAAATTTATAAAAAAATTATAATTTTATTCCAAATATGATATGATCCGATTGGTAGTGATTTTTATTACAAACACAGTACAAAATTTTTCAGCTCATTGATTTGGGACTTAATTCTGAGAACTGCACGTGAAAGAAGCCTCTAAAAGAAGAATTTCCGCATCATCCGTTTTGTCAAGTTACATGCCATAATAATTTAATATAGATTTGAAGTTAGTTAGTATCGTATAGGGGAATTTGTCACTTTTTAGACTCTTTTCTTTGACATAACAAAAATACTATATGGTGGCGTATGATGATCATAAGTAATATTCCCCGTAAATCATACAAGCATCAAATCGATATAAAATTATTATGGCATGTAACTTGACAAAACGAATGATGCAGAACTTCTTCTTATTGGGGTCACTTTCACATGCAGTTCTCAGAATTGAGTTCCAAAATCATAAGAATGCACAATATGTTACTTATTAGTTGTTAACTTTCGCAAACAAATGTTTTATTTAAAATATAATTTTTTTTTTGTTACGGTATTTTTGCTCTTGATTATTTGTTAATAAAAATGCACAACAAAATTTAGATGTAAAATATTTCAATAAGAAACATTTAATTGGAGAAATAAAATTTTTTTTTTCGACTTTTTTTTAATTTGAATTTTTGATCTCCAAATTAAACATCAATTTTATTACCACTAAAAATAACAACACATTCCACATAATCCCTTTGCCAAATTCGATTATCACCATCACCATTTTTAATCTAGTATTTTACTATTATAACTATCAACTCCGTAGCCGTTGAAAAGTCATTAAACTTTGTTTTGTGCTCCTTCATGGCCAATTCACAACTGTCGTTTTCTTTTTAGAAAAATGTACTCTATTTGCAATTACAATGTCCCAGTAAATGTTTACTCCGTCCAACTACCCCTTGCTACTGCCATCACCACAACAGATAATTGTGCAATTTGCGAAATTGGTATTTGAACTTGTCAGTCAGTCTAACTGAAGTTGATCGATACCAGGCGTCTCGAGTCGAATATCATTTATTTAACGTGAAATATCTAATTCGCCAAAATTCACACTCTCTTTGTTTATTTGTATAGTAGTTTTGTGTAAATATCTATTTGGTTCAATGCAAACGAACAACAAATTATAAACATTGTTTAAAAAGTACTGTTGTTGTTGTTATCGTCGTTGTTGTGGTCGGGGCGATGTCGTTGTTGCTTTGTGTGTAATTGGAGTTTTAACCAAGTGTCAGATTTAATTAAAAATCGATCGAAAGTGTCAATTGTCCAGCAGCAGCACCATTTGATATGGAAAGTTGTTAATGACCGCAGTAAGATTGTCTGGAGGATTAAAGTGATATGGGGAGTGCCACTAAGTGTGCATATACGAATTTTATATTAATAGTGTGGGCAGTTTAACATGGATTTTGGTATGTTGGGATTTCGTTCTTAACAATTTCAATAATTTATCAAAAAAGTAATTAGCTGTTCTAAGTCAAATGTCACACGTCATATGAGACAAAAATTGGAATTGTTTTTTAACGATAATATTAAGGCAACTTTGTGGTCTACAAATGTTCTGAATATGTTTTTAAATTGGCACCGTAGTTATGGATTTTTAAAGGATTTTGTAGAAAACACAATAACCTTTTTTCGGTACGCGAAATTTCAAGTTGAGAATGTTGATTTATTTCCCCGAATAAACAACAAAATAAGAAAAGATTTTCCATTTGTAAGAAAGGGAATAAAAAATTACGCAGTACAACACATGATTTTGGGACTCAATTCTGAGAACTGCACGTGAAAGTAGCCCCAAAAAGAAGAAGTTCTGCATCATTCGTTTTGCCAAGTTACATGCCATAATAATTTAATATTGATTTGACGTTAATAAGTATCATATAGGGGAATTTGTCACGTTTTAGGCACTTTTGTTTGACATAACATAAATACTATATGGTGGCGTATGATTATCATAAGTAATATTCCACGTAAATCATACGCCACGGAGTACAACAGTTTTAAGCTTGAATTGTTTTTATGAGCTGAGAATATTGTTATGCATTTTTTAATCCTCAAAAAAGGGGAGTTTGTATGGGAGGTGGCAATAGTTAGTAGTCTGATCTTACTTATTTTAGAACTTAACCTCCGTTTAGAGGATGGAAGCTTGTATACCAAATTTTAACTCGACAGCTCTAAAACTACGGCTGTACTCAGGGGGAGAGACCGATGGACACCCCCCGAAATGAGGGTCTTCATATAAAAGTTGAGAGCATTTTTGGTCCGATATTGTTTATCTTAGAACTTAACCTCCAAATAGAATATAAAAGCTTACACACCAAATTTCAGCTCGGTGTTTCTTAAACTACGGTTGTAATCGCGGGGACAGATAGGCGAACATCCCCAAAAAGGGGAAGTTTGTATGGGAAGTGGAAGTAGTTTTGTCTGATTTTGCTCATCTTTAAACTTGACCACCGCTTAGAGGATATACCAAATTTCAGCTCGATACCTCTTAAATTAAGGTTGTAATAGCGGGAACAGACAGACTGATACCCTCAATAGAAGGAATCCGTATGGGAGTTAGGTGAAGTTTTGTACGATATTGCTCATATCAGAATTTATACTCCATTTTTACAAATCGCATTTATTTACCTTAAAAATTAGCGCTCTGTTCGCCAAACTTAAAGAGAAAATCGTGATGTTACCGGTGCGCATAATCGTACGACAAAGTAGCTAATACGCAATTCTACGGATCGATTCATAACCACTCTTTTGGTGGGTCTTCATGTGGAACTCGAGGACTCGAATTTATCTTCCCAACGCCGTTCTCAGTCGTTCACTACTTGGGAAATTTTGAAGAAAGACCTTGGCCCACATCCATATTTCCAACTGTTTGTTGCCAGCGAACCATCAATTACGTTGGGTGTTCGCCGAATGCGCTGAGAATCATCGTCAAATCATCTTCAGCGATTAGGCTTTTTTCTGCCTTAACGTTTATGTAACAAGCAGCATTGCAGTTTTTAAAAGAGAGCCCAAACCTCATGAGATTCTTGAAACTCCATTACATGCCAAAGGCGTCATAAGTCCATTTGTCTGTATACCCAAACCCCGGTGCCAATATTAAAGGCAAATGATTTGCGTTCTTTTTTAATTCATCATGTCATTGCGAATCCTTTTAAGGAGAAATCCAATAAGATTTACGTTACGAACACTTTACTAAGCCAAACATTTGGTGACCGAATTATCACAAGAAATGGACCTGTAGATTGTTCACCTCGTTTGGGTGATTAAACATATTTGGACTACTTTTTGCGGATGTACGTCAAATCTCTGATCTATGGTCTGATAAATCAGCAACATTTGATCATTTGGAAGAAAATATTTAATGAACTGTTGACGAAATAAGACCAGCAACACTCGATAAAGTGATTCAAAATTTAACCGATAGATGTCGTTCATACGTCGCAGTCGTTCGAGTGATTTGACAATTTAGGACTACGGAGGTATGTTAAATATGTGGTCGATGGTGATAAACCAGCAAGAATTGATCGTTTGGAAGCCAACATTCTATAAAATATAGACGAAATAAGACCGGATTTACTCGAAAAAGTGATTAAAATTTGAACCAATAGATGTGGTTCATACGGCGTAGTCGTTCGTGTGATTGGACAATTTTGGACTACTTTTTGCGCAGGTATGTCATATCTCTGGTCGATGCTGATAAACCAGCAACAAATGATAATTTGGAAGCCAACATTCTAAAAACAATTGACGAAATAAGACCGGATTAACTCCAAAAAATGATTTAAGTTTGAACCAATAGACGTCGTTCATACGGCGCAGTCGTTCGAGTGATTTGAAAATTTGGACTCATTTTTGCGGAGGTATGTCAAATCTCTGGTCTATGCTTATAAAACAGCAATAATTTATCATTTCGAAGCCAACATTCATTGAACTATTGACGAAATAACACCGGATATACTCGAAAAAGTGATTCAAAATTTAAACGATAGATGTCGTTCGTACAGAGCAGACGTTCGCGTGATTTGACAATTTTGGACTAATTTTGCGAAGGTATATCAAATCTCTGGTCAATGTTGATAAACCAGCATCAATTCATTAATTTTAAGGCAACATTCGATTAACTATTGACAAAATAAGACCGGATTTATTTGAAATAGTGATTCATATTTGAACCGATAGATGCCGCTCATAATGCGCAGTCGTTTGTGTGATTGGACAATTTGATAAACCACCAACAATTGATAATTTGGAAACCAACATTGACGAAATAAGATCGGCTACAATCGAAAAAGTGATTCAAAATTTAACCGATAGATGTCGTTCTTACGGCGCAGTCGCGGAGGTCATAAAGCAAAATTTATTAAATGCCATTAACTAAAGCCAAAATATTGGTCACGCCAGTGTGTTTGTTGTGCTTTATTTAGATCTATCCCTATGATAGATCTATGGCTCTAAGGAAAACTCCTGCTATATCATTGGTTTGACATTTGTTTTAAGAAAAATTACCTACTAATAAATAACTCTATAGTCTGGTAGTCAGTACTAATTGTAATATTGACATTGTGCACAGCAAACTGCAGTCAATTTTTATATTTTGTCAAACAACAGTTTTAATATCACAGGATAACTAACATTCACTACTAACAGAAAATTTTCCCAAGAGCTAATTTTTAAGTGTTCATTAGTGATCCATAAATCGGTGTCAATTTCAGTTATACACAAAAGGAGCACTATCTGTTTCTCTCTTTCACATTTCCTACCATCAAAGGATATCCCATTGACTTTGCACCAACACTTAACGACGCACTAAGATCCATTTCGAACAATTAATTGTCTATCACAAAGTCATTAAATTTGAATGCACTGCAATTCTTACCTGTTCAAATGGTTTGGTCAATTGTGGAAACCCAGCAGATATTAACCATTCGGCCTCTAATTCACCCTCTGTAATTAGAGAAAGAAAGAGAGATACATTTGTAATTGGTGTTAACATTAAGACGGCTTTTACTTACCCTCGTATTGAATTTCCGGTTCATTGTGAGGCGAATGCGTTTGCAGCAAATATTCACTAAGGAATTCACTGTAATCCTGATCGGAGGTATTGTCCAAAGATGTGTTACTGCTCATTTTATTGCTCATTTTACTGATATTGGGAAAATATGGCATTTTGATGATTGGTTGTTGGGGCGGTGTAGGGTTACAAATTGTGCACTGTGCGCTACCCACTGGACTCACTGTGTCGCCGCCAATGTAGAAAACTGGCTCAACTTACTATTCTAACACTCACTTTAATGACACGACACGGAAGAGGAACTGGCTATCCTAGCCGCTTTGCTGAGCCGCAGGAGTTGTTGCTGATGCGCCGCCGGCTGCTAATGACGCTTAGTGAATATCGTTTCCAAACAAGACTGCAACGTCTTGCCAATAAAGCGCTAATGAAGCATTTTAGTTGAATATAAATATTGACAATCGTATCGTAGCATCTGTAATGATACAAGTAAATTAACCCAAGTTATTATTAGTAGATGTGTAGAGTAGAGTACCATGTGATGGGGCTGTTGGAAAAATATATCATCATGTAATTTACACACAAATGCATTAGTAACAAATTGTTAGGAAATTGTCGTCGATGATGACGAAAACAATTATATGTATAGCTTGGTGACATTATATAATTGCAGTAAACGGAAATAAAAATATCGTTGTTGTTGTTGTTGCTGTTGTATTAATAGTTTTAATTGCGGCAAGAAGTTAAGAAGCAACACTAAATCAATTTAGAGGATAAAGTGTGTCAACAAATGGCGTAACTGCTGCTATAACAAACTGGGTCAGTTGCCAGTGACGCTCGAGGAAAGATGACAGTTAAATGATGCCTCCACAGCATGAATGCAGAATGTGAGAAAATTTTGTGTGACTGAGAAAAAAATGTGGTCTTTGAGAAATATTCGGGATAAAAACATCAGATTTAGTCTTTATGGTCTTAATTTAAAGACAACTTTGTGATGAATACAAGATCACGGATTTGGAGAATATTACCACTAGAAAGTTTATATTTCAATCGGTGAAGACTTACTAAAGTTATTGTGTCGACCACATTATCAGACACACTGCCAATGATACGAATTTCGTTATAACATGCCTAGGGGCTAACTCGTCTTCTACTAATATTTAGAAAATTGGGGGTGTTTCAGTTTTTAAATTTAAAACAAGATATCTCACATAGAATTGTACGTCGAGACCTTTATCAGGACTCGAAAGAGCGATCTATGACCATTTTTTTTGAAAGATAATTTGATTGAAATTTTGGCCTCCATTACTATAACTCATTCATGGGGTGCAAAGGAAAATGAAGTTTTTTTAAGCTTTCATTGGGGCTATGTATGCCGTTACACCGTCTTGCTAAAACTAAGCGTCGCCGACACCAACGACTTTAAATTCAGGGAACAAAAAGTGATGTTTCTATAGTGCTTGACGGTTACGTTCTATCTGGCCCCATTGTTAAAGAAAGAATTCGGTACGAAATCAGTGGAACTACAGTGAGCTGTTTCAGAGCCTTTAAATCATCATGTGGAGACGTTATTGAGGTATTTGGTGCAAAATACTAATTAATAGTGAAACAATAGTGAAAACAAAACCTTTAAATGAATCACACTTTCTACACTCATTTCATAGGAGAGAATACATAATTGAACCCCATGAATGAGGTATGGGATAGCTTCTCCCGTTGTTGTGAATTAACACGGTTTCTATTTTTAGATTCACAACTAACGGCACCAACTTGTTTATCGACGAATGCGAAAGTTAAGCAGTGAGTAAAGCTTTTACTAGTCATGCCGATTGACTCCACACTTATACTGAGACGTTTCTGTCGACAACATCGAGGGGGCCGGCAATGAAAGAAAACTGTAGATGACTGGAGGCGGGAATCGAACCCGGGATCTACCGCATGGTAGTCGCGTGTTTTAACCACCATGCCAAGGCCGGTCCTATGGTTATACAATTTCTAAAACTATGATTTCTTATAACCTCACCCATAGGGATGGAAGTATACATACATCATATCATACATATATAAAGACGAGTTGGACCCCAAGTATTCGGGGTTTTAAGTCGTTTGAGCTATGTCCGTCAGTCTGGCTGGCTGGATGGCAGGTGGCAAGGCAGACTTGAACAAACCTTAAGCTAAACGTTTAACAATCTTAGTCAGGAATAAATATGGGCTTTATCGGCCGACCCTTTCTGTCACCTCCCACATACAATGACCCCATTTTTAGGATAGTAATACTTCTCACATAACTTTTAAACGGGAAACTGAAGGATACGGGAATATGGTGAGGTTTATTATTTTGCAAAAGTAGGCTGAATACTGAAACATTTGCCACACCCCTTCGGGTACCTCCCATAAAAATGATCGAATTCATCCATATACTTTGAAAAGCATATTTTTGTAAAAGCATATAGAATTCGCCCATTTTTTGTGCAAGGTAAATATTTATAACAATCGTACTCAGGAGTAAATATGGCCTTGATCGGTTGACCCTTTTGTTACCTTCCATACAAAATGACCCATTTTTAGAAAAGTTGTATTGCTCCCATACGGAAAAGTGGAGAGTACTGGAATATGGCGAGGTTAATTATTTTGCTATAATAGGTAGAATCCCAGAAAACCGAAACATTGGCCACACCCCTTCGGGTACGTCTCATACAAAGGACCACTTTCACCCTTAAACATTTATATAAACAAAATTTTCTGTAAGTAGACTGAATTCCACCAAATTTTGCGCTAGGTAAACATTTATAACAATCTTACGCAGGAATAAATTTAAGCTTTATCGGTTGACCCCGGTTGGTACCTCCCATACAATATTACCCATTTTTGGAAAAGTAATATTTCTCCCATAACTTTTAAACGGAAAACTGGAATACCAGACAGAATACCAGAAAACGGAAAAATTTCCAACACCCCTTTGGGTACCTCTCATACAAATGACCGAATTCACCCTTAATCATTTACATGCATATTTTTGTTGGAAATATACAGAATGAAGTCAAGTTCTGCTTCTGCTGAGTAACAATTTTACTCATGAATAATTACGGGCTTTATCGGTCGACCCTTTCTGTTACCTCCCATACAAAATGACCCATTTTTGGAAAAGTAATATTTCCCCATAACTTTTAAACAGAAAGCTGAAGGATATTGGAATATGGTGAGGTTAGTTATCTTGCAAAAGTATGCAGAATAACAGAATACCGAAACATTGGCCACACCCTATCGGGTACGTCTTATACAAATGACCGAATTCACCCTTTAACATTTACTTACATAAAATTTTTTTGTTGGTGCACTGAATTCACCCAAGTTTTGCGCAACACAAATGGTCATAAAAATATTACTCTGATGTAAATAAGGGCTTTATCAGTTGACCCCTGCTGGTACCTTCCATACAAAATGACCCATATTTTATAAAGATAATATTTCTCCCATAATTTTAAAAAGGAAAACTTAAGGATATTTGAATTTTTTCAAATATCCCCTTCGGGTATCTCCAGTACCAAAGACCGAATTTGCCCATAAAAGGGTATTTATTTGGAAGTATAGAATGAATGATAACTTTCGGTATATAGTTTTGAAACTTAGCATGGGTTAATATTTCCAAAACTATTTACCGGATTGCATAAGAGCTACATGGCCACTCCCCTTCTGGTGTTTCCCATGCATATCCACCATTTCACCCACTTTGGAATTCGAGTAATAGTATCTATACATCCAAAGCGATCATGTCTAAATTCTGTATTTAGTAAAACTATAACAGGATACATTTTGAGAGAAAACAATTGGAAGTCTAGCCACGCCCCTTCTCGTAACTCCAATGCAAATTTACCATTCCCCCCACTTTGGAAATCGAGTAATGATATCAATACAACCAACACGATCGTGTCCAAATTCTGTATTTAGAAAAACTATAACAGGATAAAGTTTTAGAGAAAAACCTGGAAGTCTAGCCACGCCCCTTGTGGTACCTCCCATGCAAATGTACCATTCCGCTCATTTCAGAAATCAAGCAATGTTATCAATACAACACAATACACACAAGACGATCGTGCCCAATTCTGCATATATTAAATGTCATATTTCTTCAAGATCAAGATGGCAAAATGTGATCACTGTTTAATTTTGTCACATTAACCAACATTTTATGAAATTTTTCTTCGGGTGTATGATTCAATGCATTATCTCAGCACCAGTAAAGTGTTCAACCTATTGCGTCTAACTTTTTAGCTGACAACATTTGCTGCTGCTTTTCCGTCCACACACTTATTTGTCCATCTGTATCTGTACATAGTGATGCATTGCTTCCGAACGCCGCTATAAATGCTAAGCGTTACCAATTAGTTATTTGTTACCAATTATATATCATTATGACATTTTCATCATACTTGGCTTTTTTTCCCAAAGTTCAAAATCTCGACCATGGCTAAGTCAATACATGCATGCATGCAGCAGCAGCAGCAGAAACAGTAGCAGCACCCCCTCCATATGCATAGAGGTCCAGTAGCAGTGATTATTACAAATTAATGCTGAGCCATTGTCTTAGTTGTGGTCGGTCGATATAATAAATAGCTGCAATTGTTTATAGTCATTCAAAGGCTAAGAAGCAGAATGTGTGGAATAACCGAGGTGGGAATCATCTAAGCGAGGGGCTCTTTAATAAAGTCCCCAGAGGGAAATTGTAAGAGGGGCCCTTAACTATGAAATTAATGAATTGATGTGTACATATATAGAAATGAATGAAATTGAAGGTATAGATAACAAATCAGAAAATAAATATAGTCTCCTTTCAGTAAATGACGCAAACACGTCAATTGTGTAATACTAATCGTCTCATGAAGTTATTGCGATACAAAGAGATAAGTCTACAAAAAAGGACACCTACAATTGTATATATAAAGACAGAGCCCTGCATATGTTTTCACTTTGCACCAGGGCACCCAATATTAGCTTATAGTTTCAAGGTGTTTTATCAAACTGATAATGATTTTAATACTCCCATAATTTGTAGTGAATAAAAGCTTGTATTGTTGGGGCCTCAACCCTTTTTGCCTAATAATGCCATAATAGGAAGTAATTTTGGTAAACTCTGATTTTTTCTTAGTTTCTCAAATCATGCCTTTATTCTTAAGGCCCCAACCCTCCTCGCCTTAGCATACTGTCCTTAACTCCAGCCAAATTATTGCTCATAACAGCACTACTTGCACCTTACTTCTATCATAAACAAAATGCTTTTGTTTCCACCAACAAAACAAAAGCTGTTGAAACAAAATCAATTCGTGGCTGTTATAGAAATATCGTCAAAGGTTTCAAGAAATATATAAAACAAAAATATAACACAACAAAACTTTGAAATCACACTTTGTTGTAACACTATATGCTGTTGCAGTTGATTGTTGTCGTGGCGGGGCCGGTTTGCTGCAATTATGGATAATTGATTGGTGTTGCTTGCCACCAACACCAGCACAACAACTGCTTCAATGATAACAATAGTTAGCCAAACGTGTGTTTTGTTAGTTTCAGCGTTCGAAAATCTAACATTAAATGTGCACCTATTGTTTACTAGGGAGAGGGGAGAGGCCTTGAGGGGCAATTCTATTGTAGTTTGTTTTCATTTTGTTTAATTTTCAAATTCAAACTAGAAAAAAAGGTGTCAATGCATTTGAAATTGTTTGTATTTTTCTATTTAATTATCGTCAAATATGTATATTCCGTATGTTGTGACTGGTCGTTTTCAAGTTTCATAATGCACCAATTTCATTTGTCTCATTGTTTTCGATTGCTGGAACGTGTCTTCTAGACGGATTGAGATGTACATCATTTGTGTGTCGTATCACCTGTTCGTATGCCCGCAAATTCATTTAAGCAGATTTGTGACAACTTTGTGATAGCATTGGTAATTTTTCTTAATATAGCTCAGTAGCATAGAAGTTTTTTTCAAGTGGTCGTTCGATATTTGACCAAAGATTTTGAAATATTCAAATATAAAATATTTGCAACAAATGCAGACTAATTATTTACTCTATACCAAGGGAAGAGGGTGCCACGTTTGAAAATTCTTATATTTTTTCAAAAAGAAGAAGAATGAAGAATTTAGTAAAGCTATAACAGGATAAATTTTTGGAAAGAAAAGTTGGAAGCCACGCCCTTCTGGTACCTGCCATAAAGTACCTTTCCGCACACTTCAGTGTTAGAGTTATTATATCAATACAACTGACGCGATCGTGCCTAAATTCTATATTTAGCAAAACTATAACAGGATAAAGTTTTGGAGAAAAAATTGGAAGTCTAGCCAAGCCCCATCTGGTACCTCCCATACTTATTAGCTACCGCCCATTTTAGAAACTTTAATATTATTAATAGATCCAATGCGATCGTGACCAAATTCTGTATTTAGTAAATCTCAAGCAGGCTACAGTTTTGGAGAACCAATTGGAAGTCTAGCCTCGCCCCTTTTGGTACCTCCCATACAAATGTCCCATTCCGCCCACTTTAAAGATAGATTAGTAATATCAATGCAAACAAAGGGATTGTGCCCAAATTCTGTATTTAGTAAAGCTTAATCAGGATTTAAATTTTGGGGGGAAAACTGTAAGTCTAGCCACACCCCTTCTGGTACCTCTCATACAAATGTACCACTCCGCCCACTTAAGAAAATTGTTTGTTTTACTGAGGGTAAAGGTATATGTAAACTTTCTTACTGGTTTTTTTATTGCCATCCTCTCGATGTTGTCAACAGCAACTTCGCGGTATAGTGTCAAGACAATTTTCATGTCCAGTAAAAGCTTTTCAAACAGTGACGTTCGCATTCGTCGATAAACAAGTAGGTGCTGTTTGTTGTGAGTCTAAAATAAAAGCGTGTTAATTCACAACGTGAGAAGCTATCCCATACCTCCTTCATGGGGTGTCAAGGGAAATTAAGTAAGTAACTAAGTAATATTTCTTCCAAAGCTTCCAAACGGACAACTGAAGGGTATTCAAATTTGGTCAGTTTATTTATCTTGAAAACCGAAACCTCTGCCACATCTCTTCAGGTACCTCCCATACAAATGACTAAATTAACCCTCATAATATCCATACATATCATTTTTTGTCATTACTCTGAAAATAGTCATATTTTGCGAAAGATGTACTCTTACACAGTACAGCACATGATTTTGGGACTACTTTCCGAGAATTGTACGTAAATTTTTAGCAGTTTATCTAACTACCCGCAAAAACTGCATCCAATGCATTGAGCAAAAAATCCGTGAGGACTTTAAATTGTTAATGCAGCCAACTTGACAAAACAAATGATGCAGAAGTTACTATTTTTGGGACAGCTTTCACATGCAATTCTCAGAAATTTTATTCCGAAATGAATATGGACTATATAGACTGACTCCTTTTGGTACATTCCAAACAAAATGACCTATTTTTGGAACAATGGGTGATTCTCAAATAGCTTCCACACGGACAGTTGGGGGCGCATTTAAATTTTGTCAGTTAAATTACGGTCAAAAAATCAAAGCCTTTGTCACTTCCATTCTGGTACCTTAGCGATTTTTAAAAAAATATGATGGAACGTGGACTATTTCGTCCAAAGAATCTCTCGAGATTCTCCTGGAAACTCACTTTACCAACGATGACTTCAACACTTGTCAACAGCCAGTCAATGAACATCTGCTCGGAATTAATATGACCGAATGCCAGGTATTTCCCTAAGCCGATGATCTTGCCATCATTTGTACGTGTAAACGTTATTTACGTTATTTACTTAGGAGAAATTCCAACCCTTTGGTGGTTTTAGCAGACCAAACCCATAACTCCAAATTTTTGACTATATAAGTACAAAACTGGTCATTTCTGATGATGTGACCTGACCTGACCCTGACATATGGTACACGCTACATATGTATTAGTTTTATGGGGATTTTATATAAATCATACGCACATCGCTCCAATATTGTGGATTTATGGTTTAATAACACAGTGCAACAGGAAAATTTTTTAGCGTTCTCTGCAATTCTGCTGTTGAATGAAATATAAAAGGACATACACAATTTTATACTGGCCTTCATCCTGACTTGAAATTTCTCACCTCCCAGACAATGATCCCGAAAATGTTCCACCGTGTTACCAGTAACTAATCTAATGACCATTATTTCGTACAGGAATTGCTGGAAAAATTCACTTTCCGAAGAATCTGCATCTACACAGATAGCCAGACTGCAATTACATACCTAGAAGCCATGTATGCTACATCCCTGACGGTGAAGCATGTATATTTTAATATAAGGCTCATATGTATATCGGGACACCTCGACAATCCGACACATCACTTAACGGATGAGGTAGTTACTACGGCAAATGAAAGTGGGGTTGGTTGGTTTTGAGGGTTGGTTTGTCCGGGGAAATGTTGGAAGGGGAAAAATTAGTGGGGGTCGGTTAAACATTTGACCCCTCTAGGAGGCACCATGGGAGCAGCAGGAACTGATTTCATAAAAAAATTATAAAAAAAAAAATTGTATGGGGTTTGTATGGTTTGAAGATAGAGGATAGATATGTTCTGAAAAACTGTTGAGGTTGTAAAAATATTGTCCGAAGGTTTCGAGTTAGGATATGAAAATTGCGCTCCTCGAAAAACATTAATAACTTAACTAATTGTTAACCGATTTTACTTGTTACTTTGTGTACTTTCTGAAATGTATATTTAATATTAAGGTGTTCTTATGAAAAGTGGATAAAAACTGCGAGAAACTTAAAAAATATTGGAAAAATATAAATAGTTTGCGAATTCGAAGCAAAATCAGACATATATGTTAAAAATTATATATATAACTATATATATCGTTGCAAATGCCGCAGGTTCTTCTTTCCATATCCGCTGATAAACTTAAATTCGGTTGATATCCAAAAATGTTACAGGCTTTTAATTGCGTAATGAAACGAAAGCGGTTTTTTTACTCGTAACTCAAGAATATGGGGGTGTTAGCGAAATTACAAAAACAGATTCCTCTTGAACGCAGCAGCCCCTACCAGAAATATTATATCATTTCCAGGATGGATTTTTTTGTCTTCGTTGGATTCGTTTTGAAAATACCTTTCATTTGAATACCCGCACCATGGGTGTCATCATAGAACATGGGTACTTTTTGAACCCCCAGAACGAAGAGAATGCCAATTTTTTGTTTTCTTTGGGCTCTTGCCCCATGTTCTACACTTCAGTCTCCAAATCTTATGTAGATGGCTGTAGCAGAACTTCAAACTCAGGTCACCCTATTTACACTCGCGTGGTCTATACAACAAGTTATGGTCGGTCATTTAATATGCTTTAATGTTAATGTACAAAAATAAATTGGGGATCCCATGGATGGGATGCTGTTCAAGGTATGGGACAGCTTTTAGGATTTGACTGAGTTAACAAGCTTCTATTTTTTGCTTCATGACAAACGGCATATACTGTTGAAAGATTGGAAATCTCCAATTCTTTGAGAAATTTATTTCATACAAATTTACCGATTTACATGACTACTGCCTACAACATTGAGGAGATCGCCGTTCAAATGAATGTCAATATTTTTATATAAAAATAAAATACTTATTATATATTTCTATGTACCTACAAGATTTGTATAGCATCCAAATACAACAAGCAAAACAAAAACAAACAATGAGGTTTGATTTCATTTGCAGTAACTCTCAACCACACACAACGATGAAACTCATTCATTCTATTGTCAATATTTACTTAAAAATTTAACAATGCAAAAGCAACAACAAAAAATTTATATCAAATACTAAAAAAAACGTGCCGTGGTTATACAAACAAACAATTTCAAGTACATCAACTAAGCTAATTATGGCCACATAAATATTTACAATTACTCTTAAATATTTAGATCTAAACTTAGGCACTCAACAATAATTAAATAACAAAAAAAAATTTAATTTTATTGAAAAAAAAACAACAAACAAATTGTAATAAAAGCAAAAAGCGGTAAAAAGCTAAATGCATACTTTAAATTGTTAATAGACACAATGAAATAGTAATACGATGCTGACATAGTAACAGTTGTCCTAAAAAAAAACAACCACAGAATGTATTTGAGTTTTGTAAATAGGAACAAATTAATCGGTTAAAAACACGCAGCTTTAGTTTGACGATTAGTAAAAGCTTTAAAATTGTTCACGAACAACAAAATATAGGTAATGGACCTTGCATAGATTGAGCGAATCATTTAATACAATGTTATCTGGAGGCAATAATTGACTCCAAGCTATACGAAATATCAAATACATACAAAAGGTATTGCTAAAGATTTCTAGAAGCTTGCATACAAAATTTCAGCTCACAAGCTTTTAAACTAAGCTTGTAGTAGTATAGACAGACCTCAATAAAGGGACAATATTTTTGGGAGCTAGGAGTAGTCTTTGACCGATCTAGCTCATCTTACAACTTAACCTCAGCTTAGAGAACAGAAGCTTGCGTATAAGTATCTCTTCAACTACGACTGTAATCGCAGGGACGGAAAGACCGACATCTTTAAATCGACTCAGAATTCGACGCTGATAATCTTTATATATAAATGGCTTGGGTGACTGACTGATCACTTCGCAGCCCAAACAGCTAAAGCTAGAACCTTGAAATTTAGAATATAAGTTCCTTTTATGACGTCGGCACGCACTAAGAAATGTGGACCGCAAGGGGGTCAAAAGGGACAGACTTTGCCCCATACAGCTTAATAATTAAAATGGTTATATCTCATTAATCATTATAGTTATGAAGTCGAGATTTGGTACATATGTTGGTCGTACAAAAATTACTTTTTTGTGGAAAGTGGGAGGTGCCACGCCCCTTTTTAAAAAATAGTTATTTTTTCCAAATAAATGAACATATTGCAATTATATTTTCTTTGTGTGATACTCTCCACAGGGCCTCTATCATAGGCTACATAAAAACTTAATTAGACAAAGGGGCGTGGCACCGCCCACACAAACCGGAATTTCAATCGGTCATATCTCAAGAGCAATTAGAGCTATGAAGCTGCTACATTTGTTACATTTGTTACAGATACAAAGAGGAATACGTCTCGCTGGAAAATTAAATGGGCGGTGCCACGCCCCTTTTGAAAAAATCGTTATCTGGGAGAAAAAATTTACCGATTGCAATGAAATTTTCACTGTGCAGTACTATCCGTACGGCCTCTAAAAACTTACTTAGACAAAGTGGCGTAGCACCGCCTACACAAACCGGAATTTCAATCGGTTATATCTTAAGAGCCATTAGAGGTATAAAGATGATATTTGCTACATTTGTTACTGATACACTGCAGAATACGTCTCGCTGGAAAATGGGCTGTGCCACGCCCCTTTTAAAAAAAACGTTATCTGGGCAAAAAAAAATTTACTGAATGCAATGAAATTTTCACTGTGTAGTACTATCCGTAGAGCCTCCATCATAGGCTACATGAAAGCATACTTTCACAAAAGGGCGTGTCACCGCCCTCACAAACCAAAATTTCAGTACATCATCTTTCACGAGCCATTAAAAGTATGAAGATGAGATTTGCTACATAGGTAAAAGGTACATGGGGGACTACGTCTCGCTGGGAAGTGGGCAGTACCACGCCCATATAAAAAAAATTTCTGTCGGTCATATTAGTAGAACGATTGTAATAACATTTTCAAATTGCTTGACTAACTGGTGAAATGGCTGTAGATAGGATGATGAAAATTGTGATAGTTGTTCCCCTTTTTGTGTAAACGTCAGCTAAGAATGGATATTTGGAAATTCGTATTTTTAGGTGTAAAATTGACCATAAAACTTGGACCATCACCCAATCGGCTAAAGCTATAATCGCGGAAATTGATATGGGCATGCTCACTATCAAATTGAGTTGAAGATTTTCTGGGTAAAAAAATCCAAAAGGGATAAAAACATGATAATTGATATGGACTAGCTCCCGTAGAATTAGAATGAAGGAAGGACGTTTTTCGAAATTCGTACTTTTTAGGTGTAAAAAAGGGCGTAAAGGGATAAAACAGGTACCAAACGGCTATAGTCGGAAATATTAAAGTGAATATTTTAGTTAAGCGATACGAAGTAATTTTTCGAAATTCGTTCTGTAGGTGTAAAAATTCCGAAAAAGAGATAAAACTAGTACTATCGCCAGACCAAATGCCTAAAGGTAGAGTTACGAAAATGTATTTAACGCTGCTCCCTATTGAATAAGAGAGCCGCTAGAAAGGGTTTTTAGAAATTCGAACATTTAGGGGTATAACTGGTACCACCACCCAGACCAAACAGCTAAAGCTGTAATCGTATATGGGCATAAAATTAGTGGGGGTAAAACTCAATATTAGTTGTGCGATACGGATGTATCTTTTGAAATTTGAGCTTTTAGGAATTAAAAGGGATTAAAGCGGTACAATCATTCAGACCAATGGGATAAAGCTACAATCACATAAATGTGTGTCCGTTCGTCCTATGAAGCGTTTGAATTTTATCTGTATTGATTAAATTGCTAAGAAGATTCATTGTAAGTGTGGGTGAAGCAACGCGCCTACCACGTCTCCTTATGAGCGTTACATATAAAGATGAAATGGAATTGAAAGAAATATTCAAATAAATGTAAAACTGAAATTTCTCTTTATAAATTTATATTACAGTTTTTTTCGAAGTTATACAAAATTTTTAGTGCAATTTGTAATCATTTTATGTTAATCTACCACAAAACAGCCAAAAACTTACAAAGTCTTTCCTTAACTACTTGATCATTTAAAACCACCTCCTTTGAGATCTTACTAACTAACGATCCTTATCATTGCCTATAAACAGGTATTTATTGATTTTTTTGTTCACATTATACCATTTTATCACCTCAAATCTACCGTTAGCTGTAAGACGTCATTGTAAGGCCAAAATGACATTCCACACATATGTATGTAAAACATTTTATGTTTATACATATATTGAACAAACGACACATTTCCTCGTGCTGTTCTTCTAATTAAAAAACAAATTACCTATAATTTTTCAGTGACCAGTAAGCGTTAGCCAAAGAGTGAGTCTTGGCCAATACTTAGCGGCCATAAAATGTACCACCACCACCACTGCCACCGTCAGCATCGTCAGGTGCTGCTGGTGGATGAAGTCCGATGGAGTCGAACAGGGTGTAATTTAAAACTGATCATTGTCACACAGTCACCAAGACAAGGAGACACTGGTCATTTTATAACGCCACTTGAATTTGATGACTATTTCATATACAAATGGACAAAAAAAACAACGACAACGCAATATATAACTACCAATATTTTATGACTTTGAGTTGCTGTTGCTGATGATGCAGCTAGAGATTATTGGTTATTGGTCTGGTTGTTGGTTGTCCATCCGTCCGTTTGCTAAGCTGCATTTTGTGGACTTTGTGCGCCTCCGTTTTAGATTTCAAGTGAATTGTAACCATGTTGGTCATTAATACAGGAATTGTTGTAGATTTGTACTGTGCGTTGTTACAATTGAAAAGCTAACACACAACTCAAATCACCACCACCACCATCAGCATCAGCATCAACGTCATCATCATCATCAGCATCAGCGTCATCATCATCATCGTCGGGTAAGTGCAGCTCTAGATGTATCCACCACCCCACCATTAAACCACCCAACCAACCAACTTCGCAACCAACCTGTGCTCGCTTTAAGTAATCTGAGTAATGCACTCATAAATTGTGGGATATCATTTATTATTGTCCAAGACACGCCTCAGTAACTCCACTGTGCGCCACAGCACAGTCGGTCTCTTCATGTCTATGGTAGTGGTGTTCAAGCCCCCACGCCGTCAGACTATAACAAACTTCATTTGTGTTGTTGTTCACATCTGAGGCTATACAATTGTATACAACAAATTTTTCTTACTTTATTTGGATTATTGCTACTTGGCAGTAGTTTAATTCAACTCTCTCACCCCCGCATCATCTATACTTATTGAGATTAATATACGATCTGTGTTGTTGTTGCAGTTTTTTTTGCTACCATTTATTATAGAGTATTATTTGTTATTATTTCTTTAAGTTTTTTTTTATCAGTGTAACTCAATGACAGGCGGAAAGATAGTCAATCATAATGTTGTTTGTTGTTGTGGGGGGCAGCTTACATATAAGCTGCTGATCTTTAGCTAGGTTGATGATTTATTAAGAGATGTATGAATTGTTGCAAGATCATAAGTTGTTTGGCAGTTGACAATTCTATTGGTAATTCTATTAGTAAAAAATATATTAGTATATGGAGCCATATTTCTTGAGTTATCCCTACGACCCATAATGTTATGAAGAAGCAGCTATGTTTTTTTGTCCAGAATGATGTTAAGCTTTATTTTTTGATTATGGTTCTAATTTGCCTAATGTACTTCCGAAAACGTTTCCAATTTGTGAACATTTTAGTTATTGGAATTCAATACCTTCGAAAGGCCGCCAATAATCGTTTTTTTTTTCAATTTCAACTACTTGAAAGTTTTGTACGATTCAAACAGTCAGTCTCTGCTTGTGTGTTATAAAACAACACCGAACACGCTTGTTTCGCATTCCACACAAACATCCAGAATTACAGACTGAGAACGATTGAATGCACAACAAGGGGCATGAAATAGTGTACAATTGAAGCATTAAAGTTAAGACTACCTCAGGAAACAATGTGATTCATTTATAGGTTTCTTTCAAATATGGTTTATTTTACAGATCACGTGTAACTGGTGTCAAGCTGTCACCCTATTTTTATTCAGTATTGTGTGACAACTCGCCATTGAGTGGCTTATACCAAAACAACCTTTTCAAATTATTTAGCTGTATTGCGAAAATCAGTGTTCTGTTCATTCATTTTGCACGACATATGGTGCATAATCATCCTTCCGTTTCAACTAAATGACCACATTCAGTCCGTAGTGTTGTGAATATTGCTTCTTCGTCAACTTTGCCTCCCATATACCGTAACATGGCGAATTTTTTATAAGGATATTAGTTTACAGGCTTACAATAACCCGTGAGACTTCAATATACAATTTTAGTTCAGTCAATAAGCTCTGCAACAGCTCAATGAATATATGATGTTGTTATGAGGTTATTATAGGCAAGTTTGGACTAATTAGTAGAAATTCTTCCAAAAATATTCTGTTTGGTGTGGTTAATAAGCAGGAGGCACCATCGGTCCTCATATCATATCGTCCTGTATATGTATACGAAATGAGGTTATTAAAAATGGTAAAAGGGTCGAATAGAACGCATCGATCGCGCTTGACCACGTAGATGTCGTTGTAAAGCATATACCATTCATGGTTCATTCGACGACGGTACTCGCCGTGGACGATGATGGGTTAAAATATTTTGGCGAAGTATTTTTTTCTCGAAGACTCCCAGAACAGATTGATCCGCTTGGGTCATTACCCAGGATTCTGCACTGTAAAGCAAGATATGTAAGATAAGTGTATGGTAGAGTTTCGTCTTTGCTCATCAAGAGAGGGCTTCTCTTCTCTTCTTCTCTTCTTCTTCTCTTTATATCAAGCTGACTTTAATATTTTTTCACCGATCACTTAAAAGTTATAGTAGTTGGAGTTTACGCAGCGTCCAAAAAAGTCGACGCTTAGTTCGATGAAACAATTAAATTGATTTTATCGTCATTTATCACCAGACCAACTACTGCCGACTGCTTTTCAAAGCTTGAAATGGCCGCAGTAACATCCCCTTATATTGAACAGTAATATCCATATCATAGGCATATGCAACAGCATGTGACTTTCATTAAAGGTGGTTCCAGTCGTATTTTCAGTAGCCTTCGACATCTCCATTATGATGTTAAAGTTTCTGTAATATCGTGTATCATGTATCATGTCGAATGCAGCATTGTGATCGATAAATAGATGATAGGTATCGATTTGCATTTCATGGGTCTTCTGCTGCAGTTGTCGTATTCTGAATATCTAGTCGGTCGTGGCCTCACTGATAAGGTCCAATCAGGTTTGCTGGCATGGGCTTTGTTCTTCCACATAACACACTAGGCAGGACCTTGTATTTATGCGATGGGAAAAATGCTGATCCCGCGATAGTTGGTGCACACATTGGAATAGCCTTTCTTAAGCACAGGACATAGAACACTAAGATTCCAATCATCGGCTACACATTCCTTGAGCCAAATAGGCTACGGCTTTATTATTTTTAGGTCCGGCAATTTCAGTGCTGATCTCGTTTTGCCGCGGGGGTGGACGGTCTACTTCATCATGGATTTCGTCATTTATGCTGCCTTCGGCAACGAGAAGAGAACGGAACTGTTCGCTCAATATTTTTAGCACACTTAGTGTCCGTTACAAGATTTCCCTCTCTGCACTTACTTTCAGGCTTCACCTCTATTCATATAATTTTTAATAGCCTGGCTCTCCTTTTTCTTCGCTTTCATTCATCTCATCTCATCTCATCTCAGCTCGCTCCTCTCCCATTTCATCACTCCGTTGCCGCACGCGTTGCCATTGGCTGCAGTTTTGCCTTTATGCAGCATCTTTTTCCCCAGACATTTGGCGACATTCATTATCGTACCAGGACTAATTTGAGGGTGGTTTTTCGTAAACCTGTACGGTCGTTGCGGCAATGGTCATAGATTTCGCAATATGCTGCCACTGTATGCCGGGAATATCTGAATTAGGGGGGTTTGTTTGAAGTAATTGAGAGAGTTGGTTGGCATTGGCTATCTCAGTGGTATGCAGCTTTGTGATGTCGTTTGGTAACGAGCGTTCTTAGCACTACTTACTTACTGCGTACCTTGGCTGCAAGTAGGTGGTTATCCGAATCAATGTTTTTACAGTGCATGAAACGCACGTCCATAACACTTGATACATGTCTTTCATCAATTACCACGTGATTAATCTGGTTTCTTGTGTTTTGATCAGAGGATATTCAGGTTGCCTTGCGGATATCTTTATGCGGGAATCTAATACCACTAACTGCCATGTTTCTCGATGACGCAAAGCTAACAAGTTTGAATCCGTTGTCGGAGGTGTTGTTGTGTAGACTGAAGTTTCCGACTGCTGCACCAAGGCATCTTCCCTTTCTATGTTAGCACTTAAATATACCAGAACAATTTTAGAGTCTTGACCAGGCAGCGGTCAAAAATTTCCTCCAAATTCGTGACTTTCTGCATGGCAGCTGTAAAAGATTTCACAGTTCTTTCGCCGTAAGCATCCTTGTCCCGTCTCATCTCATTTGTTATTGTCATCCATTTATTTATCGGAGCAGCCATGTACACTGACACAAAGTTGTATGCTGCGATCAAATAGTCCAAAGGAATGTCAATGCCACTTAAACAATAACATATGAAGAACACATTCGATTCATGTTAATTTTTCATGCATTTAGAAAAAAAAACAGCAACCGCTAAATAGTCCAAACTTTGCTAAAATAACAGTAAATACTCTTCGGTGAATGCAGGGTCATTTTTGGTGTCTTTGTACTAAGTACACATGTTTTCCATGGCCTCTAATTCACACCTTTGTGATAACAAATAATACTAAATCATCAATGGTTGTACAACCTTCAGTTAGACCAACAAACACAAGCACCTCAACGCTCAATGTGTACTAAGCCTACAGTCAATCATCGCCAGTACACCAACATAGTCATTGGCATCATCATTATCATCAGCAACAACCTCATCCTCTGGTCTATGAAGACGCTATAACCATCAAGCATCCAGCGCATGCGTGAATTGTTCGATGTGAATCCCATTGAATTCGAAACATTTCAGTGGTGCAGTGTCTTGTGTCTGTGAAATACAATTGTAACGCAGCTTTGTTCATTTACTTGTGGCTTAATTTTTGGTGTTGTTGTTTTTTGTGTTCATGTGTTTTGTTATTATACGTAGCAATTGTATAAGTGTTGTATGTTGCTATTCAATTAATAGAGTTGATCATGAACTCTAATGAAAGTGAAAGGTTTATTTGGCATCGACTTGGCGCACCGCCGCAGTTTTAGCCGTTTCTACATTTTAAATTGCTTGTTTTCTATTTGTTCGTATGTTTGTTTGTTTGTTTCTGTTGGCTGATGTTGTCCAAATATGATGTTGTTGTCATTTAGCGTTTGTTCGTTCAACAACTTGAGTTGTTTCATTTTGCTAATTACTGTCACTGAACTGTAAATTGAGGTAATAAACTCTTGTCTACATGTCTGTAATAAGTGTATTCGCATAGGTTGATTTTTCTTTTTTTCTCGTGTTTTGTTGCCTTAATATATAATTTTATTTTCGTATAGCCTTATTTTTCTAAAGTGGGTGTGTTTCAATGTTAAACTGTGTTACTCAAATGGAGTTCACCACAGCTGAGTGATACATTTTGGCTAGAGTAGGGAGGAGGCAGAGAGGCAACATAGTTTATTAAGGTAATTTCAAAATTAAACTGGGTTCAGTTTTCTTAACAATCCAATCCAATATAGTAATTGGAAACCCACACAAACATACTTAATTAACTAGAATGTCGACGGCTGCCGGGTTGAAGGTGTTAAACTTTCAACATAAGGTGGCAATTTGAAATTTATCTAATGTGACAGTCAGGGTGTGTGAGTGACTAAGATTTTGTGAGATGTTGATGACGTTATGGGATAAGTGATTTTGTTGGAGAATTGAAGTAATAATGCACTTTGGGGGTATCCCACACAGTATTAAAGTTTATGGGAAGATGTGTTATTTAAGAACTTTAGGTAAATATGACACATTGGTGTTAACTTCCATTTAGGATGCAACGCCTTTCTCAGTGTAGCTGTCAGGGGACTGGTGGCAGTCAACATCTTCGAAATTTCCATAAAGTGCTTATTGTCCAATTTGTTTTTAGGTAAAGGATTTTCATTTAAAGGATATTTCAATAAGTGCGGGTCGATGTTGTCAGCCTGTGGTGGCCATGTAGTTTAGTCGGTGTCTGTTTAACCTATAGTTTATTTCCCAGTTACTAATGCCAAATCATCATGACAAGTTGTACAATTGAGCAGCTTGTCAAAATGATAAAAGTTTATATCTTAAATTAGAGTTCGTCATGTTGTATGCCTGACGCACATTTTAAAGCAGATGCGGGGGCCGTTCAAGCGACTCCCAAACGTTTGTTGTTGAAATTAGAGACGATCGGTTCGCTAAGCGATCATTCAACACCCGTACGTCAACTGCTTCGAAAATCCTGTAAAGATTTCCTTTTGAAGTTCTTTTCAGGTAAACATCTAAAGGATTTTTCAATTGGTGCGGGTCGATGTTGACCGCCTGTGGCCACCACGTTGTTTTGGCGACAACTGTCATATCAATTTTGTATTTTTCAGTTTCTAAAGCCAAATCACCATTGCTAGTTGCACGATTGAACAACATGTCTAACTGATAAATATATGTTATTAAAGTAAATTTTCGTTAATTAAAACGATGCGGGCGTTGATTTCAGATGACGTCAAACGCGGTGTCCCTTCACAGTCAACTCTGTCATGTTTGTTAACACAAATTCAAGACTATTGGTTCAGTAAACGATCATTTAGCACTCGTATGTTAACTTCTACGGAAATTATACAGGGAACCCCTTGCTGGTTCTTCTCAGGTAAACATATAAAGGATTTTTCAATTGGTGCGGGTCGATGTTTTCCACCTGTGGCGGCCATGCAATTTTGGCAACAACCGTCATGCCCGTTTTTTTTATTTCAGTTACTGAAGCCAAATCACTATGACTAGTTGCACGATTAAACAGCGTGAATAACTGTCATCGAAATAAACTTTCCTTAGTGGAAACGAAGAGCGCATTGAGTTCAGTTTATGGCAGACGCGGTAGCCCTTCAAAGGTACCGTAAACGATCATTCTACATACGTACGTCAGATGGGCCGAGAACATCGCCGCTGTAAGTGATAGTGTACAGGAGTACCATAGGCAGTCAATTTCTCACAGTTTACAAGAACTCGAAAGACTTTACCATGGCGAAGTTCGTGTCGGGAGTTGGGCCAACTCAAAGTCAATGACCATAGACTGTGCTGTTGTCCCGCTAACTGCACAGGATTAGTCTTGAAGCAAATGTCTATCATTTCAGTTCCCGCACACATTGGGTCGTCATAGAACACAAGGACCCCTTTTGGGCCCGCACCCAGGGCCCAATATCCACCGGCGCCAACTTTGCCATTCATATGTTTGTGAAGCAAAACGAAGAGAATGATACATTTTTTTTTTATTTTGGGCTACCTCCCCATATTCTGGCCCCTATATGAAACTACCTAGCTTCAAATCGGTATATCTCGATTCCTAGACGTGATCCAGCGAAACGCTGGAATACGTATAACTTTTTTTTACAATGGCATGCGGTACAGAGTCCACGTGAGTTTTACATGAGTCTCGCCGTAAAGGTCATACCCAATATAAGTCGAGATGAGGACTATCTTATCACCTTAGCTACGCTATGGGTCTGTAGCGCCCGTCTACAATGAAACTCCACATTCGAGCACGTATGCTCTACAACATAACTTAATTTCCCTTTGCACCCCATTAATGAGGTATGGGATAGCTTCTCGCGTTGTTGTGCATTAACACGCTTTCTATTTTTAGATTCACAACTAACGGCACCTACTTGTTTATCGACGAATGCGAACGTCACTGTTTGAGAAGCTCTGACTAGACACGACGGTTAAATCGACGCTTAATACTGCGAAGTTGCTGTCAACAACATTCGAGGGGAGCCGACAATGAAAGAAAATTTTATTTCTTTTTTTTCTTTTTTTAAGATGACTGGACCAGGTTTGAACCTGCGATATCCCGCATGGTAGTCGCGTGTTCTAACCACTATGCCACGGCCGGTACTCTACAAGCTATTCCGTAATCAACCACAAAACTTAGCAATGTTCCGTCTTAGGGTCCTGAGTAACCGATGGACGTGAAGGCCATACTTCCCATTACCCAAGGTGATGACTATCTTACCACCTTGGTTACGCTATCTGTCTGCAGCACCCGTCTGCAATGAAACTCTACATTTAGCCCCAAAGACCCTACCAGCGATGTCGTTTTCAACCACAACACGCGTGGTAATCCCAATAAGGGTTCTCACCAACCGATCGACTTGCAGGCCCTACACACCACTAGCCAAGGTGAAAACTATCTTTTCATCTTGAGTATCCATTTGCAATGAAGCTCCACATTCGACCCCGAAAACTCAATGTACCAGCCATTTTGTTTTCAACCACAGCCCTTATGATGATCCCACACAGGGTCCTCACTAACCGAACGATGTGAAGGTGAATACTATCTTACCACTTTAGTTACTCTATAGGTGTGTAGCACCCACCAGCCATGAAACCGCACATTCGATATCGAAGATTCAGCCAGCGATTTCGTTTACAACCACTGCAAGCGTGGTGATCCCAATAAGGGTCTGAGAAACCGATCGACGTTAAGACCCATCATTAGCCAAGGTGAGGACTATTTTAGGTTTTTGTCAAGGGATTGTTAGCTGTCGTTGTGATTTTTAACCGCCAAATTCCTCCAAAGATGGCGCCATCTGGATTTGTTCATTTGTTTTGTGAAGTTGATAAATCATTTCTTGTTTCCTTGGTCTTTGCGCAATCTGGATTTTTGCAGTGGAAACATCTATGTTGAGTTTTGTTGGCTGGAGAACTTAAAAGTATTTGAAAAGTAATTTTTCATCGATTTTGATTTGGCCAGTGCCCCGGCCGGAAATCGAATCCGGCACCTTCGAACATATGAAAAACGTTAGATTTCAAACATAAAGGCATATAAGATCCTTTCGGACATATGAAAAACGTTAGATTTCAAACATAAAGGCATATAAGATCCTTTCGAATGAATTAAGAATAACTTTAATAAATAACACGTAAATTGGTTTACAAATAGCCATTATAAAAGACCGGGACCGGGAATGATGTGTCTATCGTGAGAGGGACCGGTGTTCGAGCCCTGTTACAGCTATCTACATTTCTTTGATCGACGATCCCTTCGAAGTTGTCGACTGCAACATCTTGAGTAATCGATTCAATCATCAAATTCCGAAAAATCTACTCAAACAGCTGATGTTCGGATATGTCCTTAAACTAAAGGCCGCGTCGTATGAGTCAACAGCCATCTTTTATGGTCGACGGTCCCCTCGATGTTGTTGACTGCAACATCTTGAGTAGTCGCTTTAATAATGGCCTTCTTATAAAGCCATTAATGAATCGAATAAAAGACCGGGACCGACCATGCCATGACATGGGTTCGAGCCTTGTTACAGCCATCTAGATTTCTTTGATCGACGATCCCCTCGAAGTTGTCGACTGCAACATCTTAAGTCATCGATTCAATCGTCATGTCCCGAAAAATCTACTCAAACAGCTGATGTTCGGATTTATCTTAAACTGAGGAACCCGTTATGTGAGTCCACAGTCTTCTACATTTTTTTGGTCGACAGTTCCCTCGATTTTGTCGACTGCAACATCTTTAGTAGTCGATTCAATAGACATGTCTACTAAAATCTATTCAAACAGCTGAAGTTCCGTTTTGTGTTCAAACTGAAGGTCCTGTCGTGTGAGTCGACAGCCTTCTACATTTCTATGGTCGACGGTCCCCTCGATGTTGTCGACTACAACATCTTGAGTTGTCGATTCCACTTAAATCTACTCAAACAGCTGAAGTTCGGGTTTTTATCTTCAAACTGAAGGTCCCAACGTGTAAAGAGTTATTAGCGGCCCTATTCTAATAATTCGGTTACAAAAATTTGTGACTGTAAATTTGTTACAATTTTGTAACCAATTCTTGTTACAGGTATTCTGGCAATTTAGTAACAAGGAAAAGTTCACCTTGTGAAATGTAAATTATTGATAATTCACAGCTAATTTTTGAATTTTAAAAACAAAAAATGAAAACACAATACACAGAAAAGTAAACATATTTTTACTTTTTAGATATTTATACACATTTGACTGAGCATAAGGAGACGACACATATCCCAGTTAAGTGGACAGTCGAAAATATTGGACAAATACTGTGCCATGGAGAATTTATCACAGCCGTCCCACAGGTTTCATGGCGGTTGTTCTCTTTCCATACATTTTGCCACTACATTTCCATAGAAAAAAGGTCTAAAAGTCTTTTACCTACGACTTCAATAATTTAACATTTTTTTTACATCTCAAAATAGTATTCCAAAGAGCTGAAACAACCTTGTTACCTCCTTTTTGGCAGGTAACAATTTTTGTAACTATTGTCACGGTGACAAGAATTCGGAATACCGATTTTTTGATTTTGTAATCAAAGTAGTCTATTGTAACCGTGGTGACTATTGTAACCACGTCAGAATAGACCGGTAGATGTCGACCGGCTCTTGCATAGAGTTTTGCTAACTCCACTCCGTATTCATAGATTTCATTTAGAAATCGAAAGCTCTTACATTTGCACATAAATCGCATTAAACTACAGCAGCTAATTAAAATCGACAAAAGAAACAGAAACTTAAATTAACACACACACACAAAATACGGAGACATTACTATAACCTCATGTAAGCAGCTAACGAAAAAAACCAACAGATAAATCTTATGAAAAGCTTCAAACAAATAACAGACAAAAGTACAAACTTCATATAAATAATTATGATTATATTGTCTCTCAAATAAAACACAAGACAGGCTAAAGGAAGGACGGACAGCCAGCAGATAGACATCACACTCTGATACATTGTACAGGTATCATGTCAATGCAAAAGAGCAGAACATGTGCTGTGATAAGTTGTAAGCTTTACTCGGCGCATCGTCACTGTACTATGTTAAGACTGTGTGCTAAAGCTTGACTATAGTGTATAGTGTAGTGAGTTGAGAGCGATCATGGCTGTAATCATTGATGGGGCCGGGCTTGCATCTTTTGTTTGAATTTGCTGCTGCTAACAAAAATTACACACACAGAAAAAAAAATGGCACAGAAAACGAATTAGTTGCTGCTGATGAAAACGAAAGAGTCAACACAACAACGAAAAAAAGAAAAGAAAGTGACAATGTTTATTCATATGTTGAGGAGCAAAGATACAACAAAGAGACTTGAACAAAAAAATACAAATTATTTCCAATAAAGCAAAAGTAAAATTATCCGACTGTTGACTGACACAAAGTAAAAATCTTAGGCCTGCCAAAGAAAAATCTCAAAGATTTTCCATTTTCATTTTTTTTAAAGCAGTACTCGCCTTTGCTATCGCCCCTCCCAGCAGTGATATTAACTGTGCAGCTCGCATTATCCCAGAGATATTCGTACCAGTCGGTTTGTCGTGTCACTTGTTATAAGTTTGATAAGATAATAAGATTAAGTATATAGACTTTTTCTTCTCCATTGAGGAGTTGTCGACTTGTGTCGTTATCTCTGCGCTCTTTTAAGTTTCTCCCGTTTAATCTGATTTCAGCTTTTTTCTTTTCGCAAATTAAACAAATTGTTTTGTAGTTTGCTTACTTTGCCTTGGTTAGATCTGCTGCTTGCTTGCTATTTGTTGTTTTCTTTTTTTTATAATTTGTAATTAATTTTTATGGTTTTATTTCCTCAACTTTATCTGGTTATCTATGGGTTAGATAAGAAACTAACTGCGAAATTTAAACACTTTCTTCAGAACTGATTTGTGTGTGTGTCTGTGTTGCAAATTATAGTTTTGCATGATTAGAGCTTAATAATAGTAGTAAGTAACTAACGCAGCTCACCCAAAAGCCAGACTAAAAAATGACTTTCATCTTCTGTAATTACTTAATCGGCAGATAGACGATGGGTGGATGGTTTGAATCGCTGTTTGACTGATTGGTCATCATTTTTTTCCCTGTGTCTATGTTAAAGGTAGACACAAACGGAAAACCGACAAAAGTAGGTCATGTACCTATTAATAATCGTAACCTATTAATGATTTGGTTAATGGAAATATTGGGAATCTTTGTAGGGCATTAATTTTTTTTTACTTTAATTTCGGACGTAAGCTAACATTTCTTGGTTAGATCCGTTTAACAATTTCGCAAATTTAGCGATCGGTTTTTAGACCTGAGTAGATGAGATAACACGAGAAAACAAAAAAATATATATTTCATTTGCTTCATACCTGGAAAATCCATAACTGACCAGATATTCACACTGCGGCAAATCCTGGAAATGATCCTAGAGATCGACAAATATCATCTTTTTGACAAATATAATATAAAGCTACCGTTGACAGTCCGATGTGGTAGAATTTACTCGAAGCCATGGCTGACTTTGGTATTCCTGCGAAGCTAATATGTATTTGCGTACTGACCCTGAATAATATGATGTCTTAAGTGGGACCTAAGCCAAGGAAACGGCCTATCGTGTGGCCTCTTCAATGTAGTGATGGAGATAATATGAGAAAAGCTGCAGTAAACACGAGTAGCACGATAGTCAACAAAAGCGATATGCTACTTGCGTACGCTAATGATATAGACATCTTGTGACTGCAGCCTTCACAGATATACAAAAGGAATCAGCTAAAATGATCTGATGGCGAACGAGAACTAAACAAAGTTGTTACTTTTATACTCGTTGGGGACGATTCCGCCACTAATAAAACCTTGGTGTCGGGAGAAGAATCCTGCCAGCACAGAGATGCTTTACGGACTTAACCAGCTACATAAAGACAGAGCCCTCTTTCGACGAACAAAAATACTGCTTTATCAGATACTAATTCTACCTGTCTTGATGTATGATGTAGACTCCTATGTAATGACCCAAGCTGATGGATCGGTTGTTGCACAATTCGAAAGGAAAATACTGCGTGAAATATATGGACCCATCATCGTTAACGGACAGTATCGACGTCGTATGAATAATGAGCTGTTTACCGCTTAATTAAGGTACAGCAGTTGCGTTGACTAGGTCATGTTGTATTCATGGAACAAAATTTTTCAGTTCGAACGAACTCGATCGTTAACGGAGAGTTTGGACATCGTATGAATCGTGAGCTGTTTACCGACATTTATGTAGTCAAACGCATTAAGATACAGCGATTGCGTTGGCTAGGTCATGTTGTGTTCATGGAACCAAATTCTTCAGGTTGAAAAGTCTTCAACAATGAACTCGATGGACGGCGCAGAAGAGGGCGACCAAAACTCCGATGGAACAACCAGGTAAGGTTTAGGTTGTAAACTCGTGTAATCTGGCATAAACCACATCGCAACACACACCGAGAACAAGACGATTGTGATTGACCGTTAAAAAATGAAGAAGTAGAAAGAGGGGGAAGAAATAGATGGAAAATATAAAACCCCCAATCATCATCTTGACCTAGATAGCCATGGAAGGCACCGCATGAAACATATTAAATTGCCTACTCCGATTGAGGAGAGAGACTCTAAGTCTACTATATTACCTTTCCCTAAGTATCTTAGCCTCTTGCGGGCTAGAGAGGAACAGCTACAAAGAAGATGTTGCATCGTCTTGGGCTCTTCCTTGTCCTCATACACACGGCTGTAGTCCGGTATGAAAACAGATTATAAACACCGGATCTGTTTTCATTTGAAAGTTAAGAGAAGTATAAATAAGGAGAGAGGGCAGGGATATAGAATGGAGAGAAAATCGTGGAACCCCCAATCATCATCTTCACCCAGTAAGCCACGAAAGGCATTGCATGAAACATATTAAATTGCCTACTCCGATTGAGGAGAGAGACTCTAAGTCTACTATATTACCTTTCCCTAAGTATCTTAGCCTCCTACGGACTATAGAGGAACAGCCACAAAGAAGATGTTGCATCGTCTTGGGCTCCTCCTCGTCCTCATACACACGGCTGTAGTCCGGTATAAATCTAAACCATTTGATTGTCAGGAGCCTGATATTGCAAATCACTCCTGCACGGGCCAACCATGTATGCCGATCGGGTTCTGCTGTATTCGGGCCAGACTGATCTAGCAGTTATACAGTCGGTTATGGAGATCCGACGTCTGCTGTCTGTTTTCCCCACCCAAACTTCCACTTAGTCAAAAATGTAACAAATAGACGTGTAAACATATTCCACAGAGTCATGAACAGGCATTGAACAGACTCCTCTAACCAATATATCTGCAGATTCTTTATCAGGAATCTAGAAATGTCCTGGGATAAAACAGAGGTTGATTTGCATTATGTAGAATTGGTCGCTTTTATTGCAGCCTGCCTATCCAAATAGATTGTTATCTGTATGTTAGTATCGATTTCACCAGGTTACTAAGAAACTTACAGAGTTAGCCGCAACGAATTGGATAAGAAACGCAGAAGATCAAAGCGATATATAATCAAAATTATGATTGCAAGGAAGTGCCAGCTATGTAAGTAATCCAATACTTTATTGGACAATGCGCTACCGAAAAGATCACAGCCAGTCCAGCAGTGAGGTGAATATTGCGGCTGTAGAGGAGAGTGTGACTAAAGATTGTCATCAATCGATTGAATGCCGCCTACAGCATCTTGGCCTCTCGTATACAACAACTTCAATAATTTTTGGCAAAAATATTTGTTTAAGTGCTTAAAATATCAATTCGTACAAGAATAGAAAAAGTCAGACTTCGAATAACTATTTAATTGCATTCAATGATCATTAAACTGTTGTTGAAGCTCAATGAAGATTCCCATATTTTGCGCCGAGGGACATTTCTTCCGTAGTGGATATTTCAATAAACAACTTGTGAAACATTTTCGTGCCCAATGTCTGGGAGGTGTGAAATTCCAAGTCAGGGTAAAGGTACACTACGTCAGTATAGTGAAATCGCCGAAACATTGTATCTTATCTCGGTGTTTGTTCACTTAGTTTTTCAGCTGTAACTCAAGAATCATTGATGATTTCTCATGACATTCTTCAGCAGAATGTATCCAAGTACAAAATCAAGTTGGACTAATTTTATCGAATAAAATCTTCTAAAAATTGTCATTATTATGTATAAAACTATAAATCCACAATATAGGTACGTAGTACGTATGATTAATATTAAATCCGCATAACATTAATATTACTCATACGTTGTACATACATGCATACATACATAGGTATGTGGCGAGTACAATATGCAAACTTGCTACATATATACAATACAGAACTTCGGTCAGGGTCGTCAGTCAATATCATCAGAAATGACCCGTTTTGCCTATATATGGAAATACATATATGTGGACATTTTATAGAACAAGACGATAATAACAATTTTTTTTGTTATAAAAGGATAATGTTTTGGAGAAAAAACTGAAAGTCCAGCCACGCCCCTTCTGGTACCTCTTTAAAATTTTTATACTTGGCAATTTTATTGTTTTACAGTGGGTGAGTGTATATGTACGTCGGTTAATCTGACTGAAACTTTCTTTTATGTTTGTACTGATAGATATCTCCATGATTCAAGTTATAAATGTCATAATTTGAATCATGGAGAAATACTATGAGATACTTTCTTATAAAATTCAAACGAATTTTTCAAATTTGAATGTACTTAACTATATTTTCTATGATTTTCATTAACCTACGCGCACAAAATCAATTAAAACAAACTAAACAAACAAATTTTGTCGAAAACTTTAAACATAAAACAAACGATAGTTATGTTATATTATATTTTCACATAATAAACACTTAAGCAACACCTACATCCGCTTACAATAATGAAATGTTTGTATTTAATCCGTGATAGATTTTAATATTTGAACATAGCTTATTTAATAATTGACATCTTGACAATGTCTTAGTGATCACCTCCTTAGCCTCACCGCAACCTTTCCCCACAATTTCTCTTATACACCATCACACCACTCTGATGTAATAATCGTAATAACACGATCTATGCAATATGAATTTATGCAAATTTTCGTCAATTTCGTCACCATCATACTATCTTTTATGCTCTCAAGACAATAGACCATGTCAAATTGTAAAGTAGTAGGGGAAAAAAATCAAAAGGTTAACACAAAAAAACACCCAAACCCCTAAGGAAATATTGTAAAAGCTTGGCAAAATGAAAATTAATTGGGTTCGCGTTTTGATCGATATTCACACAAGAGATTAACACTAACATTGTTTGCAATATTTCAGGTTAAGGTTATGCCATAATGCGGTCATGCGGCACGAGCATATTTTGAAAAATTTTTAACCTAACAACAAGATAAATAATAAAAAGCAACAAAAAAAAGCATAACTTTATCTTAAGCCACCAACTGCATTTTGGTTAATAAGACAATCTATATCTTAACAAATAAATCATATGTAACAACTTTAACTATTTATTTCCGAACCCATGTCTTGAGTATCTTGTGGTTCTCATTTTCCTTAACATTTCAAAAATGTTGATAGATTTTTTGCCACAAAAAAAGTGTTAAAGTTTCATGCTTCATGTCATTATGATAATTAAAGTTTCAGTTCGTGTATTAGATTGTCTATAAATTCTGTGAGCTCAATACCTTTATGATCTCTATAGATTTACACATTCTTAAGCTATTGACAGTGCCCCGTATAAGTAGTAATAAAAATTCTGTTCACATAAAAGAATTAAACAATTTTTATTAAAATTTTTCTTCAATTCTTCTTTGTCACCGAACCGAAAAACTTAAGAGTTAAGCCCTGATATGTCGATGAAGACGAAAAAACCTTAATGATTTAAATGTAAAAAAAAACATCGCTCAGTTTTATGGCCATAAAAGAAAGTGTTACGAATGGGCAACTCAAGAAGCAGCAGAAAAAAAGTGAAACACATTTATAGTTTTTAATGTTTAGAACCTTTTTATCTGCACATCACTTTTTCTTATACTGCTTCGAATGACTGCGACAGACATACATTCGGGCACAGTGGCCTGTGGGGACATGGAATATGATAGATCTATAGATATTGAAATGATAGACGTGAGAATAGCCTCTTGAAGAGTCGAAATGCATATACTTCGACATGTATTTTCGTAGTGTAGAAATAAGATTGATTATTGGGTACCAAATTTAGTGCAACGCTGAAATGAGTCAGAAAGGACAATTATCTCGGATTTGTCAAAGATGAAATGTACCTATGAAAGGTTCAAGGCTTTTATATACCCTTCAACCCGCTCACTCACAGTGCGAAGGGCATATTCAGTTTTTTCTTTCATTTGTAACTCCAAGATTGGTTATTGAGTACCAAATTTAGTGCAACGCAGAAATGAGTCAGAAAGGACAATTATCTCGGATTTGTCAAAGATGAAATGTACCTATAAAAGGTTAAAGACTTTTATATACCCTTCAACCCGGTCACTCACAGACCGAAGGGCATTTTCAGTTTTTTCTTTCATTTGTAACTCCCACGTACCTTTCTTACATGCTGTTCTTACAAAGTTGTCTATTTTTGGAACTATCGTAGCTTAAAAGCGTAAAAGCTTAACCAAAGGCTACCGAACCTCCTAATCCCGAGTTTTATGTGTACCGTGCTCATTGGTTGCTTTGCAGTAAGGAGTCAGGAGTATCCCACTGTATTCTTAGTGAGTAATAGGTTTTAGTACAAAGTCCTTACGGTGTTCTCAAAGGGCTATGACACGGTAGACCTACTTTCCCCTACACTCGTGAGTCTATGGTTGCCAAACAAAGCAAAACTTAAAATAACAAACACTCAAAATTCTGATGACTAAAACGCTTACACATCTGACATCTGAGCTGCAAGTATCTATTTACGAACAGCATGATGAACTTATGCTATAAATTGAGATGCTTGCAGTTTATTCAACTGTAATCAAACTTGTTGAGCTGCAAAATTCTTTCCAGAGCTGCTGTTGCTTAACAACTAATGAACTCATGCTGTGGCAGTAACGCGTATCGGCGATCCTATAAACTCCTTGCCTGGTAAAAGGGCAGCGATGCCGCTCTGCTTTTTGAGAAGGAGAAGATCCGAATCCAGAAGTACAGGAACACTTCATGAAGTTTCAACAGAAATATCTTGCCGCCAGCAATCTTAGTGAGTCTGGGGCTAGAAGAAGCATACCCCTAGCGGCTTTGAATGTGTTCCTGGGCCATCCACCACTGGACTTGTGCGTTAAGGCTATTGCAGCCCGAGGAGCCATCAGACTGAGAAAAGCTGGCGAGTGGCATCAAACCATACATGGTCATGCGGTGCTTCTCCGACTTTTGGGCAATGGCGTTCCATCTGTTTCATCTGTGGATTCATCTGTGTGGATTTCCGCAGTAAAGTAAACGTTGAAATCCCGAAAAGATCAGATTTTTGTCATTACTACCGGTTCGCAAATTAAATAGGGCATATGAGCTGGTTGTGTTGACAACGAAGACCTGCAGCTAAGCCTCTCTTTCAGAGAGGTAAGTAAGTATAAGGGGAAGTTGGTTGAACTTTAGCCTCTGGATGTCATCCTCTGGATTCTAGTCTCATGACATTGATAGATTCCTGTTAATGAATCATCAGACCTATTGGCCAGAGGAGACTGGACATTGCCCATTTGTTACTTATTTCGGTTACACAGCAGAAAATATGATTTTGGGACTCAATTCTGAGAATGGTATGTGAAAGTAGTCCCAAAAATAAAAACTTCTGCATCATACGTTTTGTCAAGTTGGCTGCATTAATAAGTTAATAGCCATGCGAATTTATTTTTCTTGAAAAAGTTTATGGCCATTAAATTATTCCTGCAGCTAACTTGACAAAACGAATGATGCAGAAGTTCTTATATTTGGGGCTATTTTCACGTGCAATTCTCAGAATTGAGTCCCAAATCAAAAATATTGTACTGTGTTAGTAGAAGATAGCCTGCAGACGTAGGATATCCACAACTGACTATATAACCACATGATCGCTGCGGCCCGAAGACAGCACATCCCGATTGGAGTTATCCGAAACTGGCCTATGGAATTCTAACAGGCCATTGCAATATCAGGCACCCTACAGGCAAACGGGATTGATTTTTATCACCCCTCTCTAGACCGTAGGATGCTAAGATACTAAGGCAAAAGTTATAGAGTAGACCTAGAGTTTCACTCTACTCTGTCTGAGTAGGCAATTTAATATGTTTCATGCGGTACCTCGCATTGCTAATTGGGGTCCCAAAACATTGCGAGATTCCAGATAAAGAATCAGCAGACCTATTGGCCAGAGGAGGTTGAAGTATGCCCATTTGTTACTTATTTGGTCTAGTAGAGGACTAGATGTTAAAAAAAACAGACAGCAGACGTTGGATATCCGATCGGCGTACATGGTCGGACTGACTGGCTTGTGAAATTCTGACAGGCCATTGCAATATTAGGCACCTTACAGGCAAATGGGATATATTCATATCCCCCCTCTGCAGTGTGTGTAAGGACGAAGAGGAGTACGAGATATTGAAACATCTTGTTTGTAGCTGTTTCGCTCTAGACAGTAGGAGGCTAACATACTTTGGCAAATGTATATAGAAGACCTGGAGTCTCTCTCCTCAGTCTGAGAAGGCAACTTAATATGTTTCTTGCGGTGCCTTCCATAGCTAACTGGGTCAAGATGACGATTGGGCTTCTCATAATTTTCTCCTGTTTCTTTTTAACTCCCCTCTCTTCCTCTTTTTCCATCCCTTCAATTTTATCCATTTCCCAACGGACAGTCACGAGGGATCAGGAGATCTCGGTGTGTAGTGTTATCTAGTTTTTACCAGATTACAATGTGTCCCTATTCCAATCTTCCTTACAAAGAGCTATTGAGCTATTGAAATTTGATATGTAAGTTCCTATCATCCAAGCGGAGGTTAATTTGTAAGATCAACAAGATCGGACAAAAAATCTACTTCCACCTCCCATACAAACTTTCCCCTTTCGGGGATGTCCGTCTACCTATCCCCCAAAAGACAGCCGCAGTTTAAGAGCTATTGAGTTGAAATTTGGTATACAAATTTCTATCCTCTAAACGGAGGTTAAGTTCTAAGACAAGCAAGAACGGACAAAAACTACACCCACTTCCCATTTAATTTTTTTTTGGGGTGTCCGTCTGTTTGTTCCGCGACTACAGCCATAGTTTAAGAGATATCGAGTTGAAATTTCGTATACAAACTTTGTATCTTTCAAGCGGCGATTTAGTTCTAAGACAAGCAATATCGGACAAAATCTACTCCCACCTCCTATTCAAACTTATTCTTTTAGGGGGCTGTCCGTCTGTCTGTTCCGCGATCACAGCCATAGTTTAAGAGGTATCGTGCTAAAATTCTGTATGCAAGCTTCTATCCTCTATGCGGAGGTTTAGTTTTGCGATAGGCAAGATTGGACGAAAACTTCTCCTACTTCTACTTTGGGGAGCGTTAATTGTATAAAGTTATACATAAAGTTAAATATATTTCATTACAATGGTAATATAGCTTAGTATAAAACTTACATATATATATTGCATAGGAATGATTTACATTCACAAAAATTGTATTTACCTGTAAAAAAAATTGAAAAAAGGCATATTAATATCTATATTAAAAGTATAAAAAGCTTAGGGATTGTGTAATGAAATCTTATAAATTTCAGTGATAGAAATCTAAATATATAATATATTTTAAGTGTAATATTACAGTATATGGAAAATTATCAGCATAATGTCACAGTCACCTCAGAAACAAATACTTGACACCCTAAATGTCGTACTATAATGGTACATGCTAAAATGAAAGTTTGTGGACAATACAGTATTTTAGCAAAGGCCAGAATTTGTTACATCTTAACTAGACACAGAATGCTTTTAAAAAAAAAACTTTTTATCGAATATTGTACCCTTCTTGTATCAACGTACCAAAGATAAGTATTTGAGATAAGAGGGATTGCGTTTCTTTTTTGTTAAATTTCATCGGTATATATGAGGGGTAACTATAGCCGTCGCTTCTTTCCTTAATAACCATATAACCACCGTAGGTTCGCACCTAAAAATATACCATACATTTTCTGCTAAGAGATACTTTTAATTCTTATGTATTCTTATGTATTCGAATGTTGTTGACAGCAACTTCGCAGTATTAAGCGTCGATTCTAGTAAGAGCTTCTCCAACAGTGACGTTCGCATTCGTCGATAAACATGTAGGTGCCGTTAGTTGTGAATCTAAAAATAGAAAGCGTGTTAATTCACAACAACGCGAGAAGCTATCCCATACCTCATTCATTGGGTGCAAAGGGAAATTAAGTAAGTAAGTATTCGTTACATAACATTGATCAAAATCAGAATGATAACAAACTGTAGCGAAAGGCGTGCAATGTAATATTTTATATTCAGGAGTCCATACTGAGAGGGTTCACAAACCACGAACTCCATTTATCTAGTTTTCTGAGAGCTGCAAATCGGGAAATGTTCACAGAGTAGCCTATAACTGTTTGATCAGCAATTCCGATAAAATATTGTATACTTCTTGGTGTCATTCGAGCAAAATTTTAGGAATAACATTTTTATTTCTTCCACAAATTCTATGGAATGTTTTATTTAAAGAGTTGGTATATCTTTACTATGTATCCCCTCCATGCCCAGTAGACTCAAGCGGATATCAACATAGTAGACGAGCAAGTCTGAGGTTATTATGTAAATAGGGCTGCAACAATAGTTTTATATTTTGGCTTATCCGCTGCTACGATATTTAGTTCGTTCCATGTTTTGTGTTGACCTATGATGCTTCGGTATTTAGTTGTCAACGACAAAGTGTTTAAGAGTATTTTAATGTATTTTCTTTTCGATTTATTTCTTCCACATACAGAATGTAAATCCTTTCACACAATTCCTGCCTAAATTTTGCCCATGACAATTTTATATTTTTGCAGAGTTAGAGTCTTTATATGTTCCGCGTGCCTCTCTCCTCTAATAATATGGCCTAATGATAAAATATACTCCCCATACATCCCAATTATAAAGATTTAATTAGATTTTTTTGTTTTGCAAACTATTAATTTTTTTCACACCTCCTATACCACTGTTTACCTCCAGCAATTTCTTTATAATTCCGATAAGACTCACATTACTATAATTCATGCTTTCTCGTACAGAACATTTGTATTGTGTTTCATTTCATTTCGTTGTATTTTTTTCCATTTTTGTTTTGTTTCGTCTGTATGACGTTGAGTAAAACAACATACATTAACATGATTTGTGTCACGTTTCTTGTCTGTTGCCCCGTGGCTTTTACATAAGAATGGCATCGACACGTTTTTATCGTGGGCCATATGACCCAGCGCGACCAAAAGCCGCCATCCATCCTCAGACAACTAAGAAAGATGCAAACATTCTTTCTTAACATCGCCTTGTAATGACACACCCATTAGTGGTTTGATTAAGAGAGGCTTTATCTGCGCTTTGGTTTTCTTCTTCTTCTTCTTATTTTTCACCATCATCATTGACTTGACATTTTTTTCAAAGTCATCTTTCATGATGGTGACGGGCGGCAGCGGCGGCAGCAGCGACGTCATCGGTGGCACCTACACTCCAGCACCACACAATTCAAAGAAATGAGCCATAAACCAAATGTGCCCGACCGACCATATCTTCAGCACTCTGTCGGTAGACATAAAAACCCATCAACCATTAATAGCAACAACAACAATTTATATTTTGTATTCTTTAGTAAGCAGAAACATTAAGTATTATGTATAAAACAAAAACAAGACAGAACGTTAATCATTAATGACCTCAAAACCTACATATTGATATTGGGTGGTTGTGTGGCAGCCGGCCTATGATGAGTTCTTAAGGTTAATCGAAGCAGAAGTAATGAAATTGTACAGTATATAGGTAAAAGGGCTTATGTGTCATGAAGATGCAAAATTTTTCATTTTCACATAATTTATTTGTCGGGCAGTAGGTAATGTTTGTGAAATGGCCAATTTTCGGATAATATCATAATCATCTTTGAAATTATGTCACCATTCAATTTCTACGATTATGAAAACATGACGAAAACAAAATAATGTTGTACTAGTATGGCAAGTTAAAAGTACTGTTGGTACAACAAAATTACTTTTGGTTGCGATAATAGTACTTTTTGGTATAATAAAAGTACCTTTTGGCACAACACAACATCTGTTTTGCAATTTGTCATTCAATGAAAGTACTTTTGGTATTATAAAAGTATATTTGGCTACAACAAAAGTACTTTTCGAGTACAATTAAAGTACAATAATATGTAGTACTTTTTGGTACAGTAAATATACTTGTAGGTAAACCAAAAGATTGTACTTTTAATGTGTACTGAAAGTTATTTTTGATATAATAAAATAATCTTCTGGTACTATAAAAGTACATTTTGGTACTTTTTTTGGTACAACACAAGATCTTTTCTTGTACATTAAATGCAATTTGTGATTCAATAAAAGAACTTTTGGTACAATAAAGTTTAAGTACTTTTTAAGTACAATTGAAGTTCTTTTTTGGGTACAATAATAGTAATTTTTGGTACAGTTAACATACTTTTAGGTAAACCATAAGATTGTACTTTTACTGTGCACTAAAAGTTATGTTTGATATAATATAATAACCTTCTGGTACTATGAACGTACCTTTTGGTATAATAAACGTACTTTTAATTAAATAAAGAGGCTTTTACAACAAATTGTGTCCAAAGAATACTTCAGTTACAATAAGGAATTCTATCCAAAATGTACTTTTATTGTGCAAAATTATCTGGTCCCATGCATTATCTGGTCCTGATTTCAGATTTTTATGTTGAGGGTCATTTGTATGGAGTTGGCCGCTTAAGTGTCAATTGACACCAGAATACTCCCCATGGGGTTAATTCCGGAGTACCTTTGGGACGTATCGCCCTCACGTATTTGAGAGAACCCCCCAGTGGACAACTTTCTGATTCTGCAAAGGTAAAAAGGGGTACCAAACGTATATTCTTTTGCGAGATCCGACCGAAGAGTCTAGAGACGTGTACTTAAGAGTACCTCCAGTGGACCACTTGAAGATCGGGTCGTTTTTTATGTGCTAAAGTGTCTTTTATCACCTGGATACTCCCCGCAGAGCATCCTCTTCGGATGGCCTTAAGGCAGTATCGTCCCTACGAACCCGAGTGAAGGCCCAGTGGACCACTTTCTGACTCTGTGAGGGTAAAAAGAGGTAGCAAATGTGAATTCTTTACAAGATTCGACCGAGGAGTCTAAAGACGGTACTACGGGCGACCAGGGTATCCAGTGTAGTTTCCTACCTCCGGTCGAGTGGATAAGGAATCACTTCAGTGGCGTCACGTAGCTGAAAGCTGAAAGTTTGATGCTCGAGAAAAGTTGAGCTGGGTGTCCCTTTGACACCATACGAGACTCACATTTCTCATTGTGGACCAATGTATCTTTTGGTTAATGAGGCGTTGCATTCTCAACGCACAAGGAGATGGGTAGCTCTAAACCTAAAACAACGGATACGGGAACACAGTTACTTTGTCACGGGGCATTGTCCTTTATAATATGAAAAATAAATTATTGTGCATGTTTCTTTGATACTCTTCCTTTCAAGTCGACAGTAACTCAGTTAGTTTATGTGTTGGTGATTTGGTTCCGAGTATACCGAATAGTTAAAACGATGATGCCAGCTGGATGGGGTGCTGCGGCACCTAGCAGAAGGTGGTAAATGTGGCCAGCCTAATAGGGAACATTGGTCCTAGCAGATAGTGGTGAAGGATTGTTGGTTGTTGCGGTAGTAAACTGCGGTATACTACTGACAGATCTGTGGTCACCCGGCTGAGGAACTTCGGTTTCTAGCAGATGGCGGCGTAAGAAAATTATTTGGCGTGAGGATGGGAGTAAGTTACTGTCATATTACTAAAAAGTGCCGATTTTCGCCTATAGAAACTGAAGCAACTAGAAACAGTGGGGGATCAAATCGAATGGATTACAATCCCCGAACTTATAATTGTCAGTCTATATGGTACCCAACCACAAGAGACATGTACAATTTGAATATTTCATTGCATAAATGAATTAGACCCGGCCATTAAGGCGGCATTGTAGTCGATTATCTGGTCAGCATGACAAGACGTTACTTGAGGTAAAACAATGTGATATCTGACACAGGTATACAATACATCAGTCTAATTGACACTTCTTTAACACTTTAGAACATGTTTTGGGACTCATTTCCTCTTTACCTTTACTTTCAGACAATTGACACGCCATTTCCCAAAGGGAAGTCAATTGCATTTTAGACGAGTAGTTTTTATACCCTTCAAAACGTACGGAGTGAATGGTCCGGCTGTCAGTCTGTCTGTCTAATATAAGCAAGATCGTTTAAAAACTACTCCCACCATACAAACTGGCAAACTCCCCCTTTTGGGTTCGGTCCCTGCGATTTCAGCCGTATTTGAGGTTGAGTTCTGAGATGAGCAAGATAGGTCGAAAACTACATCCAACTCTTATACAAGTTGCATCATTTTGGGAGACCGTCCCCGCGATTACAGCCGTAGTTAAGAAGCTATAGAGCTGGCATATGGTATGCAAGATTCTACTCTCTAAGCGGAGGTTACTTTCTAAGATGTACGACGTCGCAGAAGAAAAACTTCCACCGCCCATACAAATTGCCTCTTTTTGGGGGTCTCACCTTGCGATTGTTGCCATAGTTAAGAAGCTATATATGGTATGCTAGATTATACCCTCCAAGAGGTTACTTTCTAAAAAAAACAAGGTCGGACAAAAAATATTTTCACCGTCTAACGGCCCTCGCGATTACAGCAGTAGGTTGGGAAATATCGAGCTGAAATTTAATATGCAAGCTTCTATCCTCTATCTGGAAGTTAAGTTCCAAAATGAGCAAGATCGGACAAAAACTATATACACCGCCCATACAAACTTCCCTTTTTGGGGGTGTCCGTCTGTCTTTACCACTTGTAACAGCCGTAGTTAAGAGCTTTCGAACAGAAATTTGGTACACAAGCTTACATCCTCTAAGCGGAGGTTAAGTCCTAAGATGAACCAGAGCAGATAAAACCCATTCCCACCTCTCATACAAACACTCCGTTTTCAGAGGTGTCCGTCTGTCTGTCCCCACTATCACAGCGTTAGCTAAGAGCTATCGAACTGAAATTTGGAATGCGTTCTGAAGTTTGGTATGCCAGCTAATGTCCTCCAAACGGAGGTTAAGTTCTAAGATGAGAAAAATCGGTCAAAAACTTCTTCCACCTCCCATACAAATTGTCTCTTTTTATCTCCGCGATTGCAGCCGTAGTTAGGAGCTATGGAGCTGGCATTTGGTATGCAAGCATCCATTCTCTTTTTGGAGGTTAAGTTCCAAGATGACCAAGATCAGACAAAAACAATATACACCCACAAAATACACAACTCCCCCTTTTGGTATGCAAGCTTCTATTCCTCAAGTGAAAAATACATTCTAAGATCGGTCAAAAAATACTCCCACCACACATACCAACTTCCTCTTTTTGGGGTTGTCCGTCTGTCTTTCCACACTATCACAGCCGAAGTTTAAGAGCCATCGATCTGAAATTTAGTATGCAAGTTGCTATTCCTCATGTGGAGCTTAAGTTCTAAGATGAACAACAATCGGACAAAAACTACTTACATTTTCTATGCAAAACAAGTATAAAATTTTATCAAAAATGAAGCAAATTTCATATCAATTCCACATTTTATATTAAATTCAACAGACTTATCCACATTTCTTCTGTATATTCCCATGTACATCGTATGTATTTCTTGCTTGCCCTGGCATATTGTACGATACCACTAATTTAATAATCATAACAAATTGACACGCTCACGCGATATCTACTATCTCTGATATGTAGCTGAGATATTACACAATAATTAATAATGGATTAGCTAACCGTCGCAAAAGGGGAGAGGGCTGAAAATAAACCAACGTTATAAACATAATTTGCATTTTCTGCATAATATAATAGACGATCGCATCGACTCTTTCCATAAGCGTCAAAATCACCAAACCGATCAATTGATCGACAAACAAAAACCAACAAAAACAACATAAACAGACAAGAAAAACACTAACTATTCCACAGCAGACATTTAACATGGCCAACATGACAGATCTGCATACTATACTATGGCCAAGTGGCTACAGACAAACACTCACAGCTACTAAACCATAACCAGCTCTAGCGAGTAACCGTTATATGCACACATATATATAGAAAACAATCAAATACAATAGATTTTTGACATGATTTTCGTACCCACTCCCTGCCGCCACCTGTCCGCTTCTACCATCACCTCTTACCCACGATAATTCCCTTCCAATTTTAGATGCTGTTAATGATTAAGGTATGCATATTAATGATGTTAATGTAAAAATTGACGAAAACTTTGCAGCGCAAACTGTATAGCCGAAACCCAGTAAACTACCAGTTAATAACCCAAATATCTGCAGACAATGGAATAACAAATCCATTATGGTTTATTTATGTAGGTTTAAGATTGACTTGAATCTGAAACTCCTCTTGTTTGCAAAATGTTGCACAAACTGTTAGGTGGCGTGGAGAGGGGGGGAAACATGACCAGCTGCCCGAGTATGAATGACGGAATCTCGTCATACACAACAACCAACGAAAATTTGCATATTTAAAAGGCGCCTCAAACTATAAATTTATAAATTGGCTATGGATGGCTATGTGTGTGGAAAATTAGAGGGTTGATAACTTTATTGTCTGTATATGGGAATGTTTTATTAGGAGGGGACAGAATAGTGTTGAATGTGGGAATAAAAGAATTTGACATATTTCGTGTGACAAATTATGTGTTTGTATTGCTTCTTACAGGGAAAATGATACACCATTGCACAAATTGTTACGCCATGTTAAAAAACACGATGATGAAAAAAGTTTTACAGGCTAAATAAAACTGGAAGTAGTAAGACAACCGGGTTTTATTAGCTATCAGCGGAATAGAAGTTATTCTCAAATTAGCACTTTTATGTTCTTTTTATGTAATTTGTTCATGAATTCATAAATATTATTGCATATATTGTACAATTAAACAAACTGGATTTTCTCAAAGGAAACGTTGTATTCAATGTTTTTATTTCAATGAAATTTAGTAGAAAGTTTGTAAACTTTTTGGAACTTACCGTAAGTTACACATTTTTTTAATTTTTGACCCTTTGAGTGGAGGGGGCGTGGTGGAACTTATTTCAGTCCTAGAGAGGTAACCTTTGATACGAAGATAGTACTCGACAATAAAGCTCAGCTGGAAAGCTCTTAAACTATTGATGTAATGGCGGCACTGAGAGGCGGACTCCCACAAAAAGAGAGAGCTTTTATACAGAGACACATAGAAAGACATACAGAGAGACAACCCCAAAAAGGGGTAGTTTATATGGGATGTGGGACTAATTTTGTGCGATTTTGCTCATCTTAGAACTTAACATCCACTTAGAGTTTAGAAGCTGACATATCAAATTCCAGATCGATAGCTCTTGAACTACGACTGTAATCGCGGGGACAGATCCCCTAAAAAGGGAGAGTTTGTACGCAAGGTTGGAGTATTTTTATTCCACTCTTGCTCGTCCTAGAATTTAACCTCCGCTGGTATATACAATTTCAGCTCGATAGCTCTTAAACTTTGACCATAATGGCGGGACAGACAGACAGACACCCCCAAAAAAGGAGGTAGTTTGTATGGGTGGTGGAAGTAATTTTGTTCGATTATGCTCATCTTATAACTTAACTTCCACTTAGAATATAGAAGCTGGCATATCAAATTTCAGCTGAATAGTTCTAAAACAACTCCTGTAGCCGCTGGTATATACAGACAAACAACCCTAAACAGAGGGAGTTTGTATGGGAGCTGTAAGTAATTTTGTCTAATCTTGCTCATCTTAGAACTTAACATCCACTTAGATAATAGAAGCTTACATACTTCATTTCAGCTCGACAGCCCTTAAACTACGACTGTTATGACGGGGACACACACCCCAACAGGGATGGAAGAAGTTCTTGCCCCATCTAGCTTATCTTATAACTTAGCCTCCGCTTAAACGATAAAAGCTTGTATAGTTAATTAAAGCTCTGAAGTTCTTAAATTACGGCTGTTATCAGTGAGACAGATAGACGGACACCCCTAAAACAGGTGTTTGTTTGATCTTATTCATCTTATAACTGAACCTACGCTTAGATGCTAGAAGATTGCATATCAAATTCCAGCTCTATAACTCTTAAGCTTAGGCTGTAATCTGGGGGACAGACAGACGGACATCATTTTGTATGCAAGGTGGGTGCGATCTTGCTCATCTTAACCTCCGCAGTCAGGATTGAAGCTTGTATACTATATATAAGCTCGACACGCTTTCTATTTAAATTCACAACAAACGGCACCTCCTTGTTTGTCGACATATGCGAACGTCATTATTGCACAAGCTTTTACTAGACATGCCGATTGACTCTTCACTATACTGGGAAGTTGCTGTCTACCACTTCGAGGGGTCCGGCAATGAAAAAAAAATTTAGATGACTGGAGCCGGAAATCGAACCACGGATCTGCCGCATGGTAGTTGTGTATTCTAAGAACTATGCCACGGCCGGTCCCAAAAATTGAATGCCTTTTTCTTATATTTCAAACGATCTCTATTAAACCAAATATGTGTCATTTTGATCAAAAACACTATGGAACATTTTAGGAGTTTCTTTGTCTGGAGTCTGAGAATTTCCAAGTCAGGTTAAAGGTACTAGACCAGTAGACCAGCGTTCCCAGGTCAAACTTTTTAATGTTTCTTTGCTTAGTTTTTCTCCAACACCATTTGAGTACCATATGCAAACTCGCTACATATGTACAGTACAATACTTGGGACAGGGTCGTCCTTCAATAACATCAGCAGTGACCAATTTTTTAGTTATAACAGATGAGACAGCCAATATATGGCCAAAAATTTTGAGTTATTGGGGAAAATTTATGAAGAAAGGCAATAAATGAATACAGATGAAAAATAAAATTAGAAACCATCAACTAAAAACTAAGCGATAAGGAAAAAATATAAAAGGTCATAAAAAGTTTGGCCCGAGAACGCCAAACCCTTTGAGTTTTTTACTATACTGACCTAGTATCTTTGACCACTTATAGCTGCTAATGGAGTGTGTGTGTGCAGATTAAGACCGATCAACTAAATCTATTTTTAGATTCACAACTAACGGCACCTACTTGTTTATCGACGAATGCGAACGTCACTGTTTGAAAAGCTTTTTACTAGACATGTATACTGCCACTTATATACTGCGAAGTTGCTGTCGACAACATCGAGAGGGCCGGCAATGAAAGAAAAGTGTAGATGACTGGAGCCAGGAGTCGAACCTGGGATCTCCCGCATGGTAGTCGCGTGTTCTAACCACTATATCACGGCCTGTGCTAATACACAGTGACAGCATATTGCGCATCACATGGCAACCGTCGCAACAAATGTGCTAGGATATGAAAAACGACGATCAGATGAATCCTGGCACGATGAATAATGTGGCATAGAGTCTTAGGAACAGGATACTGCCTATAGGGCAACGCTACAGCTATTTGTAACCCTGCCTGTTAGGGAACGACACAAGGAGACAGTAAAACATGCGAGTGAGCTTTTTCAGCAAGAAAAAAACGTCAGATGAAGGAATGGGAGTACGAATATATAGAGTGATATAGGGACAGAGGTAAAGTGCGAAAATGTTACCAGAAAATGAAAGCAAAAGGTTACGGTACTGGGCCAACGCTACAGCCAATTGTAATCCTGGCATTAGGGAACGGCATAAAGAGATAGTCCAACAGCAAGACAGCTATTTAAGGAATGGATATAGAGAGGTACAGGGATAGATGTGAAGCTCGAAAATTTTAACAGAAAATAAATTAAATGGATGGAAATCTGGTTACAGATACGCAGAGTGTGCTTCAAGCATGAAGAGAGCACTTCCATCAATAGCTGGTTCCGAAAGGAAACGCACGCACCCCAATTGTCGACGACGGCTTAGATTGCCCACCACCAAGCCGAGGTAAGACCAGCAATATCTTAAAAACAATAAAGATGCGTGTGCCGACGGACTTCTGGCAGAGCTCTTCAAGTCTAGTGCCGATGACTCTAATAAAGAGCTTCTACGCACAGTTTTGCATAACAAGTTCATGCTCTATGATTGGAATCTGAGCATATTATGCCATACCACTTATAGCTGCTAATGGAGTGTGTGTGTGCAGCTTAAGACCGATCAACTAAATTGGAGGGAGTTGTGTATCGGAGGTGTGGTGCCCGGTGCTTGGTCATATCGCGTATGGTGGTGGTATAATTCTGGAGGAATCCTGAGGGAGATCCCGGGTTCGATTCCCGCCTGCAGTCATCTATATTTTTTCTTTCAGTGCCGGCCCCTTCGTGGTTGTCGACAGCAACATCGCAGTATAAGTGTCGAGTCAAACGGCATGTATAGTAAAAGCTCCTCAAACAGTGACGTTCGCAGTCACCGATAAACAGTAGGTGCCGTTTGTTATAATTCTAAAAATAGCAATCGTGATAATTCACAAAACGCGGGAAGCTATCCCATACCTCATTCGTGGGTTGTAAAGGGAAATTAAGTTTAAGTTTTTATAACCTGAAGCTGCAAGGTCCGGCCTATATGGTGTATGCATCGAAACGTATCAGCCAAGTTCTCTTAGTTTTTGTCGGATCATCAACAAATGTATGTGCCGTGGGGTTGTCATGATGTAACACAACATCTTTTCTATTGATCAATTTTACGCATTTATCAATTCAGGTTATTCATTCTCGTTTCTTCTTGACAGTAGAGATTATAAGCAATTGTTTGACCAGAGTGTACAAATTAAGCTTTTGAACAATTCCCTTCCAATCCCAATAGACATACAGCATTACATGTCTTGATGTCAATCCTGTCTTTGACACCTTCTGCGAAGCTTTACATTGTTTTTATCAATGATCTTTTTCACACATTATTGTCGTAAGTGATGAACTTTTCATCGCCCGTAATTATTCGCTTCGGAGATGGTTGTATTACTGCACATATTGCTATTAGCTACAAGAGAGTTCAAGAGACCTAATAAATATTTCAAATTTTTCTCAGATGATTTTTAAGATAACTAACTTCGGATTTTCGGCTATTTTTAGAACTTCAATATGTGTCTTTCCCTACATGACTAATTTGTATAAATTTATTCAGAATTTCTCATAACATATTAGCCCTCATTTTCCAATCACATTAAACATTCTTAAGAATTAATAATTGTGTATTTTTATTTTTTAAATTAATTCCGCTGACAACAGAAAAAATTAAATGTTTATACATGAGTATAAACAGCCGAGGGGGAAAAACATGTTTTACATGTTGCTTTTTATAATCTTTTTTTTTTATTAATATCCGACTCTAAGAAGGCAAAAACTACATGACACGTTAAAATTTAACGAAAATCAAGAAAAAAAAAACACGCTGTAAATAAAATTTGTGTTTAAAGGTATTTTAAATTGCCGCGTAACCTAAATTTATTTCAATTTTTTCCCGTTGTTGTTGTTGCTATTGTGGAGCGCTACGGCAAGACACACCAATACACCTTACGCGATATGACCAAGCACCGGAGCACCACACCTCTGATACACAACTCCCTCCAATTTAGTTGATCGGTCTTAAGCTGCCCACACACACTCCATTAGCAGCTATAAGTGGTCAAAGAAACGAACACGATTACTATGGACACAAGTAAAAAACTGAACAGTCAAATGCCGGCAAAGTGGGGTTCGATACACTGATGAACGTTGTGCCGTTCATATCTACCAGCATAGCATTTTACTTAAGATTTATATTAACAAACGCTGCAGTTTTCAGCTAACCTAGATGGTAAATGTTTTCTATTATTTTTAATTTCCTACGATTTGATGTTTGTTGGTCAATCTATAAACATTTAGCTAGCTATCGGCCATTGGCGAGAGTTCACTAACTTTATCCACCCAAATTCGATATATACTCATAAGGTAGCTGGATCAGCGCCCCAGTCAGTGGCTATACTATCCCCCATCCCCAAACAAGGCATTTAAGCATTAGTGGTAAATTCTTTTCTTCTCGTTTTTTTTTTGCTTTATGTGAACCCAAAATAAATTTCCAAATAGATCGCTTTTGTTCATAGCTATACGTCATTTTGTTCCCCTAATTATCAGCAGTAAATTTGTTCTTATGTTCGTGATCAACGTTAAGAAAATGTTAGGCGCCTCTTATGTAAAATAGCATTGAAATCAAGTAGAAGAAAAAGAAAGAAAAACGAAAAGAAAACTCATACGAAACTTTCATGTTTCCGTGGCCATAAACATGTTTAATCCATCTATCTGTGTATGGCTAGACAAATTGAATCAAGTGAAATTTTGTTTCAAAAGCTTTTATTTTCTCAGCCCGCCCTATCGGGCTGTCTCGTTAAAAGAATTTCTTTTTAACTTAGAAAACTAAGAGAACACATAGCTACACAATCGCTGCTAATGACTTTGAAATATTGATTTAAAATGATTTGTTGTTAAAGTTTGTGGGATATAAATTGTGGGATAATGACTGGGCTTTATATTAAGCGTGAATCAAGATGCAAGATCACGACCGTTCTAAACTGCAATTAAGAAGTGTTTTTTGTGTGTTTTGTAGACAGCAACGAGAACAGTTCAAAAGCTTTTTTGAAAAACTGAAAGAAAGCTCCATCACATAATGTATCTCACAACTTCTGTCAATAGAACATGTTCCCAAACTAATCTATGAAGTAATATCTTAAATACTATTATTTCTTTTGTAATTATTTATCGTGCAGGGTAAATCTACATCCGCAAACCTAAGATCCGTAAAAAAATTTCCTACCGTGTATCTTAAGGGATTCCTATTTCAAAGGACCTTTTTCAACTTTTTTGTTCCACTTCCTAAAAACAAAAACAATAGTTAGAGAGCGCAAAGTTTCCCATTTCATTTGGTATCCATATCGTCTTATTAGAACTAGCAGAACAGTTACAACAAATTTTGGAATAATTATATCCTTAAAAAATTCCAAATCCTATTAAACGCAAACTCGACCAGAAAATAAATAACACAGTTTTCTTTCGGTTGATATCAGCTTTCCGAATTATATATACACCGATGACTCATCACATTTTAAATTAAATAATAATTTCACATTTAAAACTTTCTGCAACAAAAACAAATAAATATTTGATTTGTTCTAGAAGTTCATAACTTAATAATTCGTTTTTGCGTATAATATTAACCTTCTCCTGTAATATTTCATACAAATACATGTTAAAGCATCAGATTAATTTTAGTTCATAACCAGAATGTTGATAAAGCTTTTTAAAATTTGTTCATCGTGTTATTCATTTAGAGGTTTATTTTTCTTTGTTGTTTCTTGCACTGATAATACGTAACAGGTGCTTTGCTGTTATCTCACTTTTATGCACTAAAGTTGGACAATTGTTTATGAAAAGTCTCACATCGCAACAATATGTTCTGCGATTCACAGAACATATAGTTGTGCATAATGACCATCCAAGCCCACTATTGGCAATACGATTTACAAGTTTATGTCTCAATGAACGTTAGGGTAACACCAAAAAACAACTTTAAACCGTGCCCCAAAGAGGTCTAAGGTCAAATACATATATATTAGGGCGGGTCGATTTGTAGGGAGTGAAAAAATTCACCAATTTCCCTATGATTTCCGTATTCTATGGGTTATTCCATGAAAATTTGCCCCAAGAACCATACCTCTATCGTTAAAATCGAGTCCCCTACTTTTTGTTGGTAGAATTTGACGTTCGTATGTAATATTACCTACAAGTTCACATCCATAACTCAAAAACTATCGATCGGAATTAATCGCCAGTAGGCGCGTTGGAAATGTGAGCTCATTCTTAGTATAAATTAGTATATAAGAAAAACCGACTCCAGTAGGATTCGAACCCGCAACCTTTCGATTGCCAGCCAGATACTCTCCTAAAAGAGAGAGCATAGCATACCACCATCAACGGTCAGCAACGCAAAGGCTGTCGCGACGCATGCAATACCACCACACAACAGTATCATTCTTTTTAAATCGCGGCGTTCAGTGCAAACATAAAACAGACAACTACTTTATAATTCTCATTTAGTTCATGTCACCCATAATATAAGGAGACGACGGAATGTAATGTTATCTGATCTCCTTGATCTTTTGGATTTGTACGCAGATAAACATCTTTGTTAAACGGACACTAAGTCTGTACAACCGGACAATAAGTCTGAGCAACCAAGCTACGAGCCTGTACAATCGGACCTTGAGTTTGTACAAGCGGACATTAAGTCTCTACGACTGGGCCTATATAATCGGACCTTGAGTCTGAACAATCGGACAACAAGTATGCGAGTCTGCGAGTCTGTACAATTGGGTAATAGGCCTGTACAATCGGACCTTGAGTCTGGTCTGTACAACCGGGCTACGATCCTGTACAATCGGGCTTTAAGTCTATACTATCGAACCTTGAATCTGTACAATCGGCCGAAAGGTCTGTAAAACCGGGCTATAAGCATGTACAACCGGTCTACGAGCCTGTCTAGGTCTGTACAATGGACGCTAAGTCTGTACAGTCCTCGTACTTGTAAAGGCCCTGGCCTTATTCTCCTATTCCAGGGCCTTAGTAAATTTCACCAGAAGGTCCTACCAAATTTATCTGCGAGTCCTCGACGTCCGACGCCACCCGAATTACTGCAACGTTTAACCCGTCCTGTTTCCAATCACCGAATTACCGCCGCTCGTCTAAGGACCTCTTCTCCGCACAAAGGACAATAACCGCAAGCGCCGCGCAAAATACTACACCAGACACCATCAACGATATGAGGCCAGCGACCAAAATATAACCCAACACGTCATTACCCACCATCAAACATCTTAAGGATATCAGACGACTGATTGGACTTCAGGTGGTCATAAGGAAGCGATTTTTGACATTCGTACTTTTAGGGGTAAAATGGCCAACAAAGGGATAAAATTGGTACCATCAACCAGGCCAAATAACTAATGCTATCAACGTGAAAATATATTTACGCAAGCTTCCAATAGAATTAGAGAGCATCACGAAGGGATTTTTCGCAATTTGCGTACCATCACCCAGACCAAACAGCTAAAGCCATAATCACGAATTAGCATGCGTCCTATAGAAATAGAGAGCTGAACGTAGTAATTTTTCGAAAATCGTACTTTTATGGATAAAACGACCCAAAAAGGGATATAACTGGTACCATCACCCAGACGTTTTTTTTTTTTTTGCGAATTTCTATATAAGCATGTGTCCTGTAGAATTAGAGAGCTGAAAGGAGTGATTTTTCGACATTCGTACTTTTACGAAAAAAAGGGATACATTTCCGCCAAACAAATCTTTCATACATTTTGCTGCCGCTTTATAGTACGTTGCTGAATGATACGCAGTCCGTAGTGATGATAATATTGCCGCTGTAGCGGAGAGTGGCTAAGGACCAGGACTAATCTATATCGAGGCCACTATTGGCACTATCATCTGCAAATATGAGTTTGAGTGTCCGTTATTGAATGGCACGTGACCGAAGAGACCATATTCAGAAAAATATAAGCCAGGGGAATATTGAGTCTGTAGCGGAAAAAGATGATCAAAATACCGTCACATCTACAAAGCACTGTAAAGTGCGCATAAGCCATCGCTACCAAAATATATTAACGCACTTTCTGTTGCCTGAAATAGATGACCGTGATGTCGGCGACAGTTAGTTTTAATATTATGGTGTTACGGCACACACAGCGCACCATACAATGCCTTAATTTATAAATAATTTTGGTGAGCACCTAATTTTGAGGTGCGCCCCCTATTACTGACTGCCTTGATCGTGGGTTCCATAACCAATTATTCAAAACTTATTTACCTTAATGCAACTGATTAACTTTAGAAGAACTTAGCAATGATTCATGAGCAGTTAGTTAGACCTAACTTCCCCCAACATGACTCTTGCGGCAATTTTTGTTTATAAAAATATACATAGATCATCGATCATTTGTGATTCTGCATCTAGACGTTAGACAGCTGTTTTGTGTGGTCTATGACATTTCAATTTGTAGCTTTTAAACATTTTTCTGGCCTCTTGGGAAAATTTGAAAACAATCAATAAAACTGTATGAGTTATTAAAATTCTAGTAAAATTTGGCCTAAGGCAAAACAAAAACTATCTATACAACAATCAAAGGAAAAAAAAGTTAAATATAAAACCCGCAATTTTTTTAGAATTTAATAATCTGATATAAAATGATTGATTTAAAAAGGTAATCATAGTTAAAATCTAAAAAGAAACGTACAAGCAAATTATATGAATCATTGCTGAAAGAAACAACGAAACAAAGAAATTATAAGAATAAAAGCGGCAATAGAATTTCACAGAGGTAAATGACGTCAGTTTCTATACCATCCCACCAGACTTGAATTTAGAATGATTAATCTGCTAAAGCTATCCGACACAATCAAAGGGGAGGATAAGCTGTTTATAGAATTAATACAAGGGGGGAGTTTGAAGTTATGTTGCTACAAAAACTTCTCTCATTTTTTAAACTTCATATAATTTAGTTATATTTTTAATTAGTAGCTTTGAGATGGTTTTTAGTTATATCAATTAATTTGTTAGAAAAAATTGCTTGGTTTCTTTTCTAATAATATTCACGGTAGAGTGGAAATTTACGATCGTGAAAAGGAAAAGTGTGAGAAGTATCTAGTAAGTGGAGTAAGAGACGGACACAATAACGAAACTAAAAGTATGATAAATTATAGAGTATTCAAAAATATAGGGTATAAGAGTATCTAGTCTAGTCGTGTGTGTGTGATAGATTGCTGTCAGTCAATTATCACTTTCAGTTTAGGTAATTTGGGGCTTAAGAAGAAATACGGCGAACTCAATACTATGCATAAAGGGAGTTAAAGAAAGTTTTGATTTCGGTTAATTTGTACAATATTAGATAAATTACCAGGTTTGTTCGCCAAGCTAACAGATTTTTATATTGTGGCGTTTACCAGAAAATTTAGGTAGGCACGCCATTTAAGGTGTTGAATCAGTAAAGAGATGGTTTAAAAGCAAGACTAGAAAGTATCCTATTCTTTTCTTTAGCCAATTTGTAGTCCGTTAAAAGTTGATTTGTTAAAATCGGTTCGATAGTTTTTGAGTTCATCCATTACAAACATTCCCATTATTTACAATTTCAAAATTAGATTAGTATAACTTCTATTAACAACTCCTGAATCAGTAAAGAGATGGTTTAAAAGCAAGACTAGAAAGTATCCTATTCTTTTCTTTAGCCAATTTGTAGTCCGTTAGAAGTTGATTTGTTAAAATCGGTTCGATAGTTTTTGAGTTCATCCATTACAAACATTCCCATTATTTACAATTTCAATATTAGATTAGTATAACTTCTATTAACAACTCCTTTAACATGGTGAAACCGACGAAGATTTGCCACGCCAACTTCTCCTACTCATTTCTTTTGAAATGTGTTTTATAAGAAAAGTTTTTTCAACTAAGACATAGAAAAAAGTCATGGTGTATTTATAAATCATTGTTGTATGCTGTCTTTTCTTATAAGAGATGTTCTTATATCGGTTACATACTGTATAAGAATCAAGTTTTCTCAACTCGTGCATTTTAATTAAAGCTTACCCGTATCTCATTTACAAGAAGCGAAGGAATTTGTTTTATTACTTAATACATTCTGGCATTGAACTGATTTACACCACAAGTGACTTGGTGGCCTTCACTATCTCAGAGAAAGCGATGTAGATTAGCAATCCGAAGGTGATGGGTTCGTTTAAAGAATTTGAACTTCAGCTACTTTATCCAGAATGTTACAACAACAACAACAAACGTCTTCCTGATATCCAATACTTTTTACTTAGAACAATCTGTCTCGGTTCGGCTCGAAGGACTACAAGCGTGTGTTTATATTGATTCCTTATATATCTACATTATATTTTATTCTATATCTTTCACTGATTTATATTGGATATGATACATTTTTCAAACTCAACCATAATAACTCCCCACCTAATCTTGTATTTTCCCATGAAAAATATATATTTTTTTTTTCCAAAATAATTGTGCAAATTTTTTCATGTTCAGCTGTAGATAATTCAAGTAAATAATCGTAACGTTTACAAAAATTTGGCTGCCAACATTTGCAATTGCCTTTTGGCCAATTTAATGCAGTGGCTCGGTGGTGGCTCTATTATTTGCATATTACCAAACAACGATGACTATGTAGCCTTCTTTCCCCTTTTCCCCTCTTCAACCCGTTGTGTGCTTGATAGAATGAATGAATGAATGTATGAAGCAGCTGTTCAAAGCAATTTGTGGGTAACTGGTTTATGTAAAACTAGTAAAAACAATAACACTCAGCCGCGTACAGCTAAAGTTATTAGCTGAGGCATCGAGAACGACGGGAGGAGGGGGAAAGAACAACAAGCGCAAAACTCCTCCTAGGCAGTATAGTAGAAACCTCTTGCAGATCACCAGTAGCTCATGTGGCAAATGGCAAATGTTTTTTGTTGTTTTTGCTAGCCAACTTAGCCGTTGTAGCTGTTAAGGTATTTAGCACTTATTTCCATACTGTTGGCACCAATGGCAGGCACCCTTTCCCCTATTCCACTACAGCCACTAGCACTCGTTAAGATCTTGGCTAAAGAGAAGGGCATACGGGAGAGGTTTCAGAGAGGTCTTTACAATTTCAAGGTAATTTTAACTGTTTATTGTTAGATATAATACAAAAAAGACAAACAAACAAAAATTTACAAAAGCCTTTACCGTTTTTTTTTCTTATAAATTTCCAGCTTGTTGTCTTTTTGTCCGTCCATCCAGCTGTTTGATCATATTGAAATATGGATTGGTGGCATGAAAATGTGGTTTTAAGAAGTAGTAGTGAGTAGTAGTAGTGAGGGGTGCGGGACCGGTTACTGTAAAAGGTGCATAATAAAACGACCTTGTCTTTTGTTATTCTTGTGTTTGCATAGATCAATGGGATACAAATACAAATAAATAGCTACAACAACGACGCTATGCAAACACTGCAACGCCTACTTTGTAATGGAGACAAGGTTTTTTTTTGAAAGACTCTTTCCTCAACAGCTGAATACGCTTTAGGTAATAATTTTAACAGACTTACAAGTGTTTAGTAACTATTTACCACTAATGCTAATTGAATTAATCGTAATTTATTGATGTAATTACATTTTTATTATCCGACTCTATTAGAGATTTTATTCAACATGCATATAAGAGAAAAGTTCATGTTTGCTTAGATTTTGCTGTCGGTTTCTAATGTAATCCACTGGGGAGTTTTGTCATCAGTGTATATGTAGTGGGTGTATGATTTATAGGTAGCAGCGTGAGGTCCATTACAAAATCGTTAAATGTGGATTACCGCTGTGGGACAGCTCAAGGACAACAGGGCAATAAAATGACCATTGAGTTTACTGGTTAAGGTGGAAAATATATGGTAGGAGTCATGGGGAGGCATGAAGCAATAGGCATGTTTGGGTACAGCCTAAGAAGGATCTGCGCGCGAGCACAACTATAAATATAACTGGGAGATTCATCTATACTGAGGTTGGACATGCTATTTATAGTTAGTTGGGAGAGAAATTAAAAACCCGCGACTTTAAGTATTTCCCTTGTAGATGATTAATAACTTTGTTTGGCATTTTCGGGGTCATTGTCTGGGGGGTAGGAATTTCCATGTCAGGGTGAAGGCACTAGAACGCCATACCCTTTGGATGTTTTACTCTCCTGACCTAGTACCTTCACCCTGAATTGGAATTTCTCACCTTCCAGAATATACATATATAGCGAAAGCAATATGCAAACTCGCTACATATGTACAGTTCAGTCCTTGAGTCAGGGTTTTTGTCTGGGGAGTAGGAATTTCCATGTCAGGGTGAAGGCACTAGAACGCCATACCCTTTGGATGTTGTACTCTCCTGACCTAGTACCTTCACCCTGAATTGGAATTTCTCACCTCCCAGAATGACTGTTGCAGTGTGTTATTAAATCATAAATCCACAATATTGAAACTATGTGTGTATGATTAATATAAAATCGGCATGAATTAATATTACTCATACGTTGTACAGCTAATATACATATATAGCGATAGCAACATGCAAACTCGCTACATATGTACAGTTCAGTCCTTGAGTGAGGGTAATTGTCTGAACGTTAGGAATTTCCATGTCAGGGTGAAGGTACTGGAATGCCATACCCTTTGGATGTTTTACTCTCCTGACCTAGTACCTTCACCCTGAACTGGAATTTCTCACCTCCCAGAATGACTGTTGCAGTGTGTTATTAAATCATAAATCCACAATATTGAAACTATTTGCGTATAATTAATATAAAATCGACATGAATTAATATTACATATACGTTGTACATCTAATATACATATATAGCGAAAGCAATATGCAAACTCGCTACATATGTACAGTTCAGTCCTTGAGTCAGGGTTATTGTCTGGGGGAAGGAATTTCCATGTCAGGGTGAAGGTACTAGAACGCCATACCCTTTGGATGTTTTACTCTCCTGACCTAGTACCTTCACCCTGCAGTGAAATTTCTCACCTTCCAGAATGACTGTTGCAGTGTGTTATTAAACCATAAATACACAATATTGGAACTATGTGCGTATGATTATATAAAATCGGCATGAATTAATATTACTCATACGTTGTTCATCTAATATACATACATAGCGAAAGCAATATGCAAACTCGCTACATATGTACAATATAGTCCTTGAGTCAGAGTCGTCATTCAATATCATCAGCAATGACTAGTTTTCTTTTTATCGCAGATGAGACAAAAGAAACTTATTGGAAAAAAACTTGTGAAAAAATCGATAAATGAAAATTTTTTTAACTTTTCATTCAATAAAATTAATCCAATTAGTTTTTTTTATTGATATACACAGTGCAACAGTGAAAAAAATACAAAAATGGCATAGTATAGGTTCGATTCTACTATCGAAGGGTAATAAAACCCTATACTCAGTTTGGCGAGATTGGTGACCAATTTTTTTTTATGGGCCCCTAAATATTCTCAAAATCAGTGAGCCCCATGCAAAAAGGTGTGATCAGTTTTTGTCCAACAGCTAACTCACACTTCGTGATAGCGCTAAACTGTATTCGGCAATAATATAGCTGGGAGTTTTGCGCACTAACTTTATTAACAAATTACGTCAAAAAGGTTGGTTATTCCTGCCCTTTTTCAAAAAAAATTGAAGAAGAATTTATTATTTTTTCACTTTTTTGAGCATTACTTTGAGGGAGTCCAAATTTTCCTCTAACACTGTTCGCCAAAATTGTAGCCCTGGTAAAGATAAACAACTTTTGTGAACATATCAATCCAATCTGAACGTGTCTAGGCAACCTAAATAGCTCATAAAGTCCACGTTGATACCGGTTTTTCGAATCTTTACGCACTAAAAAGCCAGTAACGTGGTTGAATATCAACCAATTTGAAGTTTCTCAGCTGTTTTATAAAGAAGAGACTACGGCCTTTCTAATGGTATATATAGTTCTATTGATAACTTATCATAAATGTCTGTTTTTGCCTCGAAATTTCAAACTTTTGTGACTTTTTCACTATTTTTTAAGTTTGACGAAGTTTGTAGCCACTATTTTATAAGGACACCCTAATGTTTACTACTTTATTCAGAAAGTGCACGCTATCACGAGTTAAACGCATATTTGTTTGTAAAAATCGGTTAACAAATAGTTAAGTTATTCATGTTTTCCGAGGGACGCAACTTTCATATCCTATACTAAAATCAAAGAGTTGAAGAAGAAGCATTGTTTTGGTGTTGCTGTTAATTACTTCAAATTTGATTTTAGCATAGTTGCGTCCCTCGGAAAACATGTATAACTTAACTATTTGTTAACCGATTTTTACAAACAAATATGCGTTTAACTCGTGATAGCGTGCACTTTCTGAATAAAGTAGTAAACATTAGGGTGTCCTTATAAAATAGTGGCTACAAACTTCGTCAAACTTAAAAAATAGTGAAAAAGTCACAAAAGTTTGAAATTTCGAGGCAAAAACAGACATTTATGATAAGTTATCAATAGAACTATATATACCATTGGAAAGGCCGTAGTCTCTTCTTTATAAAACAGCTGAGAAACTTCAAATTGGTTGATATTCAACCACGTTACTGGCTTTTAAGTGCGTAAAGGTTCGAAAAACCGGTATCAACGTGGACTTTATGAGCTATTTAGGTTGCCTAGACACGTTCAGATTGGATTGATATGTTCACGAAAGTTGTTTATCTTTACCAGGGCTACAATTTTGGCGAACAGTGTTAGAGGAAAATTTGGACTCCCTCAAAGTAATGCTCAAAAAAGTGAAAAAATAATAAATTCTTCTTAAATTTTTTTTGAAAAAGGACAGGAACAACCAACCTTTTTGACATAATTTGTTAATAAAGTTAGTGCGCAAAACTCCCAGCTACATTATTGCCGAATACAGTTTAGCGCTATCACGAAGTGTGAGTTAGCTGTTGGACAAAAACTGATCACACCTTTTTGCATGGGGCTCACTGATATTGAGAATCTTTAGGGGCCCATAAAAAAAAATTGGTCACCAATCTCGCCAAACTGAGTATAGGGTTTTATTACCCTTCGATAGTAGAATCGAACCTATACTATCCCGTTTTTGTATTTTTCAAAAAGTCGTCATTTGTTGCATAGTGTATATTAATAGAAATCATTTATTTTAGCCATATATACAGTTATACTGAAGAATGAAATGAGAGATTAGTAATGGCTGCAGAGGTAAAGCTGAAAAACTGAGCGAAAAAACATCAAGATTAGGGAAAATATTAAAGGTCATACAAAAAAGTTGGCCTTAGAACACAAAACCCTTTGGGGTTTTAATATAGTGCACCCTCCAGTTCCATCACCCTGACTTAGAATTTTCTCAACACCCAGAGAAGATGTTGGACGCTGTAAGCAACACTGCTTCTACCATCTACCATCGAGTAAGTAGGGTATTGCCAACAGCAATTGAAGGCAGGCTGTCTTGTTGATTTTGAAGACAATAGAAAAAAATTGAATTTCGTGTGGTCCCCAAGCAAAATTTTTTGCATGAAAGACCCATGCCGAAATCCAAAATGAAAGGCTTGATTAAAATTATAAGGACCAGTAACTTCAATGGTTTACAAGTAGTTGCCCGAAATCCGTTAAGAGAGCCCACAATAGGTAGTAACGCCAAAAAAACAACAACAAAAACTCCTAAAATAAGATGTAGAGAGTTTACCGCTTTGAGTTAGTTGCCACCCCTCTTCTGTTTATACTATATAAGAGTTGAGAATCTTTATACCCTCACCTTACGGGTAGAATGGTAAATATTATTTGATACGACCCAAAAGTGTAACGCAGTAGTCACTTTATACCCTAGGTTTCTTTGAATCAAATTCGATTCATGACTTTTTAAGTCATTTAATCCATGTCCGTCTGCCCATCGTCCGTCTGTCTCTCTGTACGTCTGTCCAGCTGGTACGCATGATAACTTTGGGAGGAAGTATGGGTTAATATTTCCCGAAAATTACTAAGGCGATTGCAAATGGGCTTCATGGCCACACCCCTTCTGGTACCTCCCATACAAATGTACCATTCCGCCTACTTTAGAAATCATGTAAAAGATCATTACACCCAACGTAATCGTACCCAACTTCAGCATTTAATAAAACTACAGCAGAATAAAGTTTTGCAGAAAAAATTGGAAGTGTAACCACGCCCCTTCTGGTACCTCCCATACAAATTTACCATTCCGCCCACTTTAGAAATCAAGCAATAAGATCAATACACCCAACGAGATCGTAGCCGACATCTGTGTTTAGTACAGCTATAACAGGATAACGTTTTGGAGAAAAAATTGGAAGTGTAGCCACGCCCCTTCTGGTACCTCCCAGTCAAATGTACCATTCCGCCCACTTTAGAAATCAAGTTATAAAATCATTACGCCCAACGCGATCGTAACCAATTTCTGTATTTTGAAAAGTTATAACAGGATAAAGTTTTGGAGAACAAACTGAAAGTTTAGCCACGCCCCTTCTGGTATCTTCCATACAAATGTAACATTCCGCCCACTTAAGAAATCGAGTAATAATATCACTACACACAACGCTATCGAGCCCAATTTCCGATTTTAGAAAGCTATAACTGAATAAAGTTTAGGGGGGGGGGGGGGGGGGGGGGAAAGTGGAAGTCCAACCACGCTCCTGGTACGTCTCCAAAACTGTTGTACTTACAAATTTTATGTTTTTACTGATGGTGAGGGTATATATAAGTCAGTTTACACGACTAAAACTTTCTTACTTGTTTCATTAATTTTGTTACCCCCAAAAAGTGGAGTTTGTATGGGATGTGGGAGCAGTTTTTGTCCGATCTGGCTTATCTTAGAGGATAAAATGTTGCATACCGAATTCCAGCGCGATAGCTCTTAAACTTCTGATGTAACCGAAGATATGTATATGCGGAAAACCTCAAAAAGGGGGGGTTTACATGGCAAGTGGGAGTAGTTTTTGTCTGATCTTGCTGATCTATGAACTTAACCAGCACTAGGCTTGTGAAAACTCTTGAACTACGGCTGTAATCGGGGTAGAGACAGACTGACAAGCCCAAAAAGGGAGAATTCGTATGGAAGGTGGAGAAGAGTTTAGAGATTGTAAACCAAGGTTAAGCTAGATAGCTCTTAAACTACTGCTGTAATCGCGGGGAAAGACATGCGGACACCCCCAAAAAGGGGCAGTTTGTATAGGAGGTGAAAGTAGTTTTTGTCCGATCTTGCTCAACTTGGAACTTAACCTATGCTTAGAAGATAGAAGATGGCATATCAAATTTTAGTTTGATAGCTCTTAAACTATGACTGTAATCGCAGACAACCCAAAAAGAGAAAGTTTGTATGGGAGGTGGAAGTAGTTTTTGTCCGATCTTGCTTTACTTGGAACTTAACCCCCAATAAGAGAATAGAAGACAGACAGACAGGAACCCTCTAAAAGAGGGATTTTCTATGGGAGGTAGTAGTAGTTTCTGATCGGGCTCATCTTAGAACTCAACCTCCGCTTAGAGTCTGGAAGCTTTGATACAAAATTTCAGCACGATTGCTCTTAATCTACGTCTTAATCGCAGGGGTAGACCCCAAAAAGTGGGAGTTTGTATACGACGTGGGAGTAGTTTTTAAACGATTAGGCAAATCTTAGAACCTCACTTACGCTTTCAGGATAAAAGCTCTATAACTCTTAAACTGCGGCTGTAATCGCCGGGACAGACGAACGGTCATCATTAATCGATTATTTAATCTGATAATCTGTCATTCCGTTCGTGCGCCTGGTAAAGCGTATACAAATGTTAGCGGACACTTTTGGGCAATATCTGTAGGTGATTTACGGTGCGTCCATGCCTTTATCTGAGCAAAGAAACGGCTTGAGAGCTTCAGAATATGTAAAATGGTAGCACAACCTGACCTACACGAGTACCCAAGCGGGCTATGCTGAACGCGGCTGCCAAATTACCCTAGCATAACCTAATATCGCTTAAGCTATGATTTCAAATTCTTCCCACATGTAATGGAGTTCTGTTAGTTTCGAAAGAGGTTCTACAATTCATTAGATTATAATGAAATAGTTGCCGAAGTAAGTCTGCAATTGTATCGAAAATAGTACAATTAAAGCCCGATAGGTGGCGTGAATGTATGACATGACAGTAACGTGATATTTATTGGTTGGTATTCAAACAACCATAACTTAATGTTCTGGTATGTTATATTCAAACATTGTATACAATTGTCTTTAGTGAAACGATTTCGATTGATGCACCAATGATGTAGAAGGACGGGATACGGATCATCTTATTTGATACTGCCCTGCTTTTGGTGACCTGTGATATAAAAAAGTTTGTTCAGCGGACACTTGACGACAATACCTGTGTATCAGTAGGCGATTTGCGGAATATCAATGCCTTCATCAGAGTAAGGAAATGGTTTGAGGGCGACTTTTACTGTATAGAGTTGGAATAATTGGTACGAACATTTTGATATGGTATCACAATGAGATCTACTTTAGGAACCAAGCGAGCTACGCTGAGCGCTGCTGCCGTATTACCCTGACCTAACCTAATGGCGCTAAGGCTATGACTTCAAATTTTCTCCAGCTATAATGGAATTCAGTGCGTTTCGAAAGAGGTTCTACAATTCGTATGATAAAAATGAAATATTTGCAAAAGCATTGCTTATACGTCGGCAATGGTTTCTAATATAGTACAAATAAAGCCCGATAGGTGGCGTGAATGCATGACATGAAATGAAATGTAATACTGGTTGGTATTCAAACAACTATAACTTAATGGTCTTGGAGGTTAAATTAAGACGATATTTTTAATTTTCATAAGCGAATTTTAACGATATAGATTTTTGCTCGTGTGGCATTTTTTTGTAAAAAAAACCTAATTACTGGTACGAAAACCACTGACATCTTACATATCTATACAGTCTCATTCAGACCCGTTTTCGTTCTTATTCCGCTAAACCATTTAAAAAAACTGCCTTCTCACAAATACCTGTGTCTTTCAAACCCTCCTAAGAGCATAATAGTTTTCACAAACTATGGGTATAGTTATGGCGAATTTGGTTACTTTTTTCAGTTGTATGAGTTTTTACTTTTCTTTGGAAATTTTTAAGTATGTACTGTTAACTGTGTATAATTTATGCTAGACTTTCCCTTTTAAAGCGACAATTATTGCAAATGACCAAATCCGATATCCGGTGTTAAACAAACAACAAATATTTTAAATTCCAAATTTATTACATTGCTGGTTTTTTCAAATCTCTTGCCCCCTTCGCTCACACAATCAAATATTTTAGCCTATGACATAATTCCCAATAAATTTGCATAAATAAGTTTGTTTGTGTTTGTTATCAATTTTAGATTTTGAATATTATGTAGATTTACTACAAAACAACATTCAAAATTTACTAAGTGGCCGTAGTATACTATTTAGTACTGCCGAAGTTTACATTGCAGGTGATAGAGTCAAGTTGTCAACAGAAACAAATGTAAAGTTAATCAATTATGCAGCCAAAAATATATTGTAATGTTTTTTTTAATGTTCTCAGTAACATATATGTAATTTTATATATTTTTTTGTATTTAACATACCATTTATTGGCATAGAATGCCGGAAAAATTTAATGTATGTCGGAAATATTTGTTGATTACCTGATGGCCTCAACGTTACATATGGAAATATGGCGACGGTGGCTACTGTAAATGTCTGCCCAAAAAGTGTAAACTTTTAAAACTTTTATATATAAGGGAAAGACCAAATTTGGTTTATATCTTCACAAAAAATGGCAAACGAATAATTAAATAGTCTACACATGCCAATATATAGTTTTGTGTTTAGGCGGAAATGTATGTTGCCTTAAGTTTTCTATTACCTCAACTAGGCATTGAGTAAACTGAAAATGTTAAACGGATTGTTTACTAAGTAAAGTTGGCACAAATTGCCATGTTCCACATTTTACATCGTCCAATTCAACAATTAACAACAGCTTCATATATTTCATTGTGATGATAACCACTAATCCAATACAGAATGAATTTTTCTTGTATTTAGACATTTTATTGAAAGTAGTAAGGTCTTTTTCATTAGGGTTTTAGTTTTGAAATATCAACTGTTCCCAGACCAACTTTTCATTTGTTTTCGATTATGTGAAACATTTTTAAAATTCATCAGATTTTTTTCATTTTTTCCAATTCAAGCGATTATAATGAAATATTTGCATAAATAGTGCTTATAAGTCGGCAATGGTATACAAATAGTAAAATAAAAGCCCGATAGGTGGCGTGGTAACCTCTTATTAAACACAGAATGAATTTACTTGTATTTTCACATTTTATTGATAGTAGTAATATTTTTTCGTTAGGGTTATGGGTTTGCAGTGTCAGCTGTTTACAGATCAACCTTTCATTTACTTTCGATTATGTATAAAATCTATGGGATTCATCAGATTTTTTGCATTTTCTTCTCACACATATTTTCTCACACTTGTTTGACATGGTATCTGTGCAAACAAAATTCACAAAATATTTATGTTTCCATTAAAAAAAACCTAACCAAACCCTCTCTGCAATCAATACCTGTGGCTTCCCACCAAAGTTTACTATGAACATTTTCCCCTTTGTTATATAATGAGAGCATGTCGAACATATAACGATTATTTGTTTCAATTTGTATTTATAAACTAACACACAAATTGCTGGCATTCATATCTGTGGACTTTTGACAAAACAACCTCTTTCGAAAACTGAAATTTTACAGGAGAACGAAAAAACTGTTAAAATAACTTATAACTTTGATTTTGAAATATTTGGTGAAAAGGTAAAAGTGTAGTATCAAATTTAAATACTAAATTGAAGTGAAGATATCGATAATTATATTCTAATGCCAACAGATTTTCAGAAAAATTAAGAATAAAAAGATAGGATGTTTTGTCGAAATTGTTTTCAACGAAAAAATTAACTAATATTACACAAGTTGTTTTGTGAAAATGGTTTTAAACAAAAACGTGATTCATATTTTGCGCTTATCTCAAGGCTAGTTGTTTTGTTAAAATGGAACTAATAAAAAAAGTCGAAATAGGTTATTTTAAAAAATATTAGAACAATATTGGTACAAAATTATATTTCTGTAGGGAAAACAAATGATGATATGATAAAAACTGTGGTAATTTGTACCAATTAATGGCAGCATATGTAATAAATCTATATTTTTATTTTGTGATACAGGCAAAGCGGAATTGTAGCTTGTGGGCAATTGGGTAGATGGTTCTTTACGGCGTCGCGAGTTTATATCTAGCATCTGAATGACTCTTCTGGGTGTAATGAAAAATTGTACTGCAAAGCCCTGGCTTGCTTTTTTCGTATCTCAGTTATCGAACTTTTTCCACTCAAACTTCTCACCTAAAAATCAGAAGATTAAAAAAAATATTGTGTTGAAAAGAATGTAGGTAATTTAAATTATACCTGAAATGCTATGTGACCTTCATGTGTATTTGTCCTTTAGTAGTGCACGAAAATCGAAGAAATCCTCTTCTCTTAATTCATAAACAATATAATTTTTATTGGTCGCCGATTTTAAGTTTGCCCAATCGTGTGAATGTTCAATAGATCCGAAGACATTTTTTCTTTTCTATTTGCGCATGTGCAGTATCACATTCAAGATGCGTATAACCCACGACAAGAAATTTATGATCAATAAGTTGAATACTTGCGTGATCTTCCAAAACTTTCTCAAACATTGCGCAAAGATATGAGTTGCGGTTCTGATTAGGACATGACTCACTATATAAAACAATATGACGAACTGAATTTGGTAAATCCTGCAGACATTTAAATATGCAAGACCCAATATCGTTTGCACCAGGCTTTGCAATAATTTCGTTCCATATATAGCACAAGGCTTTTTTCGTTGCTCTATCATGCACGGTTAAGTTAGAAGTCCACAATGTTCTCTTGTAAAAAAACAAAGCAGCACGTAAATAAAGAGTTGGAAGACATTGTTGTAAGTCAAATGTGATCATTTTTATATTTTCGCTTTTTATTGCGAGTTTCTTATCTTTTTTCTTGCTTTGATACGAAAAATCTGCATCGTCATTATGTTTTTTTGTTGTAAATTGATCGATTTTCGTTCATCTTCATCTTCGTCGACAGAGTTTCTTATTTTTGATTTAAAGAGTTCGCATGTATTACACAGATAATTCTGAGGTTTCTTGAACTTAATATCTGGGGTAGGCAATCAGAGTATTTTTCAGTATATAACCGGTATTATGTTGCCAAGTTAAGACCACATTCAAAATATAATTGATTTGTATGTCGACGACTGTAGTGACTTTTGTACTTCGGAATGCTGTTTATATATATATATATTTCCCGTCAGGCAACAATGACGAATACTTCAAAAGAGAAATACATAAACTGTTCGATTCCTTAAACTTGGAGTCTTTGAATAATTTTTATATCTTAGCAGGAGATCTAAATTCTAAACATAAGGTCTGGGGTAATTCTGTCGATAATCATAAAGGTAAAATTCTAAAAAACTGGCTAGAGGAAAATGATATACGATTTAAATGCAAACTTTATGCTTCCGACTCTCCATCATTTCCACGCAGCGGATCTTATCTGGATATATGTCTAGCTGATCACCGCATATACATACAAAGACAAAATTCTTCGGTAAACTGTCTTACCACATTACCATACGACAGCGACCATTACGCCATACAAATATTAGCTTCTAAGAACATAGGCAAAGAGCCCTTTCTTTTTATAAAACATGAAGAGGAAATCAATCATAACTATAAGAAAACAAATTGGAGAGTGTTTCGGAACAAAATATTAAATTTGCTTAATATGTACAATTGCATACCAGAGGATAATAGTATATCAAATAATGATATTGATATTTACTTAGCAAGATTACATAATATTATAATCACTGCTATTGAGGAAACAGTACCTAAATTTCTGGACAGAGATCAGATTTACACAACTCCTATTACTAGAAAACTTCAGAAAGAGAAAAACCAAATAATAACAAAAATAAAAAAATTCAATAGATTCCAAATCTATCTATCATATAGTGAACATACAATTCTAAAAAGCAAATTAAAGTTAATTCAAAAACTTCTACAAGATAACCTTATAATATCATTAAACAAAAAACATAATGACAAACTAACTAGTTTAAATACGAAGGATCCTCTTCAAATGTTTTCCGAAGCACGCAAACAGTACAGATATTATGATTCACAGGAAATCGAGACACTACGAATTTCACAAAATGATGTTTACCTTCTTGAAAAGGTTAATATTGACCCACACATGTTAGAAATGGAAAATTCATCTAACACATTTCTTATAAGGGATAAAGTTCAAATGTTGGACACTGTGGGCGCTTATTTAGAATCCATTTATACCACCAAAAATATTAATTTGGAAAATACAATACATCGAGATGTCGTGGAAAGTTTCAATAGATTTTTAGAAGCAAAATCTCATTATGTAAACGATTTAACACACACCATAAATTTTGCGAACAGGCAAACAACAGAAAATAATATGTATGAAGTAAATTTCATATCTAATGAAGAAATAGTTTACATATTCAAAAACTTGAAGAGTAAACTATCTTCTGGAATTGACAATATTCCCAACATTGTACTTAAAAATATACCTGAAAAATTAATTCTCGAATATGGCAAACTATTCAACAATATGTTAAACAATTCCTACTTCCCACAAAGTTGGAAAATAGGTAAAATTGTCACACTACCCAAGAAAGGTAAGGATTCAAGCGACCCAAAAAATCTTCGTGCAATAACTCTTCTTCCTAACATTAGTAAGGTTTTCGAAATATGTATCAAAACAAGAATAATAAAAATAGTGGAGAAACATAAAATAGTGAACGACAATCAGTTTGGCTTTAAATACAATCACTCAACAATTCATGCTGCACACACACTTGTCTCTAAAATACATTGGGATTTCAATAGAAAACTATGTACTGGAGCTTGTTTGATAGATTTCCAAAAAGCCTTTGATAGTATATGGATACCTGGATTATTTTTTAAACTGCAACAATATAATTTTCCACTTAATCTATTGGTCTTGTTACATAATATGTTAAGCGAAAGATTTTTTGTAGTAAACAACCGCAGCAACACCAGTTCAAAACAATTCCGCATAGTCAATGGTCTACAGCAAGGAACTGTCAATGCACCAATACTTTTTAACATATATATATATGAACTTTTGAACATTGTCAAAGATTCAATAGCATTTGCGGATGATATAATAGTTTTTCATTCCAGTGATAAAATTAAAAAAATAAATGAAAGCTTGCAAAATAAATTCGACGCTGTTACAAACTACGCAGTGAATTGGAACATGAAAATTAACTACGATAAATGCGAGACAATACTTTTCCGACCTCCTGTGGACAAATGCAATTATAACATTCGAAAATGGTGGAAGACTTTTGGGATAAAGTCTCCAGGCGATGGTCAAACCATTCCTAATAAAGAAGTGGTTAGATACTTAGGAATACAGTTAGATAAGTTTCTTTATTTCAATAACCATATTCAAACTCAAGTACCTAAGGCGAGGAGAGCATTCTTCAAATATAGAAAACTCTTTTATTCAAAACACATTACCTCGAAGGTGAAAATACTGTTTTACAAAGCACTAATAAGACCAATTTTAACATATGGGTGTCCCATATGGTTTAACATATCGCCATCCCAAATGGAGATAATGAGAAAATTCGAAAGAAAATGTCTTCGTGCTTGTACTTCATTATACAGATCAGCGAATAGTAACTACACCAAATACATATCCAATAAACGTCTTTATAACTCTGTCGATATACTAAGAATCGATAACTTTATTATCAAGCTTATAAGAAATCATATTGCTAAAAGCACCCAATGTTGTTCGAATAATATGATTAAGGCCCCTTACTATACAGATAGCAATTATATTACTAGCACATTAATGTCAGGTTTTGTACCTCCAGAAGCATTTATTTATCTAGATCAGAAGGAATTTATTCAAAATGAAAATGGTATACCAATATTTTACCACCTATATAGAAGATCGAATATAAAAGCCGTTCATACTGACTTAGTAATAAACAATGATATAAGATTCGATACTAGTGTGTCAAATAAAGACCTCGTTGAAAGGAGAACATTAAATAAAAATATATACTGGTGGCTTTAAAGTTAAACTCATCTACCTTCCTTTTTTTACTGACTCGACCTTCCTTTTATCCTACTCAAATAATAAAGTAATGTTTTTTGTAAACTTTTCATTACATACTATATAATTGTACAACATAAGATTCTTATAAGTGACACATTATACATAAATGTAAATCTAATTATATCAATTATATTATAACAAAAGTATTCGAGTTCCCGGTTTTAGGGCTACTTACAATATGTTATCATTATACTATTTCATCTATTTTCGTTTATTTATAGTTATAAAGTAAAATGTATTAATGACTTTAAAATAAACAATCAAAAAAAAAAAAAAAAAAAAAAGCTGTTTATATGATCTATAACTTCATTATATTTATCGATCGACAGTTTGTGGGGTGGATCATGTTTCTATCGTGTGGTATAAGTCCTCTAGAAATTTGTTTTATTTTATGTAAATTCACTGTTTTAATCGCCTGGATTGTTTCTCCATATATTTTTAGAAAGGATTTATGACATATCCGAATCTTTTATCGATTATTTTCACAATGGTATTTGTACACATATTGTCGCTTTCGTGGTCGCTAGCAATGATTTACAAACCAATTGCTGCTTTTGTGTTTCTTAAGCGTGGTGTTGGCTGCTAAATTTATACCTCGCATGAACTCCAAAACAACTTCTTTTGATCAAAATATTTATTTTCAAGCCCACAAAATCACTTCTTTGCAAACAATATTTTACTTTTTATCAGTTTTTGTTTTCACATAATAACTTCTTTTCACACAAGTCGTTTAGTCAAAATTAATGTTCTCTATAAACCATTTAAAAATGTGTCTTGTCTCAAGCAAGTTACATATTTTCTAAATTTCAGTTTTGATAAAACAACTTCTTTGAAGAGAAGTTGTTTTGTAAAAACAAAATGTATATATGCAAGAAAATATTAACTACAATTTAGATGTTTTGTCAAAAGGATATAATAATTTTATTTCTTGCAGTTTAGAAAAATTTTAAACTCTTTCAGATAAGATATTTTATCAAATATTTTTTCCACATATAATGAAAGAAGTTGATTTGCCAAGAACTGTAGATTTTTAACCAAATGGCGTAGAAATGCAAGGATTACACCAAAATAACCGTCTTAAAAATTTATATTTAATATAAAAATCTTGAAAAAAAATTCTTATTTCGAGAGAAGTTGTTTTGTCAAAAGCCCACAGATATAGATATGAATATATATAGCTTTAAATTAATATTTGAATTTAATAATTCAGTATATTGTTGCGTAAAGACAAAAAAACAAAAAATTTAACGCATTTGGCTACAGCTGAACGATGCGATTAATTTTAAATATTATTAACATAAATTGAATAAAATTTTTTTGTGTCTATCTATTTGACACATACATACGAGTTTAGAGAGTTAACAGTTTATTTTTAGAGTTGGTATTATGATAAAAAAAAACAAATCTGTGATTTAATAAAGATATATCATATACATCATATACGTCTTGTACATACCTTTTGTGTTATATTATAGCCATTTATCTGTAGATAATGTTGATGGGGTTCTGAAAAAGTAAGAGAAAAAAAAAATTGTTTAGTTATAGAAAATAATAAAACAAAATAATTTCAAATTAGTATTGTTTTAGCAACGGTATTAAAAATGTATTTAAAATATCGTTTGTTAATTTAATATTGCTATTATCTTTAAAGCTATGTTAAGATTGAATTTAAAAACATAATTAAAATTTGATATATGTTCAATAAATCCAGTTTTTATTTATAGATACAATCTTTATGATTCTGTTCTGTGATATACAACTACGAAACTGGTTTAAAAAATCAAATTATTGCTTAAATGTAGTAGCCAATGGTAAACGGGGTTTGTTTGGAAACATTCAATAGTATACAAATTTTATTTATTGACATGGTATGCACTTTTCTTAACAATGCAGGAGGGCGCCCCGCAATATATCATTGGGTTTTTTTTAATAAATATCATGAAAAAGGCTTTGTACCTTATGACAGAATTCCTATTACTAAGAAAGATATAATTATAGCAAGCAAAATGGTAACTCATAACATATTTTAAAATATGACTATATCAAATATAGTAGTCACCTCTCTACGTTCTTGGAACCGTGGCATTAAGTAGCATTTATATTGTATGCAATATATTTTTATTACTTAAATGGCGCTATAAGCCGAGTCATTATACTTTCTCCTATTGTCATGAATTTTGTGAGTTTCGAAAGAGGTTCTACAATTCATGTCAATATGATGGTCGATTCGCAATTGTATTGCCTAAACGTAAGCAATAACTTCTGATATAGTACAATAAAAGCCCGATAGGCAGCGCTAGTATATAGCAAGACATTGGTTGGTAGTAACACAGACAACGAATGCTTATTTCTTCGTTAGTTAAAAATAAACATAACTTAGTTTCCCTCCACATTGCATGAATGAGGCTACACAAAGTGCAGGCATTCTTTTGACTACAACAATCGTTCCTATATCAATCAATTTGAAGAATATTGTAAGTGGTATGGAAAATTGTTCTAGGTTATACAAACAATTTTGCTACAGGACCAATGTTGACCATAGGATATTTGTTAAATTAACCCAGCGGCAAAATTGGACCTCTACAAGCAGTTATGCAACAAGGCCATCTGAGAAATGTTCAACGTCATGCAATCAGTACTTGTTTCCTCGTGCCTGCAAAAAAGGCCTTCTCCTTCTATTCTAAAACATCTCGAGCACATGTTCCCTCCATTCTTAAAAGACTAATGCTGCAGGCCTTCTTTGCGAAGTTACAATTCCATGTGTATACACATTCAGTCTGCCTTCTATGAGAAAAATAGGGGTTTTCAACTTTCCAATATTAAAATTTTAATGATATGGTTTTACAAAGAAGTATTTGAATAAAAAAAATTCAACAAGGTTCTTTATGAAAAGTGAAATTTTGTAGTTAAAAAAAGTAGCAGAAGTCAACGAAAATGTATTCAATGAAATTAGATTAAAATTATTGTAAGTTGTAAGTGTGTGTAAGTTTATAGCTATTGATTTTGTTTTATTTTTTTGTGAAAATATAGCACTTACACTTGGACAAGTAAACTAATTATTATAATTTATCAAAAATTATACTAAAAAAATATCAACTTTTCACTTTTTGATGGAAAAAAAACTTTTTGTGCTTTGCCTTGCTTAGCCCTCTTACTATAAAAAAATGAAAGGTCCAAGGCTGTACTTTCAATTAAGAAAAAAAAAAAAACCGCCAAATACCGTCCTTTTAGTATCATCGATTTTAATGCATGCATTTGTGCGATATTTTCGGTGTATTTGAAGGCTAATATCTTTCGCGGAGGGTTGTTGGGGATACTCATTTCTTTTGTATGGGACAACACCTGTCTAACTTTTGAATAAAAATTAACATTTATTAACTTATATGAAATTTTCATATGATTCTAGACAGGGAAGAAAAACACCTAAAATCTACATCTTTCAATGGGCGTAAAATCTAAAGTAGGTTTGGTATCCCCAATATGTTTAATTTTTTTTTCATAAGGAGAACTCAATTAAGATGTGTTCCGAATTTCGAGTCCCTAGATCCAAAAATGCAAATTTTGGCAAGTGCAGTTATATCGGAGGTGGGTGTGGCAGTAGGCGGTTTTCCAAGATTTTTTCAAAATTTCTTAATTTAGCTCAGAGAAGTGTTTCCTTCTATTTTTTTCCAAGAAATGTATGGGGCGGTGCCACTGTGCGACACCCCATGTTATTTGTAAAGGAAGAGGGAAGGCTTACTGAAGGCGTTTACCTTCCGCCGCTGGGAAAAAATACATGCATTATGGACCTGGTAATAACTTCTTATTGCAACTAACATATTGGAGAATTTAGTATGTCTCTTTCAAATGAAGAACAACAAATGTTGTCAACTAAAACAAGTGTTTCAAAAAGTTTTTTGCGAAAATTTGTTAATTTTGCTATGTATGGTTTTGTATGTCAGATTTCAGAATTAATGCCGGCGGTATATGAGAAAGACCGTAATTTTTTTTGGAATCAAACAATAATGCCATACGTTTGCAATTGGAGGTGCTACAGATTCAATTGCACCATCGCCCACTGTGTTTTATATCCTCACCCTTAGGGATGAGGGTTTATATATCATTTGCTGTGAGAAAAAGTGTAACGGGATACTAATCCGTATCTTAAGGATATTATAACTTTATAAGACGATTGAGACGTGTCCGTCTGTCTGGCTGGCTAACTGGCTGAATGGCTAGTATGCAGAATAACTTAACTGTCCCTTAATAAGGAATGAACTTAATAAATAGTTTATTGCGACACAATAACGTTTAACCCACAAATACTAGGTCATTATAAGCTTCCTTACAAAAAAAATAATAACTTACTTACTTAATTTCCCTTTGCACCCCATGAATGAGGTATGGGATAGCTTCTCGCGTTGTTGTGAATTAACACGCTTTCTATTTTTAGATTCACAACTAACGGCACCTACTTGTTTATCGACGAATGCGAACGTCACTGTTTTGAGGAGCTCTTACTAGACACGACGATTAAATCGACGCTTATTACTGCGAAGTTGCTGTCAAACAACATTCGAGGGGAGCCGACAATGAAAGAAAATTTTCTTTTTTTTTCTTTTAAGATGACTGGAGCCAGGTTTGAACCTGCGATCTCCCGCATGGTAGTCGCGTGTTCTAACCACTATGCCACGGCCGGTCCCACAAAAAAAATAATAAGTTTATTTTTAATAAAATTTCATTTTCAAAAGACAAACCCTAATGACAAGATATAACCGTGTTAAAATATAGAGAAAGTGCTAAAATCCTTAACTTGAGAAAATGAATGATGCAGAAGTTCTTTTTTGAGCCTGGAAAGTCCAACCCCAAAAACCCTGATAAATAGTATGACCGAAATACATTTTTATTATTATTATTTTATTAATAAATTTGGTTTTTGTTTTAATACTTATCTATATATATAAAAATGAAATGGTCCACGTATGTCATACCACCACTTGAGAACGGCTGGAGCGATTTGGCTGATTTTTTTTTTATTCGATTTGAAATTTTCCGTAGATTGTTTGAGTTGAAAAAAATCAAATCCAGGTGGCGCTAGGGTGGATTTATATCGAAAATTTGAATGCATGTACCAATTCAACTGAAATTTAGAATGGATATTCATTTGATCATGAGAAAACATTTTATGTACAAATGGACCCGGTAGATGGCGCTGGGGTCGGTTTACAATCAAAATTTTAAAGAATGGGCCAATTTAACTGAAATTCAGAATCTATGTTTGTTTGATCATCAGAAAAAATTGTATGTACAAATGGACCCGGTAGATGGCGCCAGGGTGGATTTTCATGTACTAATTTAACTGAAATTTAGTATTTATTTTTGTGGAACCTTGAGAAAAAATTGTTTGTATAAATTGACCCGGTAGGTGTCGCCAGGGTGGAATTATAATAAAAATTTTTACGAATTAAACAATTTGACTGAAATTTTGAATGTATATTTGTTTTATTATGAGAATTTTTTTTTTTATATTGACCTACAGTTGATTTGGCTGGGGTTGAACTATTTCGAAAATTTATATCCATTGTCCGATTTTACTTAAACTTAAAATATATGATTTTTTTGACATGAGAAAATTTTGAATGTATGTTTGGAACCAGTTGCCGGTGTTTAGCTTATGATACACTTAATTTTTGGAATGTCATTTAGTCACTTTTTTTTAACATATATAAAACAGATGTACATTTTGATGTCGCCATAATTGTGAAAACGGTTGACCCCATTTGTCCCAAAATTTCAGTGAAAGTTGAGGATTGGCTATAGATGGTCACCCAGACCGCAAAAAGGCTAAAAGAAGAATGACTAACTTTTATAATGGCGCACTTCCTACAGAATTAGAGAGCTTCACAAAGTGGTTTTTCCCATTTCGAAAATTTAGGGGACAATAACGAAAATAGGAATAACTGTTGACATCATTCAGACCATACGGTTAATGGGGTTGCTGAGCCTAATGAAGGCATTTTTGGAAATTCGTACTTCTTAGAATAAAAAAGAACAATCACCCAGTACACCAACGCAGAAAGATCTATGTCAGTGAATCGGCTTAAAAATTTGGTTTTAGAATATATTCCTATCAATAAGTAAGTTCTCATCACATCATGGACGACACTGCTGATCCGTTTTAAAAATTATTATAATAATATATAATAATCTTTAAGATATATGAAGAACAGAATTTGTCCGGGAAAACCCCACCCCTTAAATTAAAATATTTTAGAGGTCAAAAAAGAAATAAACCAATCGGTATTAGATTTCAACTACACTCAACATATTTTACAAAAATTTATGTATAAATGGACCCGGTAGGTGACGCTGGGGTGGAATTATAATGAAAATTGTAAGGAATGGACACGGTGATGTGAATTTAGTGAATATTTTTATTAAAACTTTTCGATTATAATATAGTTTAATAGTCAAGTGTGAATCTCCAAAACGTGTGTACGCGCACAAATCCGAACGACTGCACCAAATTTTCAAAATTGATGGAACGTACGAAAAGGTTTATTAAACCCCTTACTATGGAAAATATATGAGTAAGTGAGGCAAACGAAAGAAGTCCTTCTGTAAGGTGCCGGCGTCAAATGTAGTTGTTTGGCCCAAAGAAATGAGACGGATGCATAAAAAAGATTTACCACTGCAATTGTGAATATTCCGGCTAAAATTTTATTTTTGAGTAGAATTACGCGTTGCAAAATGGTGAGGTTTATCTACAGAGCAGACAAATTCAAGATGAAGATGATTATATAGAAACGATATGTTTATTTTGATCAGTAGGGGAGGGAAGGTAGTGCGATACAAATGTATTTTGGTCGTGATGAAAGAAATTTTGATACATAGGTAGTACTTACCAATACTCGATCTGAGGACAAAGAGATCATAGCAAAAGTTTTGTTTTGTTTTCCCTATCTTTCTTAATAATTATATTTATTTCTGTGTATGTCACTAAACTTATCTTTTACGGCCTGACGGATGTTGATACAACTTTTTCTGATAAAAAGAGTTCGTATTATTAGATCTGAACTTCTTTAGCCTTCACTTCGTGTAAACTTTTAAAAACGTTTAACATTTGAGATTCAGATATAAAATATGGCAAGTGTGTATGAGGCTTCAGTTCTTAGACCACTTTCCCTTAGGACATATTTTATTTGTGTCCATAGAGCTTGGTACAACTCTTTCTTATGCCAATAACTTTGCTGGCAGGACGAAGTCTTCCGGGCCAGCTAGTTATTAATATTAATTATTTCGTAATTTAAAACTACTGCGTATAATTTGATGATCACACAATAATGTAAAGAAATGCCAAAAAGATTAATTAAAAAGATGGATGTTTAAGGGTAGTTTTGATTCTCTTTTATTCCTCATATCCGGTTTTTTGACTATGAGCCCTCAAGTACATCTGCACCGAAATACAGTGAAGCGTATAATTTTTCGCTCTACAGTGTATTTGAATAGTGTAATAGTCATTAACATATGAGTTACAAAATAAATATTATCGTCTCGTATACGCTACGCTCTAAGCCCATTTTATCTGAATCCAAACCAAAATGTGTCAAATTCATAAACTCTTTCTTGAAAATATAAAACGAACATTTTCAAATTTTAATTACCACTTGTTGACCATTTTTCGTCTTTAATATTTGCAGGTTTAAAAAACCAGATTTTCATATTCTGATCTAAAAATCCTGTTATATTTTTGAGACGGAAATAGAAAAAAAATAATGGTAATTAATTTTATTTATGTTAATCCAATTATGACATTTATTTAAAGTGTTTGCGAATATTTGTTCGATAACAGCTACATTTTGGTTAAGATCAGGTTTCACATATTAATATGAGTTAGAGAAGATTAATGTGTAGTGGTGCAGAGGTGACAGTTATGGTATTGCTATCAATTCGGGAGAGAATTTTTTAATAAAAAAAAATAATTTTTTGATTCTTAGAGCATTTTTAAGCTCTAGCAGTCTAAGCTTATAAAGACATTTAAGGAATTAGTTTCCTTTTGCGTCTCATGAATGAGATATGGCAGAGCTCTTGAATATTCAAAAATATTCTTCAATATATCGTCCCCTTAGTATAACAATAGCCTATGTGCTCATATGCTATTATTTTTTTATTGCATATTTAGAATCTCCACCATTGATTCTATGCCTGGTCAAAATCTACTTCCACAAAGTGCGTCAAAAGGTCATTGGAAAAATAGTGTATAATTTCTTCTTCGAAAATTTCATAGACATCTGATTTGACGAAAACTTTAAACTCGATTTCCTCAAAACATCAAAAAATTTATAGGCTATTTTAGTACTAAGGGGACGATATGTTATGCTATCACCTCCAATTTACCCTTTCATGCGGTGGGACATTAACCCATTAGTGACGACTGTTACCATATGGTAACGTTGACAGCGTTAGATTTTGCTCGAAATAAAATAAACATAAGAATAAATGTCAAGAATTTTCTTTTTTAATTTCAGCAAAGCATGCTTTGATCTTTCATTCTTGATTTACCGCTATGCGATCAGACGTCAGTAGCGAGCGCGGGGGATCCTTTAAAATATGTGTTTTTCATATACTTCCTATTAAGAATATTTTATGTTTGTTTAAAGACTGAAATACTTTTAGTTTTTGTTATTTGAGAAGAATATCAAATAACATAATACATATACGTATTGCATGAACTATTTTGTACTTGGTTCTTTTTATTTACCTGTTTTTAAGCTGTTACCATATGGTCACAGTCGTCAGTGAAAATTTGTATTTTTCTCAAATTTTTCGGCTTCCTTTTTTATGTAAAATTCATTATTTAACTAATTTATATGTAGTACTGTCAAAAACTTTAACAAATTCCCATTATTTCGTTCTCGTCATTAAAGGGTTAAGCAATTTAACAAAATTTTCTCTTTTTATGTTGAATTTTTCCAACTCCAACTTCTTTATATATTTATCGACTCCCAATAAACTCCATATTCTTCTCCTCCATTCTTCTCCGCTTACAATTGACCAGAAAATGACAAAGTGCTCGTACTTTAATGGTGTTGTAATGTACATTGAGCGCAAAATTCCACAGTTTTTTTTATTCGTATGGAATAAATCAAACACTCACACACACGAGCGCTCTTGCATATAACGGCAAATAGAAAATTGCAAATTTCCGTTAAATTTACAACGCTCAAAAAAAAAATAAACAAACAAATAGAAAATTTAAATACGATAAACATGAGAACAAAAACACATCAAACAACTGCGAATGCAACAAAAAAAAAACGCTCAAACAACTTTTCTAAAAGCGCAAAACAAAACAAAACAACAAAAACACAAACAGAAAAGAACAATCAGCCGACCATGGACAATAGAATAAATGACAATGTGAATACGTTTAGATACGAAAACTTTAGAAATCCACCAGCAGTCGATGCGGAGGCACAACAATCCCAAACCCCCAACAAGATCTATGGCTAACAATGGTCGTAATTGAATTTAGAGAGAGAGAGAAACACCACATAACAACTTAGATAAAAGCATTTAAGTTAGCGACAAAAACACTGCTATCTTAAGAATAATAGCTTAAAGTTGAATAGAGTGATGACAGTTAAGAAGTTGTTAAGTTGCGAGAGCAATGGATCTTTACAGCCTACAGCGGAAAATTCTTTGGATGATTAGAAAAAGTAAATGAAATGAATTTGAACAAGTGGTGAGGTGGACACTGGGATAGGCGCCACAAAATTTAAACAGGTTACCGTCGTCGCCGATTACATATTATAAAGTTTGGCTTTGCACTGATATTAAAAATTTTTAAGATGGTTTTCAATAACCTAGAGCCATTAAATAGAGGTACCAGAATATGTCCTTGCGTAAATATTTCAACAGTTGTTAGTTAAAAGAAGTATAGGAATTTCAGTGAGGTGATATATTACCCGATTTCTAAAGTGGGCAGAATGGTACATTGGTATGGTAGGTACTGGAAGTGGCGTGGTTAGACTTCCAGTTTGTCCGAAGCCATGTAGCCCATATGCAATCCTGTAGATAATTTTGGGAAAATATTAACCCAAGCAAAGTTTCGAAACGATTCGTTATGGCATGCGAAAGTTATCGTTCCTACCAGACGGACAAGGATCAAACGACTTCAAAAGTCATGAATCGAATTTGGTTCAAAGAAACCTAGGTTCTAAAGCGACTGTTACACTTTTCGGTCGTATCCCCACCTCCCGCAGGTTGGGGGTATAAAAAGATATGAATATAAAAGCATGAGCGTGAATTGTGTCATTTGTATGGAAGATACCAGAAGGGTTGTGGCAAAAGTTTCAAGTTTTAAATGGTTTTGTCTATTATTACAAAATAATAAAACAGACTAAATTTAAATATCCTTCAGTTGTCCGTTTGGAAGATATGGAAGAAATAATAATGTTCCAAAAACAAACCATTTTGTATGGAAGGTATCTGAAGGGGTCGGCCGATATAGTCCATATTCATTCATCTTGCTTAAAATTTGACTTGATTCAGTGTTTGTACAAAAAAGATATGCATGTAAAACTATGAGGGTCAATTTCGTCATTTGTACGAGAGCTACCAGAAGGGTTCGGACAAAGGTTTTGGTTTTCTAAGGGTTTGCTGTTATTATAAGGTTATTTAGCTAACCCAATTTAAATGTCCTCCAGCTGTCCTTTTAAAGGTAACACTGTAAGACAAATGGTAGGGGTCAGTGATCGGGAAGGGTTCAAACTACTGGGGAAAGTTATATCGGTAAAAAAGAAGTTATACGTGTCCCGGCGTTTCGCTGGTTCACGTCTAGGATTAAAGGAATTGTAATTTTTAACAATTTCCCCTTTATGATAGTTACTAACTTCAAATCGATATATTTCGATTCCTAGACGTGACCCAGCGAAACGCCGGGCCACGTATAACTTGTTTTTGGCCGATATAACATTTCCCGTTGGTTTCATCCCATCCCGATTTTGACTGTCGCATAGTGTAATTGTAGAAATATTACTTCTACGAAACATGCTATTTTGTATGGGAGGTACTAAAAGGGGCAGGGCTATTCCGTCTATTTGCAAAACCATTAAAATATTAATGCTGATAAATTTTTATAAGGATCATTTAAGGATTACTGAAATAATCCTGCCCACCAGACATGCAGCCAGGCAGCAGAACAGACGGACATGGCTCAATCGTCCTTAAAAGTCATGAACCGAATTAGGTTTTAAAATACTAAGGGTGATGGTATAAAAAGAACATAGTGATTTGCTACGGGATTCTCTAACCTCTGATTATATTACCTCGCAGTGGCTATATATAGCCGACTCCATAGAACGGTCTGCGAAGGGCGTGCTTGGGTACTCAACTTGATGCCTGATACGATGATAAACATCGCAATGCATTGAGAGAGACGTACATACAGGTTGAAACTTCAGCCAATGACGAGCTGTTCATGAACGGCACAGGAAGAAACGATAGGCAACTCGACTCTTTAGACGAAAAGAGAAGGAGCTGAAGAAGCGACAGGATGAGTGCATAAAGTTACTCGAAAGTAAAAGGGAAACCCGACAATTCTACCAGGGAGTAAAGGCGAGAATGAGTGGAACAGGGTTGCCCTCCTGCAAGGAAAACGATGGTCAGCTAGTGAAGGATTACGTTCTGAAGATATGGAGACGCATTTCAGTAAATTACTCGATACGGACACCACTCCAAAGGACACAGCTACAGTCCATGACAATGGTGTTATCTGTCCCCCTGCGAGCCAGATCGAGATATGTGTGACAATATCCCGCCTTAAAAATAACAAAGCGGTTGGAGCCGTTGGTCTCCCGGCTGAATTGTTTAAGGCAGGGGGGTGGAGCTGGTTGCATCAACTCATGGAGAACATCTGGCTAGAGGAGAGTATGCCTGGTTGTGGAGTCTCATTCTGTTATGTCCCATACACAAGAAAGGAGATTGTAGTGAGTGAAAATACAACCATGTTATGCACCTTTTACTAATTGCGGACAAGCTTCATTCGAGCAGATTGTGTGAACGACAATTGTAGAAAAACTTATTCGACCTTATCAGTGCGGCTGTAGACCTGGCAAATCTATGACAGATCATATATTCATCTTAAGGCAAATCCTGGGGAAAACTCATAAAGAGCAGATCGACACCTAGTACCTCTTTGTCGGCCTTTAATATCCAATGGAATTTTGTATTCCTCCTACTTCAAAAACTAAATTTCCCTTTATACCCCATGAATGGAGGTATGGGATAGCTTCTCGCGTTGTTGTGAATTAACACGCTTTATATTTCAGATTCACAACAAACTGCACCTACATGATTATCGATGAATGCGAACGTCACTGTTTGGGAAACTCTTACAAGACATGCCGATTGGCTCGACACTAATGACACTAATACTGCGAAGATGCTGTCGACAACATAGAGGGGGCCGGCAATAAAAGAAAAATGTATTTGACTAGAGCCGGGAATCGAACCACGGATCTCCCACATGGTAGTCGCTTGTTCTAACCACTATGACACGGCCAGTCCCGTGACTATGTGGACCTACTATTTCCTTAATATCTGGAGGCCTTCTCTACTACGACAGACCTTAGCGTCTCTATTGTCACTACCTATAACACAAGGGAACAAAATTGAACTTTTTGAGTGTTGTTTGGAATTCTATAGCTGTTTTTTACTAATTTGAGGTCGCTGATTTCAAATCTAATCTCCATTTTTCTCCATCAGCTCGAATTTTTAAGTTACAGGTACTAATCGTATTTTCGCCTATTTTCCAAAAAATTATAGTTCAAAAAATCATAATTTTTTTTTTCATAAGCCGGATTTTAAAATTTTGTTTTTTTCTTTAATGATATTGTTGTTACCTTTGAAAAAAATCAAATTTTTTAATATCACAAAAAAAATGACTGAGTAAAGGCTCTTTTATTCAAAAAAAAAAAAAAAATTACAAACAAAATTACACATTTTAATTTTCTTCACGCTGAAAGTTAATCGGTTGGGGGCAAATTGTTCTTTTTATTAGCTTTGTTGGATATCATATTATAGTAGCTTTCTAAAACATGTATGTACGTAATAATCGATTGAAAATTGAATGAGTTATGCTAAGTTCGGTGATAACAGATTTTTCGAATTTTTTTGTTTCTACCCAAAAAAAATTAAAATTTTGTATTTTTAAAAATCATGACAAATTTGCAAATTTATTTATAGTTTAATTTATAGTTTTGCCTCATATTACAATATTAATTAACTGACCAAATTTAATTAATCGGCAAGTTTAAATTTGGAAGTTAAGGGAAAAATATTAATTTTCCAAAAATAGGTCATTTTGTATGGGAGGTAACAGAAGGGGTGATCCGATATAGTGCAAATTCATTCCTGATTCATATTTTCATAACCGTAAAACTTACGCATAGTTTGACTGAATTCAGTGTACTTACAAAAAAGATATGTATGTAAGACTATTGGGGTGAGTTCGGTCATTTGTATGGGAGGTACCAGAAGGGGTATGGCAACGGTTTCGGTTTTTTTAGGGTTTGTCTACTTTTGCAAGATAAATAAACTGACCAAATTTAAATATCCTCCGGTAGTCTGTTTATCAGCTATCGAAAATATATTAATTATCCAAAAATAGGTAATTTTGTATGGGAGGTACCAGAAGGGGTGGGGCTATTCCGCCCATTTACAATCCCATTAATTCGTTTCGAAAAATATTAATACTGATAAATTTTCATAACGATCCGTTAAGGTTTGCTCGAGTTACACTTTTACAAACATATTAATAAATTTTATTTCTGTATGGAAATCGCGATTTTTGTAAATTTAGTTATCTCAGTAAATTGTTGACAAAATCAAAAGTTGTGCACAGATTTCAATGAAATAAAGCTCATTTGATTCAAACTATATTAAGCTAAATGTTTCAAGACCAACACTGTGATTTTTGTTGCATTATTTTTTTTTATGAATTTTTAAAAAACAAAATTTTTTTTTTTTGTAAAATTTTTGTATTTTTTTTTAAAACTACAACGATATCTCTGAAACTACTGGGCCAAATTAAAAACAATGTAGGCACGGGTTAAAGATAATTTTGTTGACGAGTCTAAGTTTTTTTTTTAATTGAATATGGTGAACCGTTTTCAAGTTATTTAAATATTTGTAGTGGAAGTACCTTAGTTTTGGAAATAACGGTATATCGCGAAAAGTCGAGCTGATACGAAAAAACCAAGTGCAGATTTGGATTCAGCGTCCCAAATTACCTTTAAAACAATATTCAGTTCTTTAACAACAAATACCTTGTTCCCTTGTGTAATTTATTTCAAAATTATAGTAAGTAGTAATACCTACAAAGTCTGGAGTCAGGAGGCTGGCGCACTCCCATTTCAGGTCTAGATTAATGCATTATATGCAACTATATGACGGTTTGTCTCCCATTTCCTTTGAGTTAAATCAATTTAGAATTGCCCAAAATTTAGCAAATTTATTAATTTTTCATACGCGTCACTATTAAACTCCTATTATGTTGATAACATAATTAATAGGGCACAAAACAAAAAACGGTAACCATTCACATCATTGTCAGTTCATTCACTTTGTTGTCAGCACAATACCTCCACCTCCACCTCCATCAACACCTCCCTAAACATGACACAACACTTAAGCCATTTGGTGGCTAATCGATAAATTGAACCATCAAATTTGACGCGCTTTAATGACTGCCTTTGCCTCTGCCCTCCTCTGCCACCATCTGCAAATTCTTTGTTAAATCGGATGACTAATTAATGATTTTTTTTTGTTTGTTTCATTGACCACAAAAGAAAGAAGCCTCAATAAGAATTCTTATGAAATTTACATAAATAACTCTGCCAGGGGGGACTGCTAATTTGTTTAGTCTTTCACTCTGGCACCACAACGCATTGACCGACCGACCGTGCGGTGCTGTGCTGTTGGCTTCATTTGTGAGCATGCCAAATTGTAGTGGCCAAGTTAACTCTATGGTCGGGCATATAAATTTCTTTTGTTTAGACCCCATATCTCGCGTCCAACAAGTACAAAGTCAAAATGGCACGCATGCGCCACTTGACTTTTGTGCCACAGCAACCAACGGTGGTGGCAAACATGCAAACAGATTATTCACCATTCTCTACGTTTTTCTTCGTTTGTAGTAATGCTTTGGCTTTGACTATGCGCTACTGCTTGAGAGGGTTCGCGTACTTCCTATGCGCTGCCTCTCCATTACAATTTCCCCCTTTTCTTCAAACTACGGGGTTTTATGGTTTTATATTTAAGTGGCGTTTTTATGAATTTATGTTATTTTTAGCACTTTTGTCGATTCATAACTTTAAACGAGTGTGTAATGTTTGTGAGCACACACACACACACACACAACGTTTAAGCCGAGTTATAAGTCATGAACTTTGATGTGCCATTGTCATTTCACTCAGTTGTCCCAGCCAAACCCCTTTGGGGCTAACTGACGTTTGGATAATCGATGTGAATTCGCATTTTGGCCTGATAACAATTTGTGGGGGAATAACGTCAATCATTTGTTGTAGTTTGTGTTGTTGTTACTTTTCTCTTGTGGTCAAAAGAAACTTTCTTTTAGTTGGCTGTGGAGAAGGTGGTGGTTATTTTTGGCTTGTTTACAAGTAATTTTGTTAAATATTTTATTACTACGTACGTCTTACAGAAATATGGACAATGTCGATGTGACGATGTGCTGACAGGAAATGAAGAGAGCAGTTGATGGCATTTGTGTAAAAAGTCAATAGTCTGTGAGGGTGAAATTGAATTATTAACATCGACTCAGTAGTGTTTGAGTTTAGCCGTGACAAACTTCGCAAAAGCAATATTTAATATAGAAAATTATAGTGGAAGGATTGGCGAGAATTGAACTTTTGACGCAGTTGGTATTAAGAATTGCAAAAAACATTTACGAGACAGGAATCGATCTTGATCTTCAGCATGATACTCGATCCATCATGTAAGAGTTGTCCCGGTTATGTAATTACTTAGGTTGTACTTATCTATTCAGCTTCAGGAAATCAAGAAAGTTGATGGCAAATGTTTAAGCAGTAAATAGACTTTCAGGGCGAAATTAAATTATTAACATCGATTTAGTAGTGTTTGAGTTTACCCGTGACAAACTTCGTAAAAGCAATATTTAATATAGAAATTAACAGAGGAAGGATTGGGGCAACTCTAACCTTTAACCGCAGTTGGTATTAAGAGTTATAAAAAATTTGATGAGACAGGTATCGAATCTTGATCTTTCGCATGAACTTATCTATTCAGTTTCGAACCCGAAATATAAGGAAGCAAACGTCAAATCAGCAAGCAAACGTCAAAATTCTAATCACCAGTAACAAAATGTGTCACATATATAGGTTTTTTTACAATTTCAGTATAACAAATGCACAAATATCATACACACCAAGACAACTCCAACTTACCCTCCTCCAACCAATTTCATAAAAGGCCAAGCCATACTCAATCACACTCAATCCATAGTTATGAAACTAAAACGGAATCAAATCAAACTTTTTATTGGCACAATTATAACAATTGTATTCATTTCCTTACCCCCTATATGGCAATAGAGAACTTAATTATTAATTTAAATTGCAATTGCATTTAATGGCCCCCCCCTTTCGAAAACAAATTTGGAATGTATAACAGCACCTGAGGAAATGTTGACCACTTGTGCGCAACGCAAACGTTTTGTTATGTTTATTGGCCAAGTTTTGGCTAATAAATTTTTCTTTTATGGTATTTGGGTTTACTGTGATTTTAAAACCTTATCGAAAACAATAATAAAAACACAAAAGTTTAGCATAAATATTGAAATGCAAACAAAATCAAAACTTTTTTATTTTGATTCTGCAGTTTTGGTTAAATTTCCTATTGTGGCTGCCTAAAGTTTGTTGGCTGCAAATTTGGCTGGAGAATGACAAAATTGGTAACGGCAAAAACAAACCGGTACAATAAGGCTTTAAGCCATCTAATGGTTTTTTAAAAGGTAGTGCGAATTGGAGGGGTCTTTTATAAGTTATATGAATTATTCTGCTTTTAACAATAGTTTACGGAATAAAAGAAAACTCAATCGCTAATACATAGTATGAGAACAAACATAATCGATTCTACAAAAATTGCTTGTAACACTAATTTTATTCGAGTTATTAATTTATGTTAGAAAAACTAAAGAAACAGGAGTAGAGGTGAAGCCGAAAGTTCCTACAAAATGATGAAATCAAATTTGGTAAAGGGATCCCCATCTGTAAGGACATAGATTGAAATCTGGCCACGAACATGCAAAGTGTGCTACAAATATGGAGGAAACACATTCGTACACTGCTAGATTCCGAAGGCAGCATAAGTAACGAAAGCAGGACAATCATTGACGACGAAGAGATTGCCTACCACCAAGCCAAATCGAGAATACCACGACAATGACTTGGCTTAAATACAATAAAGCTGCGGTAGCCGATGGACTGCCGGCAGAGCTTTTGAGGGCCGACGGCAATGAGTTATAAACACGATTTGGCTCTAGAAATGTATGCCCAATAATTAAAATCTGATTGTTTTATGTCCTGTGCTTTGGTGACGAGAAGGATCTGCCCGTAGGAGGCTAAGGCACTTAGGGGAAAGTTATATAGAAGACCTTCCATTGCTAACTGGGCCAAAAAAACAATGGGTGTTCCAACAATTTATCTCTTCCTTCTCTTAAAGAACTGGTTGGTCCTTATCAGCGTGGCTTTATACCTTGTAAATCCACAACCGAATAGATATTCACGCCACGACAAATCTTGAAGAAGACCCAAGAAATGCAAATCGACACATCCCATCATTTTATCTATTACAAATTTGCATTCGACAGTCTGTTACGACATATACTATAAAATGCTATGGCTGATACGACTGTTTGGGCTGACACTGGCTAATAAAAAGTCTTCAGTAAAAGGATGCAAAAATCTGATGAAGGCATTTCCTACTTTACGAGGCTTCAGACGGGGCAATTTTTTTGTCATACGATAGCTTTGACATCATTATGGACATGATTTTATTATGGTTACTCCGTGATATGCAAAATGACCCAAATTTGCAGGTATGAAAAATACCCCAATTTTTTTCCATATAATAAAAAATAAAAAAAGGTATTTGGGGTATTTTTCATAAATTTTGTGGGGTATTTTTCATAATTTTTGGGGAAAATTTCGTTCTTGAGTTTTGGGTCATTTTTCATTTTTTTTTTCGCCCAATTTAATTTTGGGTAATTTTTCGTTTTTTTTTGGGCATTTTGCATTTGGGGCATTTTTCATAGAGCCATATTTTGGTCCAATAAATTGTACCGTTTGGTACGATAAATTGTACTTTTTATTAGAAACAATAAATCGAAGTATTTGAGACAATAAATTTTACATTTTGGTACAATAAAAGTACTTATGGGTACATTAAATTGTACTTTTTGGTACAATATACTAAACTGTACAAACAAATTTTACTTTTTGGTACAATAAAAATACTTTTGAGAACATTAAATTGTACTATTTGATACAATATTAGTACTTTTTCTTATAATGAATAAATAAGTTGTAATTATTGGTACAACAAAAGCAATTTTTGGTACACTTAGGCCACAAATCCAAAATGAATATTTCGTCTGCATATTCATATTAGTGTTGCGCAGTACTATTTGGGTGTCAAACTTTATTTTTCTAGTTCTGAAATAGAGTTTTGCCACGCCCCATCCGCCTACGAATCCAAAATTACAATTTCGTCTGTACTATTTGTGTACCAAAGTGTATCTCTCTGGGGTCACGTCCCCTCCACCCACTGATCCAAAATTAAAATGTCGTTTGTATGTTCATATTCGTGTTGCCGTGTACTATCTGAGTGTCAAATTTTATATCTCTGGTCAAACTTACACCGCCCACTGAGCCAAAATTACAACTTCGTGTCGATATTCATATTCGTGTAGCCGAGTACTATCTGGATATAAAATATTATCTCTCTATCTCAAAAAAAAGTCAGTGGGCGTGACTGTAATATAAATATAGTACACAAACCGCCTACCAAATTTCATTGAAATCGGTTCAGCCGTTTAGGAGTGATTGAGCCACAAACAAACAAGCAGACAAACATTCAAATTTCTACTATCAATAGGGATAGGGATGGCTTGAGGAAGTACGTACTGTTCTCAGTTAATAAACTATTTAAAATTTTGACTAATTCACTGCCAGCAAACTTCTTTTAGTACCTACCTACCTAAAATCAAACGTCATTTTTGTTCCCCCTTCCTACCAGTTTACCTTCAACATCCATAAATAGCTTTTGAAGTCAATTTGTTGCTCTTATACAAATTTACGGTTCCGCTTTGGCACTTTATGATTTGATTTTTACTTATATATAACTGCCAGAGTCTTATCTCTTATTTCCTAAGAGTGTCCGCACCAATGTCTGTCTGTTCGTCATTATAGTTTTATTGGTGTTGTTGTTGTTGTTGCCATTTTGAAGGCAACAGTTGGCATGAAATTGTTTGCAGGTGACTGTTGCGCATGCGCTGCGCTGTCAAAGGTGTCCTCTACTCTAGCAAAACAAAACACCGCTTGATTTCAAATTCAAATTTCAATTGAAAATCCATTACCCAGGCTGATAGACGGACAGACCATTTGGCAAGACATCGATAATGGCTGCAAGTGTAATTTGAAAATAATGATTATGGGTGTAACTATGGTCCAGTGCAAATAATCAGTTAGACGTCGTTGCAGTTGATTTTCCAATGAAATTCTTATTGGTTAGATGTTGTTGCTTTTTTGCATTTTCCTGCAACAAACTACATGACTCAAGAAAATGTTAATTTGTTTCTGAGCACTATAAGGTGAACTCTACCTCGTTTTGTTGTTGCTGCGGAAAAGTTTTGCATTTTTTTCGTTTCATTTGTCTTGCATGTGGGAAATTGTTGGACAGAGAGTGAAACTCTGTGATTGGGGTGGGTTAAATTTTCCATTTTCTTTTTGCAAGAAAGTAAGTTTAATTGGAAAATTCTTAGGAAAGTGCTACAAAAATTGCGTAGAGAGCAATATGTCATTAATGACCAATGAGAAAGTTCACAAGCTAACAATTTAGAATGTGGTTTCTGAATTGTTAAGCTGCAGAAGACAATTGAATATAAAAAATCTATATTTTGTAGGGGGTTTCAACGGAAAAAACTTTTTATATAAAGATTTTTTTTTATTTCTTGTATTTTCCCCCTAAATGGGGACAGCCGTGGTAGTATGGATAGAACACGCTACTAGCATGCAACTAAGTTCTAGAGGTCTAAAACTTTTTTCTGTATCGGTAATACAAATTAGAGCATATATTCTCTCTTTCGCTGTACAAACTCTCGTTCACTCTTCTCTCATTTGGCATATCACCACAACAATGACCAAATTGTACGTCCACGTTTTTTTTTTTGTTTTGGCTCTTTTTAACGGTATTTCTTTATTGACACATAAAGAGTGACAGACTGCGCACAAAGTATTGCTGGTATCGAACGTATAGTGTGTGGTGGTGAGACCGACGGTCATATGGGTCGATCGGTTGGCTGGTCTTTAAGACGACCAACTCGGTGGTGACTCAATGCAGTCAAATAACAATCAAAAGTCAAGTCAGCAAACCCCAGAAAACGTTGATGAACAAAATAAAAACAAAATACCAACTGAACTGCTAACAAAATAAACAGCAACAATAGTTGTTGAAGTTGAAGCTGATGTTGTTGTTGTTGTTTCGCTTTCTGCAAGTGGAACTTCTTTTCTATGTACGTATATACGGGCAGGTGATAAGGGGGTAGAATTGCTGTAAATAAAACGCTTATAAAAATGTTAAGCTGAGACGAAGGTAAAAACCGAAACAACAACGTTTAAACCATTCGTCGCACTAGTTAAGCGCTAAATAAACGTTAAACGTACGAGTACGTACGCTTAACGAACATTGTAATGGTCGATGTGGTGTTGGTAATGTACGGGGGTACAGTACGTGGTCGCAATAATTATGAACGTTTGAAGGACGGAAAAGCTTTGACTAAGACTTGTTATAGGGAGGCGTTGAGGAACTTATTACATTATATAACCTCAGTTCTATGTGAAAGGATATCAAAAATGTAATTCACAAAAGTTATACAAATGTAAATAAATCTTTTATTTTGCTACGACTCAAATACAATTTTGCCACGCCCATTCCGCCCATTGATCGAAAATATAAAATTTCGTCTGCATATTTATATTCGTGTTGCCGAGTACTATTTGGGTATTAAATTGTATCTTTTTATGGCTAAAATACGATTTTGCCACGCCAAAACTGCCCACTGATCCAAAATTTAAATTTTCTTTTGTATATTCGTATCATATTGCCGAGTTCTAGTTGGGTATCAAATTTTATTTCTTTAGGGCTAAAATGCCATTTTGCCACACCCATTCCGCCCATTGAACAAAAATTTAAATTTTGTCGCATATTTATACTCCGCCCACTGGTCTAAAATAAAATTTCGTCTGCATATTCATATTCGTGTTGCCGAGTACTATTTGTGTATCAAATTTTAACTGTACTATTGGGGTATTAAAATGTATTCCTCTAGGACTAAACTACGGTTTTGCCACGCCCCCTCCGTCCACGGATCTAAAATTAAAATTTTGTCTGTATATTTATATTCGTGTTACTGAGTTCTATCTGGGTATCAAATTTCATCTCTCTAGGTCTAGAATACAATTTTGCCACGCCCTATCCGCCCACTGATCAACAATTTAAATTTCCTCTGCATATTCATATTCGTATTGCCAAGTACTATCGGGGTATTAAATTTTATTTATCTGGGACTAAAATACTGTTTTGCCACGCCCCCTCCGGCCAGTGATCCAAAATTTATATTTCGTCTGCATATTTATATTCGTTTTGCCGAGTACAACTTGGGTATTAAATATTATTTCTGTATGGCTAAAACACAGTTTTGCCACGCCTCATTTGGCCACGGATCCAAAAATGAAAATTTCTTCTATATATTCATATTCGTGATTCTGAGTACTTTCTGGGTATCAAATTGTATTTCTCGGAGGCTAAATTACACTTTAGCCACGCCCCCTCCGCCCTCGGATCCAAAATTTAAATTTCGTCTGCATATTCATATTCGTGTTTTGGAGTACTATCTGGGTATCAAATTTTATCTCACTAGGACTAAAATACAATTTTGCCACGCCCCATCCGCCCATTGATCCAAAATTTTAATTTCGTCTGCATTTTGATATTCGTGTTTTCAAGTTCCATCTGGGCATTAAATTTTGTCTCCCTAGCTTTAAAAAAAAGTTTTGCCACGCCCACTCCGCCCATATGGTCAAAAATATAAAAAATATATAGCCTACGGTAATTTGCACATAGTAATAACTGCAATCGGTTCAGCCGTTTAGAGTTTAGCTTTTTAAGGACTTCCACTTATTTTAGACATTTTTCTAACTTGTTCTGAAAGTCCTAAGAGACATATCAAGTCAAAAAAAACATAAGTTAAAGATTGCAAGCTATTCATACGAAGTTTCAACTGCTATGGGACTCAATTCTGAGAATTGTACTTGAAAGTAGCCCCAAAAATAAGAACTTCTGCATCATTCTTTTTGTCAAGTTGGCTGCAGACCTTAAGTATTTTACTCTGTATTCCCCGCGTTCATAACATTATCACCATGTGCTGTTATTGCCCGCTAAAAAGAATTGAACACGCTTCAATGCCTGATCGACTGACTGACTGCCAGACTGGTGAACATACCAATTGTCAGACACTACTTAGCCGCCGTGATCTGGAAGAAGCAAACATGCAAGTGGCAACACAAAACGCAAGAAATATCAGACTGAAAATCTGAAATGATGCACGACGAACGTTAAGTCAAAAAGTCGAACGTTCGTTCATTGGCATTGTGTTAAACGCAAAGTGTCTTGTGGAGCGTTTAATTCCGTTCCATATGGGATGAAAATTATAAATGAGAGTAGAACAGAGAGAGAGAGAGAGAGAGGTATCGCGAGAAGGGAACGCAATAAATTGAAAATTGGGTGCTGGATGTAGTGATTTTTAGGTGAGTATGCCAATACTTAAGTACATTATGGACAATGCGGGCACTGTTATAGCCAACGATATTAAAACCATCATAGAGTCGCATGGAGTTAAGGTGGGGCTTGGCCTGGCCGTAACCCATCAAATACACAATGACAAAATCACGATTTATTTTGTGAGTGTAAGTATGTGCGTTTGTGTTGACCACCGGCAGCAGTGGCAATGGTGAAGATTGATAAAAAAATAACAATATTTACAAACTAAAAGTCACGCACATTTAAGATGACTTCTAAGTTATAGGGCCGGCAGTCGGTGAATGGTTATCAATTGGATATGAGGGCAGATCAATTGACTATAGATTAAATTTAAATCTTTTAAAAAATTAAATGAAATTACTTTAGGAATAAAGGAACATATATACTGGTAAACCCTTTAAAGGCACTCTACTTTACATATTTAGATCGTCACAGAAGTTATATCTGTGTGTTGGCTATACGTTGCTTCATTGTTCATAGTTTAGTTAATTTAAAACTATGCTAAGTTATTGCCTACATACCAGGGATGGTCTCTATATACAAAAAAGGGTGGGGAAAACTTCCATAATATACATATAACACTTGTCAATGTGGCTGCTAAAGAAATTTACCAAAATTTCAATGACATTTTTAATTCTATAACAAAATTTTTGTATGACTAAATATGATCTAACGTTTCGTCTGATCTGCGCTTAAATCAAATTTTATTAGCCAATAACAATATTTTATTTACTATTTCTGCTTAACAACATAAACCCATATTTAATTTATTGTATCGACCTCTTTGCCATATTAATTTATGGTAGTTGTGGTTTCAATAAAAAAAAAACGATTTTATATTATTTATTATTGTTTTTTTGCACAACATCTTCAATAAAGTCTATAAAAATAACTTTTGAAGTATTTCAAACTTGACATTGAAATTCCATTTCAATGACACAGAGTAGGCTGTTCAAGCTTTTAACGCTGTTCGAATTGTTATTAAATTTTGTGATATATCCACTTAACAATGGTTTAATAAGGCAAACAAATTTTGGTTATAAATATTTCAATTTCAATTGTCTCATGATACAAGAAGAATTGGCAAAAAAAAAACCTTAAACTGAAGATGTTTGTGATCGAAGTATGCAAAAATTGTGTTACATTTTAATGTTTATATTTTTCAGTCACTTATGTATTCTGGCCTTAAATAGCCTTAAACAAAGTGACAGCATATTGTGTGATCTCATGAACATTAGAATGGTTATGACAGTGAGGAAAGCTGACGCAAATCCATCTGAAACCCTATGTGGGCAAACTTCGAAACAAAAACTTGATTCAAACAAATTGATCTTTTTAAAAGCAAAGTCTGCCAACGCATATTAAGAACGCATTATCCGTTATTGCAATAAAAACCAGCTTTAATGTACACACATTTGGTACAGCTTTGTGTTCCGATCATTTTTAGAATTTAAAGTGACTTAAGCCATTGTTAATTTGTACCGTCAATATGATGTTGGGTTATGTTGAGTGTGTTCATATTATCAATGATTATGTACTGTTACTGCAGCCTTTCCAAACATTACCTTGACGATGTTGATGTTATCAATGATTGTTGAATGTTACTGCAGTCATTCCAAACATTACCTGGAGGATGTTGATATTATCAATGACAACGGAATGTTACTGCAGCCTTTTCAAACATAACCTAGAAGATGTTGATATTATCAATGACTAGGGAATGTTACTGCAACCTTTCCAAACATTACCTTGAGAATGTTGATATTATCAATGATTATGGAATGTTACTGCAGCCTTTCCAAACATTACCTTAAGGATGTTGATATTATCAATGATTATTTAATGTTACTGCAGTCTTTCCAAACATTACCTTGAGGATGTTGATATTATCAATGATTATGGAATGTTACTGCAGTCTTTCTAAACACAACCTTGAGGATGTTGATATTATCAATGATTATGTACTGTTACTGTTGCAGCCTTTCCAAACATTACCTTAACGATGTTGATGTTATCAATGATTGTGGAATGTTACTGCAGTCATTCCAAGCATTACCTAGAGGATGTTGATATTATCAATGATAACGGAATGATACTGCAGCCTTTCCAAACATCACCTAGAAGATGTTGATATTATCAATGACTATGGAATGTTACTGCAGCCTTTTCAAACATTACCTTGAGGATGTTGATATTATCAATGATTATTTAATGTTACTGCAACCTTTCTAAACATTACCTAGATATTATCAATGGTTATATAATGTTACTGCAGTCTTTCCAAACATTACTTTGAGGATGTTTATATTATCAATGCTTATGGAATGTTACGGCAGCCTTTCCAAACATTACCTTGAGAATGTTGGTATTATCAATGATTATGGAATGTTACGGCAGACTTTCCAAACATTACTTTGAGGATGTTGATATTATCAATGGTTATGAAATGTTACTGCAGCCTTTTCAAACATTACCTTGAGGATGTTTATGTTATCAATGATTATGGAATGTTACTGCAGTCTTTCTAAATAAACCTTGAGGATGTTGATATTATCAATGATTATGGAATGTTACTGGGACCGGCCGTGGCATAGTGGTTAGAACACGCGACTTCCATGCGGGAGATCGCAGGTTCAAACCTGGCTCCAGTCATCTTAAAAAAAAGAAATTAAAATGTTCTTTCATTGTCGGCTCCCCTCGAATGTTGTTGACAGCAACGTCGCAGTATTAAGCGTCGATTCAATCGTCGTGTCTAGTAAGAGCTTCTCAAACAGTGACGTTCGCATTCGTCGATAAACAAGTAGGTGCCGTTAGTTGTGAATGTAAAAATAGAAAGCGTGTTAATTCACAACAACGCGAGAAGCTATCCCATACCTCATTCATGGGGTGCAAAGGGAAATTTATTTAGTAGTTTTATGGAATGTTACTGCAGTCTTTCTAAATAAACCTTGAGGATGTTGATATTATTAATGATTATTCAATGTTACTGCAGTCTTTCCAAACATTACCTTGAGGATGTTGATATTATCAATGATTATGGAATGTTTCTGCAGTCTTTCTAAATAAACCTTGAGGATGTTGATATTATCAATGGTTCTGAAATGTTACTGCAGCCTTTTCAAACATTACCTTGAGAATGTTTATCTTATCAACAGGGCCAACACAAGTATGCACAAAAAAACTAAAAATATGCGCATTAGATAAGCACCAAAAACATTCAAAATGGAATGTTATGGAATGTTACTGCAGCCTTTCCAAGCATTACCATTGTAATGTTACTGCAGTCTTTTCAAACATTGCCAAGGAAGTTGACAAAGTGAATTAGCCGTAGAAAGACTTAAAGGTATATGTGTCGTCACTGTCTTAACGAAGAACTCATTTGTCAACCTGGAGATCGGAGACTTTTGAACGTTGTTGCATATGTCTTTAAAAAAGTAAGAAAGTTTCAGTTGGGTAAACCGACTTACAAACATTTTAATGGGCTACCAGAAGGGGAAGTCCAGCCTTCTAATTTATCTACAAAACCTGTTATAGCTTTACAAAATACGGAGATTGGGCTTGATCGTATTGGGTATATTGATTTTATTTCTCAATTTCTAAAGTGAGCGAAATAGTTTACTTGTATGGAAGGTACCAAAAAGAGGCATGGTCATATGGCCCATATGCAACCTCGTAAGTAATTAGGGAAAATATTAACCCATGCTAAGTTTTAAAACAGTTGGATACGTCTTACGAAAGAAATCGTGCGTATCAGCCCGACTGACAGACGGACATGGATCAAACAACTTAAAAAGTCATGAATCAAATTTGGTTCAAAGAAACCTGGAGTCTATGTGTTACACTTTAGGGTCGTATCAAATGATATATACCCACTTACTCGCAGGGTGAAGGTATAAAATCTCACTTTATTTGGATGAGTAAATTGCATTTGTATAGGAGTTTTCAATTGGTTCGGGTCGATGTTGGTAGCCTATGGCGACCCTGTTGTTTCGGCGGTGCCAGTCTTACCTATTGTGTATTTTGCGGATACTAATGCCAAATCACCCTGGTAAGTTATCCGAGTGATCAGCGATTCCAAATAAAAAAAAATTGATTATCAGATTGAATGTTTGTCAATGGAAGTGCAACGCGACGTTTTTTTTTTTGCCAAAATCAAGACAACCGATTGAGTAAATGGTCATCCAACACGCATACGTCAAAGTAATGTCAGATTGACTAAAAATATAACCAAAGAATTCGGAATTTATGTTATCTTGAGTTTAACTTCGATGCAACCACACCAAGTTACTGTTTGGTGCGACTTTAGACTTACGGCGTCATTCGTCCGCAATTTTTTGAAAAGTTCAAAGTAGTGGCTACACTGTGAACTGCTATAGAACGATGACAATCAATGTCTTTTGACCCTAATTGAAACGATGTGGTCACAGATGACTTGTGGTAATGGTAGGATGGCTACTATAGACATTCTGCATAAACGATTTTAGTATATGGCTGTCTGTCGAAGAAATTACATATATATATATATTATATATGTGTTCCTCTAACTCCCATTGGAGCATAGGGCGTTAAATGACATGATGACCACTAAAATCGTACGACTGGATTCCGCTAGACTGTTTTCCTGTGATTTTCTGAAGTTGCAGGTATATTGCAATAAACCATAATCGACCGATGCCCCTAAAGTTAACATAACCCTGGAAATCACTCAAATTCAACAGGACGTATGATATAGAGTTATTTAAAATTGGATCCGTGTCGTCTTGAGAAGCCGACGCGGACATTTGGTCGATGAAACATTCCGCACATATCTTCATATATAAGAAGAATTTTGTTAATACCACACGCATTTCTTGGTTTATTTAATTGCAACATCGACTAGACCTTATCAAAATACACGTAGAAAAATGGCACGCCGCCTATAGTACATTAATTGAACTGTTATAAAAACTGTCTCCGCCGAATAGAGAACAACGATGTTACTTAGATTATTTTCGTCAAATAAGCGTTCCGTTGGGTTCTTGGTGTCACATAAGCAACCCAGAGATACAGGGTTCGATTCCTGATCGGGACGTTCGTCAATTGTAGGTAACAATCAATTTTAACATCAATAAAAATACTTTTGATTTCACCAGCCAGCAATAATTCATCCAATATATATTTACTAAAAATATACACGGCCGAATTGCGCAAGGATCAAAGTAAAATGGAAATGGTGTATCATCTACAGTGCAAATAAATCAATAAAAAAAACTCCTGCCGCCACGACTTGGAAGAAATTATGAGGTCAATACCCACAACAACATCTAACAATCCGTTGACACAAATCTTGTTAAGTACAACAGCGGAGTTGTCGAATGATGGTATTACTAATCTTCGTTCATTCAATTGCAACATCGATCCGACCTAATTGAAGTACACACAAAAAATGGCACGCCACCTATCGTACATTAATTGCACTATTCTTAAAATTTTCTCCGCTATGTAAACTGCCGTTTAGATCTATCTGTCGAACTTTAGTGCTGAATGAAATTTAAAATATTATCAACGTAATAACAATTAAACAGCAGCTGAGTCTCTACTATTCATGAGCCTTTCAAATCAAAGAAAAATGTTGTTAATACCGCACACACAAATTTATTTATTCCATTGCAACATATGTTAGACCCAATCTTATTGAAAAAAATGCCACGCCACTTATGGTGCATCATCTATTTTAAAAACTCTATCCACAAAGTAAAAAGCAATGATATCCGTTGGGTTCTTGTTGTCACATTTACGAAAACTAAGAAACAATTAACAGCTGACAAAATCAAGATGGCTGTAATGTAAAATATTGTAAACTTAGTGAATGCAGGAAAACTAAATTTACCCACTACTTCACATTTACTATTTGTGATGAAGTAATTATCATAAGGCCCCAGTATCGCTAGAACTTATATTTGTTTTCCTAATAAAAACTATTTTCCATTTTGCATTATCTATATTACTAACAATCAAACTGCAATTGAGTCTCATCTATACATCCGCTGCATCATAAATAACCGGAAGTTAATTTCTAATCTACGAGGATAAACTACAGCCAGAGTATTACCACGAGCAAGTAGCATCAACCGAGGGCATTGGCAAATCTAGAGGAAATAGCAATTTAATATATTTAAAAATAACTCCTAAGATATGCCAACAAACAACGGTTAAAAAATTGCTCACAATTTCAAAAACATACAATGGTTAAGCTATATTTGAACAATGAAGGGGGGAACACAAAAAAAACCTAACAGCTATATAATTTTCCAGCGAAATCGTGCCATAAAATAAATCAACTATAGTTAAAATTTCCAATTCCAAGGTTAATTTTACTTTTCTTGTGAAGTAATAGTCATAGCAAAGTCATTAAGAGGACTTTTTACTGTGGATATTGTGATATTTTATAATTGCCGCCATGGCATGAGACTTCCTTTGCATCTCTTGGTTTTATTTTTATTGTGTTTTTCAGCCTGCACCTAAAATTGCATTTGCTTTTGATTGCAGGGATTCCTGATATGACTTTTAGCTATTAGACCAGATAAAAATAAGGTAAAGTAATTTTACTGCCAAAAAAATTTAACAAATCTACCCAAAAAAAAATAATGAAAACAACAACGGTTATGCATGTTGTGTAAAAAATTTGCCAGAAAAGTAAACTTGGCACAAAGTTAGAAGTAATTGCTTTTGCAATAACAACAACAACAAATGCGGTGGTTTTCGTTGCGGCATTTGATGGAAACTCCGCCACCAATCAACAAACACTGCGGTTGGGGGATAAGGAGAGGTTTTTGGCAATCAACCAATCAACCAACCAACCATTCAGTCTAGCATTGATGAAGTAGTTGCAATAGTTGCTGCATTCATCTGTAAGTAAGTACGAGGTGGTCGTCTGTTCGATGGTACAGTTGCAGTTCATATTATAGATTTCCTATACAAGATTTGTTATATGTTTATACTTTCGCATATTGTGGCCATTGTTGTCAAACAATGATCTTAAAACGTGACAAATTCCCCTATACGATACTTACTAACTTCAAATCGATATCGACATTATTATGGCATGTAACTTGACAAAACGAATGATGCAGAACTTTTTCTTTTTGGGGCTACTTTCACGTGCAGTTCTCAGAATTGAGTCCCAAAATCATGTGTTGTACTGTGATATTATACAAAACTAGGTATCCTATTCTCTTCTGTAGACAAATATTGATGTAATTTACAATAATTATTGAAACCGTTTAAGTAGTTTTTGAGTTTACCCGTTACAAACATTTCCCATATAGACATTTCTATAGATATAGATAGAAGGTAATATGTAAATGAAGATGATGTGAATCATCAATAAAACAGATCACGTAGTTATCTTGAAATTTGTACTGTTCTAGGTAAAATTGCTGCAAACTTTATTGAATATATTAAAAATGTAAGGCAGTTCACCGAACTAAGTTTTCTCTAATGTTTAAAACCATTTCTTTTCAGTGCAGTTACTTCCAAAAAAGCACTGAATTTCCTTTTATGTATTGGCAGTGCTGCTGACGATAACTTTGCCCCGCAAATCTCTTATAGTAACGGTAACATGTGTACAAGCTATTACTCACTAACCATAGCGTTTGTATTTCGCTCGCTTTTTTTGTTCATTTGGGAGCCTGCATTAACTGATGAAATGTGCATTGACACAAATTTCACTTTACTGCACACAAAATTACCGCAAAAAAACTCACAAAAAAAAACAACAAAACACAGCATCAAAAGTTATTGGTATGAAAGCAGCAGTAGCAACAAAAAAAATTAGAGAAAAAAAAAAACAATCCAACAAAAACTCAAATTATTTGCCACTCTATGCCACCGCATGGCCGCATTCATACCACCGCCACCAGTGCCAGTGCCAGCCAATTGCATTCAATTTTACCGCATATTGTTGCATGTTCGAGCCATTGTCCGGTGGCGGTTGTAGAAGCAGCTCCACCGACAACTGACCACTTGTTGTTGCTGTGCTGCTGCTGCTGCTGTGGCCACTTAACAGTAGTCACACAATTATGATTAGATACTAATGTTAATGAAATAAGTACAACTACAGGCAGCCGCAGCACCACAACAGTGCCCCCTTTGCCTTCCCTCCCACCCGAACTCTCATCATATGTAGTAATTTGTTTATAATTACACTCATGAATGTGGTGCAACAAAACGTGGCAGGCACTGCTGCCAGCCGCTGTGTTGTTGGGCAGTCTTTGTGATTAGTTGTAAATACTAGGATGTATGTGTCTATCTGTATGTAATGATGTATGCTCTCCTCATCGTATGGTCACTGCAGCATTTGTGTTTTAACTTTAATGAGGGTTTACTACTAGTGCTATTATTATTATTATCAAATGACCTCAAAATGTTTTGTGCCATTCGTTCAGCGTCGTTCAGCTCTGCCGTATTGAGTATTTCTATTTTCCATTCCATTCGCAGAGGAAGATGAAAGATTATTAAATTGCTGTTATTAGCGGACACAATGTTAATTGATTACTACTTTCGAAAGGCCACCAACTAACTAATATTAGAGCGATTTGCTGAAATTAATATGTGGCGTTTTTTTTTCAAATTGTTGGCCATGTGTGTGTGTTTGATGTCACTTTCAAATCGTATCTTGTATGAGGAGTTGGAAGATGGAAAGAGCAATTTTTGGTTATTTGGAATTATTAATGATTTCTTCAACAAATTGACAATCAAAGGCCGTAAGTAAATGAATGCCCTTCTTTTTTCAGAGATTAACCACATGTCAATGAAGAAAGGCCTAAAATAAGATTATATTCTGCCAATTGGTGATTGCCACAAAGATTTTCACAAGAAATTTTATTTCTGTAATGTTGCACAAATAAAGGAAATTGCCAAAAGTGGTGGACAACAAAATTGAGTAAATTTTCGCCAAACTTTGAATTTCGAATTTACTCTAGAAATGTATCAAGAAGTATCCTATTATGTTTTAAAGCCAAATTTTAATTCTTTACAATAACAATTATTAAAATCGGTTCAGCAGTTTTTGAGTTTATCCGTTACAAACATCCCAATATATGAAATCCATTGATAAAAGCACTATAAATTAACACAAACACACTAAATGTGATGTTGGTGGTGTGATTCGGATATGTGGCTACTTTCTGCCTTTCTTTAACTTATAAATTAATATTGTTTATAAGTGAAAACAAATCATAAAAATCGATTTAGTAGTTATGAGCTGCATTCATTTTCTTTGTACGAAAGCCAATATAAATTGTCAATTTATATGCAAACAAATCTAGTTTATACTCAAAAAGCACTGATATATGATTTAAGACCAAATTACGTAACAGGTTAAGAGTTGGTATGGACTTGGGATGAAATTACTTATAAATACTTTTTTTTAACCAAAAACTACAAATTAATATTGTGAAAAAAATGGAAATAATAAAAAAGAAGTAACCTATTATCTTCTCTATGGAAATTGTGATGTTTTATAAAATGAGTCATTAAAATCGGTTAAGCCGTTTTTGAGTTTGTCCATTACAAACATTTCCCGCTAAAGAAATCCATTTCAAAAGACGTATTTGATATTTCAATTTGATATTTCGGGTGCATACTCAGAGAGTAAAGGAACCGTAAAGGGACTTTACACAAACACATTAAAAGTGATGTTGTTAAGTAAAGCTTTAAATGTTGCTGCTTTTGAATATTAAAAAAAACTAAAAGATGCTGTAGAATAAGTAGAAATATGTCATTCCATTCTTTCGATAGAATTTGTTATATTATGGAAACAATTATTGCAATTGGTTCAGTACTTTCTAAATTTAACCGTTACAAACTCTACTTATTCAATTTTTATAAAAAGCTTAGGTAACAAGTTAAAAAATAATGCATAAAGCAATATACAACGTCGATGTTGGATAATGTGCGAATGCTAAAGCTTGAAACTCTTTAAATTTTAAGGCAGATGATGATGATGGAAAAAAGCAGTTCTAAAATCGGTTTAATAGTTTCTGAGTTTACCCGTTACATACATTCCCCACATAACCAATTTTATAAAAATTCGTGTCAATACTCAGAGAATATCGTTTAGGCATTTTACATATCGTCCCCTTAATATAATAATAGTGTATGTGCTCATTAGGGGTATAACCAATTTTTTGGCATAGTACCATGAGGTCAACAGTGTCCTAGTAACCACGAAAATCATAATCTTTTGTAATTTTTCTGAAAAAAGTTCACGCACCAATTAGTTTTTCTAAACAGGTGTATAAAACATTATTTAAAAATTTATTATTTTTTTTATTTTTATTATTTTTTAAATTAATTGGGGATTTAGATCTCCTAGGCTCATTGGTCAATTATCAACAGGCAACCACCTGCGATAAATGTTGCAAGTGTTAGTAAACAAATTAACTATTAGCATTAAGAAAGATTATTCGTTACACATTTTTAATTTTCGTTAAAAAAAGGTTAAAGATACGTTTTAGTTTGCGGAAATTTCTTATTGGCTATTGCCCTGTATTATTAAACCAAAAATCCACAATATTGGAATCATGCGCAAGGAAATCTGTTGTAAAACAGAAAACATACAATCATAATTGAGCCAGGATCGGTTATCCGAAAACTAAAAATAAAATAATAAATATGTAAACTATTTGACAGACCATGAATAATTAGTAACCCAAACCCTTCGCACTTGCTTCGACCACATATACGACTGCCTTGTACTATTGTAAAATCAATCGTTACATACATACATTGTCAGTCTTACTTTAACGCTTTTCAATTAACAAACTAGCTAGCAATAAAAGGTTAATTATGCATTAACTAAACTTGATTCTGAGAATTTCTCACAAGTACAATTTGTACTACTTTGCAATAATTGCATACCATATTACCACAGAGCGAGGAGGAACAAGAACTAAATAACATAAAATGCCTCATAAAGATTGCCACTAACTCCTACCTGCTGCCAACCGAATTACTTTTCCAAATATCATTAACCATACCCAGCCCCCTTCGCCCTGATCCGTCTGCCCATCAACGGCACTTTCTTGCAAACTTGCTTTCATTTTAACACAATGAGTAATGCCTCATTGACATAACAATTTCTCTTCACATTACAACAAATCCCATTGACATGAAGCTCCTCATAACTCGTGATTACTCGTTACATAAATAATTGCAACTCTGTAACGAGTAACATAATGAACTGCAAACCTAACTACTTAACCAAAGACACGTAAATTTTGACTTCGCCAACTCTTCTCTTCTGGATGAATGAATGATGAATGGAACTGTGGAGCAAAAGTGCAAATGGCATTGCATTTCCCAGACTTTTACCCCGTCGTTGTTATGTTCACACATTCCAGCTGACAAAGAATTCACATAGGAGTTCAACACCAGTCCAGACAATAATGCAGTGATTAACATAAAATTACAGGAAAACAAACTAACAGATGGCGCTGGTTCGTTGGTTGGTGACACCTTGCCGACATGCCGACGTCTAATGAATTGCCATAAAATAACGTCAAAGAATGAAATGTTTGTACTGCGCACTTGATGCTGATGATCAAAAGACAATAATGAAAACAACAACAACAACAAATCTTAACCAACAACGACGACACTAATAAATTCCAGGGGAAAATTTCATTGTCGGCAAATGCATAATGAATGAAAATGAAAAACAATTGAATATAATTTGTTAATTATTTTCCACTATCTCACCTTTGGTGGCGTTGCATTCTGGTGGTGAGGGCCATATCACCTGCCTAAGCAGTAAGAAAATTGTCTCACCTGCGGTGAAGTGAGAAATTCACAAAAGATATTCAATGGAAATGAGCGATACATAGTAGTGTGACTTATTAATGTTGTAGGAGTATTAATCCGTTTTTTAGGGGCATAAAAGACGACACAATGACTTAGAAACGAAATTATTAGTGTAGATTCCCAGTCTCCTCATAGAGATGATGATTGTTATCAGTGCAATTCATGAGCCTATAGGTCAGTGTAATCAAGTACATCTAGATCTGTAGAATGATACTCAATGGCAATTAAACTGCATGCTAGCAGTTGCTTGTTGAAATACGAATTGTTGTTAAAAAGTTTAGTTATTTTCTTAGATAAACGTTGCTTAGATGAACGATACTGATAGATGAGTCAGTATTGTATGTTTTTTAAATTCACTACTCAAAGCCAAAAAAAAGTCAAACGGATCGACCTTAGTAATCTTTCTTCACATACTCGTACTACAATGAGAAATATACATGAAACGGTCCACACTAGGTCTAAGTTGTTCGTTGCTGCTATTGGTAGCTCGTTCATTGTAAAAAGGTTTAGTGCTGTAGCATTCGCACAATATGACCTACACAACACAAATAATGTAAATTGTATGTGTTGGTCACCATTGATGCATCATATCATGCTTCTTTTTCATGTATGTTATCTACACTATTTATAAAATTGTTTGTAACGGGTAATCTCTTAAACTACTGAACCGATGTTAAAAATTATTTCATTAATATTAATATCACAATTTGTCCGAAGACTGCGGAAATACTATTGGCACTGGATATAAAGGCGACCAGCACAAGTAGGAACAAAGTACTAATTTCGCTGGCCGTCAGCACATAAGGAACCGACAAAGAATCCTTGTTGACCTTTTTCAAAACGATGGGTCTGTCTGTGGTTAACTATGCAGCTCCAGTGTGGTCATCGAATGTGATCGCGACGCAGTAAAAGAACCTACAGAAAAGTCAAAATACCTTCCTGAAAACTGCAACAGGGTCTTCTCCTTATGTCTTCTGTGGACCACCTACATGAGAAGACGAAGGCCATACCCGTGCACTGAAATAATTCTTTTCTGTCGAAGCAGTATCTGCTTGGCTGTAACTGTTCCAGCAATTCCAACGCCACCTTGTGGACAGGGTCGCACCCCCCAGGCAGGTCAGAAAAGACCTTCATGATCTAGGACGCGATGTCCAACGTTACAAGAGAGAGAGAGAGAGAGCCTCTAGATCAAAGATCATTTAATTAAGGCTTAGCGGACATTCACTCGGACGCAGCCGGTGAAGCCGTAAAAAATTACAGAGTGAATGTCGTGCTCGGAGAAATTCCAATTCAGATTGAAGGTACTAGGTCAGTATAGTCAAACCCCTAAAGAGTTTGGCGTTTAAGAGTTTTTAGAAACTTGTGCTCAGACCAAAGGTAACCTGATTCTGTTTGAAGGTCAAACAAAGTGAAATACGTTTCTGTCTATGGGCATAGACGATTGGTGTCCAAACTTAAATGTGGTGCTAATAGTTAGAGAGAGAGACAGTCCCCACTCAAATAATTGTGGTGTGTATTGAAACATAATGGGACTGAGTGAGAGAGAAAAACCATACGTGTGAGTTGAGCATGCAAAATTGTGCCACTATTGGTTGTCTATGGTATATACATAGCATTTAATCACATCTACTATTCTACTAAGTCACATTTAATATGTGTTTACAAAAACTCCCCCATTTACTTTAAATATTATAATATCTGACAAATTTCCTTTAAAAATTAGACGCTGCATTAAAATACTTTATGGCAAATTGAATGCGTTCTTAATTCATTATTCAGTGTCTGAGAAACACACGATGAAGAAAATGAAAACTAGCAAAAAAAAACCTATGCCGCTTTAACTACAAAGATATAAATCTCCATTGAGATATGAGTATCGCTGACGCTCTATATTAATGACTTGCCTCAACGCCAAAAACAAAAACCTAAAACAGCAGACAGAGAAAATGACGGAAAACGAACATGTAATGTATTTTTGTCTGTTTTTTTTTGTCTTCAGTTAAAATGAAACTAATGTTAAAAACAAAGTCATAAAATTACTAACATACGTATGAGGAAAATAGACAATAACTTAAAAATAAGTTAATGTTTAAGTTTGTGTTCAGTCAGTGTTTAGTTTTTGGGTTCTGGATACATATATGTTGTGTGGCATTTGTGCAGTTTGGGAAAGCAGTAAACTTTCAAAAATTTTTAAATTTTTTTTCATTTAATGTTTATGATGAATATTTAGTTAAGTTTTTTTCGGAGGGAGAAGGAGGTAATTTTTCTCTTATAGCTTGAACTTGGTACTCACGATAAGAGATATTGTGGCGCATATGATCCGCAACATCTCTGTATGTGTATAACAAACAAACAACATCAATTACAGCCCAAATGTAGTATGTACTTACTTTCTTTTCAATGAGGTTGAGTTTTTTTTGTATTATGGGAGGGAATATCTGTAAAAGAAATGAAAATGATAAAAATAAGATTAAAAATGTTTAAAAAATTATTTGTATTAAAAATAAATATAAAAAAGAGGCCACAACAAAAAATAGTCTGAGGTAATGATTTTAAATCTTATTAAAAATTTAAAAAATTGCTAAGGTCACCAAATCCATATTTTTAAAATTGTTTTCTCATGCAATCCACTTTAAGACATCACTCACTTTAACACTATCTACACGTTCAACTTCAATCTGCCCTACTTTTCAACACATAGAGTTTTTGATTATCTACCTCTAACAATTTCTTAACTCTTTTACAGCTTAATAATACTTAATATTTCATCACCTACAATTTTAATTAGCCAATCTTGTCGGTTCGTTTTGTCTTTTCGAATGTATCAATTATAAAAATCGCGTATATTATCGTATTGCAAATATGTATTAACCTTGCAGCCGAGTTTTGTTCATTTTCCACTGAAATCAATTCAATCAATAGTTCGAAGTTTTTTTTTATTTCTATAGCTTTGTTCTATTGACCCAAATCGTAGTAAATTGCAACAGAAATCCATAGAATTGATCGTGAAATCAACAAAGCAAGAGTAACAACAGAGCACAACATCCAAACAATAGAATGAAACAAAAGCAATGGCGCAAAAGTAAGAATCACTAAGATAATAAATAACAAAAAAAAAACATTAAGAGAAATGTCTTTAGACGTTTGTGTGTGTTATTATGTAATTAGATAACAATTACTTCCGGTCATAGAAATTCAATTAAGCGGTTGGTGTCAGAAATGTGGGATAGGAAGCAAATGATGCAAATTATGATATAAGGCGAAAAAACATAGATGAACCAGAAGCAAAACATAAGAAAGACCTTATTCATTCATTCATAACTTATCATAGAGAGGTTTCCTTTTTCTATTCCATCATAGGAGATGATTACAGAAATTCCATGTCGGGGTGAAAGTACTAGGTTAGTACCAAACTTCCAAGGAGTACTCAGGCCAAACTTTTTTAATGACCTTTTATATATTTTGAAAATTATGTTTTCGCTTAGTTTTTCAGCTATAACTCAAAAACCATTTCTGATTTCTCATACATTCGTCAGCAGAATTGTAGCTAAGGCTTAAATAAATATTTAAGATAAATATATCATGAAAAAGTTGGATATCTGGTCATATATTGGCTGCCTCATATGTGATAAGTTGAAAACTGATCATTGCTGATGATATTAAATGACAACCCCGACCGAAGCGGGTTTGCATAATGTACTCGCTGTACAACGTATGAGTAATATTAATGTTATGCTGGTTTTATATTAATCATACGTACTTCGTTCCAAATATTGCGGATTTATGGTTTAATGGCAATTTTAAGGAGCTTTTATTCGGAAAGTCTAACTTGTTTATTTATGTCTTAAAGTGCATGTTTCGAGATTGGTGATAAGAGGACATGTCACCAAACTGGTTTTAAAGTGTTAAAGAAGTGTCAATTTGACTGATGTACAGTTTTTGTGCGATGTTGTATTTTTTGAAAGTCGGTTTTTAATAAGATATCTATATTTTTTCTTATAATTCCTAAGGAGCAGCATAGGTCCGTTAAAGTATAAAATATACATTTACCTCCGATTTATTTTGCAGCATTTAGAATAATTGGGAGTTGGTCGGAGTCATGAACTTCGAAATTGGTCTTAATATTGATCATTTAGAACCGAAACAGGAAAGATTTTAAGGAGTGGTCTGAATCATGTTCTTCGACATTGGTCCTAAGACAGGAACCGTGGAACAGTTGGTCGGAGTCATGAACTCCTAAATTTGTCCTAATATGGATCCTTTAAAACCAACATAGGAAATATTTTAAAGTTCAAAGTTTGGTTTGGGTGTTAATTCACAACTCCAATGACAAAACCATGTTAAAGTGAAGTGTCCCCTTCAGATATTTGAGTTAGAACTAGAACCGGTGCATACCATTCAGGGACCAATCACAGGATTAGATTTGTCTTAGTTTGTTTTCTCGTAAGGACATTATGAACCCCCGCAGTAGTCCGGTATGGATCTATCCCATATGCCTGTCACGTGCCTGATATTGCAATAGCATGTTAGAATTCCAAAGATTAGTCACAGGTCAGCCCAGCTGAGCATCCTATAGAACCGACACAGGAAATATATCAAGGATTGGTCTGAGTATTGTTGCTCGACGTTGTTCCTAAGACAGGTACTGTGAAACAGACACTGGAGTGATCTAAGTTAGGTCGTTGGGTGTAAGTTCACAACTCCAATGGATCCTATAGAACCGACACAGGATCCGAGTTAGGTCGTTGGGTGTTAATTCACACCTCCAATAACAAAACCATGTTAAAGTGACGTGTCCCCATCATATATTTGAGTTTGAACTAGGACTGGTCCTTAACCATCAGGGGCAAGATGAATTCAGTATTTGTGTGTTTTCCAGTGGGGAGATTATGAACCCCTCATCTCGGTCTCCTCCTCGTCCACACACATACTATCCAAATTTGCCTGTCAAATGTCTGATATTGCAATGGTCAGTTAGAATTTCACAGACTAGACTTGGGTAATTTCTGCACAGGCTGATCGGTATCTGCCAATCGTCCACTTCGCCAAAAATGTAACAAATGAGCTGGTGAACATTTTCCAGAGAGACATGATCAGATGTACTACGTCCCTCTCTGGCCAATAGGTCTCCAGATTCATTACCAGGAATCTCGTAAAGTCCTAGAACCCAACAGAGGCTGACATCCAGAGGTTTTAGACCAACCAACATCTCCCTTACAATTCCTCACCAATTTTGATTTACACAATATAGAATTGCTTACTTTATTGCAATCTGGCTATCCAAACAGGTGGTTATCCGTCTGCTACATTTCAAGATAGTCAGTCCAATACAGGCCAACCATGTACTCCTTTTGGGAACTGCTGTATTCGGGACACAGCGATCTAGCTGGTTTACATACAGACTGTTCTGGAAATCCAATGTCTGCTGCCTGTTTTTCACATCCAATGCTCCACTAAGTCAAAATGGTAACAAATGCGCGGGTGAACGTCTTCAAGAGAGTAGTAATCAGACATTTTACAATCTCATCTGGCCAATAGGTCTGCTGATTTATTACCATGAATCTCGCAATGATATCCTGGGACCAAACATAGTCTGACATCCTCAGGCCTAGACCATCCAACTTCCCCTTACAGTTTTTCACCAACTTTGATTTACACAATGTAGAATGGATCGCTTTTTTTGGAGCCTGGTATCCGTCTGCTACATTCCAAAATAGTCAGTCCAGCACTGACCAATAATTTTCTCCGATTGGAATCTGCTGTATTCGGACCACAGCGATCTAGCAGCTATACAGCCGGTTCTGGAGATCAAATTTCTGCTGGCTGTTTGCCACATCCAATCCTAAACTAAGCTAAAAATTTACCCAATGGGTGGGTGAACATCTTCCATAGAGTCATGATCAGTCTCCTTTGGCCAATAAGTCTGCTGATTTATTACCAGGAATCTCGCAATGTCCTGAGACCCAATAGAGGCTGACATCTACAGGCTTTTGACCTTCCAACTTTTCCTTATAGTTCCTTAAACCGAAGAATCTTCGGATGATCATGTAAGATCACCTTATTCTGATAGCCCCTCGGGCTGCAATAGCCTTCACGTACAGATCATGGGGTGGAGGGCCCATAAACACATCCAAAGCGGTGTACTTTAGCACCAGTAATAAAATTTTGTACAAGGTACTCTTACCTAACCCCTCCCACCAAACCAAACATCCATAGGTAAAAATTGGCCGGACTACCGCAGCATACAGCCACATTGTGACCTTCGGGCTGAGTCCCCAACTTTTGCCAATAGAGTTCCGGAAACATAAAAGGCATTGTAACCTTCGGGCTGAGTCCCCAACTTTTGCCAATAGAGTTCCGGAAACATAAAAGTTCCGGAAATTGACACCCCTCTTTAATCTTTCCTCTATATTCCTTGATCAATTTATCTTCTGATCAAGGACAACATCTAGGTACTTGGCCTCCGTTGAGACCTTCAGTTCCTGTCCATATAGTCTCGGTGGGAGAATCTTTGCATGACCATATAAGGATTGACGTCAATCACCAGCTTCCCTCATTCTGATAGCCCCTTGAGTTGCAAAAGCCTAGACGTACAACTTATTTATGACATTAACTTAAAAACAAAATTCAAAGTATAAAACTAAAGTTTCTATTCTCTTCCCTCATCAAATTGACATATTTCAACACAAAAATTATTAAAAACGCTTCAGCAGTTTTGGATTTTATACGTTACAAACATCCGCCATACAAGCATTTGTATAAATAGTAAGGATTTAATTTGTTTTTAATGATATAAACGATATTCATAGTATAAAATTTAAAAAAAATAAGAATTCAAGTTTAAACATAAAATAACTAAAGATGCTATACTCTTGCCTTACAAAATTGACATATTTCAAAACAAGAATTATTAAAAACGTTGAAGTAGTTTTGGAGCTTACCCGTTACATACAGTCGCGCCATACAAGCATTTTTATAAAGAATATAGATTTAATTTGTTTTAAATGATACCTAGATCTCAGTTAGAATTTTCTTATCAATCTCAAAACAAAAAACAAATAACTATTACATCATACCTCGCCACCATTCTAAACGCAATACCTCAATGGATTTAATAATCCAACAAAAGCTACTTAGTAGTTAATAATGCACCAACTAGATTTAGAAAATTTTCTACATCACATAACGTTACTCTCCTCAACAACAACAACAATGGATCATCTCTTCATGTTGTGTACTCATATACAAAAATGATTGCATTGCGGTCTATTAAATATATGTAGTTACTTTGTTGAATTCAACACCCAATTGAAAATGTTCTGCATTCTACTCCAATTACCAATGAAATCATGTCTAATGCTTATGGCCCATAAAAGGCCATTAATAATGGAGGAGTTTAAATAGCGGCTAGCCAACCAACATACTAACGGTTTATCACATATACTCGCCGTTGCCGCAACCAGCACCAGCACAACAACCTGTACAATTTCTTTCAAGGTAATCCATATTGGCCAACAAAACCCAAGAAAAGTTAACATAATTTCATATGTAACGTATATACAATATGTAACGTATATACTATACAATATTTTTGTCTGTTGGATATACGGAGGAGTAGCTCATGCAACAATTGAGCGGTATTGAAAAGCACAGTGGGAGGAATAGATATGATGTAAGGAAGGTGTTGCGAAAAGTGAAACTGTGACTTATGTAGGGAAACGTTATAAGAACAGATTGGAATTCTTAACTTTTTTAAATATTTTTCAGCTAAACTAGACTAGTGGTTCTCGAGATATGTCAAACAAAGGATCCTAAAACGTGACAAATTCCCCTATACAATACTTATTAACTTCAAATCGATATTAAATTATTATGGCATGTAACTTGACAAAACGAATGATGCAGAACTTCTTCTTATTGGGGCTAATTTCATGTGCAGTTCTCATAATTGAGTCCCAAATCAATGAGCGATAGTTTTTACACTCACTACGGTCACCTTTTTTGTAGATTGGACATAACACACTGAGATTCCAATCCTCTGGCATGCTCTCCTGAAGCCAAATGTTCTCTATGAGCTGTTGCATGCTTTAAACAAGCTCATCTCCACCCGCCTTAAACAACTCAGCTGGAAGACCATCATAATTGAGTCCCAAATCAATGAGCTGAAAAATGTTGTACTGTAGTATTATAGCATGTAACTTGACAAAATGAATGATGCAGAAGTTTCTATATTTGTGGTTACTTTCATGTGCAATTCTTACAACTATAAAGTTAATTTCTTATTATTAGCCTTTAAAACAACTTGACACATATATATATTTATATCTTAGTGCCTAAGTCAGGGGCCGAAATGATCAAAGATTTCCATTCGCTTCGATCTTGTGCGCACCGTCTCCAGTCAGTCCTACCAAGCAGCGACAGTGATTCCTCCACCTGGTCCTTCCAACGTAGTTGCCGTCTCCCTCTTTTGCGCCGTCCTTCGAGGTCTTGATAGAATACCTTTCGCGCTGGAGTTTCCTCATCCATTCTCACGACATGGCCTAGCCAGCGTAATCGTTGCACTTTGATCCGCTTGACGACATCAATATCGTGGTATAACTCGTACAGCTCATGGTTCATCCGAATCCTAAACTCGCCGTTTACGCAAATGGGTCCATATATTTCGCAGAGTATTTTTCTCTCAAACACCCGCAGATGAGCTGCATCTGCCTGTGTATGCACCCAAGATTCCGAGGCGTACAACAGGACCGGTAAAATTAGTACCTGGTACAGCTGGACTTTGGTAGTTCGAGATAGGGTGGTGTTTATAAAGTGCTCGTGTAGTCCAAAGAAACACCTGTTAGCAAGCACTATTCTCCGTTTTATTTCGAGACTGACACTTTTGTTCTTATTCATGGCTGATCCAAGGTAGATAAATTCATCCACTACCTCAAAGCAATAGTTTTCAACGTTCACGCTGCGTCCCCAACGGGTGGACACTTTGTTCGATGATACCATTAACTTCGTCTTGTCCTCATTCACTGTCAAACCCATTTTCGCTGACACCCTTTCAACTTATGTGAAAACAGCTGTTACCTCTCGCATCGTTCGACCGATAATGTCGATATCATCGGCATATGCAAGCAGCATGTGGCTCTTATTAAATATGGTGCCAGCCATGTTAACCGCTGCTTTCCTTAACACCTTCTCCATCACTATGTTGAACAGCATACATGACAAACCGTCACCCTGTCTAAGACCTCTCGTCGTATCGAATAGTGCAGATAGATCCTTGCCAATCCGAACAGAAGATTTGGTATTCGTAAGCGTACACCGGCAGAGACGAATTATCTTCGCAGGAATACCGAACTCAGACATGGCTTCGTATAGTCGATGCCTGATGGGACTATCGAAGGCAGCTTTGTAATCGACAAAGAGGTGGTAAGTGTCGATTTGCTTCTCATGGGTTATCTCAAGAATCTGCCGTAGTGTAAATATCTGATCCGTCGTGGATTTGTCTGGTCTAAAGCCGCACTGATAAGGTCCAATCAGGTTTTCCACAATTGGCTTTAGACGTTCACACAGTATGCTAGACAGGACCTTATACGCAATCGGAAAGAGGCTAATTCCACGATAGTTTTTACACTCACCGCCTTAAACAACTCAGCTGGAAGACCATCAGCCCCAGAGGCCTTGTTGTTCTTTAGGCGGGATATGGCAGTTGTTATCTCAGCTTGGCTCGGAGGTGGACACTCGATGTTATCATCTCGGATTGGTGCACAGTCTTCTTCCGTCATGTTTTCACACATCAATAGGCTGCAGAAGTGATCTTTATATATTCTCAGTACGCTCTCGGAGTCAGTAACGAGATGACCATCCTTGTCTTTACAGGAGGGAAGACCTGTTAAGTTAATTTCTTGCCTATTTTATTTCTTTCATTGTAACATTTCCCCCACTGTACTGCTCCATATGCATATTTGCCCGCCAATTGTATTTCCATTGAATTTTTGACCAGTTTCTTGGCTTAAGTTTCTACTTCTTTTTTTTTTTTGATCATTATTTTACAAAAAAAAAATGCCGAAGAATGAATTACCGAATGGAATTCGCCATAAATGTTGCCATCACTTGCATTCACATCCAGTGTAATACAATCATCGGGATTCTTTTCAAAATGCGCAGAGCACTCCCATTGTTGGAGAGTTATTTTGGCAAAGGCGTTGTTGGCAGTAGTACAAACAGCTGGTTCGAAGGTTGTTCGAGCAGTTATGATGATGATGTTGTCCAATCGATAATGATTAGCGGCGATTGGTTGATGATCAGCACCATCACTATGCTGTAATAAGCACTGTATGAGAAACGAAATGTAAAAAGTTGCCATACTACACTACACATTCACCTCTCACTATTGCAGTCGACTCAATCGCCGGAAGATAGGTAGGGGTATGGGAAAGAGAAATAACATAAAGTAGCTTATTGATGAATATGTTTTTGTTACTTGTTTGATCGATGCTGCACTGATGGAATGTTATGATGTGTGAGAAATTGTTATGTGATGTGATTGTTTTCTGTTTCTTTTCAAATATTTTGAAATCCAACATTTGTACTGTTGCGAGAGTAGCAGGTGCTATGCAGGTGCAGGTGATAGGAGATGAGCTATAACATAATTAGCGGCGACAAAAAAAGTGTTCATATTTTGATGACTGAACTGACGGATGACGGAACTGAAGAAAACTTGAGCTTAGCAAAATGTCAATAACTTAAGTGGATCCAGTACCGAGGTAATCCGCAACATTTTCATGATATCATTTATGATCTCCTAATACGTTTTACCACTGGGTGGCTGGGTTAAATCTTTTGTAACCTCATTTTCGTTACTTTCCCAACAATGGTTACAAACTCCATAGGCTCGCACAGCACTGTCATATTTCAGGTGTTGAAATTTAATTTCTGAAATTTGATTTCAATTAATCACCAAAGATTTTATCTTCAAATCAAATTTATTCGCTCAGCATCTCTATGACTCCTGCTGGGATTTTCATTAATTTTTGTGTGTTAATTTTATTAAATGAATACCAAAAGTGGTGAAATCTTGCCTTTCACACTCCTCCCCACAGCCTATAAATTTCAAAATATGTGAAGCGGAAATATCTTAGCTGTGAGGGTGGTCTTTTACTCACAGCCTACATTTGTTGAAAACTTATTAATAACTATCTTTCCCCCTCTCTTCGAATGTATTAAAAATTGTAGCAAAAAAGAAAACAAAAAACAAACACAAGTAAATAAAAATATTATTAAAGAATTTATTAACTACTTCAGGCACGTAGCTAAAGACAAACATAAAGTTTCACTTCCACATTGGCGTTAACATTTTGTAGATAATTTTTGTATTTAATGTATTTTCTTGTACATACATTTTGCTGTAGTCGTAAGCGTAAGCCAACACCATGACAGCTAAAGCTTTTGCTGTGGTGGTGGTGGTGATGGTTAAAAAAACGTGCGAATTTTTATTATTTTTCATATACATATTTGGCCTCCACTGTGTAGTAAGAAGATAAAAAATGTCACTCACCCGCCTATTAAGAATGTTGGCCAGACGAATAAGCACAAATATTGGCCGTCACGGTAAAAAAATATGTTAAAGTTTTCACTTTTATTTATCGTTGCGTAAATGACATTAATTGTCATTTACGAAGGCAGAGAAATTAGGGTAATTGTTTTGGTAGTATCAGGAGACGCAACAGATAGAAAGGGAAATGAATGAATTGCAATGTTCTCAAAAATTGGGTGAATTTTTGTTTGACTTTTACTTTCGTTAAAAAGAAAGTGAAATATTATTAATATTACAAATATTACAAATATTAAAAATATTAATAATATTAAAAATTTTAAAAATATTAAAAATATTAAAAATATTAAAAGTGTTAAAAATATCAAAAATATTAAAAATATTAAAAATATTAAAAATATTAAAAATATTAAAAATATTAAAAATATTAAAAACATTAAAAATATTAAAAATATTAGAAATACTAAAAATTTTAAAAATATTAAAAATACTAAAAGTATTAAAAATATTAAAAATATTAAAAATATTAAAAATATTAAAAGTGTTAAAAATATTAAAAATATTAAAAATATTAAAAATATTAAAAATATTAAAAATATTAAAAATATTAAAATTATTAAAAATATTAAAAATATTAAAAACATTAAAAATATTAAAAATTTTAAAAATATTAAAAATATTAGAAATACTAAAAATTTTAAAAATACTAAAAATATTAAAAATATTAAAAATATTAAAAATATTAAAAATATTAAAAACATTAAAAATATTAAAAATTTTAAAAATATTAAAATTATTAAAAAAAAATTAAAAATATTCAAAATATTAGAAATACTAAAAATATTAAAAATATTAAAAATATTAAAAATATTAAAAATATTAAAAATACTAAAAATATTAAAAATATTGAAAATATTAATATTAAAATATCATATTAAAAATATTAAAAATATTACAAATATTACAAATATTAAAAATATTAAAAATATGATATTGTCATAGTTCGGTTTGAGATCAGTTCTATTGGCAATTATTTATTATTGCCAATAGGTTTTTAGTCAAGAGTGTGAAATGTATTATGTTGACAGCAGGTTAGGCGTATGACGTCATTTCGACATTAACCACAATGTCTCGTCAGCGCCCTTTGCTGTGCCTTCTCCTCTATCATCGCACACCTTAAGGGAAGAAAACATCTCAAAGCTAATGAGAACTTTTCCCAACGGTGCGAAGAAAGCATCCTCGAAGCGCACAACATGCCAACATAATACACACACAAGCACTTGCCTATGCATATGTCCATATTAAAAATATTAAAAATATTAAAAATATTAAAAATATTAAAAGTGTTAAAAATATTAAAAATATTAAAAATATTAAAAATATTAAAAATATTAAAAATATTAAAAATATTAAAAATATTAAAAATATTAAAAATACTAAAAAAATTAAAAATATTAAAAATATTAAAAATATTAGAAATATTAAAAATATTAAAAATATTAAAAACATTAAAAATATTAAAAATTTTAAAAATATTAAAAATATTAAAAATATTAGAAATACTAAAAATATTAAAAATACTAAAAATATTAAAAATATTAAAAATATTAAAAATATTAAAAATATTAAAAATATTAAAAATATTAAAAATATTAAAAATATTAAAAATATTAAAAATATTAAAAATATTAAAAATATTAAAAATATTAAAAATATTAAAAATATTAAAAATATTAAAAATATTAAAAATATTAAAAATATTAAAAATATTAAAAATATTAAAAATATTAAAAACATTAAAAATATTAAAAATTTTAAAAATATTAAAATTATTAAAAACAATTAAAAATATTTAAAATATTTAAAATATTAGAAATACTAAAAATATTAAAAATATTAAAAATATTAAAAATATTAAAAATATTAAAAATATTAAAAATATTAAAATTATTAAAAATATTAAAAATATTAAAAATATTAAAAATATTAAAAATATTAAATGTACGTTAAAGTGTATCAAATGATACATCAAATTCGGCTTACGATCAGAAAAGTGTTTTTTTATTTTATTGTTTAAATATTTTTGGTCAAGAATACACCACTGGTGCTGGACATTTTCGGCTGAAAATACATCACTGGTGCTGGACATTTTCGGCTGATATCTACTTCGCATGTACATGTGTGACATAATTGTAGATATATATACAGCTGATGATGTACCATTGTGTATCAGTTTGTCACAAAGGGGTCTGAAGATGAACTCGTCATGGAGTTCGAAACGCGTCATCCTAGTGAGTGACACACTGAATTTGACCAAAACAATAAAATAAAAAAACACTTTTCTGATCGTAAGCCGAATTTGATGTATCATTTGATACACTTTAACGTAAATTTAATATATAAAAACACGATCGACTAAAATTAACAATCAATATTAAAAATATTAAAAATATTAAAAATATTAAAAATATTAAAAATATTAAAAATATTAAAAATATTAAAAATATTAAAAATATTAAAAATATTAAAAATATTAAAAATATTAAAAATATTAAAAATATTAAAAATATTAAAAATATAAAAAATATTAAAAATATTACAAATATTAAAAATATTAAAATTATTAAAAAAAAAATTAAAAATATTTAAAATATTCAAAATTTTAAAAATATTAAAAATATAGAATACCGGTAATTGAAAGGAACATGATCAAGGACCCCATCAACGACTTTGATCCTTACAAATCAACCGGTCCGGACGACATTATACCCGCCGAACTTCAACAGTCACTGGAGATACTATTGCCATGGCTGGAGGCTACTTTTAACGGCTGTGTGAAATTATCCTACCTGCCAATACGATGGAGAACGGCTAAGGTGGTATTCATCCCAAAGGCGGGAAAGCCATCACACACCAAAGCGAAGGACTTTAGTCCTATAAGTCTTACTTCATGCCTTTTGAAAACCCTTGAGAGAATCATGGACTACATTATCAAAAATTCAATCGGCCCGAATCTCCTTTTGAATGCTCAGCATGCTTATACAAAGGGGAAATCGACAGAAACCGCACTCTATGCACTATTGTATCCCATAGAGAAATCGTTAGATAAGAAAAAAATTTTCTCTAGTTGCCTTTATGGACATAGAGGGAGCTTTCAACAACATCGAACCCCTCTGCATCATGACAGAGCTCAACAGCTTACATATCAACCCACATATAAGCAAGCTGATTCGCAACATGCTAATAAAGAGAACTATCACCTCAAAGCTGGGAAATCACACCCTCACTAGAAGGGTGACTAGAGGCACCGCTAAAGGGGGAGTATTATCGCCGCTATTGGAGTCAGAAGGATGCACAGTAGTAGCGTATGCAGATGATATAGCACTCTGCGTCACTGGGGGAAGTTTATCTTGTCTCGAACAAAGGATGCAGGACTATGTCATCATCCTGGCAAACTGGTGTGTCAGTAGAGGACTTAATACGAACCCTGACAAAACAGAACTAGTCATTTTCAGTCGGAAACAGAAATCGCCCGCTACATCCAATATCTATCTGGGCAACAAACAACTCAACTTCTCCGATACGGTGAACTACCTAGGCCTTATATTAGACAGGAAGCTTAATTGGAGACAGACATTGAAAGCAGATCCAACAAGGCACTCATAGTTTTATATACGGATTTAAACCCAAGGTAACTCTTTGGATTTACAATGCTATAGTGAAGCCAATACTACAATATGGCTCTATAGTTTGGTGGTACGCCCTAGACAAGAAAAGTAAATTTAAACAATTGGATCGTGTTCAACTGTCCCCAGCTCCAGATAACCGGTTGTATGAGATCGACCCCCTTCAAGGTTCACTACACGATACTCAATTTACTACCACCTGATCTGAGCTGCAAATGCTCCGCTTTCAAATCGGCTATTCGACTAAACGAGATTGAACATTGGGATCCTTCCATCGGACATTCAAAGATCCTGAACCATATTAACATCTCACTTGAAACTGACTACGTGCTCATTACACGGAAATCAAACATTCCCTACGAAATTAGAACGCCCTCCAGAAAGGAGTGGGCAGAGAACGAGAAAGCAATGTATGGACCAATAAACATCTTTACTGATAGGTCCAAACTGGATGACAAGGTCGGCTATGGTATCTACTCCGCGGATCTAGGCATAAGTACAAGATCGAGAATTCCAGACTTCTGCAGCGTTTTCCAAGCGGAAATACTTGGTATTAAACGAGCCGTGGACGTGATCAACGTGAGAAAGATATCACAGGAGGATATTCTCCTGTTCACGAATAGTCTAGCGGCGGTAAACTCGTTGAAGTCCTGTGACATCAAATCGAAAGTGGTCAGTGCCTGTCGGAAATCTCTTAACGAGATATCCACGAATAACAGTGTTCTGGTAACGTGGATACCCGGACACAGCGGAATCGAGGGCAACTGCAGAGCGGACGAAGAGGCCAGACAGGGCTCAGCCCTGCAAGAAAGCGACGTTGAACACGTAGCACTTCGCCCTATATCCACCTGTAAGAGTACCATTGGAAATCTAACGTTTAGAATTGCAAACGACAGTTGGAAGAATGCAGAAACCTGTAGAAAGGTCAAAAAGACTTGGTCAGAATACAACGCGAAACGTACAACGTACCTGGTAAGTCTAGAGAGGGACCAGATAAGAAAAAGTATTACCTTCCTGACGGGACATGGACCCATAGGCAGATATGCGAGCAGAATGGGATTCGCAACGAAAAGCGAATGCAACTACTGCGGAAATAGCAGCAGTGAACCATCCACCAACCACATTATCGGAAGGATTAACAACTTTTGTAAAATTATTAACTGGACGGATTGGATCGAAACTCCGGATTCCCAATCGACAACTGGTAACGCAATCAGGCAGCACACGCGCTCATAGCATAGGTTGAAGGGATGGCGTAAATGCCCAACGGGTGTCACAATGGGTCCATAAGGACCTCAGTGTTCTCCTCGAAGAAGGAGATGCCTGCATACCAACCAACCAATATTAAAAATATTAAAAATTTAAAAAATATTAAAAATATAAAAAATACTAAAAATATAAAAAATATTAAAAATATTAAAAATATTAAAAATATTAAAAATATTAAAAATATTAAAAATATTAAAAATATAAAAAATATTAAAAATATTAAAAATATCAAAAATATTAAAAACATTAAAACTATAAAAAATATTAAAATACTAAAAATATTAAAAACATTAAGACTATTAAAAATATTAAAAACATTAAGACTATTAAAAAGATTGAAAATATTAAATATATTAAAAATATTAAAAATATTAAAAATATCAAAAATATTAAAAACATTAAAAATATTGAAAATATTAAAAATATAAAAAATATTAAAAATACTAAAAATATTAAAAATATTAAAAATATCAAAAATATTAAAAACATTAAAAATATTGAAAATACCAAAAATATTAAAAACATTAAGACTATTAAAAATATTAAAAAAAATTAAAAATATTGAAAATATTCAATATATTAAAAGTATTAAATATATTAAACGTATTAAAAATTTAAAAAATATTAAAAATTTAAAAAATATTAAAAAAAAAAATATAAATATTAAAAAAAAAAATATAAATATTAAAAAAAAAAATATAAATATTAAAAATAAACATAAACAAAAATATTTCCAAAAATAAAAATTTTAAACCTTCTTTTCATCTCATAAATTGTTTACAAATCATCTGTGTCTCCATTGTACTTAGCACTGGTAACAATACCTTTTCTATTGCCTATTGAGTCTCCACCCCCATCATCAATTGTATGTTATAATAGCCAACAACTTTCCCTAACACATTTAACATCAAAATTGTTTAAAATTTTTTGTTAAGCACTTACTTTAAACTTTAATGTTTTGTTAATTATTGTGTATTTCTTTTAAAATGTGATAACACTGTATTTCCTATTTATACACAGTTTTTGTTTTTATGATCATTTCCATGTCTTCCTTTGTTTTTTGTGTGTTTTTATAACATTAAACGACCGCCGTTTTTGTGAAAATTGTCAATGAACTCGAGTTTTGAACTGGGCAGAAATGGTCAACAACGATTTGCCAGCAGATTTCTATCTGTTGATTATGATTAACAAATGAGTTCCATTTAAGTTTGGCAGATTTTCAGGAGCGAAAATATCTATTGAATTTATACTGCAGATCACAGGTAGGCCAGTGATAATGCGAAAAAAAAATACGAATAAAAAAGTTGAAAAAAAATTCGACAGTTAATTCATTGCCATAGAAAAAAAAATATATTCAAATATTTGTAATCAATGCAAATTCACAGAAATACTTTTCACATCACAGTATTTGCAAAATCAACATGCAACATATGCACATCCTTCCTATCCTATGCAAACATTAAGGATAATAGCAGTTGATCACCTGTAATATAACTTAAAACACAAAACCAACAACATCCCTCTCATCTGACAATGCTGATGATGATAAAGTTGTGCTATGGTGCTCTTTCGGCCCACCATTCAAGACTCTGTTGTTGTTGTCTGTCATACGATGACGACGACGTTATGGCAAAATACAAATATTTGCAACGACAACAACAATCAATGTTGCATCCATATGTTGAACGCGCATCCATATCAGTCAGCTTTAGTTGCCGCCATGTCCCTGGCTAAAAACGAACAACAACGGCTTCGAAAAAAAACATCGCACACACACACAACAAAATCATGGTATCACTAAGACTTTATATGGTGAGACTGTTCGAATGCACTGATTTCGTTTCAGTGCTAGTTTTTTTTTGTGCCGCCGCAACTTGTTATTTGCTGGCTGGCTGCCCTGATGTTGTGCACTTGTAATGTTGTCAGTCGGTTGGTTTGCTGTGGAGCAGCCCCATCTTATTGCTGCTGCTGCTGGTAGACGACCCGACCGACCGGCAATGACGAAGCAAGACGCATCAGTTTTAGACATCATGTGATGGACAAGTTTTGTAAATTTGGCATTGTTGTTTCAGGTAACCGGCTAAAGACTGAGAAGACCTTAATAGTAGCAGTTAGTGGCGGTGCTGGTGGTAGTGGCAGTGGTGATAGGGGTAGCGATGATGGTAGCTGTAGTGACATTTATGCCAGAATGCATTTTCGAGTCAGAGGTGGCGGGAGAAATGGATTAGAATAGTCCATAAACATATAATATTAATAATAAAAAAAAAAAAAAAAAAGAATGGTCCATAAACATATAATATTAATACAGTAAAATAGTTAAACTTTTAAAAATATTAAAAATATGCAAAATATTAAAAATTTTAATAATATTTAAAATAATAAAAATATAAAAAACATTAAAGATATATAAATTATTAAAAATATTAGATATATTAAATATATTAAAAATAACAATTATATTAACACTATTAAAAATATGAAATATATTTAACGTACTAAAAATATGAATATTATTAAGAATATCAAATATAAAAAATATGAGAAATATTAAGAATTATTGTTAATATTTTTACAAATATGGAAAAAAATACAGCAGTACAAAATGTTAATAATATTCAAAACTATGAACCTACTAAAAATCCTTAAAAATATGAAAAATATTAAAGATCTTATAAATATTAAAATCATTAAAATATTACATACACAGAAATGGTTGCAAAGTTTTTCGCGTCTATGCACTCAAGAAAGAATTCTCATTTTGTTGTGAATTCTGGTGCATAAGACTTGATAAACATTTTGCAATCATTATACAAAAGTCTGCTGATGAAGATTCGTGGCTGAATCCGAAACAGCTGTACAGACTGCCAGGCATTATGAGAATATTATTCTGCTATTAAATTCTTTCAAAACCCCTGGTCTTGAGCTTGAAATAAATTCCAAATCAATACAAAAAATATTATAACATTTAAAAATAATTAAAATTTAATAACTTTTAAAAATAAAAATAATATAAAAAAAAAATAAAAAAAAATAAAAAATATTTTATATATTAAAAATACTAAATATATTAAAAGTATTAAAAATACTACAAATTTTTAACGCATTCCAAATATTCAAAATATTCAGAATATTCAAAATACTAAGCATATTCAAAATATTAAAACTATTAAAAATCATTAAAATATTAAAAATAATATAAATATTAGAAATCATCATAAACATTTTTTGAAATACTAAAAATATTAAAAGAAAATGTAAAAAATATAAAAAATATAAAAAATATTAAAAATAAAAAAATATATTAAAAATATTAAAAATCTTCAAAATATTAAAGATATTAAAAATATTCAAAAAATTAAATTAAAATATTAAAAATATTAAAAATATTACAAATATTACAAATATAAAAAATATTAAAAATATTAAAAATATTAAAAATATTAAAAATATTGAAAATATTAAAAATATTAAAAATATTAAAAATATGTGTATTTGTGTTTTTGTTAGTCGATCTTACATTACATTATATTAATTTACGTTAAGTGTATCGAAGTGATACAACAAATTCGGCTCAAGATCAGAAAAGAATAATAAATAATAAAACACTTTTTCTGATATTAAAAATATTAAAAATATTAAAAATATTAAAAATATAAAAAATATTGAAAATATTAAAAATATTAAAAATATTAAAAATATTAAAAATATTTAAAATATTAAAAATTTAAAAATATTAAAAATATTAAATATATTAGAAATATTAAAAATAGTAAAAAAAATTAAATATACTAAAAATTTTAAAAATAATAAAAAATATTAAAAATACAAAAAATTTTAAAAATATTAAAAAGACTAAAAATATAAACAAATTAAAAATTTAAAAATATTAACCTATTTAAAATATTGTAAGTATAAAAAATATTAAAAAGTATGAAAAAAATAAAAAATACATTAAAAATATTTAAAATATTAAAAATATTGCTCTTGATTTGTTTTTTGTTGATCTGTAGTGCATTATGATATTGTCCTTAGTTCGGTTTAAGGTCTTTCCTATTGGCAATTATTTACTATTGCCAATAGTGTTATTTTAACAAGAGTTGTGAAATGTATTATGTGACAGCAGGTAAGGCGTATGACGTCATTTCGACATTAACCACAATGTCTCGTCAGCGCCCTTTGCTGTGCCTTCTCCTCTATCATCACAAACCTTAAGGGAAGAAAGCATCTACACAATTTTTTATATAAAAGAGAAGTCCCGGACATTTTTTTATTAATTAAAATATTTGAATAATAATTACAAAGATAAAAAAAGAATTTACCTTCCGAGACAGTTTCTCGTACATTTTGAAAAGTGTGTTCCCATATACTTAACTTATTTTCCCTTTACACCCCATGAATGAGGTATGGGAAAGCTTCTCGGGTTGTTGTGAATTAACTCGCTTTCTATTTTTAGATTCACAACAAACGGCACCTACTTGTTTATCGACGAATGCAAACGTCACTGTTTGAGAAGCTTTTACTAGACATGCCGATTAACTCGACACTTATAAGGCAAAGTTGCTGTCGACAACATCGATGAGGCATGGCAATGAAAGAAAAATGTAGATGACTGAAGCCAGGAGTCGAACCTGGGATCTCTCCGGTCCCACATACGTTCCAAAAAAAATATTTTTAAGGACACTTTTCTATATGAAAACTTAATTTCATTATAATTGTCTTAATAAAAAGTATTCTCCAAGGCACTTAATTATACAGAAATTATCCTGCAGGACAACACTTTTTGAAATTAATTCACTTAATGATTGATTCCTTTCAAGCCAAATTTTTTACTTTTAATGTATAATATAAAAATTTTACATGAAAAGTTAAAGTCTATATTCAACGAAGCTTTCCCGTATGAAATTCCTTTGCCAAGACCACTTTCTATTTGAAACAAGTCCTTACAGATACTGCTCAATATGAATAGATATTAAGTGTCTTATAATGTAATATTCTATATATAAGTAAACTTCCTATAGAAAAGTTTTTGAAATGTTATTTACGTTTATAATAGAAAAGTGGTTTTCTATAAATTTGATGACAGTTGGATAAATTTTACCTCGAGGTTACTTAATTCCGTAGTACATACTCCTCCTTCCCTGTTCCTCAAAACGTCCCCCGCAATTGTATACAGTTTATTGAGTCTACGTCCCTGTCGGTTTTACTGCAGCGACAGCAACAATTGCCAACAACAACAACGACGTGCCCCACGTTGACTTTGTTGCAATTGTTGTCTCTCCTTTGTCGGCGGCTGTTACATTAATATTTGACATTTGATTTTGATGTATTTTTATTTGTCGACAAACAAACAACAGCAACCAGAGCAGCAGCAACAACAGTAACAACAATGAAATGTTGCTGGTGCAACCTGCTGTTGCAGACACATTGCCTGAGCGGCATGTGATGACAGCTCAAGTAGAACTGACTGATGCAGCTAAAGAGACGGACTTGACGGACGTAAAGTCATGATGATGTATGGTCGTCGTCGTCGTCGTTATGAGTTTAAGCGTAAAATTATGGACAATGTCCCCTCCTGCGCCCATTGTGTATGTGGTCGATATTACGATATTATCGTATGATACTTACAAAGAGAAAGAGAGAAATGTTTATGATTTAAACACTCATTTAATGTTGGATAGATAATCTCAAGATGTCATTAACGTGTTTTCCACTTTTACGCCATAAGCGCAATAATTCAGCGTTTTCATGGCTTCCTCCAGCTGTTAGAAACGAGAACATTTCATGTTGGTGGGGGGAGGCTGGGGAGTTTTCTATCTCAGAAATATAAGGCTGAGTATATCTTTTTAATGGATCGATACGCCGATGTTGTTAAAATGATGAATCATCAAATCTATTATCATTATTTTACATTTTTCTTGTTTATCCATTACTTTTTGTTTGTTCAACGTTACGTTTCTTTGTGTGGCTGTTTTCTGTATTTTTTTTGTTGGATTTTTCTGTTTCGTTGTGGTTTTACACCCCATCCATTAGCTCACATCTCCATCGAAGATGACGATGATGATGGTTTCCATTTGGCCTTTGGCTGTTAGAGTGCTGAAGTGATGAAGTGAGGTTCCGATCACTTTGTGTGTATGGCGTTTGGTAACTTAAGTTATTGGTCCTCTTGTGAATGGATCGCCAATATATGAGATGCGAGTGATGATGATGATGCTGCTGATGTCGAACTATCTCTATTGCCTAACTGTTGTTTTGGGGCTAACATCTACTTAGAGTAGATAGATTTACTCATTGAGATACTGCTTCATGCATTCGCCACATCTTGTAATGGATATTTAGATAATCATAATGGCCACAGTACAATGTGGATAGTGTGTTTTTTTTTGTTTTCTTTTCAATTATAAATTTAATGAATGAAAAATATTTAGGATATCTCAAAATGATTGCAACTTTTCCATTAACATATAAAAAAAATAAAAATATAAAAATATAAAGATATAAAAATATAAAAATATAAAAATATAATAATATAAAAATATAAAAATATAAAAGTATAAAAATATAAAAATATAAAAATATAAAAATATAAAAATATAAAAATATAAAAATATAAAAATATAATTATATAAAAATATAAAAATATAAAAATATAAAAATATAAAAATATAAAAATATAAAAATATAAAAATATAATTATATAAAAATATAAAAATATAAAAATATAAAAATATAAATATATAAAAATATAAAAATATAAAAATATAAAAATATAAAAATATAAAAATATAAAAATATAAAAATATAAAAATATAAAAATATAAAAATATAAAAATATAAAAATATAAAAATATAAAAATATAAAAATATAAAAATATAAAAATATAAAAACATAAAAATATAAAAATATAAAAATATAAAAATTTAAAAATATAAAAATATTTTTTGAATTTGTTATCTCTCTAGGTGCTTGTATAAACATAACGAATGCATACACACATATTTATGCACTTACTCACGCGCACCTGCATGTGGCGTATGCGCGCAATCTTTACTGTTGATTTGCTGCTGCGTTGTTGTTGTTGATGTTGCAAGTTGAATTGCAAAATGTTGTGGAGCGTAAAAGTGTAGAGATAAAAAAAACATGTTGCGAAAACTAAATATCCCGTTTGTTTTGAGAAGACGAAGAAGAAAAAACCTGTTGCAAACAAAAACCGAAAGAAAAATTGGAATTTTTCATAGATGCAACAGCATTTTTGCGGATTAGGTGTATTGATGGATTTTCTATAAGGTATGGAGGGAGACGAGGAAAAGAGAGATGCAGAGCAGGGCTGTAAAGGTATGAAAAGAAAGCGAGTTGTTTTGTTATGGCGTTGACAAGGGAAGTTTATCGTGGCTATTTATTGCTCTAAACAGTCATACGATTTAATGAGAGGGAGATGTATAGAGCAGATTTGTAGAGAATTTAGTGAAAATCGTGTATTTACATATCCATCTCCCAGTGATACGGACGCGACATTCCCATGCTGTTTATTAAGCCAAAAACAAGATTGGAACAGGAACAGTCGATCTGTATTTTCAGTATTCTAAGTATATTTGCAGTTTTTAGTACAAGATTTTTTATACAATGAAACGGACGCGACAATAAACAGAAGTTGTTACAAAAACATGTAAAGTTCAGCGAATTATATGAACTTTGTTTTTTATATATACTATTAATGAGAATGACATGGTAACTTTAGTTCGTAGACTTATAAAATATGACAATTATCTCCTAGATTTTTTGAATTAGGTCCAGCTCGAATACGGACGCGACATCACAAACGCAACAAATTTAACATATTTGTGCACTAACAATCAATAATAGTTTTGGCACGTGGACGAGACAATGGGATATAGAAATTAGAAAACTCAAAAACTTCTGAAATTCGAAATCTGCTCTCTCTCTTTCTATCTCTCTCTCTTCCAAATTACAAGATTTGTATATTACAGCAATAATGTAATATGATACAGGTTGGCCCAAATAAGACCATCTGATGTGAAACAAAAAAAAAAAAAAAAAAAAAAGTTAATTTCCCTTTGCACCCCATGAATGAGGTTTGGGATAGCTTCTCGCGTTGTTGTGAATTAACACGCTTTCTATTTTTAGATTCACAACTAACGGCACCTACTTATTTATCGACGAATGCGAACGTCACTGTTTTGAGAAGCTCTTACTAGACACGACGATTGAATCGACGCTTAATACTGCGAAGTTGCTGTCAAACAACATTCGAGAGGAGCCGACAATGAAAGAAAATTTTATTTATTTTGTTTCTTTTAAGATGACTGGAGCCAGGTTTGAACCTGCGATCTCCCGCATGGTAGTCGCGTGTTCTAACCACTATGCCATTATTTGTGAAACGAAATTATCGCCGCTTTTTTAACGTAAGATCAGCGCCCACATCTTCCATGATTACAAGTTTAGTTGGCCGTTTTGAGGAACTGGGTTCAGTTGCCGACCGTCCAGGAAGTGGTGCTCATCGAAATATTCGTTCTGAAGACAACGTGGATGCTGTGCAGCAGCTTCTCTTGAGGCTCTTTGAGAATGAGGATGAAACGCCAGAAACGGTCTCCGGCGCTTCTTACAGAACAATGATCGATAACTTTTTGCGGCCAATGGTGGAGTAACATCCTAATTTGTGGTTTAAACAAGATAGAGCCACTGCGCATACTGCTAGGCAAACTATGGATATTTGGGCCACCCTGTACAATCACGATATCTTATTTAACCTATATTCAATATCATGACGCATGATTTCATTCTTTGCAGTGACTGCCTTGGACATAAGGTTAAGCAATAGGTTTTTTTTTCTTTCAAAGCAGCGAAAATATCGCAACACTATGTGTTCGTCGCTTACAATGTGTGTTACTGTGATTCGTCTACTCATAAAATTCTTGCTAAAAATAACATTGGCTAGTTTACCGATAATACATCGTAAATTGGATTTGAGGCAACAATTTGGACATTACCTGATGTGGTACTGGTAGTGGTGGGCATAAGTACAAGCAAGAGGATGCTCAAATGACTCCTGTATCATAGATTTGCCTTACAGTTCATCTGGCTGTCAGTCTATTTTGTTGGGTTATTAACGATGCTGTCAGCTAACATGATTTATGGTGGTGACTTAAATTACATTTTGTTGCCGAAAATAAAAAAAAATTATGCGTTCACTGTTACATACCTGAAAATAGATGAGAAAAATTTGGAATTTAGTAAAAAAAGGTAATATTTAATGTTAAAAACACAATGTTTGAGGCAAAAGTTGCAAGTGAAAATTGACAAGGAATCACTCATATAAATGTTCCATTTGCAAAGGAGATTCTACACATTGATTTTAAATTGTTAACATTAACGCACTGAATATTTGAAAAATAAAATTCGATTTCTTTTCTTTAGCAAAATAAATATCTGTAGATATAAATATAAACTCCAATATATGGTTTGGCAACCATCTGGAATCTGGCACCAAAATCTTGTGCTTTTCCTTATTTAATATTTGACAACTTCGGTAATTCTTTATATCGAAATTGTAATCTTTTTCTGTTGACCATCCATAATCGACAATTTCGTATTGAAATTAATATCCAACACGCAATATCTTACATGCGGACATATGACAATACACAATTAAAAGCCTTCGTTTCGAACCAAACCAAAGCATAATTTCTCCTCAGCATCAATGATTCACATCATTTCTTTTGGGCAAACAAAGAATCTTTTCAACAATTCCATTCCGTTGTTCAGGAAGTAAATTATCCAAAATGTTAAGAAAGAAGCGAGAAATGAACAAACAATAACGTTTTTTTTTTGTAAATTCATAAATGAGCAGTGAAAATAAATATACAAAAGTGTTTGTATTTAGTTCTCCAGAAATAACCGTAGAACTTTGCCTGTCTGGCATCATCAACTGGACACACAAAAGTCGCAGCAACACAACCAACACGCTTCGGGGTCTGGCACATGGAGTCAAGGTAGTAGCTTGCGATCGCGCAAATGAGCAGACAGAACAGAACAGAAACCAAAACGCAAATATTTACATTGGAATTAATTTGCATGTGTCCGTATGGTAGAAACATGAACAAACGAAAACAATTCTTAAAGTTAAACTTCAACACTAGGCTGATGTTTACTTAAAAAGTGTAGCCAGAAGGAAGTAAGCACCAAGACAGTAAGTAGCAGGAGACTTGAAAAGGCGCTATTATAACAAAAAACCACTAACTGGAAAACTCCAAAGAAAAAAAAATTGGCACTGTAGATTTTGTTAAAAGAGCAAAACAGCGAGGAATATAACTAATGATCCTCACTAATGACATTTTATCTTATAGTGTTATTGTTTATAACGTGTCGCCTTTAGTGCTGCCTGTAGGGTATCGGACTGTATTCTGGTATTTGTCTGACATTCGCAACATTCTCATTTAATCATTCGACACCATACATTTGCTTACCTCCAGAGCAACCAGACACGCCTTTAACTTGTATACGAGAGCTTATCCCAACGAAACACCGGGTTGATATTTGGCCCTTCTACATCCCGTGAGTGTAAATAAAAGTGTAAATCACTTGGTTCTTGGTTTACAATTTTTCTTGTGAACGAGACTATAAATCATATGAAATTCTTGTTGTTTTTTTTGCGAAACAAACAACAAACAAAACTCGTGCGGAAGATAATGTTAAGACTGAGTCAAAAGTTCAATTTCTTTTATCATAAATTAAGAGGGATTATAATGAGAATCTGTGTAATTTCCAAGGAACGCAAAGTTTATTTGAGAAATACTGCAGTAGATACAAAGAAACTACTCAACAATGTATCTTTTTATATAAAATCAAAATGTAAAAAAGTTTCAGCGATGATGTCTGTAACACAGTTGAAAATTTTCCAGCTCATTGATTTAGGACTCAATTCTGAGAATTGCACGTGAAAGTAGGCCTAACAATAAGAACTTCTGCATCATTCGTTTTGTCAAGTTGGCTGCATTAATATTTTAAAGGCCGTACGAGTTTTTTGCTTTACATACATCAATCAAAACTACTTCCTAGAGTTAACAGTCTCTTTCTGCATAAGGCTAGGCAGTCAGATATAATTTGGTCGGTAGATGGTTCACTGCTGCTATTTCCATAGCAGATACACTCGCTTTTAGTTGCGAATCTCATTCGGTTCGCTTGTCAACCTATCGGTCCATGTCCAGTTAGGAATGTAATAACTTTCCTTATCTGCTCTCTCAAAATGTATTAGGTTCAATGTACGTTATACGAGTGACCTCATACAGGATGACCTACAATATTTATCGGAAAGGGCCGCAAGCTGTGGTTTGAATGTCAATCGGAGCTAGTACTATTCACGCGCAAAAATTTCATTAAGAATTGAGATTGCCGGTCATTGGTGGTGTCGAATTGAAACTATCTACTATAACTATAACTATCGAAATATCTAGGCGTCACTTTGGATAGGAAACTAAACTGGAGACGTTATACGGAGGAGAGGACAAAGAAAGAATTAAATGTACAGCGAAAAACACAGGTGCTAGATGAAGCACACCACAAGCGGCACTGGATGTGATATTGAACCTAGAGAACCTGCGGCACCATGCACTATCTGTAGCGGCTAAAAAGGCAATAAGGCTACAAGAAGACAGCCTTTGACGGCAATCGGAGTCGGATCACGCATCAATACTGTTTTTGTTTAACAGACATAGATAAAACGGAGGACTCCACAAAATAAACGAACTACATCAGCCCGGTAATAATGATCCCTAAAAGAGAAGACTGGTAAGCTTCCTCGCCCTCTTCACTGATGGCTCAAAAATGGATCATGTTATGATCAGGTATCTTCAGTGGTGATCGTGGAGGTTTCGTGGTTTCGATTGTATGACGTTTGCAGTGATTTCCAGACGGAGATCTTTGCTATTATGAAATCTGTGGAGGAAATATTAGCAAGGAATTTGAGAATATCATCACAATCTATGCGGACAGTCACGCGACCTTAAAGACTTTGTTATCAAAGGTACTCAAGTCAAAATTGGCGCACAGATGTAGGATACCGCTCTCAAAACTCCCCGGACGTTAGGTAACGCTCAGCACTGCGAAGCGGCCAATCAGATGGATCAGTGCCTACGATAATGTGTCATATATACGAAACTGTGACCAGTCACATCGAACGGCTTGCAAGTGTATCCTGGGAACACCGCACCGACTGTGTGAGATCACAGGATATATGGCCAAGACTGACTGAAAGACGAACCAGATCACCATTGAAACTAGATAAAAAGTCCGTCAGACGACTAATCGGAATAATTACAGGACGCTGTGACGTTAGAGCATTTACATCCAACTGAGTGACGACAAAGGATAACTATTGCAGACTTTACAATTCCTCGGTTTTTTGATAGTCGTCATGCAACATGTAGAATCTGGTGAAGTTCACTGATGTTTTGAGATGGCTTAAGGGCAGAGAAAACCAGTAAGAAAGTTTAAGGGGGGAAATCTGACTTACATATACAATCACCCAAAATAACACATACAATTTTGTAGTATATTGATATTATTACTCGATTTCTATAATGGGCGGAGTGGTACATTTGTATGGGAGGTACCAGAAGGGGCGTGGCGTCCAATTTTTTCTCCAAATAGCTTTTCTAAATATAGAATTTGGGTACGATCGCGTCGGGTGCATTGAAATTATAACTCCATCTCTGAAGTGGTCGGCGAGGTACATTTGTATGGGAAGTACCAGAAGGGGCGTAGACTTCTAAAACTTTATCCTGTCATAGCTTTACTAAATATATAATTTGGGTACGATCCCGTTGGTTGTATTGATATAATTACTCGGGCGGGGCCATGTGGCCTATTTGCAATACCGGACATAGCTCAAACTACTTAAAAAGTCATGAATCGAATTTGGTTCAAAGGAACCTAGGGTCGAAAGTGACTCCTTCTATGTGTTACACTTTTAGGTCGTATCAAATGATATATACCCTCCTACCAGTAGGATAAGGGTATAAATAGTGAAGGGGGGAACACACCGAAATTATTTTAACTTTTTCTCTTCGTACTATCGACAATCGCAATGGACCAAAATGTTCTTAGAGTGTCATTACAGGCTATACTAATGGTATAGCATTGCACATTACATGTCCTCAACCTTACCTTAAAACTAAAACTAAACCAAAACCTAAACCTAAACCTAAACCTAAACCTAAACCTAAACCTAAACCTAAACCTAAACCTAAACCTAAACCTAAACCTAAACCTAAACCTAAACCTAAACCTAAACCTAAACCTAAACCTAAACCTAAACCTAAACCTAAACCTAAACCTAAACCTAAACCTAAACCTAAACCTAAACCTAAACCTAAACCTAAACCTAAACCTAAACCTAAACCTAAACCTAAACCTAAACCTAAACCTAAACCTAAACCTAAACCTAAACCTAAACCTAAACCTAAACCTAAACCTAAACCTAAACCTAAACCTAAACCTAAACCTAAACCTAAACCTAAACCTAAACCTAAACCTAAACCTAAACCTAAACCTAAACCTAAACCTAAACCTAAACCTAAACCTAAACCTAAACCTAAACCTAAACCTAAACCTAAACCTAAACCTAAACCTAAACCTAAACCTAAACCTAAACCTAAACCTAAACCTAAACCTAAACCTAAACCTAAACCTAAACCTAAACCTAAACCTAAACCTAAACCTAAACCTAAACCTAAACCTAAACCTAAACCTAAACCTAAACCTAAACCTAAACCTAAACCTAAACCTAAACCTAAACCTAAACCTAAACCTAAACCTAAACCTAAACCTAAACCTAAACCTAAACCTAAACCTAAACCTAAACCTAAACCTAAACCTAAACCTAAACCTAAACCTAAACCTAAACCTAAACCTAAACCTAAACCTAAACCTAAACCTAAACCTAAACCTAAACCTAAACCTAAACCTAAACCTAAACCTAAACCTAAACCTAAACCTAAACCTAAACCTAAACCTAAACCTAAACCTAAACCTAAACCTAAACCTAAACCTAAACCTAAACCTAAACCTAAACCTAAACCTAAACCTAAACCTAAACCTAAACCTAAACCTAAACCTAAACCTAAACCTAAACCTAAACCTAAACCTAAACCTAAACCTAAACCTAAACCTAAACCTAAACCTAAACCTAAACCTAAACCTAAACCTAAACCTAAACCTAAACCTAAACCTAAACCTAAACCTAAACCTAAACCTAAACCTAAACCTAAACCTAAACCTAAACCTAAACCTAAACCTAAACCTAAACCTAAACCTAAACCTAAACCTAAACCTAAACCTAAACCTAAACCTAAACCTAAACCTAAACCTAAACCTAAACTTAAACCTAAACCTAAACCTAAACCTAAACCCTGTCTTATCCACTCTGCAGTTGACCTCTAATCTTGAATATCTTGTTAAGGGATTTCCGGCAGGCCCCGACCACTTTCGATTTGATGTTGTAGGACTACAGTGAGTTTATTGTCGCTGGACTGTCCGTTAACAGGTAAATATCCTTTCGTGATACCTTCCGCACGTTCATCTCGTCCGCAGCTCGTTTAATGGCAAGTATTTCCGCTTGGAAAACGCTGCGGCAGCCTGGAATCCATAATCTTATACTGTGATCCATACATAGCGTTTTTTCTATGTCCTCATCTTTCTAATGAGCGTTTTGGTTTCAAAGATTATGTTTAATTTCCGACCACTAAGCATGTAGTCCGTTTCTAATGAGATAATCTTAAGGTTTAAGATTATTGAGTGTCCGATAAAGGGATACCTGTTTTTTATCTCATTTAATCGTATGAGCTGAGCATTTGCAGCTGACATCAGGTGGTGGTAGTTAAAGTATTGTGAGAAGAGCCTTAGAGGGAGTTGATCTCATGCATCCGATAACACTGTGGAAGATTTTCGATGTCATTGTCTGGGGGTCGAGAAATTCCAAGGCAGGTCAGTGTAGTAACAAACGCCATAGGGTTTGGCGTTCTGAGGCCAAACTATTTCTTTATGACCTTTTATATTTTTTGCTTATCCTGATGTTTGTTCGCTTAGTTTTTCAGCTATAACACAAGAACCATTGATGACTTTTCATTTCCTTCTTCAGCAAATTTGTGGGAAGCCTTCATCCTGCGTATGTTTAATATAAAATCCACATAAAATTTATATTACTCATACGTTGCATATTCACATGCAACGAGTACCATATGCAAACTCGCTACATATGAATATACAGTACAGAAGTTGGGTCAGAGTCGTCATTGAATATCACCAGCAATGACCCATTTTCTATTTATCACAGATGAGACGGCCTATTTAATGTTTGATGCTATAAGGTTCTCATCAGTAGCATATTGCAAAAGTTTGCTAATATGTGAGTTGATTTGTAAGCTGTTGAGCATTGTCATTATGCAGAGGATTTCGGTATAGTTGAAGGCTCCCTCTAAGCCCACAAAGGCTACTACATATACTTCTTTCATCTGAACCAAATTAGTTATTCACCGAAACTCCTTGACACGTTTTATACTTGAATATTAATTTATTTCAGCATTCCAATCAATCGCTCTATATTCACGTATGATTAACACTCAAAATAATGATAGATGTAGATGAGGTGCGAAAAAGAATTTCCAAGAACCAAAAAAATGCCAACAAGAAATCCCAGCATTTGTCATGTCAAAAAGGCTAATATAAAGTCAAGGTTTGCTATGGTATGGATTCACCCATATTTTATATATTGAAATGAAATGAATTAAACTGGTTTCGCAAAGAATCAAAACACACAAAAACGTAATCCTAACCAACGACGATAGCTTATTTTTCAAATGAAACCAACCCCCACCCTCTGTACCCCTGCAGCAGTCGCAAGTTCAAGTATACGAAGCGTTGATGTACCGCACAAATTTTTGTGTGTGCGTGTGTTAATTTCAAGATCAGAAAGTGTTAAGAGACAATGTATCGCAGGGGAGAAGATGAACATTGGTTGGTCGATCGGTCGGTCGCTCGGTGGTTTACTGGCTTATTGTGCTGTATTGTTCTGTTAACGTCGTTGTGCGGTGTTGTTAGTTGTTGTTGTTTGGTTTTACAGCAACAAACCAAAACTGGGTTTGGCCGGCGGAAAGTTGGCATTCAAAACATGGCCCGCAAACAGACTGACTGACTGACATTCTTGGAAGCGAATTGCGACAGTCAACAACAATCCAATGTAGGTATTGAATAAAACACCAGAGAGGAAAAACAACAACAACAACAGCATAATAAATATAAAAACACAAAGTAAATATAATTCTTGAAATAACATTTGGGGACGCGCACGTCACCGGTAATCACAATCACAACTGACAATTCCATGTCATCGAATTCAAATGATCGTCGATTGAGTTTGTCATCGACCAACAGCAATCGACTTTAATTTAAGAAACATTAGTTAGGTATGCATAGGAGGGCTTATGACAGAGCTTGGGCCCCCCTAAAGGGGCGACACTAACGAAGTTTATACATTCAGATATATAACGTCGTCCCAGCACACAGGCAGACTGGTAGTGAACCTAACATTATTATTATTAAATATACAAATCCACATAAAGATTGTTAAACGTCATTTAACAGAAGAAAAAAAAAGTAAATAACAAATATTGTATTTGCTCAAAATGATAAAAAATATTCTTAATCGTATCTGTTCGCTTTTGCTCTGCCCAAAAGTTTAAAGTACTCTTGTTTACCCCCTTTTCAGTTTCAATTATCATCTTATTTGAAATGTCTCATTGTGTTTCTGGGTCTGTAAGTCGGACCGTGGTGTTTGCTCTTAAAGCAGGACCTTGACAAGTATGTCAACGTTTCGAAATCGAAGCGAACATGAGTACTCAATGTTTCGTATGTTCCGCTCTTTAAATATTTAAAATAAGAAATGCTAATATTTATTGACAACTTGATTTGGAACGTAATAATTGCTGTTATATGGAACATGTAAATTTCCAGAACTGCTGTGACAGATTACACGAAAGGGTGTTCGTTGATAGAATGATGGGTATGGTGCAATAACATTTTGGTATAGTATAAATTGTGCTGATTTTGGTTACTACATACAAATGTTTAAACAGAAATAGTCCAATTGCTGACTGGTTTCTTCTGAATTCTAAACGTTTATTTGTGCTTCCATATATTTCAGAAGGCTGCAGTAACATCTTATAGTTTTTAATCAATGGCATCTATCACATTAGCCTACATATTAATGTTTAAAAAGACATAGTCCAAGTAGCTGCAAGTTTTCTGTCGAATTCTATACATTTAATTTCGCTCCTGAATGTTTGAGAAGACTGCATTAACATCACGAAGTTTTTAATCACTGATGCCTGTTTATTTAGCGCACATATATAAATTAAATAAAAAGAATAGAACTTAAATGACAGTCTGCAGCACAATTTGTAACTTTTAAATTTGCTTCTAAATGTGTGTAAAGACTGCAGTACCATTACGCTATTTTTGATGATTCCTCTAGCATCAGCGTACATATAAATGTTTACAGAGAAATAAATGATATAATCGTCTTTTTATCATCAACGTTTTATTTAGCTTCCAAACATTAGAGAAGACTGCAGTAACATAACACCGTTTTTAACCAAAAGGTCCATATAATTATCGTACATATAAATATCTGAATTGATGTAGATGGAAGTACGTGATATTATTACCTTTTTGCTGTCGTATTTTGAATGTTTTGTTCAACTTCCAAATATTAGAGAATACTGTAGTAACATCATACCATTTTTGATCAAAAATCTATATTATGATCGTACATATTCAGGTATTTCAACTGATGCAGATGGGAGTACGTGATATAATAGACTTTTTGCTGTCGTATTTTGAAACGTTTTATCAGCTTCCACATATTAGAGAATACTGCAGTAACATCACATCGTTTTTGATCAAAAACGCCCATGTTATTATCGTACCTGTACCTGTACAGAGGTAAATGGATGCAGTTGCCTCTCTCTTTTTATGAACATTACATTCCGCTTCTGAATATATGAGAAGGCTGCAGTACCATCACACAGTTTATTTTTATTAATGACACCAATATAATCTGCGTACATATAAACATTTTAAAGGTAATAGAGAAACTAGTTGACATTATTAAAGGCTGACTCTATTGAGTGTTACCTCTGCTTTTGAATATTGAAGAAGACTGCATTACCATTATGCTGTGTTGGTTAATGTCGTGCCTATCATTGGCTAACACATAAATGTTTAAAATGGTATACACGATAGCTGATTGTTTCTTGTCCAATTGTCAACGTTGAGTTTGGTTTCTAAACATGTGAGAAGGCCGCAGTAACATCACCTAGCTTTTGATCAATATCGTCTTTGTAATTAGCATACGTATAAATGTTTAAACAAAAGTATATAAAAGTTGTACTGTCAATTCCTGAACATAAAATCAGCTCCCTAACGAGTGAGAAGGCTGCAGTAACATCACCTAGTTTTTCATCAGTGACCTACATATAAGTATTTAAAAGGACTTTAGCAACATTTTCAAATAGCAAGCCGTTTGTTGTCAATTTCAAAACGCTAAACTCGTCTTCAGAATGTCTGAGAAAGTTGCAGTAACATCACACTGTTTCTGATTAACGAATCTATATAATCAGCGTGCATATAATATTTAAAAAGAAGTAGATAAACTAATTGAAAGTTTGCTGTCAAATCTTGAATGTTTTGTTCTCCTTCCACATATTTGAAATGACAGCAGTAACAAAACACAGGGTATATTTAACAAAGACCCCAATATAATAATCGTACATATAAATATTTAAAATGAGTTTGATGATATAGTTGACAGTTTGCTGTCACGTTCTAAACTATGAATTCTACACCTGAATATTTGAGACGACTGCAGTACTATTAAGTTGTGTTTCATTAATGAACCCGCCAGCATTTGCGTACATTTAATAAAGAAAAGAAGTTCATAAAATAGTCGACCGAATGTTGTAAAATTTTGAACATTTAAGGAGTTTTTTTTAAAGACGCAAATATTATCCTCTACATATTTAAAATTAAGTTAATCAGCCTGATGGCGGTTTGCTGACAAATTTTAAACCAGTAATTCTCCTTTAGAATAATTGAGACGACTGCAGCATCATTAAGCTGCCTTTGATTAATGACTTCTCCACCATTTGCATACATTTAAAAGTTAACAAAGATGTACATCAAATAGTCGACTGTTTGCTGTTGAAACTTTAACATTAAGTTTTGCTTCTTAATATTTAAAAAGACTGCAGTAACAACATAGAGATTTTCAACAAAGATACAAATATTATCATCGTACATACTAATATTTAAAATGAAGATAATGATACAGTTGGGAGTTTGGTGTCGCTTTTAAAACATTTAGTTCTGCTGCTTAATATATGAGAAGACTGCAGTACCACTGATCTGTTTTTGATCAGTGACTCCTCCGGCATTTGCGTACATTAAAATAAAATGTTCAAAAAGAAGTATATGAATGAACCGACTGCTGTCGAAAATAAAACATTTTGTTTTGCTTCTAAATACTTAAAAAGACTGCAGTAACAACACAGCGTTTTTCAGCAATGACGCAAATATAATCATCTCACGTATTAATATTTAATTTGAATTACATGAAATAATCGACAGTTTGCTTTAATTTTAAAACTTTTAAATGTACTTTTAAACGTATTTGAAAAGACTGCAGTAACATAAAGCTGTTTTTTTTATCAATCAGCATACTTATTAATGTTTAAATAGAAGGGCGCATTAACATTATGAAGTTGTTGATCTATTAATTAGATCATACAGTTAACAGTTTTCTATCAAATATTTGAATATTTAACTTGGGTTCTAAATGCGTGAGAATGTTGTAGTAACATCCTGATCAATGAGGTACTTTTGTAATCATTGCATCTATTAATATTACAACAGAAATATAATATAAACCATTGCTTACTGTTTACTGTTCTGCCAGTTTCTGCAAGTTTAATTCGGATCCTCAATGTTTGTGAAGGTTGTAGTAACATCACACTATATTTGAGCAATACTGCCTATATAATCAGGATATACACAAATATTTAGAAATATGTAGATTGACACTTTGCAATCAAATTTTCAACTTTTAATACTTCTCTTAAATGTTAGAGAAGATTGCAGCAACAACATGCTGTTCAAAAGACTCATATTTAACATCGACATCAGTCTTACCTGAGGCAATTTTCATCATTGTCTTAGCAATGAGTATATGGAATAATCTACAATGGTTCAGGAAGACTTTCGAGCCATTAAACAGGTTCAAATGAAGGCAGCTGAGATTCAGGTTCCTCGTTAAACTGTAGGTCCCGTTTGTGTGGGTCTAACAATATCAAATGTAAGCAAAAATCCCATTCTTCAGATGTCAAGAAAAATTATGTTTTAAGCCACAATATCTTATCGTACAAACTACTTGTTTGTATAAACTTTTCTATAGATTAGTGCAAAAAGTTACCATGAACCCTTCATGAACTCCTTCTCTATTATCATCGTCATGATAAACGCGTTTATATGTTTCTTGTAAAATAATATAAAAAAAAACAGAGAACATAAACTTTAAAGTTTACTTTTAAGATATCATTAAAACTCCTCGACGTCTACGTCTATCCGCCGCAGTCATATATGATGAACGAGTACTTATCAAAAGTAATGGATACAAAAAAAAATACCAAGCGCGAGCAATTATTTAGTAGCTTATATAACTAATTTGTTAGTGCATAAAAAAATTTGACTTATTGTACAAGTTGTTGGCGTTGTTGCTGTCATAAAATATTCGCCAAATGATAAGCAACAAACGACCTTCTCAAGTACAAAAATTTACGTTAACAGATGATGACGTCGTCACTGACGGTGAGAGAGAGGAGGGGGGGATTAAGAAGATATATGTTTTAGCGTCCAAAATGGGAATTTTAAATTGTTTTTTTTTCCTGCGGATTCTATTGTTGTGTTTAGAGAGCAACAAAAAACAAAGGTGATTACCAGCTATGAAAACAACAACAACAAACTTGTATGTATATATATAAATTAAACGTGTATAACATCTTAATTGTTTTTTATCTATATGTTTTATTTATTTTGATTTGAGGAAGTCATAAAAATTCACTTGCAATTTATAACACTTTGCAATTGTTGTGAACGAATGAATGATTCAATGAATTAATGAATGTTTAAGAAAAGAATTAAGAATTCCATTAAGAATTCCCAAAATCTTTAGAAAAAATAAGTATATAAATAAATAGACATATGTATAAATACATTGATAGTACGATAAATGCATTATTGGAATGTGTTAATTTTTATTGCATTTTATTTAGCTAGATTAGCCAATAAACTAGATCCGTTTAAGATAACTTTTGGTATTGCACTAAAAACTGGAAACGGCTTTCGTTAGATGTTTCCAAATCATTGACGATTTAATTAAATCTTCTATGCCAGTTTGTTGAATCTTTTTAAAGTTTCGTTGACAATTTAATTAAATCCCCGATGCCACTTTCTAGTACCGTTCCTGCTAATAGCTGCTAATTGCACTATTAATTCAGTTCTTTTTTTTACTATTGCCACATCAATGTTTTCTAACTTTTGTCAATGAAAGCGTGGAGTTTGGACAATATTCAGGTTTGTTTTTTGTTTTTTTTTTCTTTGTGGTGTGTGTTTATGACCCCCTCTTCAATTTATCACCTGTTCTTTTTCGATTATTATTGTGTTAAGTGTTTCGATATGATTTTTATTCAAAGTGGCGCGACGATAATAGACCGGTTCAGTTGGCACCGTCCGTTTTTATTGTGACTAACATTCTAATTTAGTAACGCTTATTAAATAATATGACTATAACGTTTTTTTGTTTTACTACTCGCATATTTTTGGGGAATCGTATAAAAGTTATCAGTGTGAAGTTGTTGCGATATGAATGTGTGTGTGTTGGTTTTAATAAGACAAAACAATATTTTTTTCTATCATGTAATACTAGGAAGGCAATGAGAAATCAATTTCTATTACACTAAACTTTATTATCTCTTAAATAATCGTAATTCTGGTAAGATTAAGATTTTGGGACTAAATTCTAAAAACTGCACGTGAAAGTAGCCCCAAAAAGAAGAATTTCTGCATCATTTGTTTTGCCAAGTTACATGCCATAATAATTTAATATCAATTTGAAGTTAGTAAGTATCGTATAGGGGAATTTGTCAAGTTTTACGCTCTTTCGTTATATTGTTATATGGTGTCGCATGATTATTGTAGGTAATATTCCGCGTAAATCATACGCCACGGAGTACAACAGTTTTATTGTAATTGCTACAAAATAAACCCAGTTCAAAATCATTTGATGTATGGAAAAGTGAAACTGTTGCTTATGTCGGGAAATATTATATGAAGAGATTAAAGGAATTGGAAATCTTAAATTTTGTATTTTGTGGGATGGTAAATATCATTTGATACTGCCCAAAAGTGTAACAAAGAAGGAATCACTTTAGATCCGAGGTTTCTTTGAACCTAATTCGATTATATATCATTTGATACGACCCAAAAGTATAACACATAGAAGGAGTCACTTTAGACCCTAGGTTTCTTTGAACCAAATTAGATTCATGACTTTTTAAGTCGTTTGAGCCATGTCCGTCTGGCTGTCCGGCTGGTGCGCACGATAACTTTCGAAAGACGCACAACATGTTTTGAAGTTTTGCACGAGTTAATATTTCGTCAAAACTACTTACGGTATTGCAAACGGGCTACATGACCTCGCTCCTTCTGGTACCTCCCATACAAATACATCATTCCGCCCACTTTAGCAATCGAGTAATAATATCAACACCCAACGGGCTAGTACCCAAATTCTGTATTCAGTAAAGCAATAACAGGATAAAGTTTCGGAAAAAAATTTGAAGTCTAGCCACGCCCCTTCTGTACCTTTCCGCCCACTTTAGAGATAAGCTTATAATACCAATTAATCCAAAGCGATCGTACCCAAATTCTTTACAGGAAGTCAAGCCGCACCCCATTTGGTACCTCTCACACCCATCTGGTACCGCCCACTTTAGAGATCGATTAATATTATTAATAGATCTAACGGGATCGTGCCCAAATTCTGTATTTAGTTTAGCTCAAGCAGGATAAAGTATTTGTGAAAAAATCTGGAAGTCTAAACACGCCCCTTCTGATACCTGCCATACTAATGTACCATTCCGCCCACTTTAGTAACGGAGTAATAATATCAATACACCTAACGCGATCGTGTCCAAGTTCTGTATTTAGTAAAGCTATTACAGGATAAAGTTTTTGGAGAAAAAGATTGGAAGTCTAGACACGCCCCTTCTGGTACTTGCCATACAAATGTACCATTCAGCCCACTTTAGTGATGGAATAATAATATCAAAACACTTGACACGATCGTTCCCAAATTCTGTATTTTGTTAAGCTATAACAGGATAAAGTTTTGGAGAAAAAGATTGGAAGTCTAGCCGCACCTCTTCTGGTACCTACCATACCAATGTACCATTCCGCCCACTTTAGAAATCGAATAATAATATCAATATAATATAAAATTTTATGGTTTACTGAGGGTGAGGGTATGTGTAAGTCGGGTAGCCCGACTAAAACTTTCTTATTGGTTTTAAATTTGTTTCAGCTAAATCGGACTGGTGGTTCTCGGGTAATGTCAAACAAAAGTGCCTAAAACGTGACAAATTCCCCTATACGATACTTACTAACTTCAAATCGATATTAAATTATTATGGCATGTAACTTGACAAATCAAATGATGCAGAACTTCTTCTTTTTGGGGCTACTTTCATGTGCAACTCTCAGAATTGAGTCCCAAATCAATGAGCTGAGAAATGTCATGCTGTGATATTTTGAGACGATTTACTCATGACAGAGCTTATGAGTTATGTGGAATTTTATTTATTACTCATACGTAAGTCAGCATATACGAAAGTAAGTGCAAAAGCGCATTCAGATACAAGGAATCTGTGGAAAAACTCGGCGGTCTCAAATATCTTTAAGTGGAACACCTGAGCTCATCACCTTAAGCCTATAGGTTAATGGTAAAATGGTTGTTTTTGCGATTTTTAAGTCAGTGGATGCACTTTTTCGGACGTTTTTTTCAGCATCTTTTTCTATTCAACATCTTAAACTTTGCTCTGTGTTCAAATGTAGAAAAAGCTAAAAAAAACGTATGACCATTAAATTATTACTGCAGCCAACTTGACAAAACGAATGATGCAAAAGTTCTTATATTTGGAACTACTTTCACGTGCAATTCTTGAGTCCCAAATCAATGAGCTTAAAAATATTGTACTGTATAATTGTTTTCATGAAATTTCAAATTGCCTGTAACGGACATGCCTTTGTTAATATAAAACTTAGTTATTTTCCAAACATTCCCCCTAGAATATCTATGTACAATTCAAGATTGTTAGTATATTTTCCCACTATATATTAATTTTATTTAATCATTTTTTTTATTAAGTACAATGTTTTCGTAGCAATCAACAAATCGTCTATTGTCATTGTTATACTTTATTCCATAACGACGCCACTTTATTGAGTTGAGAGCTGTTTTTAAGAGAATGTTGTGTAATTACATTCTCATTGCTTTTTATTATTTAGTGTTTAACTTTGAAATAACTACAAATTATTTCAATTTAACATTGCAGTACTAATCGAATTAACACTTCGACACAAAGTGTCGAACATAAAATAGTTATTATCTTTTGACTGTTGCATTCGCAATTGCTTTACATTCATTTGTAGATGTATACGATTGTAAAATGTTCTCATGTAGATTGTAGTTGAAGTTTTATTACAGGAAATTCAAGGCCACTTTAGATGAGAGATAATTTTTTTATTGTTATAAATAAAATAATTTAGGTTTTTTCGTTTTTTTTTTACTTGCACTCGAAAGATAATTCTATTTGTATCACTGTAAACACATTTATTTTTTTTTTATTTTGTTAATCATTATAAAGATAACCAGTGATAATATGAATTGTTAAGTGTAAAATCAGGGTTGGCGAAAGAAAATGAATCATTTTTAATAAGAGGTCTGTAAAGTGTATTCAATTTGTTAGAAGTACATATATCTTTTAAGTATGACTATTTATGGACAACCTTCGCCGTTGCAATCCTGGCCACAAACCTTGAAGTACTCTGATAGCAGTTACCAACAACTTTACTTTAATTTCCCTTTGCACCCCATGAATGAGGTATGGGATAGCTTCTCGCGTTGTTGTGAATTAACACGCTTTCTATTTTTAGATTCACAACTAACGGCACCTAGTTGTTTATCGACGAATGCCAACGTCACTGTTTGAGAAGCTCTTACTAGACACGACGATTGAATCGACGCTTAATACTGCGAAGTTGCTGTCAACAACATTCGAGGAGAGCCGACAATGAAAGAAAATTTTATTTATTTTTTTCTTTTAAGATGACTGGAGCCACGTTTGAACCTGCGATCTCCCGCATGGTAGTCGCGTGTTCTAACCACTATGCCACGGCCGGTCCCAGTTACCAACAACAATTATGAATAAATTTCTAAGCAATAAAAAATCATTATACTGATTTCATAACCAATGGTGCCTGTTGATATATGTTTTATGAAAAAATTTAAATTTGAATTTTCTTTACATAATATACCCGAACAGAATGAAGGTTATATTAAACAGTACAACACATGATTTTGGGACTCAATTCTGAGGACTGCACGTGAAAGTAGCCCCCTAAAGAAGAAGTTCTGCATCATTTGTTTTGTCAAGTTACATGACATTACAAATTTAATATCGGTTTGAAGTTAGTAAGTATCTTATAGGTGAATTTGTCACGTTTTAGGCTCTTTTGTTTGCAATAACTCAAGAACTACTAGTCCGATTTATCTGCAACAAATTTGACATCTTCGGGGCATTGCTTAAAGTTGTCCGATTTTATAACACTTTTGTGTTTGAGCATTACCGAAAATCCAAACTTAAATTTTCGCTACCATCCTAATACATATAAAGTATGTAGCATATTTGAGAGATTGCACAGTAACAGAACCTACTATGATAGTAGTGATAATACCTCTACAGTTCTGAAGGTGTCGATTGACCATGATTGAACTACCTAAACCACTACTCCCTACATGGTTACTTACTTGAATGACCCTATGGCAAGCAAACGGCGCACCATCGAGTAAAAAATTTAGGCACACGAAAGCGACAGAAAGCGATGATTTACCATTAGATTTGTATTTGTTATATCGCAGCAAAAGGGTACCTTTGTAAGTACCTATTTCATCGGAACCCATTTCACTAGTTGGCGGTAAGTAATGATTTCATCAGGGATTTCATCTTCACAAAGGGATTAAATGATGGAATGCATTGCTTATGGTGGGTAAAGTAAGTACAGATGGTTCCCTAGTATGTAATGATTTCACCAGCTACGAACTAGTGTCCAGTACTAGCAGGACGTGAAACTTTTTGTATTGGGTAAAAATAGCATTCTTCCCCTATGGAGACTCCCTTTAAAAATTATTTTTTTTTTTATAAAATTTGCTCCTAACTGCTCCATAAGGAGGTGATGGGTAGGTTTGTTAGGAAAAAATGTTAGGAGGGAACACTATTGGGTGTCGGTTTTACGTTTTACCCCTCTTGGAGGCACCATGGTAGCGGTAGGAGCTGATTTGAAAAAAATACAATTATTGCATGGGAACCACCTTAAGGGTTGAAAATAGAGGGTAGATATGTTTTGATAACATGTTTGGGTTGCAAAAATATTAGGGGTTTGATCACACATTTGACTCCTCTAGGGGCATCTTTAGGGCAGTTAGATCGGTGGGAGCAAATTTTGGAAAAATTTGCATTTTGTATGCAAGCTCTCTTAGGGAGTGAAGATGGCAGATAGGGTTTTTAGGGAAAAATGTTACAAAGAATAACTGGCGGTCGGTCGCACATTTTATCCCTCTAGGGGCGACTACAAGGCAGTAGCGGGGCTTGTTGTGGATTTCTCATAATGTTTCTCGTTAATTGTAGATTACGATTTTGATAACCGCTTGGTCGAGAAAAATATTCACTCACTCTAATGTGTACCATTTTGAAAATTGTTCAATAATGCCGATCGTCTCTGGAGAAGATACCAAGACAGTCGATGGTTACCCTCACATGGGTTTTAGGAAACGCCACCAACGAGAATTTGAGCGACGTGTACAGTGACATTGGCTTATTGCGAAAAAAAATCTCAACTTTATTGCTAAAGAAAGATCGGTGAAAGAACTTACTTTTTTAGCCTTAAAGGACGAATTTCCAAAAAACCCCCGCATTTCTACCTTTAGCCGTTTCGCATGGGTGATGGTACCAGTTTTATCCTCTTGTTTAGCCCATAACCTGAGGTGGTGGGGATAAATAAACTTCAGATGCGTCATTTTCATTTTATCAAAAACATAATTTTACTTTACTAAAGAATACTTTTATTGTACCAACACCATTTTACAATAGGCCATCTATGACGTAATCGTGAACAATGAAATATTCTCTAAAAAGTTAATGTCAATGGCCGTTCTTTTGGGACATTATAAAGATTCTGACATCCAATTCCTATTTATGTATTATATTTAAAATTTAAAATATAAGATTTAAATGAATCACCGTTTACATCAAAATTGTAAAATTGTTCTTAAACATTACAATTTCGATGTTGGCCGGCGTGAGAGATTTTTCCCCCCCCACCAAAGGAAATTGTAAGAATTTTGTCTTTAAAAATACATTTTCAACTTTTTTTTTTTTAAATATTTGGAATTCAGTCTTGCTTTATAAAATTTCACTCATTGGCAAAAAAAATTTTAGTCATTTTAGTTACAACCTATAAAATTGTTCTACTATATGAGTTGTTGCTTTTTCCATGAAAAGTGAAATTTATAAACAATCAACGGTCTCACTTCCGCTCAACAATTTAATCGAATTTAATTTCACTCTTCAATAGTGAGCAGATAATCAAACGTTCCACATTTATTGCTGACATAAAAAAAAGCCAAAAGCGTAAAGAACCTTTTCTTCCGTTACGTTAAAAAGGTACGATTTTGTTTATGGTACGAGTATGTTAGAGTATCTGAGTGTGTGTGTGCCCTTACCCTCATTTCATAATAATCAACCTATGTATGTACGTTGTTGTGGTGCAACAACTTCTATACTATTTTTTTTTTTTTTTTTTGTTAAGTCAATAATCTACAAATATTTGTTGTATTTCATCGTTTATTGATCGTTTTACTATAGACTTTAGCGGCGGCGCTTATGATTCTCCATGGCAACCTAGAGCCGCGAACGCCTCAGTCAGTGACTGCAGCACAACATCAATGAAAACCAAACATTGGACATTTTCGATAGCCCACATTCTTGATAAAGAGATTTCAACACCGTGTGTTTTTTCGTATCAATTGGTTAGGTGAGAAAATCTACAATTTGTTTAGCTTGTTCTTTTCTTCAGTGGTTTGTTTGAGTTTGTTTGTGTTCTGTATGTCCAAATAATCAAACATCAAAATCTTTTCCCGTACTTGGGGTGTGAAGCCAACCAAAAGTAAATATTTAGTAATAAAACAAAAAAAGTTAATACTAAGATTGAAATACAATGATTACTATAATCAATAAACAAGTCAGGTCCCACGTTCAGAGTGTTAACAAAAGCGTTAACAATTACTTGCATTTATACTTGAGTCAACGGCTGTACCTTTTTTGCTAGATTTTCCCAAGCGGTTGTCTCCGCCCACGTAGTCACATTTATCACTTGTCGTCATTACATTTAACTGCAGCTGCAACAACAACAAGCCTTTGTTTTATCTCTAGATTCTAACGAAAGTTATAAATCTTTACGTTCTTTGGCGTTGACCGAAGATAATTGTGAAAATTATTTGCTGGGCAAACAAGATTTATATGGCAAAAATCCCACTCTCTCTCTTTCTGGGTATTGTAAAATTGCCAAGCTTATCTATGAGAAATGCGCAAATGTTTAATGAGAAAACAATGCAGTTAAGATTCGTTTTAATCAGCACTAAAGTAATTAGAATGGGGTAAATACAAATATGACCTGGCGTTAGTGTAGCCCCACCACATTATTACACAATATAGATACTGGTGCTACACTGTTAGGCAACAGTCTAACAATTTCCTATCTATACAAAACAGATGTTAGAATCACTGCTGATTTTTTCAGCTTATTGATTTGGCACTCAATTCTGAGAATAGCACATGATAATAGCCCGAAAAATAAGAACCTCTGCATCTTTCGTTTTGTCAAGTCATTTTTCAGCCTATTGATTTGGGACTCAATTCTGAGAACTGCATGTGAAAGTAGTCCCAAAAAATATAAGTTCTGCATCATTCGTTTTGTCAAGTAACATGCCATAATAATTTAATATCGATTCGAAGTTAGTTAGTATCGTATAGGGGAATTTGTCACGTTTTAGGCTCTTTTTTTTACATAACTCGAGAATCACTAGTCCGATTTAGCTGAAGCAAATTTAAAAAAATTAAGAATTACAATTCCTTTAATCTGTTCTGTCCCAAAAATCGTGCATTCGTGCCTTGCAAACAGTCGGTCTCTGGCTGTTTTTGTGTTGAAACCGAAACAAGTGTGTGTGGTACTGCTGTTATAACATTCAAGTAGAGACGTACTGTTTTGAATCAAACAAAACTTTCGAGTACGTGAAATTGAAAATAACGATTACTGCCGGTATCATATAACGTTTCCCTACATAAGCAACAGTTTCATTTTTCCATTCATCAAACGATTTTGAACTGGGAACCAGCCGTGGCATAGTGGTTAGAACACGCGACTACCATGCGGGAGATCGCAGGTTCAAACGTGGCTCCAGACATCTTAAAAGAAAAAAAATAAATAAAATATTCTTTCATTGTGGGCTCCCCTCGAATGTTGTTGACAGCAACTTCGCAGTATTAAGCGTCGATTCAATCGTCGTGCCTAGTAAGAGCTTCTCAAACAGTGACGTTCGCATTCGTCGATAAACAAGTAGGTGCCGTTAGTTGTGAATCTAAAAATAGAAAGCGTGTTAATTCTCAACAACGCGAGAAGCTATCCCATACCTCATTCATGGGGTGCAAAGGGAAATTAAGTTTTTTTTTAAGTTTTAAGTATTTTGTAGCAGTTACAATGAAACTGTTGTACTCCGTGGCGTATGATATACGTGGAATATTACTTATGATGATCATACGCCACCATATAGCATTTATGTTATGTCAAGCAAAAGAGCCTAAAACAAGACAAATTCCCCTATACGATACTTACTAACTTCTAATCGACATTAAATTATCATGGCATGTAACTTGACAAAACTAATGATGCAGAAATTCTTCTTTTTGGGGCTACTTTCATGTGCAATTCTCAGAGTTGAGTCCCAAAATCATGTGTCAAACTGTGTAAGTAGTTCTGAATCAGTAATTCTGCTATTTTAACTTAGAACTTCTACATTGTGTTGTGTCATTCTTAAATAAAAGTAAAATTTATAGGTATATGTAAATAATTTTGCTACAATTTAATGAAAAACGCCCATTAGTTCTCATATCAAAAGGTTTTGCTAATGAACACAGACAATCAGCTTAAAAAAAAACCTGTGACTACAACGTGAGGTCCATTATATTATTTATGATAATAACCGCAGCAACACAAATGCAGCTGATGATGATGACGTCGAAGGCTAAGATGATCTGCACGTTCATAATGACCATTTACCATTTTTTTCTTAAATGGAAATCAAAAAGGGTCCAACGTCGCACTCTTCTCACAAATTGCAAATTATAAATTGTTGATTTTTAGCTTTGGCAAAGATGTGTGGCCGTCATGACGGCAATGAATGGCAGCGTGAGTAGTCAGACAGGAGGGCACAGAACTATGACCACCATCAAACAGGCGGCAGCGGCGGCCTTTTACATAGGTGAACCAGTTTATGACATTAACGACGACGGCTACGATGATGACGAGGACGAAGACAACCCAAAAACAGAAAAAAACAAGAACTCTTAGCAATTACACTGAAGGTTGGAGGATGCAACCAACGCAACAACGTCAGACGCAAAGCAACGCAACATTCAACTCGGAACGCCAGGAGATGGTTGAAGTGCAAAATGCTGGAAGTGGAACTAAAAGAAGCAAACATTTCCGCAGCGCTTGATTGCGTATCGCTGGCAAACCAGTAGGCAGGTGGTAATGATCATTGGATCATGATAAAGGTAATGATGACGATGACAATGACGACGCCAATTCATGGCTTAGATGATAGCAGGCGTTTAAGAAAATAATCTAGTATTTTGTAAGAGTGCAATTTAAGATCGTATTCATAGCTCATGCTGTGCAGAAATTTCAATTTCAAAAGAAAACTGTTGGGGCTACTCTTAGTTTGTCTGGTGGTCTACAGCATACAGGTTGCCGGCTATAGCCGGCAAATTGATCTAGTTGTGCCAGGCAATGATGGACGGGGTGGGACACACAAGGCCTAACGATGTTACAACAACATAATTATAGATTTATTTTTCCAGCTGACTAAAGGGTTTTTTTTGCTCGTCAATGGGCCCGCAGGCAGAGGTTGTAATTGATGTGAGGCCATTGAAAGGAAAATGCAATTTGTTCATTAAAGTCGGTGTATGGTAACATTAACACAGTACCATGCATGATTTTGGGACACAATTCTGAGAATTGCACGTGAAAGTAGCCATAAAAATAAGAACTTCTGCGTCATTCATTTTGTCAAGTTGGCTGCATTAATAACACGGTACAATACGTGATTTTGGGATGCAATTCCGAGAATTTCACGTGAAAGTATCCTCAAAAATAAGAACTTCTGCATCATTTGTTTTGTCAAGTTGGATGCATTAATTATTTAATAGCCATACGAAATTTTTTGTTCAACGTTAATTTTTAGCACTTTTTCTATATTTTAACACTGTTATATCTCGTCAATGGGGTTTGGCTTTTGCAAATTAAAGATTATTGAAAAATAAATAAATCTGTTTTATCGTTCAGAAGCTTAAAATGGCCTAGTAATTGTGGGGTGAATGATTTTTTAGGACTCAATTCTGAGAATTGCACGTGAAAGTAGCCTAAAAATAAGAACTTCTGCATCATTCGTTTTGTCAAGTTGGCTGCATTAATGATTAAATGGCCATACGACTTTTTTTGCTTAAGGTGAATTTTTGGCACTTAAAATTTTAAATATTTTTAAAAATTTGCTCTTGCTTGTTCTTTCGATCTGTACAGAATCATAATTTTTTTCTTTTAATATTATCAATATTTTGAATATTTTTTTTAATATTTCAAATATTTTTAAATCTTTAACATTTTTAATATTTTTAATATTTTGAATATTTTTAATATTTTTGATATTTTTAATATTTTTGATATTTTTAATATTTTTGATATTTTTAATATCTTTAATATTTTTGAAATATTACATATTTTTAATATTTTTAATAAAAAAAAATATTTTTAATATTTTTAATAATTTTGATATTTTTAATAATTTTAATATTTTTAATAATTTTGATATTTTTAATAATTTTAATATTTTTAGTGTTTTTAATACTTTTAATATTTTTAATACTTGGAAAATTTGTAATATTTTTAATATTGTTAATTTTTTTAATATTGTTAAATTTTTTAATATTTTAAGTATTTTTATTATTTTGAAAATTGTTAATATTTTAAAGCTCTTAAATATTTATTATTATTTGCAACTTTTTTTTAACACTCAAAATTTTTTTATTTTTAATATTTTTTAAATATTTTTTAATGTTTTTAATAATATTAATTTTTTAATAATATTAATATTTTAATTGTTTTTAATATTTTGATGATATTTAATAATTTAAATATTTTTAATAATTTTAATATTTTAATTGTTTCAAATATTTCTGATATTTTTAATATTTTGAACATTTTATTATCTTCAATATTTTTACCTTTTTTTAATATTTTTATATTCCTAAAATTTTAAATATTATTACAAGTTTTAGTATTGTTAACATTTTTAATATTTTTGCTATTTTTAATGTTTTTAATACTTTTAATATTTTTTATATTTTAGGTATTTTTCACATTTTTTTAATATTTCCAACTTTTTTGATATTTTTTTATATTCTTAAAATTTCACATAACTTTAAATATTTTTAATATTTTTAAAAATTTAAATATTTTAAATGTTTTTAATATTTCTAATATGTTTGATATTTTTAATATTACTAATATCTTTAATATTTTTAATATTATTTCTTTAAAATTTTTAATATATATAATATTTGAAATTTTTTAAATAATTTTAGTATTTTTAATAGTTTTATTTTTTTTTAATATTTTGAATATTTGTAATATTTTTATTATTTAATTAATTATTTTTTTTTAATATTTGTAAAATTTAAATATTTTTAATGTTTTTAGTATTTTTAATATTTATCAATATTTTTAATATTTTTTTTTAATTTTTAACATTTTTAAATTTGTTTTAATATTTTTAATGTATTTTATATTTTTAATATTTTTACACATACTACATTTCACAACTGTCGTAAAAAAACCTATTGGCAATTATTTGTTACTGAAATATCTTAAAACTGAACTATAAAAATATCATAAATTAATAAAGATCGACAAAAAGAAAACTCATGAACATCGAAACAATTCAGAACAAAAATAAAGGTACATTCTTTTCTTTAATAAACTCTTCCAATCACTTCCTTTTTTCTTGCCCTTGTCATACCAACCAACCAACACTTTACAATGATACCCTGGCAACTTTAAATATAAGTAGCTACTCTAGAACTTAAAAGCTTATACTCATACTTAATACTTCACATAGTTTCACAGAAATCTCCACAAATACGATAATGAAATCAATGTCTAAATTGTAAAAACAACGCTCATAGTACTCAAAGACGTGGGGTTGGGTGGAGAGCATCGGCAAGAGCACGTTCACTTCAACTCATGCTCCAAATGGTGATGGCGGTAGAACCGGGCGGCGCACATAAGCACTCATCGTACATCTCCGGTAAATCTTGTTTAACTTTGATTAAAACTTATAAACATCTGATCATGGCGATCAGATCGCAGTGCGGATGCTAATAATGATGATGATGGCAAAGAAGATGATAATTACGATTACACTAAGTGTAACCTGTTCGACCGACCATGGGCCATCGATGCTGCTTGCTCGCTGTCCGTTTAAATGTGAATATTTAATTTTTATTATTGTTACGTTGCTGAGCTTTTGTTTCATTTCAAAGCTAAAACTTGTTACGTATGTTACCATTCTTGGGCAATTTACAATACGTGATCTTGGCAAGAATATCTCTATGCAATGATTTTATTCTCATCGTGAGAGAGAGACAGAGAGAGAGGAAGAGAGCGAGCAGGAAATTTATAATATCGCAGAGGAGTTGAAAAGCCAGCCAGCATCACTTGTTGTTTGATATCACAAACAGGATGTTGTTTCATAAATAATAAGTTGGTGTTTAAGATATTTTGTCAAGTAAATTGCATAATTATGGCAAAAATAAGATGATCGGAAGCTCGCTGTGATTAAATTCATTTGCGATGAACTGTCTTATGAAATATAATGAAATGATATAATGGAATGATCTAATGTTGTTAAATAATTATTATCAATTGTTCTTAAGCGGATTTTAGAGGAAGTAATTAACATTAACTGTTCTGTGTCGGAGATTGAAGACGATCGAGAGTTGTGGGTGGGATAATTTTGAGTTGCTTGCTATGACACACTGTACAAATATTTATAATATTTTTAAAATTTTTAATACTTTTAATATTTTTAATATATTTAAATTTTTTTATATTTTCAATACATTTAATATTTTCAAACTTTTTTCTATTTTTATTATTTTTAACACCTTTTATATGTTTAAAATTATTAATAATTTATTATTTTTTTTAATATTTTTTATATTTATAATAATTTTAATGTAGTTTATATATTTGAAATATTTATAATATTCTTAATAATTTTAATATTTGCAATAGTTGTAGTATTTTTTATATTTTTAAAATTTTTATATTTTTAATTTTGTTTATTTTTTTTTAATATTATCAAATTTTTTTAATATTTTCAATATTGTTAATATTTTTAATATATTTAATATTTTAAATATTTGTAACATTTTTATATTTTGAAAGTTTTTAATATTTAGAATACTATCCCAAGTTTTGAATAATCAGGCTCGAGGTCCAGTATTATAAAGGTCGAATAAAACTTATTTATAAAAAACAAAATTATTCAAAACTTGGGATAGTATTCTAAAATTATAAAGGTCGAATAAAACTTATTTATAAAAAACAAAAGTTTTTAATATTTTTAATAATTATAAATATTTTTTAATATTCTTAAGATTTGTAACGTTTTTAATGTTTTTAATACATATTTTAAATATTTTTAATATTTCTAATATTGATTTGAAATTTTTTTCATGCTCAAGACCAGTGTTTTTGAAAGAAGTTTATAGTAGAATTATATTCTCATAATGCTAGGCAGTCTGTACTGCTGTTTCGGATTCAGCCACGAATTCTCGTCAGCAGACTTTGGTATAATGGTTTATCGACAAATACAAAAACATCGATGATGATGACGTAGAGCACCGCAAAGCTGAAACAATGCTTATGGCAAATCTGTTTTAAATATTTTTAATAATTTTTATATTTTTAATATTTTTAATATATTTTAATTAAATTTACGTTAGTGCATCAAATGATACATCAAATTCGGCTTACGATATATTTTAATATTTTTATTATCTTTAATATTTTTAATATTTGTAATACTTTTAATATTTTTAGTATTTTTTATATTTTTAATATTTTTAGTATTTTTAATATTTTTAATACTTTTAATATTTGTAATATTTCTGATATTTTTATAATTTTTAATATTTTTAATATTTTAAATATTTTTAATATTTTTAATATTTTTAATAGTTTTAATATTTTTAACAATTTTGATATTTTTCATATTTTCTAATAGTTTAAACAGTTATAATATTTTAAAAGTTTTTTTATTTTTTATATTTGAAATATTTTTAATTATATTAGAATTTTTAATATATTTAATATTTTAAATACTTTTTTTAATTTTTAATATTTTCAATATTTTTAATATTTCTATTATTTCAATATTTTTAATATTTATAGTTTTTTTAATATTTTTAACGTTTTTGATGCTTGTAATATTTTTTATATTTTAAATTTATTTAATATTTTTATAATATTAATATTTTTATTTTTTTTTTAAATTTCATATTTTTCATATATAAATACTTTATTATGAATACATTTTTTAGGCTTAAAATATATTTCATATTTTTAATATTGTTTATATTTTTAAAATTTTTTATTTTCATTATTTTAATAATTTTCATATTTTTTAAATTTTAGTGTGTTATAAATTTTTTAGTATATTTAATATTTTTAATATTATTAATATTTTTAATATTTTTCATAGTTTTAATATTTTTAATGTTTTGATATTTTTTTTTATTTTAATTATTTTTTAATATTTTTAATGTTTGTGAAATTTTAAAAGCTTTTACTGTTTGTATATCTGTAAATGCAATATCATGCACCTGACTGGCAAAAAGGACAGATTAGTTCCGGACTACTGCCGAGTGTGTTAGGACGAGGAGAAGTCTGAAACGATTCTTTATAGCTGCCCCGCTCTAGACCGTAGGAGGCTAAGACGCTGAGGGGAAGGAGTAGGAGATTTTATATGTTTCATGTGTTGTCTTCCATGGCTAACGGGCCCAAGATAACAGTTGGGATTCCCACGCTTTTCTCTTCCTTCTCTATCCCTCAACTCTCTCGTTCGTTCTCCCCCATTTCCTCCCTCCTTTTGTCCAACGGACAAACACCATGGATCATACATACATGATACAGTAATAGAAAATAGCTTCAAGCGTATACGTCATCTCAAACATATTTTGTAACTCATACGTAAATCGCAAATATGAGAATGACACTAACTCCACCTATAGCTTATATATAGTACTAAGCATGAAATCATTTTATCTAAGAACATAGTGATCACAATCAAGTTTTACAAAGTTTAAATCAATTTTGTTGTTTGGGGATGGTTTCGCCCATGCTCAATATATCTTCCAAACTTTCAACAACGATATGTTCTTTATTAAATAATCAATTTATTTAATACTGGGATCAACGTTGAATCAATTTATATAAAATCAACTTTTACCTCTAATACAAATTACACTCTTATTTCCATTTTTTTCTTATTTTTTAAGCTAGACTCGATTGGACCAGACAATTCTTTAAAATTAACTTCAATAAACACTATCAATGAGTAAAAGTAACTGAAATCCAAATTTAAGATTTTGTGATAGGTTTATACCTCAGTTTTGCGACGTTTTCACCCTTACACATTTTGCACAAAAAATTCTTGACAATGAAAACCAATAATTTTATCAGTATATAAAATTACCTCTTCGCGTAAAGTACCATAAATTGCGTAGAGAGAGAGAGTTAATTGGAAAAAAGTTTATTGGCTTATAAATAAATAAATTTAAAAAATTCTCGAAATTTTCATACTAAAAACCACAAATTTTAATTCATTTAAAATTCCCAATAAATCATATTTCCCATCGACCACTAAGCTTAACGTATCGATGTTATATGTTTTAAATTTTTCATTAACATACTCCAACTAACGATTTTACCAGTTTCGAGCTAATTAATGAACCCCATTTTTGCAATTTCAAATACTAATGACAATTTCATACATCATCATTGATTTGCTGCTATTTTTTTTCTTGTGGGTTCTACCACCACAGCAATGACCCACCAGCCTTCATGTTCATATACCCATAATGACTTTATACACCCAATACAAGAGATAATTTTCATATTACTGCATACATTTATTTATGTCATAATTTATAACTTATCCAATTATCTGCCAACGAGTATCACGTCGAGGTGGAGAGAAAAAAAAACAAACTTTACACAAATCCCTCTACAGCACCAACACAAAGAATCAAGGAAACAGCAATGGGCAACGGCAACAGCAAAAATGTCCATAACAAATAAACTCAATTTACATAACGATTCTAAACAATTTCATACATCATCGATCATTTTTGTCCAATTGTATTCAGTGAGATCCCCTGCCCCTTTAAGTTATGGCCACGACATTGGCAGCGGCTAGCAATACAGGTCCATGCACTCCTCGCCTATACTCACCTATACTTTGCATTTGTTATGTTACGTATAAGATGTATAAGGAGGCGGGGGGCAGACCGACTCAAACGGACAGCGGGATTGGCGAGCTCTCACAGGCAACATAACAAAGTACTTGCTAGTAGTTAGTTGTGTTATTGTGGTATTATTGATCATATAATATTTATGTATGAATATATCTCTCTCGCTACAAGTAAGTTACAAATGTAGGAATGTTATATTCAATACCTGATCGTATTATTTGAATTGCGGCTAAAGTACCTTTGGTGTCTGTCTGGCAGTACCCTTAAGGCTGTTCGTCCGTCCGTCCATCCATACTGCCCGCCCAAATGGACGGACAGGATAGTCTACTATTACGACTGTGATAGAAATGAAAAATTGCTAAACTAATCGAAAATCGAGAAATGAATGACTGTGATACCAACATTAACATCACTGTGTGCTGTGCCAACGCCGCCGACGCCGCCACCAACAAGCGTTTTGGAAAGGGTCTGCAGCGTTTGCAAGAATTAACAATATTTTTATTGAGTTCTTTTCTTGAATTTTTTGCTCATTTTTATAGGAAATCTAAATAAATTACAAATAATAACGATGATATGGAATCAAATAGTGGCCGAAAGATAGACGAATCAAATTAAATAGTGATGGACAGCAACGAATCAGTGGAAGCCGCTACAACATTTTTATATTTTTTTATTTTTATATTTTTATATTTTTATATTTTTATATTTTTATATTTTTATATTTTTATATTTTTATATTTTTATATTTTTATATTTTTATTTTTTTATATTTTTATATTTTTATATTTTTATATTTTTATATTTTTATACTTTTATATTTTTATATTTTTATATTTTTATATTTTTATATTTTTATATTTTTATATTTTTATATTTTTATATTTTTATATTTTTATATTTTTATATTTTTATATTTTTATATTTTTATATTTTTATATTTTTATATTTTTATATTTTTATATTTTTATATTTTTATATTTTTATATTTTTATATTTTTATATTTTTATATTTTTATATTTTTATATTTTTATATTTTTATATTTTTATATTTTTATATTTTTATATTTTTATATTTTTATATTTTTATATTTTTATATTTTTATATTTTTATTCTACATTATTTAATTTCACTCTTTATGATTCACAAGCCTGTGGTCAATTTGAAATGACTCTCCCGTATACTGCAGCTGCATCAAATAAAAAGACTACGCGACAATGTGCTTAGTATCTCTGGTACTCTACCTTGCCCTATGCTATGACCATGAAAAAAGTTAAACCAAATAAGAATAACAAATAACCACTCAACACAACATCCGAGGAATAAAGATAAAAAAGGATGCAGAAATGCAGCCAGAACAGGAACAAAATCATCATCATCGTCATCAGAACAAAATAAACCTTTATTGCGCACTGATTGTAGTTGGAGACACATGATCTTTCAAGTTTGCTCTTGTTGTCGATCGGTGTCTGTGTTGAAAATGATGGTGATCATCATATTGAGGATGCGGATGAGGATGCGCCAGCAACAATTGCTATATCAAGAACAAGCAGCCAGTCAGCGTGGATCGCGCTGGTTGCAGCGTAGCTGATCGTCTGTCCATGTTGGGTATATGATTATGGGAATTGTCTACCACTCGTGCAGTCGAACCATAAGAACAGTGGGGGAAAGTGGCAATAATAATATCACAATTAGAACTTATTGGCTGGTTAAAAGTTGCATCTTATGCACCAACAGCCAAAGTTTCAAAGTATGAGGCATAAGATATTGTAACATATAAGCAACATGACAGAGAACCTTTTCATAAGTATTCGCTAAAGATAAACGTAGAAAATACTTATACGGAATTCTCTACCTATGTAATCAATGAATAAATTGAGGACTTATTTTAGCACATTTTGTTTTTAAACGCTTAAAGAATTTCGCTACTAATATTGTTAAACGAAAAAGTGATTCTGCAGGAGCTTATACTGTAATATGTCACCCTAGTTTCTTTCAAGTTTGCTCTTGTTGTCGATCGGTGTCTGTGTTGAAAATGATGGTGATCATCATATTGAGGATGCGGATGAGGATGCGCCAGCAACAATTGCTATATCAAGAACAAGCAGCCAGTCAGCGTGGATCGCGCTGGTTGCAGCGTAGCTGATCGTCTGTCCATGTTGGGTATATGATTATGGGAATTGTCTACCACTCGTGCAGTCGAACCATAAGAACAGTGGGGGAAAGTGGCAATAATAATATCACAATTAGAACTTATTGGCTGGTTAAAAGTTGCATCTTATGCACCAACAGCCAAAGTTTCAAAGTATGAGGGCATAAGATGTTGTAACTTATAAGCAACATGACAAAGAACCTTTTCATAAGTACTCGCTAAAGATAAACGTAGAAAATACTTATACGGAGTTCCCTACCTATGTAATCAACGAATAAATTGAGTTTTGATGACTTAACTAACCACAGTTTGTATTTAAACGCTTAAAGCTTCCCGCTACTAATATTGTAAAAAGAAAAAGTGATTCTGCAGAAGCTTCTACCGTAATATGTCACCCTAGTTTACATAATATTAGTATATTTTTCATTACAATATAAAACCATTTTCCGCCCACTGTGCCTTACATCGTTCACATCTTTCACTCACAGAAAACCTGTAAGTCCAGACCAGTAAATATATACATAGTGTATATCGGGAAGTGGCCGCTGCTAGCTAACCGGCTAACTGACTGGCTGGCTGTTTGTGTGCTCGCGCGCATAGCTTTGACTTACAAGTGTGTGCTTTTGATCCTTGTTGTTGTTATTGTTGATAACCACTTAACCTTCCACATGTACAACCATTTAAGATGTTATACTACGTGGTGTGGAATGAAGGCCGCGGCCGCCGCTGCGTGGCTCAGATGCCAACTCTCGATCTTTGCCTGCCCAACAACAAACAACACTATCAAATGTAGCAACAACATTAAACCGCCACCTCGTGTATCAAGAGCAGGTATCACCACCGGCGGCCACTTAAACTCTGCTTTGCTCCTTTCCCATCTCTGTCCATCTTTCCCCCAACTCTCACTCTTTACACTTCTCTTTCGCCAGTCAGACAGACTAGAGATAGACCTTCCTTCCGCGCGGTCCGTGTCTGTGGCAAGTTAGTGGCGGTTATCTTAACACACGAGCCGCCGCCGCTCGCTTGGTTGGTTACTCTTAACACTCTGGTGCAACAAATGATGACCATAGCGAGAAATGGCCATAACATCATGGCTATCATAGTTTGTATCAAATGGTAATAACTTTGTAAAAGAAGTGTATATGAAAATTAATTTTATTTATTGTTATAGCTCTTCTCATCTCGCCTTTATTATCTTGTTTTTTGTGTTGGCTCTCCTTCTTACACCATTGCAGAGCGCTTTTGCTTTTCAAGGTAGGGGAAAAAAAGTTGTTTATTTGTTTTATAGAAAATTTAGCAGTGCTGTTAAATGAAATGGGAATTTTTGAAAAGAATTTTTGAAGGTGGAGGGGGGAGCATGACTTTGAAGAAATGGCAAATTTTCGGAATAGTAAAGGCAAGTTCGGCAACTTAAATTGCTGGATATGAATAGATTGCTGTGGTTATTATATTTAATTTAAGTTATTTGGTTTGAAACTTTAATAAGCAAATTGTCATATTGATAAGGCTGTAGGAGGGTCTTGATAAGAGTTATATGTTAAAAATGTTCGGCAAGGTTCAAATGTTGGCTGCAATAGGGTTTACTGGGGGCTAGAAGGAGCAAACCGCAAGCGGCTTTGGCTGTGTTTCCGGGTTCGATTCCGCCTCTAGTCATCTACAGTTTGCTTTTATTGCCAGCCCATTGTTGTAAATCTAAAAATTGTGCCGTTAGTTGTGAATCTAAAAATTGAAAGCGTAAAGAAGCTATCCCATACCTTATTCATGGGGTGTAAAGGGAAATAAGGGTTTTTAAAATAAGTTTTGGTCATGCGAAGATTCTCCAGCTTTTGTACGATGGCGTTTTTTTCTATCTGTCACCTTGTAATGAATTTTTGAAGAAATGTATGGATTTCCGTAAAGTGAACGTTGGAATTCCTGAAAGATCAGAATGGAATGACGGTGCGACTTATTATGGACGACTCCTTCTTTTCTGTCTTTACTGACGCTTCAAAAATGGAGCAGGGCACAGGAGCTGGTGTTTACAGCGAAGACCAGCAGCTAAGCCTCCCCTTCAGGGTACATAAAGAATGCAATGTTTTTCAGACTGATGAACTGGCCATTCACAAAGTCGCGGAGCTATTATGAGATGGGAATTTGATACTAGCAGAATTCAACATTGTATAAATCAAAGTTGTATGGACTAAAGACTCTGGATGTCAGCCTCTCTTGCGTCCTAGTACATTGCAAGATTCCTGGCAATGAATCAACAGACATATTAGGCAGAGGTGGCTTTACTATGTCTGATCATGACTCTCTGGAAGATGTTCGGTTCATTGTTCACCCTGCAATTTGTTACCTTTTTGGCTTAGTGGAGAATTGGATTTGAGAAACAGACGTTAAAACTCCAGAACCGACTGTATAACTGCTAGATCGCTGTGGCACGAATTAGCAGATCCCGATCGGCGTACATGGTGGGCATGTGCAAGAGTGACCTGAGACTAGCCAGTGGAATTTTAACAGGCCATTGCAATATGGAATATATACAATCCATACCAGAGACAGAGTCTGATATGATCTACTTTGTAACATAACATTTACTTTGTATCTATCCCATACTAACTCTAAAGGAGGCTAAGACACCTAGGGGTAAGTTATGCAGAAAACCTAGAGTCTCGCTTCTCAGCCTGAGTAGGAGATTTAATATGTTTCATGCTTTCCATGGCTAACTGGGCCAAGATAACAATTGGGGTTCCCAAGATTTCCCCATCCATCTCTATCTATTTCTCTACCGCTTTCTCTATTCCTTTCTTTTCTCCTTTTTTCAAACAAACAATCCAAAAAGGATTAGCACATCTCGGTGTGTAGAGTAATCTGGTTTTAACCAGATGGGGTTAAATGCCAGCGCATCGCGATCGAAGTTGGGGGAAAAGGTGTAGAAAATCCCATTAAGTGCCGCAACTGCCTTGGAGTCGGCCCTAGAGGGGTAAAATGTATGACCGACCGCCAGTCATTTTGCCCTCCTAACATTTTTCCCCAGCATATCTTCCTCCATATTTACAACCTAACGTGGTACCCATACAAAATTGTTTTTTAATTTTTGATCACACCTCTCTAACTGTCCGAATGGAGCCCGTAGAGGAGTCATATAAATGACCGAACATCAATATTTTTGCAACCCCAACAGTTTTTCCAATCCTTAAGATGGTCCCTATACAATTTTTTTTATAATTTAATTTTTTTTTAAGAAATCAGCTACTGCGGTAAAATGTATAACGGATTCCAGTAATTTTTCCTTGCTTACGTTTTTCCCAAACACATCTACCCCCTATCTTCACCTCATAAGGAGGCTCCCATACAAAAATCAAATTTTTATAAATTTTGCTTCTACCGCTGTTACTGCCTCAAAAGCGCCCCTAAAGGAGTCGACCACCAATATTTTTGCAACTCCAATAGTTTCTCAGAATGTATGTACCCTCTATTGTATGACCAACCCCTTGTCATTTTTCCCTTTTTACATTTTCTCCAAACATACTCATCCCCCATCTATACCCCCTAAGGGGCTCCCATACAAGAATCAAATTGTTTTCACACCGCTTTAACTGCCCGAAAGGGGCTACAAAAAGCGAGTCTAATTTATGACCCAAACATTTTCACAGATCATATCTTTCCTCCATCTGAAACCCTTAAGGTGTTTTTATTTTCATATTTTTTTATGAAATCAGCTTCTGCTGCTCCGATGAAGCCTCCTATAGGGCTAAAATGTATATTATGTGTAAACTTCAAAACAGAGATGAATCATCATAAGGCGAATATTTTTAACCACCGAATCGAGTGAATTAGTGAATTACGAGGGGACCGGAAATGAAAGATGACTGAAGTCAGGAGTCGAACCTGGGATTTCCCGCATGGTAGTCGCGTATTCTAACCATCATGCCACGCCCTGTCTAACACACAGCTACTCCATAGAATAATAGTATTTAATTTTCGCGATTCTAGGTTTAGCCGTTTAATCTGGTTGGTGTAACTAGTTTTAAACCTTTTTGGGTCAGTTTTGACTCTAAAAGTACGAATTTTGAAACATCCCACCCATAGCCCACCGATGTCGAAAGAACCATTTTATTATAATTTACAAATTTCATCTCTGAAATCAACATCAAAGCCTTATCATGCAAGTCAACCTCTTCTCAGCATTCATTAGCCACCATATATGCCACTGCAGGTGTTCTCGAGGTCAATTGGAGAAATGTAAATTTGTCATTGCCTTTGTAGCCCTATAATGGCTACAATTTGTAACACAATCATAATGAATATAAATTAATAAATAAATATTATTTAAATGCAACTGAGAAAAAATATTAATTTAAATAAAGTGTAATTTATCCATAATTAATACTAAATACAAATGACGTGAGTTGACGGTTAAACAAAATGCTATGGAATGTAATATAAACACACTGGGTAATTAAAATATTATTGTAAATACCGCAAGGATTATGAAATTACTTATATCAAGTGTAAACCAAGTGTTCTGTTACGTATTTATATTAATATGGCGCAATTAAGTTAAGTCAAGTTTACAACAATGTCAACGACAACGACATTTGTATGAAGTGAAATATGTTTTATGAGTTCGACAGCAAACATTTGGGATTGGCTGGTACAGTGGACATTGCATGAAGGTAACACCCAATGTACACAAAAGAAATTATTAACGCCATATTTATATCGTATGCGATCAATTCATTTATTATGAGACCATAGATATTAGGTTGGAAGATCACATATTTTCAAAATATAACTAGTGGGATCTGGAAACTCTAATTAAAAAATCATGTTGAGTTCTAGTCGAGTTGAATAATGTTTAGGAAATAACGGTAACTCTATCTACGGAGCTGTATAATATATGATGGTGAGTCTAAACGTGGGCGTACATCCACTCCGGATTGTGTGGTTAAAGTTTTATAGATAAAACCTCTCATGCAGATAAAAACACTTTATTTTTATTTTGATTGATTAATGAATTTTGTTGTCCAAGCTTAGCGACATTAGGTGTGCACAAACATTTGGATTTGCACAAACTTCTTGTGTACGCAATCAATTTTGTGTTGATTGATCAATGAATTATATTATCTAAGCTCAGCGACATTAGGTGTGCACAAACATTTGGTTTTGCACAAACTTGTTGTCTTCGCAATCAATTTGTGTGCACAAACAAAACGACGACGCGATTTTTAACGCATTTCATTGAAACCAATTAAAACAACTTCAACCTAATATTTATTATAATTACTTAATTCTTTTTAAACCCTCTGCTCTATTATCTTTTTAAACCCTTTGCTCTATTATTTTAATCACTTCGCTTTAATCTTGATTTTTTTCTCCTGCATTTAGACACCTGAACTTATTTTCTTATGCAACTATCGCAAACGTATATTTACCCCAGCTTGTGGCGATCAACCCAGTTTTTACTTTCGTATTCGTCTCACAGTACAATTTACATTAGATGGTTTTCACAGAAACAATCATTCAAATTCAATTAGAATTTCTCGCTACATTCATATTCTAATGTTGAATGACACAAAGCTTAGCCAACGGTTGTCGATATTTTTGTACTTCGTAGAAAATTTTTTCTGCCAGCCATAAGGCGATCGATAGATACCTTGGCCGGGCTTACAATTCATATTCATTATACAATTCATAAAATGTGGGATGTGTGGTTGTAATGTTATGTGTGTGTTTTTTTCACTCTCCTATTTCATTGGAATAATTGCAAATTTGTTTTCTTCTCTATATTTACAATAAACATTACACTTCGTTTAGGTATGAAAAATGCATTACAATAGTTAATGTAGTGTAGAAGTAATGAAAAAATTTATATAAAAGACAACAGAAAAAAAACAAGTAAAACATGTTTTTTTTATTTCTAAACTATTATTATTATATATTTATACGCAACGAACAACTAAAACGACTGCTGCATTAAATAAATGCTTGTGGAGGAAGATGAAGGGGCAGAAAAGAACATATATATTTCTTTTTTATATAAAAGCCTAAACATATTTATATATATCTATGTGAACAAAACTAGTTCGAGTTTTATTGCATTGACGTACATATGTAAGTTCGTTTGAAAACTTCTAAACCTAAAGTAACCCAGCAAACGAATCCGACAAATAAAAAGCAGATAATGTTCAAGATGTTAAAAAAAATACAAAGGAAATATAATAATAAGTTATATAGGGATGGGATAACATGAAAGCGTTATTATGGACTAACACGCTTCTATTTTCAGATTCATACAACGAGAGTTACCCTTGAGATCAGTCTACGGCGTATGGTGGCTCATGGACACGAGAGACACACACGCATTCGCTCACACCTTCTCGATTGAGCAATCGATACTGATACTGAGATGGGAATCGAACTATGGTCTCCCGCATGATAGTCGCGGGTTCTAACCGGTCGGACTCGAACCAGATCAGCGAGGTTCCTCAAGATCACCGAGATCACTGTTTTGCCTCCCAACTTTTCGGCAGAGCAGAGTAAGTGCAGAGAAGGTATTCTAAGAACTCTTTTTACTCTTCATGCCCACAACTTCAGCAGAAATCACTAGTCGCAACTAAAAGTCTCATTTCGTGCCTTCCCAACATGACAGACCTAAGTAATGGAACGTCAAGACTTGATAGTGACAGCATTTTGAGAGAACGCTTCAAATCTAATCGAGTTCATATGTGGCTGAATTAAAAGTAACCTGAATGCACGTTTAAACGGCCGAACAGATTTCAATTAAATTTGGTAGGCAGTTGATATACCGACTGGATATTACCACAGGCTATACATCTATTATATTGACCTATGGGCGGAGTGAGCGTGGCAAAACTTCGGCAACACGAATATTAATATACAGACAACATTTTAATTTTGGATCAGTGGGCGGATATTTTACTCCTAGAGAACTGAAATATTGTACACAGATTGTACTCTGCAACACGAATATGAATATTCAGACAAAATCTAAATTCTGGATCAATGGGCGGAGGGGCATGGCAAAACCGTATTTTAGCCCCAGAGAGATAAAATTTGGTACACAGATAGTATTCAGCAACACGAATATGAATATAGAGACAACATTCAAATTTTGGATCAGTGGGCGGAGGGCGGAGAGGGCGCGACAAAACTGTTTTTAAGCCCTAGAGCGATAATATTTGATACACAGATAATACTCGATATCAAAAAGTACATTTATTGTACTAAAAATTACATTTATTGTACTAAAAAGTGCAATTCATTGTATTTAAAAGTACAATTATTGTTCCAAAAAGAACGATTTGTTGTTCTAAAAAGAACTATTATTGTACAAAAAGTACATTTATTGTACCAAAAGGTACATTTATGTTATTACTGCAGAAAATATTGCTTCTGTTTGCGATATTGTGGCTGAAGAGCCGTCTACCACAAACTCGTCAGCGTGCCCAATAATTGCTCCTCTCACGCTCGTCGTTGATGAACATTATGCATAAAGACTTGCATTTACATGCTTACAAGATGCAATTGACTCAAGAACTAAAGCCTCTTGACCATTCAGAACGTAGTCAATGGCCAGAATGGTGGCAAGAAGTGGCAAAAGTAATGGGGCAAATTTTCACCTCAGTGGATTCGTCAATAGTGAGTGATTGCCAAAAAACCAATGCACCCTCAAAGAGTGACTGTTTGGTGTGATTTATGGGCTGGCGGCATCATCGGGCCGTATTTTTCCCAAAATGAGGCCGGACAGGCGGTTACTGTGACTGGCGTTCGCTATCGAGAGATGATAATGAATTTTGTATGGCCCGAATTGAAAGATATGGAAGTGGACGATATGTGGTTTCAACAGGACAGTGCCACTTGTTACACAGCTAATGAAACAATGGCTCTTTGCGCGACAAATTCAATGGCCGTGTTATCTCACCTGGTGGCGATATCAATTCGCCACCAAGATCATGTGATTTGACAACGTTGCACTTCTTTCTTTGGGATTATTTGAAAGAAAAGTCGTACGTCGATAAGCCAGCAACAATTCAAGTGCTAAAAGTGAGATAATTCAGCAGATTAATGGCATAGAACCTTAATTATGCCTCAGCGTCTGCGAAAATTTGGACAATCGGATGAAGGTGTGCCGCTGGAGTCGTGGCTGCCATTTGAATTTTCCGCCATACATAATTGAACCATACCAATTTTGTCATAACAAAAAGAAATGACAATTTTTATTTTGAAATTTTTATATTTTTATATTTTTATATTTTTATATTTTTATATTTTTATATTTTTATATTTTTATATTTTTATATTTTTATATTTTTATATTTTTATATTTTTATATTTTTATATTTTTATATTTTTATATTTTTATATTTTTATATTTTTATATTTTTATATTTTTATATTTTTATATTTTTATATTTTTATATTTTTATATTTTTATATTTTTACATTTTTATATTTTTATATTTTTATATTTTTTAATTTTTATATTTTTATATTTTATTTTTTATATGTTATATTTTATATTTTTATATTTTTATATTTTTATATTTTTATATTTTTATATTTTTATATTTTTATATTTTTATATTTTTAAATTTTTATATTTTTTTATTTTTATATTTTTTGTAATTTTTATATTTTTATTTTTTTATATTTTCATATTTTTTGTAATTTTTATATTTTTATATCTATATTATTATATTTTTATATTTTTATATTTTTATATTTTTATATTTTTATATTTTTATATTTGTATATTTTTATATTTTTATATTTTTATATTCTTATATTTTTTGTAATTTTTATATTTTTATATTTTTATATTTTTATATTTTTATATTTTTTATATTTTTATATTTTTATATTTTTATATTTTTATATTTTTATATTTTTATATTTTTTAAATTTTTCGTTTTTTACTTGTTTCTACAAAAAAAAACTCTACAACTCCTACCACAATGTTTGTTGGCTTTAATAGGACTCAATTAAATGTATAACGCTGAGTTATAACATCTTTATGATCATCTGTTTCTCACAAGCTCATATAACTATGGATTGGGTCTCTTTGCACTCTTCCCCCTCTCCACTCCTTATAGCCATAACTTTACCATATGCCGGCCTCCTTAGCTGCTAGCATTAATTTAATATGCAATTATTGCAACTTGTTTACCATTTTTTTTATAAGCTGATTTTGTTTTTATAATTTCATACGTATTGTAAAGCTGTTGTTAACGTTGTTGGTTTTAGTTTTATTTTTTCTTCATCTTCTTGTACCTGTTTAACTTACAGGGTGGTCATTTCAATTATAGACCTGTTTTACACATACGTCCATTTATAACTATAGGGGACGCAATGCTTTGGTAGCTCTGGTCCAGCAGCTACAGACGGTTTTCATTCATTAAGAATTCAGTTTATTTTTTATTTTCATTTTCTTTCCATTTCTGAAGCTTGCTGGTACTTTGTCTACCTCTGTCAAAGCGACAAATATTTCGATTTTGTAAAATATGTGGTTGGTTGGTCGGTCGGTCGGCGTCGATTTTTGTGGTTGTCAATAATTTTGAAATGTTTTCGAATACAAATATGTTGACCAACATCGTAGTCGTCGTCGTCGTCGTATATCTTAATTGTGAAATGTACTCACGTTTCAGTTTTATAATTTTCATATGAAAATGTATCATACATAAGTGAGGGTGGGAGGTGGTAGAGGAGAAACAACAAATCCCATAAAATGTGTCAAATAATTTCGGTCTAGTTTTACATTTTAAGCATTACCTGCAATTCGATTAGATTTCTTGGCGTTTGCACATTGGATTGGAAAGTGGGTTAGAGTCGAGTGCCACGAACAGTGTCTTACAGAACAACAGAACACTGTGATAGCTGGCACCTTGTTTAAATTATTCTAACAGCGTTTGAATAAGAGCGAGTGGCAAAACAGAAACCAATTGTCAGCACTTTGCGTTTTTTAAGGGCAATTTAAGTATTACAGATGTTAGAATTGGGACCGGCCGTGGCATAGTGGCTAGAACACGCGACTACCATGCGGGAGATCGCAGGTTCAAACCTGGCTCCAGTCATCTTTAAAAATTTTTCTTTCATTGTCGGCTCCTCTCGAATGTTGTTGACAGCAACATCGCAGTAGTAAATGTCGAGTCAATCGGCGTGTCTAGTAAGAGCTTCTCAAACAGTGACGTTCGCATTCGTCGATAAACAAGTAGGTGCCGTTAGTTGTGAATCTAAAAATAGAAAGCTTGTTAATTCACAACAACGCGAGAAGCTATCCCATACCTCATTCATGGGGTGCAAAGGGAAATTGAGTTTTTTTTTTAAATGTTAGAACATAAAAATCGAAGGCAGGTGACACAAATATATAAAAATATTGAGAAAAAAATAATTTTTTTATAAAAATATAAAAATAAAAAAAAAATATAAAAATATAAAAATATGAAAATATAAAAATATAAAGAAAATAAAAATATAAAAATATGTATCAAAATATAAAATATAAAAATATAAAAATATAAAAAATATAAAAATATAAAAATATAAAAATATAAAAATATAAAAATATAAAAATATAAAAATATAAAAATATAAAAATATAAAAATATAAAAATATAAAAATATAAAAATATAAAAATATAAAAATATAAAAATATAAAAATATAAAAATATAAAAAATATAAAAATATAAAAATATAAAAATATAACAATATAAAAATATAAAAATATAAATAAATAAAAAAATAAAAATAAAGTTAACTCCAACAATCGCTGAAAACTCTGTCATTTCCATTAGAAATGAGATTCCTCCTTATACATATCCATCCTCCTTCTACCCCCTACCTCTCTTCTTCAAGTAATTTAAAACTGGAAATCCATAAAGCATCACTTTTTATGAACGAATATATTGATATCAACATAAAAATGTTGTTGTCACTTGCATCGAACACTTCCAGTCGCAGACCCATAAACAACATTTGCTATAACGAGATGATCGGTCGATTGCGTTGAGGAACGCAATAATGATCACAATAATGATGTTGCTGTTGCTGCTGATGGCGATGGTGATGGCAATGATGACACCATCGTTAGACGTTCTCATGAATGCAGCAGAGCACTACTAGTCACTTGTTTGTAATCATCGATAATTTTTTTTCAGCCTATTGACAATATGCGGCATGGAGAAGGGGTAAGGCTGCTTGGTTGCTTTCTGGTTGGATTGGTTGTGGGGGGGAGAGGGAGGTAAGTCTATGGGGTCTTTCAGTCTTTACAGCAGTTGGGGGGGACCTGGCATAGCAGCCTATGAGTGAAGTTTGAAATAGTGCAAGTGTTGGTCTTAATGATCGTTTCTTGTCCGTCTTTACTTGTGTTTTATTTTTTGTCTTTGTTATTCCCGTCTGTTTCTAGTTTAAGTGAAGATGTCGCTCTATACTTGTTGTTGACTCTATCGTTTGCTGTTGTTGTTGTTGTCATAATTGCTGTTGTAATGCATATTACTGCTGGCTGTAATGCTTTGCATGCGTAGCGTTTTCTACGCTTCTTTACTGAAACTGAAACACAAAGCTCGAAGCAGATCTATCAATCATTACGCCTCTTGGATGCTGCTAGCTGGGGTTAATCTATTTGATGGCTACATGAGGCTGGCTGGCTGGCAAGCAAGCGGTGGCATCGTTGTTGTGGTTCCAATTTTTCCTCTTCTTATCTTGTTTTCATTTTATATGCGACGAACGACGCACTTGTTGTATGTTTTCTTTGTTTGTTAGCGTTTTCAGTTTCATTGAGTTCATTTTCCGTATGCGTCGAGTGCGCTGCGAAAATGAAGTGGAAAAAAGTGATATGAATTGGTACCACACATTGCGTTTTGTGTGTTTGTTCCTCTTATTATTTTGTCGGGTTTCACATCGATTCCGGAAAAACCACACGTCGCAACAGCCAACAGCTAATGCAGCATCACGAAATGTTGTTGCATCGATTTTGAAAAGTGAAATTTGTAAGGTGGAAAAACGATGGCGGTGGCAATGGCGATGAAGATGGTATTGTTAATATCGAGGGAGTAATGGTGGGGGGTAGACATATATGTAGTTCAGAAAATTTAAGGAATTACAGTTTTAAAAAGGGGGTAAAGTACAAACTCTGTCTTTGGTAATCAGGATTTTTCATTATTAAGGGGTGATCTTTGAAGGGGGAAGGTAGCCCGCGTTTTTACCTATTAAAGTAATAGGATTTCATTTGTTAAATACCAGTTTCAGCTTATTTGCGGACATAATTTTCGAATCGTCGGCGGCTATGGGAGAACTTCTCGCATTTTTGTGAGTAAACACGAATATAAGTTTTTGTTTGCTTTGGCGTTTTTTTTCGCAGACAACGTATGCCTGTAGTGAAGCTATCACCTTATTTTTATTTAGTATTGTTTGGCAATTTGTCCTAGAAGGACTCATACCGTAACAATGTCTCCAAATTGTTCAACTGTGTCATGAAAATCAGGGCCGGTAAAAAATGTTCTTCGCACACTTCGCGCATCAAAGGGGGTGCATGATCAATCTTTCCGCCTACTATTGCCAACCCCATTGATAAGGAGCACTCTGGAATACAGTTCTTTAATATGGAACCATTTTTAAGCAATACATTCTGTTAGCAAATGTTACGTGTATAGTAGGGTGGTTCGAATTCCAACAAGTTATTTAGATCACATTGTAATAATGCGGAAAACTTGCTATGGAATAAAACAAGTATTTTGGTAATTGAAATCGGTCAATATCTTCTCTTTACGGTCCATCGTGATCAAAATTGGTGGGGTAGGGGAAAAATCCACATCGAGCCCCTCAACTGCCCCGGAGTCGCCCCTAGAGGACTAAAATGTACGACCCTAGTCCTTTTTTCCCAACAGTTTCTTAAAGATATATCTACCTTCTTTCGCCAAACCTTAAGGGCCACCTACTAAAGAATTTTTTTGCCGATTTCATTGTGCCTTCTGGAGAGGTGAAATGTATGCCCGACCCCCAGTTATTTTTTCCTCCTAACAATTTTCTCAAATAGAACTACCCCTCCTCTCACCCCCTAAGGGCTGTCCCGCACAAAAATCAAATTTGTAAAAAACTTGCACCCAGCGCTGTAACTGCCCCAAAAGTGCCCCTAGAGGAGTCAATTGTATGACTGACCCTCAATACTTTTGCAACCCCAACAGTTTCTTAGAACCCATCTACCTTCTATTTTTAACCCTTTAGGTGGTCTCCATATAATTTTTATTATTTTTTATGAAATCACCTCCTGCCTATTTAATTGTGCCTTCTAGAAGGGTAAAAAAGTATGACCGACCCCGAATAGTATTTTCTCCCTTACATTTTCCTTTAAACATACCTACCCCCATCTTCACCCCTTAAGGGGTGTTATTTTTTTGTTTGTTATTTTTTTTAAAAATTATTTTTTATCACATCAGCTTTTGTCACTTCCGGGGGAAATTTTTATGAAATTGTCATAAAAAAGTTAATGTCAGAGTCTGTTGTTTCGAGCCGTATTAAAGATTTCGACATCCTGTTCAATTTCAAGTGTATTATTTAAAATTAAAAAAGAAACCTCCAAATGAATCATTCCTTTGATTTTGAGTCTCGCGAAAGGTACTCACAGTTGTATGACGACAAATGCCGATTGAATCGACTATACAACAGTTGCTAGCCTAGAACGAGAAAATGTATGTGGTTATGTTGGGTCTCGAAACTCGAAGATGGACCCTTGTTGTAACTATCATGTCACGGTCGTAGTAAATTTTTTTATAGAACTTTCCAAGAGCATATATGTACCCACAGTTGTACGACGACAAATGTCGATTGAATCGACTATACAACAATTGCTAGCCTATAACGAGTAGACCGCCGCCGTTCAAATAAATGTATCTGGTTATGTTGGGGCTCGAATCCGGTAGAAAGTCCCTTGTTTTAACTATCATGTCATGATCATAGTAAAATTTTTTATAGAACTTTATTTTCCAGACCCCAATAAATCATAAATCCTCATCTTAACCCCCTGTAATTTGTGGCTTAGCGAAATTTTAATAATTGTTAATGGTTTTATTTAAAAACTTGCTGCAGGTGCATTAACGAAGAAAAAAGTAAAAGTTAAAGTTTTCCATCATATTCAATTGATTACACATGAGAAACTTTTCTGGGATCTGGTGGTACCTTTTCCGGTACACCCCCCGCCCTGAGGTTTTAAGCCAACAAGACCGTTAATCATACGAGTGTCTCCTAAGTATATGATGTTGCTGGCTCTTCCTCCTTGCGGCTACCCTCCCTGCCAAACGTAATCAAATACTTTCAATTTGAGATTGTCTATCTGTTGCTGTTGCTGCTGCTGCTGCTACTTCTGACTGGCTGGCTGGCTGGCTATATCGTTTTTCTACTTCTTCAAATAACCATCACCATGTTTGGAAGCTGCTGGTGTTGCTTGTTGTTCGTTGTCATTAGTTTAACATGGTTGAATGAAGCTGCTACCGCTTCAGCGAAGCTGATGATGCTGATGATGTTACTTTAGATGGGCTCAAGCTTTGAGCCGATGGAGATGACAATGATCATCAGAGGCACTGAGGATGATGATGGAGTTGATGATAAAGATGCTGACGGAGATAATGACAATCCTAATGATAACGATGATGATGGAGATAATGAATGACAATCCTAATGATATCCATGATGATTGTGTTACAGAAGTTACACTAATGATATTGTTGCCAATTCAGTTGTCGACAATTAAAGTTATACCAAAGCAGCATTTGTTTCATCATCATCATCATCGTCATGCCAATGATCATTATCATCCTCATCGCCGCAACAGCAACAGTTTTAGCATTACCATCAATAAAGTCTAATAAAACACCGGCTTCACAAAATAAAAACCCCTATTTGCTAAAAATAACCAAACCAAGTGTTTAATATCGCTGTTGTTGGCTTTATTGTTTGCTGAACACAAACAAAAGATTCCACATTAAGCTTGTTGTTGTTGTTTTTGTTGCTGTTGGTTTAACTGATTATGCTGCCTGTGCATTATTGTCGTTGTCGTCGTCATCGTTGCGTTGCCGCCATCCGCTGCTGTTGCTGCAACTTCTTTCTGACTGTCTTCAAATGTTGTCATCAACAGCAACAACAACTGTCTGAAGAGTTGAGTTGAAATCTTTTTTATTCTGTTTTTCACATTTTTGTTCACATTTGTTGTTGTTAGTTATTAAAGCTGTTTTGTTTTAAATGTTATTGTTGTTGGTGTTGCTGTTGTATCGTATTCTTGTCTCAGCATACCTTTTCAATGCGTTTTTGCCAATTGTTGGCAAATAATGTCTCATGTTGCAATTTTAGCTTTTTTTATATTTCTCCGCTCTCGGGTTTGTTTTTTCCATAAAGCAGTGTGCAAAATTTTGCGAGGGTAGAGGGTAAAGTTTAGGGGCGGCAAATGTATTCCTAATATCCGGACAATTGACGACAATTGTTCTATTAATAACTGCCAGCAACCCAGGTAGATAAACATGTCCAGCGGGTATGTAATGTCTCATGACCAAGGGGTATGGGGTATATTCTAGTTTGAGTTGTTCGATCGGTATTCATTTAAGGATTACCAGGACCTCTCTAAGCACATGTTAGCAAATGTGAGAAGCCGCATTGTTATTTACGTCTTAGTTTTCTTGAATCCCAAAGTTAGTCCTGAGGAACTAAGGGCTTGCATCATATAGTCCTTACATCTATGGGACGAAGTAGCTGCTGCAATAATTTGGATACCGAATGTAGTATCTAGGGGTTCTAATAGATGCATGGACGATCATTATAGTGCGGAAACTTATAAAAGATTGTATTTAGTCTTGAATATTCTAGAAGCAGTAGATGCTGCTCTGGAGAAGCATAAATCTTCTACCAATACCACCTCACCGGCCTCGAATGACCTGTAGCTCCTCCTAATATGACTGCAGGATAAACCACCCAAAACTTCCACACCACACCTCGTCCATTTGCACACACGCTAGTGATATACAGTGTCACACCGATGTTCGCATATAAGTAAATGTTCCACGTGATGATCATCTTACCCACTACCGTCTGTATAACTAAACTTCCAACCGCCTAAGCTACTAAAGTCTCCTCACTCAAGTCTTTTACAACCCAGCAGAAATATCTGTCTGTAGTTCAGTAAATACTAAGAGCAACATTTTTATAACCTTTGTTCAGCGGTAGTTTCTTTATTGGCGTCTCTTTTTTTCTATTATACTTGGTTTTCCTTTATTTTATTTTATTGCATTTTTTTGTAACTTCTTGAAGGTTTGTTGTTACTTCACTATAGATTTAGCTTCTTTAAATAGTTTATGTCTAGCCATGACATGGACCGACCGATGTCGTCTATGACATCCACACACACAGCTATAAATAGTTAGTAGTTTAGTTTCTTCTTGTGTCTGCGTGTGTGTGTTCGCCAAAGGAATGATCTTTTTGGTAGAACGCGACGACGGTGACTCCAATAAAGTTTTATTTTCGAATTAAAATTGAAAGTGAAATTGATATGTTCTGATGGGTAGCTAAGTTACATACAGAGAGAGAGAGAGAGAGATTGACGGTAGAGACCTATAAATAGTTAGTGTTGGGCACTTAAAAAGGGAAAGTGTTGACATTTTAAAGAATTTGAATTTTTTTTAGAAGATATTTAAGAGATAAAGATGTGACTGTGTGTGTATGGTATTGTTGCAGGATATCTAGTTGCAATAGTCTATATGAGGTAGCCCATATTTTGTACATGGTAACAAATTACTTTGGTTGGGATATAGTAACATGAAAATGCTGACAGTCGCTGACACTTCAGTAACGTAATATAATAAGACGTATGTAATAGTGTTACGTATATAATAATACATTGCGTTGTCAAATTAGGGGAATATCCAATTCGAGTCTTTCTGATCGTTATTTACTTGGGAATAACCAAAATCTCTATTTAGAGGTCCCCAAACAGCTCACAACGTCCGAGAGATCACGTATTGCCCGGATAATGTCACCGAACATCCGTTCAGTGGTAGCAAATGTGAGAAGGCGCAATGTTGAGTAACCTCAATGGCATGCTACCACCGATGCCGCTTTAGAAGTAGTTAACAGAAGTTACAAAAGATCAACTCAATGGCTCTCTTATTGGCAATGGTAGCCCTAAGCTGCATACTACCGAAATAGCCAATGCCTACTTGAACCAACTCTCTCAATTATTTCAAACGAACCTCATAATTCCAATGTTCAAGAAACACCGTGCCACCATATTGCGAATTCTATGACCACTGCCGCAACGACCATACAGGGTAATGCAAAACTACGCTCAGACAGGTCCTGGTACGATGGAAAATGTTGCGCAATATTTGAGCAAAAGAGTGCTGCATACGTGCCAAAAACGCCAGCCAATGTCAAGACGTGCGTTGCCGGAACGATATAATGAGAAGAGAAGGGAGATGACAAGCCTCTTTAGCTGCAAAAAGCTAGAATATCGAAAATTCTAGGGATAGAGGTGAAGCTCGAAAGTTGTACCATAATAAAAAAACAAAAGATTTGGAACAGGTTTGGGAACGGCCGTGGCATAGTGGTTAAAACACGCGGCTACAATGCGGGAGATCTCGGGTTCGATTCCCGCCTCCAGTCATCTACATTTTTCTTTCATTGCCAGCCTCCCCGATGTTGTCGACAGCAACTTCACAGTGTCGAGTCAATGGGCATGTCTAGAATAAGCTTCTCAAACAGTGACGTTCGCATTCGAAGATAAACAAGTAGGTGCGCATTCGTCGATAAAAAGCGTGTTAATTCGCAACAACGCAAGAAGCTATCCCATACCTCATTCATGGAGTGTAAAGGGAAATTAACAATACGATTTGGCTCCAGGAATACATACCCGATGATTGTAATCTGAGTGTTCTATGTCAGGTGCTTAATAAAGGCGATTCAAGTAAGTGAACCAACTATCGCAGGCTAAACCTTTTACCCATCGCATCCAGACGAATGTGTTATGTGGAAGACTAAAGCCCAGCATAGCGAACCTGATTCGACCTTATCAGTATGGCTTTTAACCTGGTAAATCCACGACCGAACAGATATTGATACTACGGCAAATCCTGGAAAAGTCCCAAAATATACAGATCGACACCTACCATCTGTTTATTGATTACAAAACTGCATTCGACAATCCGATACGATTGAAATAATGAGATGATATGGCTGAGTTTCGATTTCTAGGCAAAAATCTGACAGAGCCATTTTCTACCAAGTGAGGACTTGGATAGGATGATAGTCTGTCATTCGATCTCTTTATTATTATAATGGAGATGTTCATGCGGGAGGTTGCAGTACAAAGGACTGGTAGCATCTTTAACAAACGTCACATGCTGCTACCGATATAGATATCATTGGCCAAGAACTGTGGGATGTTACTGCGGCCTTCTCAGGCATTGAGAAGCAGTCGACAGAAGTGTGTTTGGTTTACGTCTTTTATGCGTCTTTTATGAGGCTAACGTCTTTTATGCGATCTCTTTAACAACATAATAGAGATGTTCATGCGTAAGGCTGCAGCAAACCCGACCGGTACCATCTTCAACAGAAGCCACATGCTACTTCATATATCATTGGCCGAGGACTGGGGAATGTTACTGCGACCTTTTCATGCACTTGTAAGCAGTAGGCAGAAGTGGGTCTGGTGATAAATGAGTACAAAACTCTATATAGATATCTTTCACCGATGAATGTCGGATATTGCTGCGGTCTATTCAAACATTGAAAAACAGTCGGTCTGTTGATAAATGAGGACTAAACCAAGTTATTTTTTCAACTAACAAAGAGTCTACTGAAGCCGTAGATGATTTTGTCCACCTCTATATAGATATCATTGACAGATAAATGCGGGATATTACTGCGGCCTTTTCGAGCACTGAGAAGCAGTTGGCAGAAGTGGGTCTGGTTATAAATTTGAACAAAACCAAGTTATTTGTTTCAAAGAGCAAAGAGTCTATTGAAGTCTATTGATAATAATCGATTGATAATTTTATCTACCTTGGATTCAATGAAATAAATCAGGAAATCAAGATACTAGTATGCGCTAAGCAGTCGATTAAATGATAAAGCCCTCTCTCCATGAACAGAGATCCAACTCTACCAGACCCTTATCCTACATGTCTTTATCTACAGCGCCAAATAACACAATCGGATTAATCTATTCCGGGAGTCTTCAAGAGAAAATTACTTCTGAAAATATTTGGACCCATATGAACTGTAGTGAAGTGCTTTCAAATGGACCGAATATGCTGGCTTGAACACGTTGTGAGAGTGGATGAAAATTCTCCAGCTCGAAAAGCTTACTTTGTAAGCGAGAGCGCACCGATTTAACATCCTACGACACTCCTATTCTAAATTTAAGCAGGAATATAAGCGAGAGAATCATCACGAATTGCTACTAAATATAGCTGACATCAGCTATTAAGTAATGGGTTTTTTTTACCGCTGGGATAACCCCTTAATACTCTGAGCATGGTTTTTAAATCGGAAATGCAAATACCGCCATCGTCTCTGTCGCATTTGACTACTTTGAAATAGATCACACTGTACCCAAGGTGAATACAGCGAGTGCGAATATAACAAACCGACACAGCCAGCGCCGATCAGATCGAACCACTTATTTAATTATAATCAATGGAGTGAAATTAATGGCTATGCAGTGCATGTTAAACTTACTACTTTTTTATTCAGAAAACTTTCAATTTGCCATATTTGTAAAATTGTATCATGTGCCTTACTTTACTGTTAGTTAGTAAGTTACAAAATAAGCAGGACCACAACAACTTGCTTCGACTACAAATATTAGTGGGAATCATTGCTCTAGTTTAGTGTCTTAATTTTGATAAGAGTGAGAGTTTGAGTCTCTTTATATACCACTTGTATTATCAGTCAAAGTATTATCTTCCATTTCACTGTGTCAGCTACAACATTCCATCTCATTTAATTTGCTGTAGTTTAAGTACAACCCCCGTATTTTTTGAAAAAGATAACAATTAATTTGTGCTAAGAAACTATGCCTAATGAAAAGTCATAAAATACTATTTAGTTTTTCTTCTTCTTTAGATAAAAATGCCCAATATCATCAATCCAATCAATAAAAACCCAATGGCGTATAACCAATTAAATAACAAACGCACACACGCACAAGTGTTTAATGACCCCCCCATCTTTTAGGCTCTCCGCATAAAAATTAAACAAAAGCATATTGATAAGATTTCAAAAAAAAGAATAGTACAACAACAACAAAAACTATATAAAATCTTATGATGGGAGGGTGGGGGAGCAAAATTTTATGGCTGCTTACTTTGAGATAAGACAACATATATTCTTTTACTTTAAACTATAAAACTTGAAAAATTATTAGAAACTAGCTGGCCCGGCAGACTTCGTCCTGCCTCCAAATTTTTGTAAAATATGTTGAGTGTAGTTGAAATCTAAAAACGATTGGTTTATTTTTTTGACCTCTAAAATATTTCAATTTAAAGGGCGAGGTTTTCCCGGACAAATTTTGTTATTCATATATCTAAAAGATTATTATATATTATTATAAGAATTGCTAAAACGGATCAGCAGTGTCATCCATGATGTGATGAAAACTTACTTATTGATAGGCATATATTCTAAAACCACATTTTTAAGCCGATTGACTGACATATAACTTTCTGCGCTGGTGTACTGGAGGACTGTACCTTTCTATCCTAAGGAGTACGAATTTCCAAACAGTTATTCCTATTTTCGTTATTGTCCCCTAAAATTTTGAAATGGGAAAAAACACTTTGTGAAGCTCTCTAATTCAGTAGGAAGTGCGCCATTATAAATGTTAGTGATTCTTCTTGAAGCTTTTTTGCGGTCTGGGTGACCATCTACAGCCAATCACCAACTTTCACTGAAATTTTGGGACAAATGGGGTCAACCGTTTTCACTGGTTCCAAACATACGTTCACAATTTTCTCATTCCAAAAATATCATATATTTTAAGTTTAAGTAAAATCGGACAACCAATATTCAAAATTTTCTTAGTATTTATTTTTAGTTTAAGTAAAATCGGACAATCGATATAAATTTTCGGGTCCATATATATAAAAAAATTCTCAAAATAAAACAAATATACATTCTAAATTTCAGTCAAATTGTTTAATTCGTTAAAATTTTCATTATAATTCCACCCTAGCGACACCTACCGGGTCAATTTAAACAAACAATTTTTTCTCAAGGTTCCACAAACAGAAATACTATATTTCAGTTAAATTGATGCATGCATTCAAATTTTCGATATAAATCCACCCTAGCGCCATCTACCGGGTCCATTTGTACATAACATTTTTTCTGATGATCAAACAAACATAGATTCTAAATTTCAGTTAAATTGGCCCTTTCGTTAAAATTTTGATTGTAAACCGACCCCAGCGCCACCTACCGGGTCCATTTGTACATAAAATGTTTTCTCATGATCAAACGAATATCCATTTTAAATTTCAGTTGAATTGGTACATGCATTCAAATTGTCGATATAAATCCACCCTAGCGCCACCTGGATTTGATTTGATTCAACACAAACAATCTACGGAAAATTTCGAATCGAATAAAAAAAAAATCAGCCATATCGCTACAGCCGTTCTCAAGTGATGGTATGACATACGTGGACCATTTCATTTTTATATATATAGATATTTGAAATCTTTAAGAAATATAATAAAATTTGTTAATATTAACTATGATTGGAAATTTCTTTTAATGTCAAGCGGTTTTGCAGACATTATTACCCACTCCTTAAAAACTTAATAAGATATCAATAGATTTAAAAAATCGAGCATAAATTTCACAGTTTGAAGCTTAAAATCGAATATTTTTTTACGATATATACGAAACTTTGTTAGAAACGTTTTATTTCTGAAAACTTACCTTGTTTGTTATTTAATATGTTATTAAATCCAAATAGTCGATAGAGAGAGATCGTAAACACTGCAACTGAAAGTAGATAATGGAAGAAAGAAAGAACAAATTAGATTTAATTACTATAAAAGTTAATTAAGAAACCAATAAACTAAAATCATCAAATGTATGTTAGATTTATTTAATAAACCATAACATAAAGATAAGAAATTTAGACGGGTGATAACATATCGACCGCAGTGGAGCATAAGAAAGCTGAAGAGCATAGTAAACAATTTTGTATGTTCTATGAGGCATTCTATCAATTTCAAGTAATATTGGTTTACTGTCGAGATAAGGAAATTAAACATAGGCGGGATTGGGTACAAACATTACAAGAATTTCGGCTAAATCAATCACACCAAAAGTAATATTTGAGTATATAGAACAAACAAGGGATAAGATGTTTCAAGATAAGTTAAGACTCAAATTATAAACGACTATATGTGAAATGAGAACATTTTGCATCGAATTCCCCTTACATCGTCATAGTTGAAGCTCTACGCCTTCTGCCTTTATACCAAATGATAAACGTAGTTGATGGCCATGACTGACCTTTCTCGTCCTTTACCACTCTCTTTCCCCTTACCTCTCTCTGTATTTAATTACGTTAGACAAATATAAATTTTAAAAATTTGTTTTGAATACAACACCAAATGCCTGTAAGTACAGCCCCTGTGAAATGTGTGTTTGGAATAAATTTTCTAGACTCCAATAATCTTGCCCATAATATACCAGCTCGTATAGTCTGCAGTCGCAGTTTAACTCTATAGTATTGGATATAGGGTAGACGGGGGGTAATAGAGTATTATAAGATATGTGGATTTATTTCACCTCTGTTTTTATGTATGTTTGTGTTTTTTTTTCATTTATTTTGTTAAGCTGTCAGACATACAAACTGGCAGACAGGCACTTACTTATGCCGCGATTTGTTTTTTTTTTTTTTGCCAATTTTTCTGTTTTTGTTTTCTATGTGTGTTCATTTCACTGTTTATTTTGTCTTCTTATGGTAAATAGAAAATAGATTTAACTATTCATAAAAAAAAAAAAATTCATAAGTACCCAAGAGATATACTCGTATGTATGCATATGTGAATTTGTATGTTCATATGTGAATATATACTCGTATTTACATTTACAATTGTTGCTTGTTCACATATGAGATTATCTGTGTATATGTGTGTGTACCTCCACTATATGGTGATTTAAACTTCTGTCCACGTTTGTGGTTTGGAATTTTTTAAAAATAAATCCATGACTAGGGAGTAGAAACAACAAAGACCGAATGAAGCATAACAAAAATGCAGCAATTGAATGTAATCGATTGAGGCTATTTTTATAGGTAAAGACAAAAAAACTTTAACTTTAAGCCATAACAGTGGATTAAAATCAAGTTGAAAAAAATATGACAATGTTTATAATTCTTTATAAATCCTAGCATATAAACATAAAGCAAGTAAGAATAAACGTTAAAATTTTAAAATAAATATCAAGTTTTCAAAACATATTCAAATCTTAAAAATTTGTATGCTTATATGCTTAATAAAAAACAAACAATTATACGGCAAATTAGTATCACAATTTTGTCAAATTCCCACATCACGTTTAGGATAACCTTGTAATAATTCACACCTTAAATGAAGAACATTGGCGCAGAAAAAAAACTGCGTTTTAAATAGACTGCGAAGATAGTACATCTTAAAACTACAGTCAATTTTAAATTAACACCTTTTTAATTCACATACAAAACTATTCGAAATAAGCTACCATTTTGTCAAGATACAACTGTCAAATTTATAGCCAGCAAGCTTTATTTTGTAGGGTACTACTGACAAAATCTACTTTTGAAAAAATTCCGACAACTAAAATAAAGACAAATAAAAGAAGTGAGATACTCCATTGGGGAATGGGACTTTGCCCAGAGGTAGAAAGTTACTGATTGTCACTCACTTGGGAGTGACCAGAATCGATTCCTTTGTGGCACTGTCCAAGCAGCTAACTACTTCCGGTCTTAGACCAAGTATTCCCTGGGCAATGACTTTAAAGCAACCGCTTTGAAGTTAGCTAGAGTTAGAAGGCGAAATGTTGAGTAACCTAATCGGCATGCTACCACCGATGCGTCTTAGGAACTAGGTAACAGAAGCTACTGAAACTCAACACAGGCTCTCTTAGTGGCTTTGGCAGCCCCAAGAAACTAAGATCGGGAGCGGTGGCCTAATAAGCCACTCTCCTTAAACAAAAATTTATTATGAAAACACGAAGAAAACGAAAAACAAGAACCCCCCCAAATGTTGACGACCCCCGCAAACGATATAAGGACCATGATTTAAGGATATGCACCTGGAATGTCCGAACTCTATACAGAGATGGTGCCTCTATCCAACTGGCGGATGTCCTCGACAAATACAAGGCTGACATCACCGCCATACAGGAAATGAGATGGACGGGACAGGGATGCACACGACGGAAGAACTGTGACATCTTTTACAGCTGCCATGCAGAAAGACACGAATTTGGATGTGGTTTCATAGTCGGCAAGAGACTTCGACACCTGGTCTCGCGGTTTAACCCTGTAAATGACCGTATAGCCACCATTCGCATCCGGGCGAAATATTTTAACATTACGCTGATTTGTGTACACGCCCCGACGGAAGACAAAGACGATGACATCAAAGATGCATTCTATGAGCGCCTGGAGGATATATATGACCGCTGCCCTGCACATGACATTAAAATTGTTCTGGGAGATTTTAATGCTAAAATAGGAAGGGAAGATGCTCTTGGTTCAGCAGTCGGAAAATTCAGTCTACACAACAACACCTCCGATAACGGATTCAGACTGGTAAGTTTCGCGTCGGCAAGAAACATGGTTGTGAGTGGAACCAGATTCCCGCATAAAGATATCCACAAGGCAACCTGGATATCTCCCGATCAAAATACAAGAAATCAGATTGATCACGTGGTAATTGATGGAAGGCATGTCTCAAGCGTTATGGACGTGCGTGTGATGCGCGGTGCAAATATCGACTCGGATCACCACCTAGTTGCAGCCAAGGTACGAACACGATTAAGTAGAGCTAAAAACACTCTTAATCAAACGCAAAGGAAGCTAGACATCACAAAGCTGCAGACCACTGAGATAGCCAATGCCTACTCCAACCAGCTCTCTCAATTACTCCATACAAATCCCCCTAGTTCTGATGTTCCCGACATGCAGTGGCAGCATATTGCGAATTCGATGACCACTGCCGCAACAACCGTACTGGGTTATGAAAAACCACGCTCAGACAAGCCCTGGTACGATGACGAATGTCGCGAAATGTCTGAGGAAATGGATGCTGCATACAAGGCAAAACTGCAGCCAATGGCGACGCGTGCGGTGACGGAGCGTTATAAAGAGAAAAGGAGGGAGATGAAACGCCTGTTCAGACGGAAAAAGCGTCTGTGGAAGAAAAGAGAGAGCCAGGATATCGAAAACTACAGGGATAGAGGTGAGGCCCGAAAGTTCTACCAAAAGGTTAAAAGTAAAGGTTTTGGAACAGGGATCCCCACCTGTAAGGACAGAGACGGAAATCTGGTCACGGACACTCAGAGTGTGCTGCAAATATGGAGGGAACACTTTCAATCTCTTCTCGTTCCCGAAGGCAGCATAAGTGACGGAATCGCACCAATCATCGACGATGGAGTAGATTGTCCACCACCGAGCCAAAACGAGATCAGCACGGCAATTGCCCGGCTTAAAAATAATAAAGCTGCGGGAGCCGATGGACTGCCGGCAGAGCTTTTTAAAGCCGGCGGCGATGACCTGGTAACATGCATGCACCAGCTCATAAACACGATTTGGCTCAGGGAATGCATGCCCGATGATTGGAATCTGAGTGTCCTATGTCCCGTGCTTAAGAAAGGCGATCCTAGTGTGTGTACCAACTATCGCGGGATTAGCCTTTTACCCATCGCATACAAGGTCCTGTCTAGTGTGTTATGTGAAAGACTAAAGCCCCTCCTGGCGAACCTGATTGGACCTTATCAGTGTGGCTTTAGACCTGGTAAATCCACCACCGACCAGATATTCACGCTACGACAAATCCTGGAGAAGACCCAAGAAATGCAGATCGATACCTACCATCTGTTCATCGATTACAAAGCTGCATTTGACAGTCCGATACGACAGAAATTGTTGGATGCTATGGCTGAGTTTGGTATCCCCGCAAAACTAATTCGACTCTGTGGGATGACACTGACTGACACGAAGTCTTCAGTGAAAATTGGCAAAAATCTGTCAGAGCCATTTTCTACCAAGCGAGGCTTTAGACAAGGCGATAGTCTGTCCTGCGATCTCTTTAACATCGTAATGGAGATGATCATGCGGAAAGCAGCAGTAAACAGGAATGGCACCATATTTAACAAAAGCCACATGTTGCTCGCGTATGCTGATGATATCGATATTATTGGACGTGGATTGCGAGATGTTACTGCGGCTTTTTCGAGCATTGAAAAGCAGTCGGCTGAAGTGGGTCTGGTGATAAACGAGGACAAAACCAAGTTATTTGTTTCAACGAACAAAGAGTCCACTCGTCTGGGACGCTGCGTGAACGTTGACAACTATAATTTTGAAGTGGTAGATGATTTTGTCTACCTTGGCTCCGCCATAAACAAAAATAATAATGTCAGCCTCGAAATCAAAAGACGAGTATTGATCGCAAACCGCTGCTACTATGCGCTAAGCAAGCGATTTAACGACAAAGCGCTCTCTCGAAAAACAAAGATCCAGCTCTACCAGACTCTGATCCTACCTGTCTTGCTCTACAGCGCAGAATCGTGGGTAATGACACAAGCGGATCAATCTATTCTGGGAGTCTTCGAGAGAAAAATACTCCGCAAAATATTTGGACCCATCATCGTGAACGGCGAGTACCGTCGTCGAATGAATCATGAGCTGTATGAGCTGTACAACGACATCGACGTGGTCAAGCGCGTTCAAATAGACCGAATGCGCTGGCTTGGACACGTTGTACGAATGGACGACAACGCTCCGGCTCGAAAAGTCTTCGGCAATAAACTCGATGGGCGGCGCAGGAGGGGGCGACCAAAACTCCGATGGATAGACCAGGTGACGGAAATGTTAAATAAGCTTGGTATGACGAACTATCTACGGTGCGCAAAAGACCGAAGCGCTTGGAATGGTTTTCTACGTGCGGCTACTGATAGATGAATTTCTGTTGTTGCTGCCAGTAAAGAAGAAGAAGAAGAAGAGATACTCCATTATGTTCCTCTATCAAATTGTGATACTTTAACAAAACAATTATTAAAATCGATTCAGTAGTTTCTAAGTTTATCCGTTACATACATTCCTCATGTACTCTAGTTTATAACCACCATAAAATTTACGATGAAAAAATTAAGCACTGGATGATAATAAATATGCGGAAAAAGGCAGCAATCATTTTTTTTTTACCATATTTTAATTTCTCTGTGGTTTAAATTAAAAAATTAAGTAGGTAAGAAAAAAACAATATATATGGCCTGGACTATGAAAAGGGGCTTACGTGTCAAAAAATAGTTTTTCACTTTTTTGCCGATTCTGATAGATTTCGAGATGCTTCATCACGTAGTGCAAACAAAAAAGTTATAACTTGTCAAAAAGTTTATTAAAATTGAAGCTAAAGAAGAGTAATTCTGCAAAAAAAATGTGTTTTTTAAAAATCTAGAAATAGGAAAAAGAAATAATTGAAATAGCTTGAAACATCATGCTAAATGATTTTTGGATCTTTGACTACGAATTCAAATTCAATATGGCGGACAAAAAATATTAAAAACTTATCGGATTTGCTTAAAACTGTCAGCCACATTAGATACGCCATTCTGAAATTTTAAAAAATCTGGTGCTGGATTCGTATCCAGCGACCTCAAAAACCCCAGAGTTTTAAGCACATCCGATAAGTTTTTAATTTTTCTTGTTAGCCATATTAGAGCCGCCATTTTGAATTTTAAAAAACTAACAGCAACCCACAATACCACCAAATAAGAAGTTTAAAACCATTAAAGCGTGAAGAAGTACCAAAATTTTGTTTTGGCACGTAAGCCCCTTTTCCACAGTCCATGTCATATATATGTATGGGTTCTGGTACTAGATACCCAGTGAAGATTCCGTAATTTTAATACATTGGTGAATAAAAATAACTGTTCCAGATTTCCTCACTTTTATCTATATACACAGAAGATGAGTACGTGTTCGGGATCTACACCAATATCACCTTACAGTATCATCAGTTAAATAGATCTCAAAGGATACAAATCCTCAAACAATGTAAAATCAATCTATGAACTATACAGAAATTTCAGTCAGGTGAATTGATGATAAATACGATCGCCCAATATAAGATATGGTTTAAGTCTTAAATTACTGAAACTAACCAATTATGGTTCAACGTTCTATAAATACAAGAATACAATGAAATAATACATACAATAAAGATACGCACACAAAAGGGGCAATTTCGGTTATGTATATGGGAGGTACCATAAGGGGTGTGCCAAATAGTCGGGTTTTCTGAGGTTTTGCCTCCTATCACAAGAATTATTTACTGAACAATTTACATTATGCCCCAGTTGCCCGTTTGGAAGTTATGGAGAAACTTTAATTTTCCAAAAATAGATCAGTTTGTATAGTAGGTACCAGAAGGAGCCAACCGATAAAGTCGATATTCCTGAGCCAAATTTTCAAAAGAGTACATCTTATGCAAAATTTGAATGAATTTAGTGTACTTACAAAAAAGATATAAAGGTGAAGCTATGAGGGTAAATCCGCACTTTTGTATGGAAGGTACCATAAGGGGTGTGCCAAATAGTTAGTTTTCTGAGGTTTTGCCTCCTATCACAAGAATAATTTACTGACCAAACTAGATTATGCCCCAGGTGCCCGTTTGCAAGTTATGGGAGAAACATAAATTTTCCAAAAATAGATCAGTTTGTATGGAAGTTATCAGAAGGTACAGTCTATATTCGTTCCTGAATCATCTGAACAAAATTTGAGTGAATTGAGTACACGTACAAAAAAGATATGTCTGTAAAACTATGAGGATCAGTTCGCCCATTTGTATGGGAGGTGCCAGAAGTCGTGTGGCAAAGGTTTTGGTTTTCTTAGGATTTATATACTATTACAAAATACATAATTGAACTTATCAAAGTCAGATATTCTCCAGTTGTCCATTTGGAAGTTATGAAATAAATATTAATTATCCAAAAATATGTAATTTTGTATAGGGCCAGCCGTGGCATGATATTTGGAACACGCGACTACCATGTGGGAGATTAGAGGTTCAAATCCTTTCATTGCCGGTCCTCCTCGATGTTGTCGACAGCAACTTCGCAGTATAAGTGTCGAGTCAATGGGCAAATAATAATACTGGTTGATTATCATACCGATCACTTAAGGTTTACTCGTGTTATCCTGCTCACCTGACAGACGGTCATAGCTCAATCGTCCTAAAAAGTCCTGAAACGAATTTGGTCTTAAGATACTTGAAGTCGTTACACTTTTTCTCATACCAAATGATATACCATCATCCCTAAGGATGACAACTCCCAACTCCCATAAAAACTACCCCTTTTTGGGTTAAAACATCGAAATGGGAAGTTAAAATTAAAGCCGGGGGCCATGGCGGCCTCGGGGGTCAAATAAGGGGCTCCGTGGATTCTATAATGACCGCCTATGTGCGGGTATTCAAATTAAAGATATTTTCGAGACGAATCCAATGGTGTATTTTTTAAATCTCTTTGGGGCCCTAGGGAGTCCAAAAAGGGTTCCCTTCGGTCCATTTTGATGTTAAGGGACCAAGACGAAGTGAATGGTATATTTGTGTTGTTGTTTGGGCTACCGCCCAATATTCTGCACTTCCGCCAACGGCAAAAATTCAAGTATTTATAAAAACTTCATTTCTGTATGCCAACATTCAGAGGCCATTACTTTTTAACCAGTCCATAGATTCACTTCTGCAATAATTAATTTGTTTGGTGAGGGTAAAGCTATCACCCAGAAGGTTTCAAAAAAAATGTTATCTCAAGTTTTTGATTTTTCATGATTTTAAATCTTAAAAAGGAGACGCTAATTTTCATGAAAAAAAAACACAATTTTCAAATGTTTTCAGCCAGTACGGCAAAATTATGCAATTTATTGAGTTTAAGTGACATAATTCTTGTTGGCCATTTGATTCCAATTAATTTGGTATCACATCTGGCCTGATTGCCCGTCTATAACATAAAATATAGGTCAAAATCTAAAAGTACCTTCGGACACAAAAAAATTTTTAAAAAATTTTTTTTTTAAAAAAACCGCTCCATAAAAATCTTTTTTAATTTTTTTTTCTTAATCTGAATTTCGTCCTCTATCATAAAAAAATAGTGGTATCCAAAGACCAGAGAAAAAATAATTATTTGTAAAGTAGTGTAATTAGTGGCTTTAAACTTAATAATATTCGAAAATAAAAACAATAGCTCAATCAAACATTTTTTTTCCAATTCACAGCTATGGGAAGATTTGTCACTTTGGTCAACTTTTAAGTGCTTTTTTTCAATTGAATCGTACGATCGTAACATTCGTAAGGCTGGAAATACCCATGTCTACAAAAGATGTATTACGAAAAGTTTGAATAAAAAACTTAAAAAAAAGTGAACAATAAATCTATCATAATTGATAAAATATTTATTTACTTGTGATGAACACAAAAAATCCTATTTTTGTAAATATTTTTCCGTAATAAAAAAAACTGTTTACTAAAATTGTATGTAGCTGATCTTCTAATTTCAGTACGATTTTATTGTAAACAAAAATAATATTTGGCACCATTAAAAATACTTTACAAGATAGGTATAAAATTTTTCACACCAAAAAAACAACAATATTTATTTTTAAAAAATTTAATTAAAGGAAAATAATAAAAAAAAGTAATAAAATTTTTTTATATTTAAATTGTCTGTTTTTTAATGCTACATTGTATTCTCCCTAAATTAAAAATTTTTAATTTAATAAATGTAAATTCAATTATGTTTATTATATTTAAAATTAAAAAAAGATTAGAAACTTTGCGGTTTTTAAACATTTTCTAAATATTTAAAAAAAAAACTACATATTTAATAAATTCAAATCGCATTATGTTTCTGTTTCATTTATTTCATGCATTTGTGTCATTTCATTTCAGTTTTAACTTTTAACTAAGAAATTTTCAATTTGACCGTACCAATTTGTCTTTTTAGCAAATACCAGTCCTGCCGAGTACCAAAAAGCTACCAAAGTATATCTCTCTAAAAAAAATTTATTGAAATTTTCGTCTGCATATTCGTAATTGTGTTGCAAATTACAATTAGAATATAAATTTTATCACTCTAGGACTCTAAAAGAGTTTGTCCATGCCCACTGATCCAAAACTAAAATTTCGTCTGTATATTCATTTTGATGTTTCCGGATAGTAATCTGTAATTTATTTATCTTTCTAGTTCTAAACAAGTTTTGGCATGCCCACTCCGCCCATACATAGAATACGGTCATTTTCATACAGTAGTACCTATATACATATTTGTAATATTTTTTTAACTATTGTTTTAGTTTAAGTAAGAATTTTTGGGAAATTGGAAAATGTGGGCGTAGGAATGGGCGTTGCCAAATTTTTGTTTATAAAAACCAATTTCGGGTTGTTACTTTTATTATAAAAAATAGTCAAATCGGTCTATGCGTTCTCAAGTGATGACCGTCTTACCAACGCACAACAATTAATTTTTATTTGTATAGATTATTTGTTCACACATATTACCAATAAATTACAACAATGAACATAACTCGGTCCATGACATGGTCTTTAATTGAAGTACCCGCACTACCCCTTAAAGAACACAATTTGTTTTTTCTCTATGGCCACATGTAAGTTATTTTGGAGGCGAGACATTTTTTCCACACATCGCTCGGTATAGTTGAATTTTACCCAAAAAATTAAATTTTTGCCCATCGCTTTCAAAAAACTGTTTTAATAACAAACTTTCTTTAAACTTTATTAGAAGGGTAAAAATCTATCACAAGTTGTGAAATGAAACCATCTATGTATATTCTATTGTACTATTAATTACTTATTTTTCTAAACAACTCTTGGTATCTATCTGCTAACTTTATTATGCCTCCATAAACATATGAAAAAATTAAATTCAGCATAAATACCTTAAATTCCAACTTCGTATTCTCCAGCTGATGATGATGATGATGATATCAAGATTTTATTTACACTTTTCTTAATTCTTTTTGTTTTGTTATGTGCAATTAAGCTTTTGTCACACACTCACACACATACATCCATATGCGAACACTCTCGCTGATATTTTTATAGGTATCAATAATTTTCTTTTCACAAATGTGCAAATATCAAAACCATAACAAATAATATAATGATGATGATGATGATGAGGACGGCCTGGCGAGCGAGTGAGCGAGAAAGAAACAAGAAATTTCTAAAACATAAATTATAATTTTCTTAAAACGAAAATCCACAACAACAAATAGAAAAAAACACAAAACGTACACAATTCGGTAAAAAGTGAAAATATTAAGTTAACACGTTGTTTTTAGTTGTATTTTAAACTGTTGCTGTTGTTGTTGCTGCTGCTCTTTCTTTCTTTTGTAATTTCATTTCGTTGTGAGCTTAACTTTCTGCAGCTCGTTGTCGCTGTACGTACACTCCCAGAGTAATAACAATTTCAAGTTATCTGGTATATCGTACTTCAATAAAAAATTTTTTCCATAAGATTTTGTGTGTTTTGTTTTGTTTTTTTTTTAAATTTAAATAAAGCACTTGGTCACAAAGCAGATAATGATGAGAAAACACAATAATGTACACAGAACAGAAGAGCAGTGATGAGAGACATCAACACAGCCAACAATGGCAAATTATCAGTTTGGCGAGAAGAGAAAAAGGTTTGATAGAAACAAAACAAATTGTATTGTTGCTATTGTTGTTTTTGTCGATTTAGAAATATGTTTGATTTTTGTTTAATGATTTTCAATGATTTGGGGGGACTTCTCTTTTTCATCACTCACTTAACAAAATCCACTTCACTTTAAAATTTTTATGGGGGGTTCTCTGTTGTTCTCTTTCCTCGCTTTTTTTATTATGTTTTGTTGTTATTCGTTTTAGAAGGGGGGACACACAACTCCAAAAAAAACGTCAACGTTAAATTCTCTGTTAGCGAAACACGCGCGCTCCAAGATGACGGGGGTTTGGAGCGGTAACGGTGAGGCGAGAGCCAATGGCAGACAATCGACAACCAACAGAACCGTTCACCAAAATCAATTCCACCTGAAGTCGACACGAAATACCAAAAATAGGTAATATAGTATAATAGAGAACCACACACAACACAAAACACAATCGAACGGCCGATAGAATTCGTATAACTGTTGATGTCAAACAAACAAAACGCACATGAATGCTGCTGCCCTCTCATACATAGTAGATCGTGGCAAACAAAACAAAATATAATTTATTTATACATATAACGCTTAGCAAAAATCCCATTAACAGCTGTTTTAAAGCTTAACAAAACACTTTAAATTTGTTGCTTTTACTTCTTATGTTTAGTTATACTACTAGATTAACTTTTCTTGTGCACAATTCTCTTTTTTTCATATTTCATATTCGTTTAAATTGGGTTTTGTTTTTAGCTCGTTTTTAATTTTTTTCTTATTATTTTACAATTCGTTTTAATTTTTATTATTTTTCTTACATTTCTTAATTTTGCATTTCTTTTTCTTGTGTTTTTTTTATAATTTTGTTTTATTTTTTTTTTTTGCTTCTTTTTGTTAATATTTCATTTTAACTTTTACTAGTTTTGTGTTTCTTTAGCTTAAGTAACAAAACACCCGAACGTTAAAATTTTGTTTGCGTTGCGTTTCACGCGCTTACAACAACCACAAAGTACGACTCTTAAGATACAACTAATATGGCAATATTTCGTAAATTGATCACTTGCTGCTGCATTCGATTCCATCACTAACTGACTCACGCACACTCATGCATGCACGCATACGTATTTGTTTGTGCGGAGCCAGACAAGAGCAGAGCAACAATAACAATATTAAAAAGTATCTAAAAAAATTTAAGACTCTTATAAGAGAAGAGCGCAAACGGTAGGCATTGTCTCATTTCGGTGTTGTGATTGTTGCTCTCATTTATCTTCAGCAGTTATTGGTAGAGCACAAGGCGTCGTTGAGTACGTTCAGTGTTAAGTGGAGTAGACAAGATCATTGTTAGTGTTGCCACTTAGTGATAATATGAACTCGGCAACATTTAAGTACTGCATGTTGAGTGATGTTGATAGATTTATGTTGGGGTTCAATTATATTGTAAAGAATCGCATTCATATTGTTATATATAGATAGTTCATAAGATAACTTTGTTTCTCACCATTAACATCCGTAACACAGAGATTAAATTACAAAATTATTAGAAATTACAAAATTTTTTATGAATAACTCAAGACAGAAATTTCAGGTTGCCTAACTGATATATTCCCTCACCCTATGTCTTTTCTCCAAAATTGTAGGGGACATTCTGAGTTATCGAAATTCATCGATTTATAAATGAAATTACTTATGTATTGTTTGTTACATGCTTGTGGAACGTAAAAGGTTAGAGATGGGACCTTCTCTCGTTTAGTCAGATATTTACAGGCATATTTTTAAACTATAGAAATGGTCACATGAAGAGTATCAATGAAGTTGCCAGTAGAGTCAGCACAACGAGAGAAGACATATTATTGCAAGATAATTAATCTGAGCAAATTCAAATATGCTTCAGTTGTCCGTTTATGGGAGAAACATTAATTTTGCGTAGAAGATACCAGAAGTGTACGGACGATATAGCCCATTTTTATTCTTGAGTGTAGTTCCCATTCCATTAGTAAATTTTTAAATTTTGGAAAATATTAATACAGATTAGAAAATTTTAACCAGTACAAAAATTTCAGTGTGGCAAACTTACTGAAAAATACCCTCGCCCTATTTAACATATTGTTTAACTCAGAAATTATTTAAATTTACGAATTTAAAAGGGAAATTACTTTTGTATTGTTATTTGCCTGCTTAACCCTTTAATGACGAGAGCGAAATAATGGGAATTTTTTAAAGATTTTGTCAGTACTACATATAAATTAGTTAATAAACGAATTTTACGTAAAAAAGGTAAGATGAAAAATTTCAGAAAAATATCCTTTTTACTGGTGTTATGACGACTGTGACCATATGGTTACAGCTTTAAAACAGGTAGATAAAAAGAACCAAGTACAAAATAATTCATGCAATACGTTTTTATGATATTTGACAAAAACTAAAAGTCTTAAATATATCAGTCTTTAAACAACCAAAAAATATTCTTAATATGGGTTGACTTTTTATATCCCTCCATATTGCGCACATGTGAAAAACACCTATTTTGATGATCCCCCACACTCGCTACTGACGTCTGATCGCATAGCGGTAAATCAAGAATGAAAGATCAAAGCATGCTTTGATGAAATTAAAAAAGAAAATTCTTGACATTTATTCTTATGTTTATTTTATTGCGTGCAATATCTAACGCTGTCAACGTTACCATATGGTAACAGTCGTCACTAATGGGTTAAAGCGTAAACAGTTGAGACGTATAATAAAATAATAGAAAATGTTACAGCCCACAAATGTTAATGATTACATTTATAATCTCTAGGTGAAAGAGTATTATACGGTATCACGTGAGAACAAAAGAAAAACTTTAATATTATTACGCACAAGAATTTCAAGAGTCATTTCTAATGGATGGGGTAATCCGCCCGGTATTTTAGGTTTCACCCATAAATACAAATTATTAAATGTAAGAGATGCTTTGAGAAATTATAGAAAAATATAAAATGGCTAATTTGTAAAGGAGGTACCAGTTTGAGCAACACAACGTTTCCGATTTTTAACCGTAAGTCAACGTTGCATTAACGTCAATGTTATTAAATGTAAGAAATTCTTTTAAAAATTGACTAATTTGTAAAGGAGGTACCAGTTGGAGCAGCACAACTTTTTCGATTTTTTTTCCTAAGTCTATTTTATTAACGATATCTCCTTCAAGATAATTCAACTGACAAAATTCAAATATTCTCCAGTTTTTCGTTCGAATGTTTTGGGAGAAGTTTTAATTTTTATAGAATAGATAATTTTGCATGGGAGGTAACTGAAAAGGTCCGCCAATATATTCCATATTTATTCTAGAGTCAAACATTCATAATCCTACATCTAACGCAAAATATGACTAAATTCAGTGTACTTACCTAATCGATATACCTGTAGAACTATAAGGTAGATTTTAGTTATTTGTATGGGACCAGAAGGGGCGTGGCAAATTTATCAGTTGTGTGAGGCTTTGTCTTATATAGAAAGTTTGAAGTTGGAAATCATGGAAGAAATATTAATATCCTTAAAATATGTCATTTTGTATGAGAGGTACAAGAAGGGGTGTGAACCCCAGTTGCCATCTTGGCCTAGTAACCCATGGAAGGCACCGCATGAAATATATTAAATTGCCTACTCGAACTGAGGAAAGAGACTTTAGGTGTTTTATATAACTTTGCCCAAAGTATCTTAGGAGCCTGCGGGCAAGATCGGGGCAGCTACAAAGAAGATGATCTATCGTCTCATACTCCTTATTTTCCTCACACAAACGGCAGTACTCCGGATCCATGGATCCATTCTGCCTATTTACAATCTCGTAACATCATTTTGAAAAATATCAATACTGATAAATTAACTTAAGATTTACTCGAATTATCGTGTCCACCAACCAGTCAGCTAGATAGACGGACATGTCTCAATCGTCAATCGTAAATCAGAATGATTGTTTTCCTCAGTATATTTATCTTTCTGGACACTCTACTGCTAACTTTGTACATTCGTTGTTGTGGTTTGTGTAGTATTTTCAAGCTTCTTAACCAAATGTTACGTTTATTTTCGATATTTTCCTTTTCATCGCACATTGGTCGAGAATCGGAATTATCTGGCCGAAATTCAAAAAATAAAATTGTCCACTTAGTACTTTTTTTGTTTATATATAAAGTTAACACTCCAAATAAGAAGAAAAAACAAAAATGTTGTCCATGTCCACGTTTTAGTCATTTAAAGTTGAATGATGTTTTGTGTATTCGTCATATAAAATATTAAGGCAAAGTATGGTGAGTTATAACTAAATTTTAGTTTGAATAATAAACATAAATATTTTTTTGTGAATTGAAATGGTCAAACATTGTACTTTAATTGTGTATAATTCAATATAAAGTTGTTTGTCTTTCTTTCAATAAAATAGGTGTTTTTTAAAATTCACATAATTTGAAAATTTCTGATGCTTCTTGGATTTAAAGTTATGTTTAATCACCTAACATGAACAAATCCTTATCACTACATTTAAATTTGATATTTCCTCTATCGAAATGACCAAGGATAAACTGTCTATTTTTGCCTTCAAATTTAACCTTCCTTCGTTAAAAATTTTGATAATTTAGTCCGAAAATTAAGGAGACTTCTGATATGCATGAAACATACCACTAGGGAGTTTTCGGGGTCGCTGATTGTGAATCCGGAGTCAGACTTAAAATAAGCAAAATGGCGGATACGGACTAGCAGACATTATTTTCAAAAAAATGCTGGAATTCTTCTAAACAAAATATCTGCCATATTTTATCCGACATTATGTTTTTCAATCTTTGACCCCAGATTCGAATTTAGTAACTCCAAAAATCCCCTTAGGCACAATATCAGTTAAATGCAAGCATTTTTTTTAAAAAATGTTCGACATAATGTATCCTCCAGTTTGTGTTTTTAAAAATGAGACTTCAGATACGATAGGCAAAAATATCGATTGAATGCCAGACATTTTAGAAAAAAATGTCGGCCGTTTTGTATCCACTATGTTGTTTTTCAAAATTTGATAAAGATTCGAAATCAACGACTCCAAAAATCCTCTAGTACCATGTTTTACGCCCCTTGTATGTCTCCTTCATATTAAGGCCAAATTCTTTACAAATCCGACCAATGCGCAACAAACGTCTGCTGTTTTAAATGTGTTTTTTTAGACAAGTATGTACAATTTTTATTTAATTTTTGAAATTTAAAATCTTGATTTATAAATTTAAAATATCGATCACTTTTCACCTTCTTAAATATTTCTTTTATCAATGTAGTCTTACATATTTCTGGTATTTTGGGTGTTTTTACACTCATTTATGGGCACAATAGCAGTCATTTGCTTATCGTCAAGTGTCTCAGTGTGAAAATAACAATCTTATTTCAATACTGCCACACTCTGAGTAACTAAACTTCATTTCACTCTCGTTTACTAAACAACTCTCTCAGATATTTTTACTGTATATCTCACTCCCTCTCTCTCTCTCTCTCTCCATCTATTTGTTTGCCTTTATTATTTTGTAGATACTTTTATATTTGCTCAATATTAAGAAAAAGTATCTTTCTTAGGTTTCTTTTGTGTTTACCTTTTAGCTGGCGTTTATTTTCTGTCGTATAGTATGTACGTGTGTGTGTGTGTACGTGTTGTACTCGTTGACTTCATTCATTCATGCTCTTGCTATCTAATATTTATTGCCTTTTATGCGTCATCTAGTATTGGGATCGTTAATATCCCCGATCGAATGGGAGTGCGCAAATGTATCTGACGAGTGCATTAATGAGTGAGTGTGTGTGTGTGTTGGTTTGGTTGTTGGTGGAGTAACTCTATTTGACTTTTTTACACTTGTTTCGTTTATCGTTTTTTTTTATTACAATCGTTGCTATTTTTGTTATTGTTTGTGTTTATCTTGGTTTTGGTTTCTTTGGATTGTTTTCTTAAAGAAAACACACACGCTCACGTTATGTTAAAGACAATGCTTACTCACTCTCATGAAACGCATTTTGCAGTTTCTTTGTCAGTGCGTGTTTCTTTCTTACTTTTATGTTCCAAAATGCATTTCAGGTGATACTGCGCGACCGTCCTTCATCAAGTGCATTACGAGCATAATGTGGGAGAGTGTTAATAGAGATGGTTGCTATTGTAGCCGTAGTACTTTTTTTAGTACTTTTTTTGACTTATATCACTGGATTTGGTTTGCTGAAATTGTGATAAAAAAAAATGCTTAACAGTTTTAAATCCAAATTCTCCACGAGATTGGTACAACTGCTTTTGGTCGCACTTAATATCCTATTCATCCATAAAGACATAACTAATACAGTGTTAATAGTACTTTTTCATATATCATCCCAAAGAGTGTGACAGTGCCAATCGGTTCTATACGTGATTCAACAATTTTTATAGCTGTTCCGTGCGTGTATTTTTCTGTTTTTCTGTTGTTGTTATCAACAATAAGAAATTGTTAAATTTTGCTAAGATATACCTTCTTAATGTGCAAGTGACAATTACAATGATGTCTCTCTCTCTCACTGCATTGGCAGAGTGATTGCTTATCTTAATCTCTCTTTCTCTCTCTCTCTCAACTCTCTTGTGCTAGTTGGTATATCAACCGGCTATTGTTGGTAATCGTTGACTAGGCCAATCATTGCAGTGGATGAGTAATATTGTATTATTGTTGTTGCTATTTTGTTGTTGTTGTATCTTCAGTTTTCTTAATCGAATGTTACGTTTATTTTCGGGAATTTCTTTTCCATTGTCTTTATGTTGTCCGCAGTATAGTTTATTATTAAAAATCTTTTCACTTTGATTAGCATTTCTTTTGTTTTGGTCGCTTGTTTTATCGTGTTGTTGTTGTTGTTGTTGTTTTATTGATTTACGTCGTGTTGCCTCATATGCATTTATCGTCATTGATTATAGGTTGAGAGTGGTGACGGTGGCGATGGTGTTGGTGGGGGAATTATCACTGGAATGCGTTTGAATATTTGATTAACTGAAATTGGGATGACTGTATTTTGGTTGTTTACTTACTTACTTACTTAGCTGGTACTTCTTTGCAATCCCATTGAATTATATACCACTGTAGAAAAATATTATAAGCGCATCGATCTTCTGCGCTTCTTTACCAGTTAGTCACACCAAGTTCTGTAAGGTTCTCAGTAACCTGGTCTTTCCAACGGAGTTTTGGTCGCCCTCTTCTGCGCCGACCATCGAGTTCATTGTCGCAGACTTTTCGAGCTGGAGCATTTTCGTCCATGCGTACAACATGACCTAGCCAACGCAACAGCTCCACCTATATCCGTCCACGTCCACGTCATTGTCAGTGTGCAGTTCATGATTCATACAACGCCGATACTCTCCGTTAACGATGATGGGCCCATATATTTTACGGAGTATTTTTCTCTCGATGCCGCCAGAAGCGATTCATATGCTTGTGTCATAACCCAGGATTCTGAACCATACATTAAGACAGGTAGAACCAGTATCTGGTATAGCAGGATTTTTGTTTGTCGAGAGAGGTCTCTGTCATTGAATCGCTTGCTTAGTCCGTAGTAACATTTCTTAGCAAGCAGGATTCTTCTCCGGATTTCTAGGCTGACATTATTTGCTTTGTTGATGGCGGGGCCTAGGTACACAAAATAATCTACCACCTCGAAATTATAGTTGTTAACGTTCATGCAGCATCCTAAGCGAGTTGGAGCCATTTTTGCTTACTCCTTTTGTATACCTGAGTAAGGCTGCAGTTACATCCCGAAGTTTTCGGCCGATGTAGCTACGTCATCAGTGTACGCGAGTAGCATGTGGCTTTTGCTGAATATCGTGTCACTTATGTTTACTGCAGCTTTCCTCTCCATCACTATGTAGGCCGTCTCCTTGTTTTAGGCCCCGTCTGGTGTAGAATGTCTCCCTAAGGTCCTGGTAAATCTTCACTGAAGACTTCGTGTCAGCCAGCGTCATTTCGCAAAGGCGCAAAGGATTAGCTGGAATACCAAACTCAGCCATCGCTTCGTGAAATTTCTGCTGTACCGAACTATCAAAGGCAGCTTTATATTCGACAACAAGATGGAATGTGTTATTCTGTTTCTCTTCGGTCTTTTCCAGGATTTGCCGAAGTGTGAATATCTGGTCAGTTGTTGATTTTCTAAGTCTTTCAGCCACACTCATAGTGTTGATCAGTTGGGATAATACTTGCTTTAGTCTTTCACATATCACACTCGATAGGACTTTCTATGCGTTGGGTAAAAGGCTGACGCGCCCGATAGCTGATCCCGCGGACAGGATTTGCCAAAATGTGAATATCTGGTCAGTTGCTGATATACCAGGTCCTAAGCCATACTGATATGGCCCTATTAGTTGAGATTACACTGGCTTTAATCTATCACAAAGCATACACGACAGGACCTTATATGCGATGGGTAAAAGGCTGATCCCGCGTTAGTTAGAGCACAAACTTGAATCACCTTTTTTCAGCACAGGACATAATACGCGTAGATTCCAATCATCGCGCATGCACTGGTTAGACCAATCTGTGCGTTGAAGCTGGTTGATGTTCGTTATCAGCTCCTAGCCACCAGATGTCGTAAGCCAAACTGATAGTGTTGATCAGTTGGTGTAATACTTGCTTTAGCCTTTCACGTAGCACACTCTACAGGACCTTCTATGCGATAGGTGAAGGCTGATTTAGATGTTCGTTATCAGCCCCTAGCCACTGAATATTCATCCTTGTCCTTACAGGAGGGGGATGGCCAGTACTGTAACCTTGTGTTTATTATTTCTGGTAAAATATTCGGGCTTCTTATCTGTCCCTATTCCTCTCTAATAACCTCGTTCTCCCTTAACTTGATCTAAAGTTGTTTCCCTAACAGCCCAGGTTACAATGGCATGTAGCGTTGACCTATAAGCAGTATTCTGTTACTCAAACGCTATGCAACATTCTTCGTCGTACCAAAATTCGTCTGTACGCCGTTTTTCATATCCAAGCACGGTTGTTGCGGCAGTTGCCTTGGAATGCGCAATATGCTGCCTCTTTCTAAGTAGTTCGGACAGCTGGTTGGTATAGTCAGTGGCTACCTCTGGAGTTTGCCATGGAATATGCTCATAACGTCATATTCCATAACGTCAGACGTTGAGGCGTTGTGTAGTAGTAGTTGGGAGAGCTGGTAGGCGCAGGCAGTGACTATATCTGTATCGGGAATGTCAGAAGTAGAGCCGTTTTATCGTAGTCGTTGGAAGAGCTGTTAGGAGTGGGCAGTGGCTATATCTGGTGGGCAGTGGCTATATATGTAACGGGAACGTTGTGTCGTAGTAGTTGGGCGAGCTGGTGGGAGTAGGCAGTGGCTATCTCTGGGGTTTGCAGCTTCGCGATGTTTAGCTTTTTTTGTGTTTGGTTACGTGCGTTTTTCACTCTGCTCAATCTTTTGCGAAACTTAATTGCAAACAGATAATAATACGAGACAATATTAGCACCACGGATCACGCGCACGACCCTGACACTAGATGCATGCTTTCCATCAATTACCATTAGATCGATTTGATCTTTGGTGTTTTGATCGGGGGATAGCCAAGTTTCTTTGGTAGATATCTTTATGCTGAAATCTGGTTCCATTAACAGTTCTTTCCCGCTCCGAATCTAACCAGCCTAAATCCGTTGAATTTGCCGATCGACAGACCAAGAACATCTTCCCTTACTATTTTGGCTTAAAATCTTCCAGGACGATTTAATGTCATGCGCAGGATGTTTCGTATGTTTCTTCTAGGCTCACGTTAAATTGTTTCTTTATCTCATCGTCTTTATCTTCCGTGATGTAAAAATATATCGCCTTAATGCAAATTGTGGATCACTAACAGGATTAAGCCGCTGGACAAGATTTCTGAGCCTCTGATTAATTACAAATCCACATCCAAATTCGTAATTTTCCGCATGGCAGCTGCAATAGACGTCGCGAGCATCCTTGTCCTGTCCATCTTAGCTCCTGGATGGCGGTGATCTCAGCCTTGTGTTTTTTGAGGACATCGGCCAGTAGGAAAGTGGCACCTTCTCTATGGCAGAGTCCGAATATTCCAGGTGCATATTCTTAAATCATAGTCCTTATTTCGTTTGCGGGGGTCGTCAACATTTGAGGAGTTCCATTTGTTACTTTTACTTTTTCGGGTGTTCATTGATATTTAAGACCTGAAGGCGGGTGGTTAGCCCCACTATCATGGTTCATCGCTCGATATCTGTAGCTACTCACGATAAAAATTTCACGTGAAGGTTTCTAAGGCGGCTTGAGATGCAAGATTACATCCCCAACGGCACCAAATGTTTAAGCGTGAAATAGAATATTAGGTAATTGGCCTTCATGGCGTTTCGGGGCAATATTTAATAATAAATTTCACCCAACTACCAGCAAAGTCATTAACCACCTTGTCCTACAAACTACAAAGAACAAAATAACTTTGATGTTCCCATATAGTCTATACACACACATATATCATATTACTTTAAAGTTCCTCTCCATCCTTTGGGAATACCCCTTCCTTCAGCTCATAGCTGACCTTTTATACGCTAAACAAATTCAAATGACCCCGTGTAATTCATATAAATCACATTTAATTGATTTATATTCACTTGTATATATTCTCTAACATCACAGAACACCGACCGACGAACATGTAGATGGATGTAGCATAGAAGTTGAACTTCTAAGCTGGACAATAGAATTTCCAACGCATATGCAGCCAAGTGATTCAGTCATTACAATATAATTTATAATAACTCATAAAAGCAGTTAAAAGGCATAGAAACAAAAAGAACCAACGAATAAACGAACACTTTGTTATGCAGTAGGATGAGCAACTGACCCGGTGGTGGTGGGCAGTAGATCTGATGGACTGACGGGCAGACAAGAAGACTGGCAGACGGACGGACGGACAACAGGATCTCTATTTTAACGCCTCTGTTTTCTGGCACTGCAATGGCGCAACAATGAAGGCAACTGCTTCATGTTTGATATACAAACAATGGTAACAAAAGACGTTTAAAGGCTGTTAACGCATCATTTGAAAAGAGGCCCCACATTTAAATGGAATTTATGCACTGTAGCTTAGTAGTCCATTGGTCGATCACAGAAGGCAACATAGGCAACAATAACGACGACAATGCAGCATAATAACTTCAACAATAACAACAACAGCAACGACATAAAAAGAAGGAAAATTCCTTATGATTCTCTAGGAATTTTATTTATAACTTTATAGATCGTTTAATCGCAGTGAGATACCCTACAAAAGGGGTAGGGTCATATGACTAGATCCTAAGGTTGTTGGGCACACTTGTGGGTTGGAGTTTTTGGACTTATGGGATAGCTTCTCGCATTGTTGTGTATTAACACGCTTGCTATTGTAGATTCACAACAAACGGCACCTACTTGTTTATCGACGAATGCGAACGTCACTGTTTGAGAAGCATTTTACTAGACATGCCGATTATCTCGAGGGGGCCGGCAATGAAAGTAAAATGTAGATGACTGGAGGCGGGAATCGAACCCGCGATCTCCCGCATGGTAGTCGCGTGTTCTAACCAATATGCAACGGCCAGTCCCGACACATATTTTGGAAACATATTTTGGACACATATCCTTTTAATAATATATTTGAATCGACGTGTATGATATCGTTATATCATCTACTGTTTAAAGTTTATGGACTTTTTCAAGTCATTGCCATTGTCTATAACATATTGCCAAAATTTACTTCCAATGTACCAGAAAGTACTTTTGTTGCTCCATAAATTACATTTATGTATCAACAACTTATTACGTGGAAACAATGTGTACTTTTATTCAAATGTATATGTTATTGTACCGAAGAGTACCAGTGTGTCATAAAGTACATTTATTTTACCATCACGTAGTTGATTAATCCAAAAAGTACTTTTAGTGTTCCACAAAGTACATTTCTCAGAACAAAAAGAAATTTTCTAGTACAAAAACGAACTTTTATACATTATACCAAAAATTATTAATATTGGGACAAAAGGTACTTTTCTTGTGCCTAAAAGTAACAAATCAATAAGTGCCAAAAGTACATTTGTACCAAAAGTCAATTTATTTTACCTAAAAGTACTTTTTTTGTTCAAAATAGTACTTTTATTCTACAAACAAGTGCTTTTAGTGTACCATAAAATACTTTTTGGTAAATAGTACTTTTTGAAAAAAAAATACTAAAGGTACCTTTTTATAAAAAGTACAAAAAGTATTTTTTATTAAAAAGAACATTTTATCAATAAGTACTCTTTACCAAAAAGTATTTTTTTCCCTAAAAGTACTTTTTATCACACAGTAGTAAATATAATTTTTGAACCAAATGTGCTAAAATTACTTTTTAGGGTAAGGCACTAAAAGTACATTTTATCAAAAAGTACTAAGAGTACATTTTATCGAAAAGTACTAAAAGAACTTTTAATCAATAAGTACTCTTAACCAAAAAGTATTTTTCCCCTAAATGTACTTTTTATCACACAGTACTTAATGTAATTTTATATCAAAAAGTGCTAAAAGTACTTTTTACCGTAAAGTACTAAAGGTAAATTTTATCAAAAAGTACTAAAAGTACATTTTTATCGAAAAGTACTAAAAGTACATTTTATCGAGAAGTACTAAAAGTACTTTCTATTGAAAAGTAATTTTTACTTAAAGTATTCTTTATTGAAAAATACATAAAGTACTTTTTATCATAAAGTACTTTTTAACCAAAAAGTATTTTTTATCCAAAAGTACTTTTTATCAAAAAGTCCTTTTAATCAAAACGTACCAAATAGTTTTTTTATTGTGCCAAAAAGTACTTTTATCATAAAAAAAATCTTTTATTGTTACAAAAAGTAGTTTAATTGTAAAAAAAAGTATTTTTAATTTTAAAAATTAGTTTCATTGTGCCTAAACGAATTTTTATTGAACAAAAAAGTACTCTTTCTATGTTCGAAAACAAGAAAGTTCCCTTATTGTCCAAAAAAAAAACTTAAATTATTAAACTTATTAAACTTAATTATTACAATTCCAAAAATGATTTTGTATTAACAAATAGATTCATTGTACCTCAAATTACTTTGTTTTTACGAAAAAGTACTTTTCTCATAACCAAAAAGTACTTTTTACTATCAAAAAGTACTTTTATTGTACCAAAAGTACCTATATCGTACAAAATTGATTTAAAGTCCCAAGTTGTATTTTTTTGTACCAAAAAGTACTTATTGAACCAAAAAGTACTTTTATTGTAAAAATATGGATTCATTGTGCCAAAACGAAATTTCTCTGTACCAAAAAGTACCCTTTCTATATTCGAAAATAAGAAAATTTCCTTATTGTTCTAAAAGTACTTTTTTACGATTTTTTGTATGAAAAAGTACTTTTTTCATACTTTTTTATAAAAACAAAGTACTTTTTTTCTGAAAAAATACTTCTTTCATCAAAAAGTATTTTGTTTCTTATAAAAAAGTATATTTTTATCAAAAGTACTTTTACTGTGCAGAAAGGGTATTCATTCTACCAAAAAGAACCTTTATCATAAAAAATTGTTTTATTGTTTTAAAAAGTAGTTTTTTGTACCAAAAAGTACTTTTATTGAACCAAAAAGTACTTTTGAAGATAGTTCCCTTTTTGTCCAATAAGGTACTTTAATTAAAGCAAAAATACTTTTTTATGCCAAAAAGTACTATTTTTGCGAAAAAAAAAAGTTATTTATTGTACCAAAAATTCATTATTATACTAAAAACTTACTTTTATTGTACCAAAAAATTGTTTTTTCGTACCAACAAATAGATTTATTGTACCAAAAGCTACTTATTTAGTACCAAAAAGTACTATTATTTACCAAGAAGTACATTGAAATTACCAAAAAGTATTTTATCGTACCAAACGTACTTTTATTGTGCCAAATACCTTTACAATAACAAATATCTGTATTGTACCAAAAAGTACTTTTATTGAACCAAAAAGTACTTTTAAAGAAAGTTCCCTTAATGTTCCAAAAAAGTACTTTAATTAAAGCAAAAATACTTTTTTATGCCAAAAAGTACTATTTTTGCGAAAAAAAAGTTATTTATTGTACCAAAAATTCATTATTTTACTAAAAATTACTTTTATTGTACTAATAAATAGTTTTATTGTACCAACAAATAGATTTATTGTACATATATTTATCAAAAAGTACATTGAAATTACCGAAAAGTACTTTTATCGTACCAAACGAACTTTAATTGTGCCAAATACCTTTAAAATAACAAATAACTGTATTGTGGCAAAAAGTATTTTTTTTTTAAAAAAAATTGCTTTATTGTGCCTTAAAGTAATTTTATTGTACCAAAGAGTAATCTTTTAATATTAAAAAGTACTTTTATTATTTTAGAAACTTTTATTGTTACGGAAACTTTTCAGAGTGTACCAAAAAAATACTTTCACTGTAAATTTTCAAAGCAAAAAGTACTTTTATTTTGCCAAAAAGTAATTGTATTGTACCAAAAAAGTATTTTCATTATACCTTTCCATGCCAAAAAGTACTTTTTTTTTGTCAAAAAGTAATTTTATTGTACCGACAGAACGTTTCATTGCACTACTTATTTTGTACCAACAAATGGTTTTATTGTACCAAAAATTGCTTATTTAATACCCAAAAGTACTTTTTTTTATCAAAAACGACCTTTAAATTTCCAAAAGTACTTTTATCGTAACAAACGCTCTTTTATTGTGCCAAATACTTTTATAGAAACAAATAACTGTATTGCGCCAAAAAGTACTTTTAGTGAACTAAAAAGTACTTTTTTGTAAAACATAGTGTTATTGTGACAAAAAGTAATTTAATTGTAACGTAAAGTTATATTTTATTATTAAAAAGTACTTTTGTTGTTTCAGAAACTTCTATTGTTACAGAAACTTCTCGTATTGTACCAAAAAAAAGTACCTTTTTATGCCGAAAAGTACTTTTATTCTGCCAAAAATTTTATTTTATTGTTTCAGTGTACCAGAAATTACTTATTTTGTACCAAGAAATAGTTTTACTGTACCAAAAAAAACTAGTTTATTGACAAAAAGTACTTTTTTATCAAAAAGTACATTTTTATCTTACTTTTGTCGTACCAAACGTACTTTTATTGTGCCAAATACTTTTAATTTAACAAATAAGTGTGTTGCGCCAAAAAGTACTTTTAAGTACATTTTTGTAAAAAATTGATTTATTGAAAAATTATCGTAAATTTATCGTATTATACCAAAAAAGTACTCTGTAATGTAAAAAATTTCTTTTATTGTTTCAGAAACTTTTATTGTTACAGAAACTTCTCTTTGTCCTGGAAAAAAGTACTTTCATTATACCTTTTTATGCCAAAAATTAATTTTATTGTACCGACAGATAGTTTCATTGTACGAGAATATACTTATTTTGTGCCAAGAAATTGTTTCATTGTACAGAAAAGTAATTTGTGATCAAAAAGTTTCTTTAAATTACCAAAAAGTACTTTTATTGTACCAAACGTACTTTTATTGCGCCGAATAACTTTATTGTAACAAATAACAGTATTGAATAAAAAGTACTTTTATTGAACCAAAAAAGGACATTTATTGTGGCAAAAAGCACCTTTGTTGAACAAAAGTACACTTTTTGTATCAAAAAGTACTTTCGTCGTACCAAAAATTTATGAATTTTTATAAAAAAGGTTTTTTATTGTACCAAAAAGTACTATAGTATTATATTGTACTAAAAAGTACTACTATTGTACCTGAAAAGTACTTTTATCGTACCATAAACTCTTTTTTATGCAAGCAGGGTATCGTTTAGTAGGGTATCTTGACGTAGACCACAATTCGATCTACCACCAAACATACGTAGCAATTCCTTAAGAATTCTACACTTTGCGCTATCCTATCAAATGAATATAATCATCGAAACTCTATGATTATGCATTATGATCGAAAAGTAGGCAGAGAACAAAACGCCAACCAGGATTATGCTGAAGACAACAACAATAGCAACAATATGCAACAGCAATACCAAAACTCAAACAAAGAAAAGAAGAGTGAACGGTTGACTGAAATGGTCGAGTTAAGTGAAGAGTTGGCCCAGCCTGAGTGGTTGGTCTCTTGGTCGTTTGGTTGATTAGATGGTGAACACCACCATTACCGCCACCACCGCTACAACCACCGCCAACATCAGCAGCAGCGATCATACATATGCTCATATTGTTGATTGTAAAGTACTTAAGAACAACCGACACGTCGTATTAATCCATTTATCAATCACCATTTACGAAAAATTCCAAGAATTATGTTGAACCAACAAACCCAGCCAGCCATTCAGCCAACTCTAAGCAAGCAACCAACCAACAATCGAACTGGTTCATAATGAACGGACAAAAACAAAAGAAGCAAAAGAAGGCGAAAAAGAAGCAACAAAAGTACAAGAACTAATGGAAGACAAGCAACAAGAAGTTAACACATATCAAAATTCAGTGGATGCAACATGTTGAAGCCGTCTTGTCATCCATCCAGCCTGGACGCATACGACGATGCATGATGTGGCCCAGACGCCGAACGACCGCTCGACCGACCCTCTGACATGTCCCATAGAAATTCCATTTTATGCTTTGCCTCATACTTTGGTCTTCTTTAAGGAATTTCAATAAAAAATCAAAATTAAAACAAAATACCTGTGTATGGCCGAAAAGAACTGAAATCATATCCTTTTGTATTGAAAGAACCCTTTGAGAGGAATGTGTGTAAGTGTGTGTGTGTGCATATGTGCCAGGAGGTGTAACGTTTGTAATGTCTGGACTAATAATAACAAGTGTTTGGTTTGTCAGCTCACTGGCTTCCTTCCACATGACTTCACCCATGTGCAACATGTTCGTTAATTTGCTCAACTGCTTGATAAATTATCAGACGTTGCACAGTGGGTGAAAGTGATGAAAGTGCTTTAATGTCATAAACTACAAACGGAGGGAGGGATGATATGTTGATTTATGAAATCAAACCTACAGACCTCACAGACCTTTTAACTATGGCATCTGGAGCAATACTTTAGCAATTTCGAGAATTTTCACTTAGTATCGCAGAGAGAACATCATACCTCATACCTAAGGCTCGAATCTGTACTGTTTTTCGCAGTACTGTACTGTTTTTCGACATCAAAAACTGCGTACTGCTTTTCTCCCTCAAAGTACTGTTTTTCGATAAATAATAGAAACAGCGGCGAACAGCGAATTCATGCAATAATATTGTTTACTTCAAAAATAAGCTCGAAGAAACACTAAAAATGCGTCAAGAGGACGATTTTTTATCCCCAGCTGTAGCAGCAGAAAAGCAAAAACTTATTGACAATTGATACAATTCGATTGAGATGGCTGCTTTACGCACTGATTTTTTCGGTAATTTTGCTGCTTTGATTTGAATGCTTTTATACTAATGGAATGAAGTCGAAGCCGTTATGAACAAGTTAAGGGAAAAGAATTTGTACTATGCCAATGAAAATGCGGTATATTTGCACACCCAATTTACATATATCAAAAACGAGCGACAAAATTATGCAATGGAGAGAAGGCAATGTTTCAAATGTGGATCGGTGGGTGGAGATATTTATTCATCTCAATGACGCTGATTGCGAATTCAAAGAAATGGCCATGATCGTTGAATATATTTTATGTTTTCCAGGAACTTCAGCATCAGTGGAGCGAATCTTCTCTGCAGTGAACAAAACTTAGACATCAGACAAAACCCGATTAGATGTGCAAACATTGAAGGCGATTCTGACAAAATGTAAAATGTAATATGAAGTACAAATGCGTTGATTTCTACAAATACCTCAAAACGAAGCTGACATTGCTTATTCAAATTGCTTCAAACGACAAATACAATACAACTATAAAAGTTGATTCTGGAAATGATTGTTATTTTTTTTACATATTAAATAAAGTATATATGCTATGTAAATATGTACTGCGAAAAGTACTGTTTTTCCAAATCGATGTACTGCTTTTTTACAAAATTTCAGTGAAATGTACTGTTTTTGTCCAAAAAATATATACGAGCGTTACTCATACCTCATAAGTAAAATTTTTTCGAAAAATATGAAAAATTACCTAATAACTCAGGCATGAAAATGTCCCCAACAATTTTGAAAAATCGTCCAAATAATCAATGAAAAATACCCTAACGAAACATTACTCTATAGAATGTATGTCGGAATACTTGTGGACCTTATGACACAACGCCCATGGACATAAGATCCACATTTTTTGTGTCATAAGGTCCATGCCACCGAAATGCTTATGTAACTATGAAGGCAAATTCGTTCATTTGTATGGAAAGTACCAGAAGGGGTTGGCAACGATTTTATTTTTGTGAGTGTTTGTCCACTATTACAAGATGACACTAGCTAATAAGGGTTTGGACCGGAGAAAGAAGGCGTAGTAACCCAATTTTTATGACAGATTAGAATTCTGCAGTCAATTTTTTTTTCAAATTTGTAATACCCTCCAGCTGTCCGTTTAAATGTTATAGTAGAAATACCAGCGCATCACGGTCAAAGGGGTTGGGGAAAGGGGATAAATCCACAACAAGGACCGCAACTTAGAGCGCTCTTACAGCGGTAAAATGTAAGACCGACCACCATTAATTTGTCCTTCCTAATTGCCCCAAAAGTGCCCCTAGAGGAGTCCAATGTACGACCGACCCATACAATTTAAGAAACCCTAACAGATTCTTAGAACATGTCTACCCTCTATCTTCAACCCCTAAGGTGGCCCCGATACAATTTCTTTTATTTTTTTATAATACTTTTATGATGCCGTTGATGCCTCCTACAGGGGTAACATGTAAGACCGACTCCACTTATTTTTCCCTCCCAACATACCCGAACGTACGTACCCCATAAAGAAGCGCCCATTTAAAAAATGAATACAAAAAAATATAAAATTTTCTAACAAAGCTCTGACTACCCCAAGGTATGTTCGGAAAAAAATTTATGTAGGTTAAATATTCGGGTTGGTCATACATTTCACCTTTCTAGAGGCGACTCTGGAATAATTAATTTTTTAAATTTGCTTCAGAAAATCGGACTAGTGGTTCTCGAGATATGTCAAACAAAAGAGCCTAAAACGTGACAAATTCCCATATACGATACTTACTAACTTCAAATCGATATTAAATTATTATGGCATGTAACTTGACAAAACGAATGATGCAGAACTTCTTCTTTTTGGGGCTACTTTCACGTGCAGTTCTCAGAATTGAGTCCCAAAATAATGTGTTGTACTGTGTAATGAATAAACGTTAGGCTACGATCTCGGGGTTTGCATTTTTAACTTTTATTTTTAGTAACAAAAATCACATTTGTTGTCCAAAAATTTACCTATATTATAACAAAAAGTACTTTTATGGTAAACTAAAAGTACAATTTAGAAATTTCATTAAAAAAGTACTATTTATTTTACACAAAAAGTAAAACTAGCAGTACCAAAACGTACTTTTATGGTAAAGTAAAGTACATTTATTATAACAAAATGGACTATTATTTTTTATCAAAAAGTACTTTTATTGTACACTAAGGTATATATTGAAACAAAAAGGACTTATTTTTATCAAAAATTACTTTTATTATAATGAAAAAAGGACAATTAATTGTACACAAAAAGTAAAATTTTTGAAGCAAAAAGTACTTATATTAAAAAAAAAGTATATTTATTGTACCAAAAAGTACTTTATTGTTCTTTTTGTGTACAACTGATTGTCCTTTTTTGTTAGAATAAAAGTACTTTTTGTTACAGTAAAGTACATTTAATGTAACAAATATATTTTTCTACCAAAAGTACTTTAATTGTACAAAAAGTACTTTTATTGTACCAAATAGTACAGTTATTGTGGTAAGAAGTACTTGTTTTCTACTGAAAAGTACTTTAGTTGTACTAAAAAGTACTTTCATTGTACAAAAAGGTACATTTATTGTACTAAAAAAGTACTTTAATTATGCAAAAAAGTTCTTTAATTACGTCCAAAAAATGTATTTTATCGAAAAGTACTATTATTACATCAAAAAGTTCTGCTGTTGTATGGACTATTATTTTTATCAAAAAGTACTTTAATTGTACACTACGGTATATACTGTAACAAAAAGGACTTATTTTCATCAAAAATTACTTTTATTATAATAAAAAAGGACAATTAATTGTACACAAAAAAAAATTTTTTGTACCAAAAAATACTTATATTATAAAAAAAAGATATTTATTGTACCAAAAAGTACTTTTATTGTACTTTTCGTGTACAGCTGATTGTCCTTTAGAATCCTGTTAGAATAAAAGTGCTTTTTGTTACAGTTAAATACATTTGTTGTAACAAAAACTACTTTCAATTTATCAAAAAGTTCTTTTATTGTACAAAAAATACTTTTATTATAACAAAAAACGACAATAAATTGTACACAAAAAATAATATTTTCTTACCAAAAAGTACTATAATTGTACAAAAAATACTTTTACCAAAAAGTACTTTTATTGTGCCAAGAAGTACTTATATTGTACTAAAAAGTACTTTCATTGCACAAAAAAGTACTTTCATTGTACAGAAAGGTACATTTATTGTACTGAAAAAGTACTTTTATTTTGGAAAAAAGTACTTAAATTGCTTTAAAAAAAATTTAATTTACATTTAAAAGTACTTTTATTATATCAAAAAGTTTTGTTGTTGTAGCAATAACCAAAATCTACAATGGTTCTTTTTTAACTTCTTGATATTTATACCCTCACTCTACGGGTAGGAGGGTATATATCTTGTGATACGACCCAAAAATGTAACACATAGAAGGAGTAACTTTAGACCCTATGTTTCTTTGAACCAAAGTCGATTGATGATTTTTTAAGTCGTTTGAGCCATGTCCGTCCGTCTGTTTGTCCGTTTGTATGTCTGTCTGTCCGGCTGGTATGCACGATAACGTTCGAAAGGCACATCCAATTTTGCATGGGTTAATATTTCCCCAAAACTATTTACGGTATTTCAAATCGGCTAGATAACCTCGCCCCTTCTGGTACCTCCCATATAAATGTACCACTCCGCCCACTTTAGAAATCGAGTAATAATATCAATACACTCGAAACGATCGTCCCCAAATTTTGTATCTAGTAAAGCTATAACAGGATAAAGTTTCGGAGAAAAAAACTGTATGTCTAGCCACGCCCCTTTTGATACCTCCCATGCAAATGTACCATTCCGCCCACTATAGAAATCGAGTAAAAGTATTAATATACTAGAAAATTATATGTATTACTGAGAGTGAGGGAATATGTAAGTCGGGTTTTCCGACTGAAACTTTCTTACTGGTTATTATATATTTGTGCACCATAAAGGCTGATTTACACGCTATCCACCCATATCCCCTATCTACTGTCAATTCAGTACATTTTGATTTCCTATCCACCTTCCTATAATTCAAAATTACTTTGCTATTATTTTGAAGTGTTTGCCTTTGCTTACTCCTACATGTTCTCTAATTGGGCTATCTCGCTCATGTTGTTGAGGGGATATGAGTAGATATGGGTAGATAGCGTGTAAACCATACTTAAGGCACTTATATTGCATCCAAAAATAAAATATTGGTTATTTTGAAAATTAATGGCAGTCGGTCTCACATTGCCCGCTTTCTAGGGCATTTTCTATTTTTAATGTTATCTAAATTTTCGCAAAAAGTGGGGTTAAGTTTCTTACCTCGAGCTCAGAATATAATGTTTTTGGGTGCCTGTGTTATAGTCTAACATAGACCAACACAATATTTTGGGACTCAATTCTGAGAACTGCACGGGAAAGTAGCCCCACAAAGAAGAAGTTTTGTCAAGTTACATGCCATAATAATTTAATATCAATTTGAATTTAGTAAGTATCGTATAGGGGAATTTGTCACGTTTTAGGCTCTATTGTTATATGGTGGCCTATGATTATCCTTAGTAATATTTTACGTAAATCATACGGCACGGAGTACAACAGTTTCATTGTTACTGCTACAAAATAAACCCTATTCAAAATCATTTGATGAATGGAAAAGTTAAACTGTTGCTTATGTAGGAAAACGCTATATCAACAGATTAAAGGAATTGTAATTCTTAATTTTTTTAAATTTGTTTAAGCAAAATCGGACTAGTTTTTCTCGAGTTATGTCTAACAAAAGAGCCCAAAACGTGACAAATTCCCCTATACGATACTAACCAACTTTAAATCGATATAAAATTATTATTGTATGTAACTTGACAAAATGAATGATGCAGAACTTCTTCTTTTTGGGGCTACTTTTACATGCAGTTCTCAGAATTGAGTCCCAACTCAATGAGTTGAAAAATGTTGTAATGTTTAAAGATATAAGTCATCACCACTTCGTATTTTTTTATTTGTAACTATTCTAACATTTCCACCCACAGTGTTTGCGCCACAACATAATGCTTATCGCCAACAAACACATTAGCCAGCACTCTGATGCGGATCATGTCTATGCCCTTGACAATGTTTGGAGTTCAGTTTTTTTTTGCGAATATAAGTAACATATACAAACGTACTTTTTGACACTTGTGGAATTTCCATAAAACAAAAGTGTGAGTGTGTGTGTGATAAGTTCTTGCATATTATTTAAAGTCCATAAATTGACCTTTTGCTGATGTGGTGCAGCAGTCAGACAGTCAGATCTTTGGTCTTAATGTTTTAAAGTTTATTACCTCAATAAGGGATATGTAATGTGATAGGTCGTCGGTCTGGCTTTAATAGCGTCTAAGAAGCTAGGTAGGTAGGTTATTGTGTCTGTAAGCAAAATGTAATTTTTATATCCTTGTCATAATGCCAGAAAATGCAAAATTTTATGACAGCCTGGAAACTGGTATGCTGGGTGTATTTTTAGAAACGACACGCAGGATAACATGAATTATATAAAATTATAGCATAGTTTGTACTTAATTGTGTATGTCAAAAAGGACAACAGCAACTATACACGAATTATATACTAATGGTGGCAATAATGTTGATAAAATATTTTTAATGAATTAACTTATGACAATGGGCATTGATAACATGAATTATATAAAATTATAGCATAGTTTGTACTTAATTGTGTATGTCAAAAAGGACAACAGCAACTATACAAAAATTATCTACTAATGGTGGCAATAATGTTGATAAAATATTTTTTATGAATGAACTTATGATAATGGGTATTTTTACAAGAATGGTTCATTATAAAGAATGGTTCATTTAGCACTTTATTTTTCAATTTTAAATCAAATGCTTAAAATGTTATAGCATGTCAGTATATTTGCTATGAACTGGAATAACAGTCTTTGGCATTTAGATTTTCGAAGGTAATTTAATTCAAATGTTGGCCACAACTATGCAGGAGGTGATCTATTCTGAAGGACTAACTTCAGTTAGCCTTTCCACTAAACAATACAACACTTGATTTTGGAACCCAATTCTAAGAACTACACGTGAAAGTAGCCCCAAAAAGAAAAAGTTCTGCGTCATTCGTTTTGTCAAGTTACATGCCAAAATTAAATTAATATCGATTTAAAGTTAGTAAATATCGTATAGGGAAACTTGTCACGTTTTAGGCTCTTTTGTTTGATATATTGAGTTCCAAATCAATGAGCTGAAAAATGTTGTACCTATGTTCATGGAACCAGGAATCGCTAAATGGATCTCAAGCATGGTAGTCAAGTGTTTTAACCATTATATCACTGCGGGTTCCCCAGGTTTCATCCCAGTTAATAATGTCATACTCATTTTTTTTTATTAATATTCTTTATTATTACTTTCTCATCACGAAAGTTTACATTGTTCTCATACTCTCTGCCATCCATTCCAAATACGATGAGACTTGTGTATAAACATTTGGATACGGCTCTAAGCCACAGGGTCTATAAGACCATGAGGCAATACCCAACAATAGAGCGGGTCCCTTTTTGCCAAGTTGTTTCACCAGTGGTCCACCCTCATCGCGACCGCAGAATGATTGCCGTGGCAACTGTTCGGTACACACCATATTTTGGTCCAACGTTCCAAAGTTCGGTGGCAACTGTTGACGACATTCATTCCAATCGAGTATGTTGACCGTCATACTCTTTACTTCTACGGGATCAGAAGTTGTGGGATAACCAATTGTACCCTGTCCAAGTCCATAGAATTTAACTTCTCCCGAGGGTATTTCACCTGGTGCCGGCAATACTGCTGGCTGAACAAACTCAGACCACTCAAACGGCTCCGAGACATGCAATAGAGCAATGTCATTTTGCGGCTGTCCCACACAATACTCTTCGTGGACAACAGCATAATCGATTATGCGCCTTTGCCACCTGTCCGAGCTGATGATGATTCGGCGAGCAAAAACTTCGCCAGCTATGGCCTCCATACCAATTGGTTTTTGGGCGCAACTGGCCGCTGTTACAATCCAATTGTGGTTAATAATGGTACCACCGCATTTAAAGTCACCATCGAAGGTTTCGTGCAGAGCTACCATTGTTATAACTTCTTCGGGAAAGCCATATTGACCCTTGATGACTCCTTGAGTTGCTTGGTAGATGCCGCAAAGTATTGTCAGAGCGAACGCGACTTTCATTTTGCACAAAATTTACACTGATACTGAGTGCAATGCCATGGGTTGCTTGTGTTTTTATATAGAAAAAATAGACATAATCGGCAGTCAGTATCTGGAAAATATATGACAATCCCTACCCCAATGCGGTATGATAATCTAAATCTAATCACAAGCACACCTGTCGTTTGAACCTATAATCTGGCACACTTTTGGTTTAGATAGGGGGATTATATCTTAGACAGCTGTCAACACAATCATAATTTAAAATGTAATTAAATTTAGGGTTATGGAGGCGTAGAAATCTCTCTTTACGCGTATCCACTGTAGCTGTGATAAGAAAACAAATGATTTGTGTGATTTGCTATAATAGAAATATGAAATATTTTGAATTTATAAAAAGTATTTTAAATAGAATGTATGATTCATTGAGAGGTTTCTTTTTCAATTGGTTTTTTTTATAGATCAAGTTTGACTTGTGTCAAGCTATCAACTTAATTTTATTCAGTATTGTTTGACAATAATGTACGGTAAGATTCATACCGCTATAAAGTCTCCAAATTATTCAGTCTCCAATAAAAACTTATTATGTATAGTGTGATTCATTGAGAGGTTTCTTTTTCATTCGGTTTATAGTTTTAGATAAAGCTTGAATTGTGTCAAGCTATCAGCTTAATTTTATTCTATATTGTTCGACAAGAAACATACGGAAAGATTCATACCGCTATAACCTCTCCAAATTATTCAGTCTCCAATAAAGACTTATTATGTATGGTGTGATTCATTGAGAGGTTTCCTTTTCATTTGGTTTATACTTGTAGATCAAGCTTGACTTGTATTAAACTGTTTGCTTAATTTTATTCAATATTGTTTGACAAGAAACATACGGAAAGATGTATACCGCTATAACGTCTCCAAATTATTCAACCTCGAATAATGTCTCCAAATTTTTTACAAAATCTGTGTTCTGTAATCATTATGCTATGTGGAGCATTATCGACCTTCTCTCTATATATGTATGTGTTACACAGTTGCAATATGCCTGTTATGTTGTCAAAAATCGCTTGATTTATTTCCACTTTAACAACCGCCTCCACAATCTTAAAATAAAAACTCGCTTTCTAATTATAATTGTATTGACAGCTGTCTAACACATAACACCTATCTTCACTAAAACTGTACCAGCTTAACGGTTCAAACGGTATCTGTGTTGTTGATTAGATTTCTATCACACCCCTTGTAGTGATTGCAAAATTTTCCTGGTTCAACTGATAACCACTATTGTTTCAATATAAACAGAAGCAACCCACTGGCAATGTTCAGTATCACTCCGTGTTCTAAGCAAAATGAAAATCGCACTCGCTCTAACTATACTTTTGGGCATTTACCAGGCGACTCAAGGCGTTATCAGAGGACAACATGCCTATGCCGAAGAAGTCATAACAATGGTAGCTCTGCACGAAACAGTCAATGGCAAATTGAAATGCGGTGGTACAATTATTAACCACAATTGGATTGTAACAGCGGCCAGTTGTGCCCAAAATCCCATTGGCATGGAGGCCATAGCGGGTTTGCTATTTGCTCTGCATGTCACCTTAGGATCAAACAGTTGGCAAAGGCGCGTAATCGATTATGCTGTTGTCCACGAAGATTATCATGTGGGACAGCCACAAAATGACATTGCTCTATTGCATGTCGCAGAGCCGTTTGAGTGGACTGAACATGTCCAGCCAGCTGACTTGCCAGCACCAGGTGAAATACCCTCGGGAGCAGTTAAATTCTATGGATTGGGACAGGGTACAATAGGTTATCCAAAAACTTCGGATTCGTCCGGAGTACAGAGGCTGCCGGTGAACATACTCGATTGGAATGAATGTCGTCAACTACTGCCACCAACTATAACTTTGGATCACCGCATGGTATGTACCGAACAGATTCCACGTCAATCCTTCTGTCCTCGCGATGAGGGTGGACCACTGGTTGTACAACGTGGTAAGGAACCCGTTCTGTTGGTGGGTATTGCCTCATGGTCTTATAGACCCTGTGGCTTTGAGCCGTATCCAAATGTTTATACACAAGTCTCATCGTATTTGGGATGGATGGCAGAGAGTATGAAAACTATGTAAACTTTCGTGGTGAGAAAGTAATAAAATAAAGAGTATAAAATGATAAGAAGAAAGTATTTAATTTGTATTAAATTTGTATCAAACGAATGAACCTAAGTAATTTTGTATGGAACGTAACGTAAAGGGCGCAGTTGCGTCTTAAAACATAATTTCCCTTTATACACTATGAATGAGATATGGGATAGATTCTCGCGCTGTAGTGAATAAACATGATTTCTATATCTAGATTCACAACAAACGGCACCTACTTGTTTATCGATGAATGCAAACGTCACTGTTTTGAGAAGCTTTTACTAGACATGCCGATTAATTCGGCTGTTGACTGTCGACAACATTGATGGGGCCGGCAATGAAAGAAAAATGTAGATGACTGGAGCCGAGAATCGAACGAACGAATCTTCCCCATGGTAGTCGCTTGTTCTAACCACTATGCCACGGCAGGTCCCATTGGGACTCAGTCTTGTAATCAGTACAATATATTAGAGACTAGGGTGGTATGAATGTTGGTGAAACCGAATTGATAGGAAAAAATAACCCAAAGTTACCTCAAATATATGTTAATTATTTTTGAGATCAAATAGTTAATTTTGTATCGAAGGCACTGAAAGGGTGATGCAGTACTAAGTTAGAGCTTCTAAAACATGTTAATCTGAAATAAATTATACACTATTGTTACGCCCTAAAGGAGGCGTGTAGATGCAATATTTAGTAGTGGAGGAAATTTAAAATATTCCTCCGGAATATTTTGCCACTTGATGTAAAAAATACATGACGGAAATTTTAGTAAGATCGGACAGCTTTTCTCCAGCTCTTCACAGAAGAAATAAGCAATTCCTTGGAAAATGGTTCTTGGTATCAATGAATTGTCGTCATGCAATGTGGAGATACTGATTAAGTTCACTAATAGTTTGAACTGGCTTAAGGGCAGAGGACCATAGTGTTCCCACATAATCTTACTACTTTGTCTATATAGAGTTGACAAAGAAATCATCTCGGCCCCGGAGGACGCCTAGTGTTAGCTGGTAGGCACACAGAAGAATGGTGACAACGAGCATGACTTTCATATTGTCAAGAACGGAAACTGATACTAAAAACTGCCTATGTTAACTTCTGTTTATAGCTGTTATCAGCAGAACCTGTAAAAATCAATCAGCCCAAACGCTGTGATAATAATCATATCTTAAGCACTAATAGCGATTGATTTTTTAAGTCAGAGACAGCGAGCGGTATAGATGAAGTAGAGCATGTTAAGGCAGACAGATGTCGGCATAAACAATAATTGACATATATTGAGTTGGAGTAAGGACATATGAACTGGGCTCTCTGATGGTGTTACCTAAAAGCGAAAACACTAGCAGAATGAAATTTAGATTAGTTATTTATGGGTGAATTATATTAATGTATTAGGTAGAACATGGAACCGGTTATGGTATGATGGTTAGAATACGCGACTACCATGCGAGCGAACCATGGTTCGATTCCTGGCTGCAGTCATTCAAATTGTTCTTTCATTGCCGGTCCCCTCGATGTTGTCGATAGAAACTTCGCATATAGTGTCGAGTCAATCGGCATGTCAAGTAAAAGCTTCTCAAACAGTGACGTTCGCATTCATCGATAAACATGTAGGTGCCGTTAGGTGTGAATCAAAAAATAGAAAACGCGTTAATTCACAACAAAGCAAGAAGCTATCCCATACCTCATTCATGGGAAATAAAGTTTCCTTTTTATTAGCTGGAGCATATTCGACATTTTCGGTTTATGTCATTTGTATGGTTGGTAACAAAGGATACCTCAACACCTTTAGTACCCCGAAAGACCCAGAGAGTATTTTTTCTAACTACTAATTAATAATGGCTCTATGAAATAAGGCCCCAAGAAATAAGGCCCCAAAACAAAAATGAAATAAAGCCCCAAAAATTTGTTCAGAAAACAACAACAGTGAAATTTGCGGTGTTATTTCATTTTTTTGGGACATTATTTCATTTTTGTTTTGGGGCCTTATTTCGGTATGAAATAAAGCCCCAAATTTCGAAAATGAAATAATGCCCCAATCTCGCAACTCTAATTCTCTGACATTATTAAAAGACGAATGCGGTGGGGGGCACGCCCCCCGCCGCATACGTCGCAGTCAGCCTCGCAACTTTCACTCTCTGATATTATTAAAAGACGAATGCGGTGGGGGGCACACCCCCCGCCGCATACGTCGTAGTCAGCCTTGCAACTATCACTCTCTGATATTATTAAAAGACGAATGCGGTGGGGGGCACGCCCCCCGCCGCATACGTCGTAGTCAGCCTTGCAACTATCACTCTATGACGTTATTAAAAGACGAATGCGGTGGGGGGCACGCCCCCCGCCGCATACGACGTTGTCAATCTAGCAACTTTCACTCACTGGCATTATTAAAAGACGAATGCGGTGGGGGGCACGCCCCCCGCCGCATACGTCGTAGTCAGTCTCGCAACTCTCTCTCTGTCATTTTTTAAAGTCAATAAATAAAGTGAAGGGGGGGGGGGGGCGTCCGCCCCCCCCCTTTCTTTGCCACTTCTACTACCCCTCCCACACGTATCTAGCCTTTTTATTATTTGAAAGGCTTGCCCCAAAAATGGGGCATTATTTCATTTATGAATTGGGGTGTTTTTTCATTTAGTTGGGGTCTTATTTCATTCTTGATATTGGGAAGCGACGGTATTGGGTCCCCATTGTAGAAGCGACGGGATTGGGTCCCCATTTCACATTACATTACATCACAAGATTTGTAATTTTCTTTCTAAAACAAAAACCAGTGGCACAATTTTAGTCAGGTAAACTGATTGAAAATACCCTCAGCATATGTAGTTTCTTCAAAATTCTAGGGGATATTGTTGCATTTACAGAAATGTGTAAAAACTGTAGAAATGGTTTATGAATTCGCCAACAAATGAAGAGTTCCTTTAAGAAATTTTTAGGAAAGTATTATTTTTTTAAAAACAGGTAATTTTGTATGGGAGATACCAGAAGGGGTCGGCCAATATAGCCCATATTCACTGTTGAGTCAGATTTTTATATCTGTTCACTATGCGCAAAACGTGACTGAATTCAGTGTACTTGCAAAACAGATATGTATGTTAATGTATATGGTAGATCCCTGCACAAGTGCTCTTGAAACAGCTTCAAGCCTATTTTATCAACAATTTTAATTTTAAATTTTATTCTGTATTGTTTGACAATAACGTACGGTAAGATTCATACCGCTATAACGCCTCTAAATTATTCAGTCTCCAATAAAAACTTATTATGTATAGTGTGATACATTGAGAGGTTTATTTTTCATTTGGTTTATATTTATAGATCATGCTTGACTTGTGTCAGGCTATCAGCTTAATTTTATTTATTATTGTTTGACAAGTACATACGGAAAGATTCATACCGCTATAACCTTTCCAAATTATTCAGTCTCCAATAAAAACTTATTATGTATAGTGTGATTCATTGGGAGGTTTCTTTTTCATTTGGTTTTTACTTGTAGATCAAGCTTGACTTGTATTAAACTATTTGCTTAATTTTATTCAGCATTGTTTGGCAAGAAACATACGGAAAGATTTATACCGCTATAATGTCTCCAAATTATTTAACCTCTCCAAATTAATTACGAAAATCTGTGTTCTGTAAACATTATGTTATGTGGAGCATTATCGGCCTTCTATCTATATATGTATGTATTACATATTTGCCGTAGACCTGTAATGTTGTCAAAAATCGCTTGTTTTATTTTCACTTCCACAACCGCCTTCACAATCTTGAAATAAAAACTCGCTTTCTAATTATAATTGTATTGACAGCTGTCTAACACATAACACCTATCTTCACTAAAACTGTGCCAGCTTAACGGTTCAAACGGTATCTGTGTTGGTGATTAGATTTCAATCACACCCCTTGTAGTGATTGCAAAATTTTCCTGGTTCAACTGATAACCACTATTGTTTCAATATAAACAGAAGCAACCCACTGGCAATGTTCAGTATCACTCCGTGTTCTAAGCAAAATGAAATTCGCACTTGCTCTAACTATACTTTTGGGCATTTACCAGGCAACTCAAGGCGTTATCAGAGGACAACATGCCGGTGCCCAAGAAGTCATAACCATGGTAGCTCTGCACGAAACAGTCAATGGCAAATTGAAATGCGGTGGTACGATTATTAACCACAATTGGATTGTAACAGCAGCCAGTTGTGCCCAAAATCCCATTGGCATGGAGGCCATAGCGGGTTTGCAATTTGCTCTGCATGTCACCATAAGCTCAAACAGATGGCAAAGGCGCGTAATCGATTATGCTGTTGTCCACGAAGATTATCATGTGGGACAGCCACAAAATGACATTGCTCTATTGCATGTCGCAGAGCCGTTTGAGTGGACTGAACATGTCCAGCCAGCTGATTTGCCAGCACCAGGTGAAATACCCTCGGGAGCAGTTAAATTCTATGGATTAGGACAGTCTACAATAGGTTATCCCACAACTTCAGATGCGTCCGGAGTACAGAGGCTGCCGGTGAATATACTCGATTGGAATGAATGTCGTCAACTACTGCCACCAACTATAACTTTGGATCACCGCATGGTATGTACCGAACAGATTCCACGTCAATCCTTCTGTCCTCGCGATGAGGGTGGCCCACTGGTTGTACAACGTGGAAAAGAACCCGTTCTGTTGGTGGGCATTGCCTCATGGTCTTATAGACCCTGTGGCTTTGAGCCGTATCCAAATGTTTATACACAAGTCTCATCGTATTTGGGATGGATGGCAGAGAGTATGAAAACTATGTAAACTTTCGTGGTGAGAAAATAAAGAGTATAAAATGAAGAAGAAGAAAGCAGTTAATTTGTATTAAATTTGTATCAAACGTGTGAACATAAGTAATTTTGTATGGAACGTAACGTAAAGGGCGCAGTTGCGTCTTAAAACTTAATTTCCCTTTACACACCGTGAAAGAGATATGGGATGCTTCTAGCGTTGTTGTGAATTAACACGCTTTCTATTTTAGATTCACAACAAACGGCACCTACTTGTTTATCGATGAATGCAAACGTCACTGTTTTGAGAAGCTTTTACTAGACATGCCGATTGACTCGGCTGTTGACTGTCGACAACTTTGATGGGGCCGTCAATGAAAGAAAAATGAAGATGACTGGAGCCGGGAATCGAACGAACGAATCTTCCCCATGGTAGTCGCTTGTTCTAACCACTATGCCACGGCAGGTACCATTGTGACTCAGCCTTATAATTAGTACAATATGTTAGAGACTAGGGTGCTATGAATGTTGGGCTAACCGAATTGATAGGAAAAATAACCCAAAGTTATAGGATGGTTACCGACCCTCAAATATATGTTAATTATTTTTGAGGTCAAATAGTTAATTTTGTATCGAATTCACTGAATGGGGTGATGTCGCCCACTTGCAATACTAAGTTAGAGCTTTTAAAACATGTAAACGTGAAATAAATTATACACTATTTTTCTAGAGTGAAACCATTGTCCTGGGTTCGAACCCTGAAATCTAGATTCATTAATCGGCAGTCATCTCATCCCGAAACCTTCTGAGTAGTCAAGTCAATTGGCATTAAGTTAATTTAAGAAGCAAGGCGGTATATTCAGTTTGTTCTTCTATTTGTAACGCCCTAAAGGAGGCGTGTAGATACAATATTTACTAGTTGAGGAAATTTAAAATGTTCCTCCGGAATATATTGCCACTTAATGTAAAAAATACATGACGGAAATTTGAGTAAGATTGGACAGCTATTCTTCAGCTCTTCACAGAAAAAGAAGCAATTCCTTGGAAAATTGTTTTTTGATAGTCTCAATGAATTGTCGTCATGCAACGTGAAGAAACTGGTTAAGTTCGCTAATAGTTTGAACTGGCTTAAGGGCAGAGGACCATAGTGTTCCCACATAATCTTACTACTTTGTCTATATAGAGTTGACAAAGAAATCATCTCGGCCCCGGAGGACGCCTAGTGTTAGCTGGTAGGCACACAGAAGAATGGTGACAACGAGCATGACTTTCATATTGTCAAGAACGGAAACTGATACTAAAAACTGCCTATGTTAACTTCTGTTTATAGCTGTTATCAGCAGAACCTGTAAAAATTTGCAATCAGCCAAGAGCTGTGATAATAATCTAATCTTTAGCACTAATAGCGATTGAGCCTTTAAGTCGGTGACAGCGAGCGGTATAGATGAAGTTGAGAAACTTAAGGCAGACAGATGTCGGCACAAATAAAATTTATATATATTGAGTTGGAGTAAGGGCATATGAACTGGGCTCTCTTATGGTGCTACTTTAATACGAACCGCATTTGGACTGTTGAGCAAACCGAACAGTTTTTTGAATCAGATAGATCACGTGGTAGTCTATAGAAGACAAGCATAGAGTGCTTTGGACGTACGAGGGGTGCGAACATTGACTCCGATCACTACCTTACCGAAGTTAAGGTATCCACAAGGCTAAGCATGGCGAAAAACGTACGTAACCAGGCACAACGAAAGCTGGTGATCGGTAAACTGCGGCCCACAGAGGTAGCGGACGCCTACTCCAACCAACTAAGTCAACATCTACGGAATGTTCCAACCCCTGATAATATGGCTTCGCAGTGGCAATATGTAGCCGACTCCATAGAACGGACTGCGAGAAGCGTACTTGGGTACTCAAAAAAGATGCCTGGTACAATGATAAATTTCGCAATGCCACTACAGAGACGGAAGCTGTATACAGAGCGAAACTGTAGCCAATGGCAACACGAGCTGTTCGTGAATGGCACAGAGAGAAGAAACAGGAGGCAACTAGTCTTTTTAAACGGAAAAAGAAGGAAGAAGAGACCGGATAAGTGCACAGAGTTGCTCCAAAGTAGAGGGGAAGCCCGAAAATTCTACCAGAGAGTTAAGGCGAGAATGCGTCGAACAGAGTTTCCCTCCTGCAAGGACAGCGATGGCCAATTAGTGACGGACCCAGATAACGTACTGCATTTATGAAGAGAACATTTCAGAAAACTGCTGGTTACGGACACTACTCCAGAAGTCCCCGCTTCAATCCATGACGATGGTATTAACTGTCCACCTCCGAGCCAGGTTGAAATACGTGTGGTAATATCGCGCCTTCAAAAGAACAAAGCAGCTTGAGCCGATGGTCTTCCCGTCGAATTGTTTAAGGCAGGTGGAGGGGAGCTGATTAGGAGCATGCATCAGTTCATGGAGAACATCTGGCTAGAGAAGAGCGGGCCCGGTGATTGGGGTCTCAGTCTGTTATGTCCCATATACAAGAAAGCAGATCGTAGTGAATGTAAGAACTACCACGGAATAAGTCTATTACCAATTGCGTACAAGGTCCTTTCGAGCATGTTGTGTGAACGTATAAAGCCAATTGAAGAAAAACTAATTGGACCTCTACGACGGATCAAATATTCACTTTACGACAAATCCTGGAAAAAAAACTCATAAAAACAGATCGGCACGTACCACCTCTTTGTCGACTACAAAGCTGCCTTCGACTTTCCGATTAGGAATAGGCTATAAGAGGCATTGGCTGAGTTTGGTATTCCTGCAAAACCAATTCGACTTTGCAGATGTACATTGGAAAACACCAAACCTCTATTGAGATTAGTAAGGATCACTCTGAACCATTCAACATGGAAAAGATCTCAGGCGGGGTGATAGCCTGTTCTGTACATTATTGAATATAGTTATGGAGAAGGTGATGAGAAAGGCGGTGCCAACATATCTGGCACCATATTCCACAAGAGTCACACGCCACTAGCCTATGCCAATGATATAGACTTCAATGAGCGATATACGAGGGATGTTACTGCAGTTTTCAACATGTCAGCAGAGTTTATGACTTCGACGAACAAAAAGTCCTCTCAATAAATAAGGACGCTCCATGAACGTTAACAAATTTTGTTTTGAGGAAGTAGATGTGCTTACCCACCTCGGATTTTCCGTCAACAAGAAAAATAATGTCAGCCAAGAAATTAATCTGAGAATTGTGCTCGCCAATAAATGTTTATACTGACTTCGGCAGCACCTAATCTATCGAGGTTGCTTACGACAACGGGCATACAAAACCTGGGAGTTTTCGAGAGAAAAGTAAATATATGGCCCTATCTGTGTCGACGGCGAGTTTTGCCATCGAATGAACCATCGGCGCGGTATGAGCTTTACCGCGACATCGACGTAGCTAAGAGAGTCAGAATCCAAGGACTTCGATTGCTAGGATATGTTGCCAGGATGGATATAAATGCTCCAGCGAGAAAGGTGTTTCAAAGCGACGAATCTGAAGGCACAGAGCAGGGAGACCCTAACTTCGATGGAAGGACCAAGTAGTAGGCGACGTGCCACCACCTGGTAGGACAAACTGGTGAACGCACGCAGAAGACCTAAGCGTGTGGAGTTCTTTAATACTTCAGGCCTCTAATTTATGAACCAAGTTCGTTATGGGCCGCTTAAGTATTGAAATAAGATGGCGGAGTCTTCGGCCCGTAATTTTGTACCATGATAACGGATGTTCGAATTTCACATTTCGCCCTCATATAGAGTTTATCAATGAAATGCAACAAGTGAAGTTTGATTTATTTTTATAATTTGACACAGTTGACCACCTCGAAGACAACACAAATTATTGTGTCATAAAACTAAGCTATCTATCAATATAGGTGAAACAAAATAGATAACGCTAAACATTTTATCAATGTTTAGCCAATGCCAATAACAAGACGGCGCGAAATATCGTATCATGAATGTATGCATATCTATTTTCTATCTTACATTAAACAAACACTGAAGAAGCCTTAATCCATCAAAACGTAAGGGACCTTTGTGAGGCAACTATTTAATCACTGCCAGCAAAAGAGGATGGATTTTCCTAAACCCTACGATTAGAGGGATAAAAACCTACCCAAAACCAAAGGTAGCTTTGCTATGAGAGAGACACCGTTACGTCACAAATAATCAGTTGCGTCAGGTAGGAATGCAAAACAAAGCACCATCATTATCGCCATCATCCATAATGGCCAGACACTTTTCACATGAGATAAGTCATCAGCCACCAAATTGGTCATAAAACACCTGAAATCAGTAAATCCTTCAAATATTCTGGGTATTTGTTTGTCTTATCAATGCGCAACGAATTGGTGCGGTGCGCCTGTCTCTCACGCTAATCATGCGTAACCAGTGCGTGTTGACGTTACGGCAGGATTTTTCTGAGATGAAGCTAAAAACAAATACACGCAATGCAAACATGGGAAACGAAATCAAAGAGCGAGAGAGGAAGAGAGAGATGTATGTCTACCGAAATCTTTACACAAATGTCCTTTTAGCCTCAGGATCATAATGTTCTTAACAACAACATTGTGTAATTATTAAGCAACAATGAATGGTTATTGTTTACTTTTGTCTTTTTTTTTACTTTTGTCATTTACTTCGTCTATCCCTTCGTCTACCCATTCGTCTGATTGCCGCTTGACTGTTTGCTGAGTTAATGATTATTTACTTTAGAGTTGTTTGTCCGGACATGAGAAGAGTTTGACTCTGTTGCTAAATCAATATTGTTTTTTATTACTGCTTTTGTTTAGTAGAGTATGATCCTTTTGCCGGAAACCGGGCGGGACAATAGATTCTAAATTTTAATGCTTGTGAAATAAAATCTTCTACGTAAGCGGTTAGAACTCACTTAGTTTGTTTTCCATTAGCAGCTGTTTGGCAGATATCTACCTACTTGCAACATTAGTTAAAAAACATAATGAAATTATGATATAACTATCGTAAGAATGATAAAATTAATAAGGATTCCGAGAATGGTGTAACATTTCTATATAATTTATTGTCCCTGAACTTATTTGAAAAAGAAATTACGTAGATAGTAGATCTTTTAGGAAATCCTTTTTTAGGACATTTTCTTAAGCGAAATGTCATATAGTCTGTATTATATACAACAATTTCATACATAAACTGTTGCATATTTAAAGTGAAGGGAAATGCTTTCGAAATATCCGAACATTCAAATCGATGAAATCAGATATTGCAACTAGAACTTATGTATACAAAACATTCAACCGATCTTCTTGACATTTTCACAGCACATCGTTGGTTGGAAGGAATTCCAGACGACTTGGTCCTTCCAACGAAGTTTGGGTCTCCCTACGTTGCGCCGTCTTTCAAGTTCGCTCCTGGCAAAATATCCCAGCCATCGTTGTGGTTGGATTCTGTCTTTTTTTAGCTATGTCGAAGCTCTTATCGCTCATGGTTCATCCGATGGAAAACCTCGCCGACGGCACAGATAGCTCCATATGTTTTTCGGAGTTTCGAAATCATAATTTTTGTTTTGTCCTCGTTGACCGCTTAAATCATTTTTGCTGAGTTCTTTTCCAGTGATGAGAAAACTGCAGTAACATCTTTCGAATATCACCCAATGATGTCTATATCATCGGCATAGGCTAGTGGCATGTGACTCTTCAGGAATATGGTGCCAGAAATGTTGGCACCAGCCTTTCTCATCACTTCCTCCATAACTATATTAAATGGTATACGGGACAAGCTATCACCCTGCCTGAGACCTCTTTCCATGTTGAATCGCTCAGAGTGATCCTTACCAATCTTAACCGAGGATTAGCTGTTTTCCAAGGTACATCTGTCGAATTAGCTATGCAGGAATACCAAACTCAGACATGGCTAAATATAACTTATTCCTAATCGGAGAGTCGAAGGCAACGTTGTAGTCGACAAAGATGTGGTAAGTGTCGATCTGCTTTTCATGAGTTTCTTTCATTATTTGTCGTAAATTGAATATTTGATCCGTCGTAGATTTACCAGGTCTAAAGCCGCAGTGATAATGTTCAATTACTTATTCTACAAGTTGCTTTAGATGTTCACACAGTAGGACCTTGTACTCAATTGGTAATATGCTTATTACACAGTAGTTCTTACACTCACTACGCTCTCCTTTCTTGTATATGGGACATAACAGACTGAGACTCCAATCCCAGGGCATTCTCTCCCCTTTTTTTCGAGTTCGCTGATTTCGAATCCCGCGTCAAATTTTTGAAATGGCTGTGGCCCTTTTCATATCTTCTTTTTATTTGGCAGCAGCAACAGAAATTCATTCCATAGTATCCGCACGTAGAAAATAATTACAAGCGCTTCGGTCTTTTGCGCTCCGGAGACAGTACGTCACACCAAGCCCCTACTGCGCCGCCGATTGGGTCTAAAGTCTCAATTGGTAGAAAATGGCTCTGCCAGGTTTTTGCCTATTTTCATAGTAGACTTCGTGTCAATCAGTGTCATCCTGATATCGTATTAGCTTCCCTTATTTATTACCAGACCCTCTTCTGCCGAATGCTTATCAATGCTTGAAAAGGCCGTAATAACATCTCGCAGTGATATATATATCATCGGCATACGCCAGCAGCATGTAACTTTTGTTAAATCAGATCGCATGACAGACTATCGCCTTGTATAAAGCTTCGTCAGATCTTTGCCTATTTCCACTGAAGATTTTGTGTCAGTCAGTGTCATCCCGCAAAGTCGTATATGCTTCGCGGGAATACCAAACTCAGCCAAAAACCATCTAATAGTTTCTGTCGTATCGGACTGTCGAATGCAGCTTTGTTATCTATGAACAGATCTGCATTTCTTAGGTCTTCTCCAGGATTTGTCGTGGTTTGAATATCTGATAGGATGTGGATTTACTAGGCGTAAAGCCAGATAAGGTTTAATCTAGTTCGACAGGATGGGCTGTAGTCTTCACATAATACATTAGACAAAACTTTGTATATGATGAGTAAAAGTCTGATCCCTCGATAGTTGGTACATACACTTGGATCGCCTTTCTTAAGCACATGCCTGGTAGCACTCAGATTCCAATCATCAAGTATGTATTCCTTTAGCCAAATCGTTTTTATGAGCTAGTGCATGCATGCGGGAGATTCTGGGTTTGATTCCCGCCTCCAGTCATCTACATATTTCTTTCATTGCCAACCCCCTCGATGTTGTCGACAGCAATTTCGCAGTATAGAGTCGAGTCAATCGGCATGTCTAGTAAATGCTTCTCAAACAGTGATGTTCGCATTCGTTGATAAACAAGTAGGTGCCGTTAGTTGTGAATCTAAAAATAGAAAGCGTGTTAATTCACAACAACGCGTGAAGCTGTTCCATAACTCACTCAAGGGGTATTAAGGAAAATGATGAAAGTATGCAAGTCTCCAATTTATCGCCGCCGGCCTTAAAAACGTCTGTCACTTTTGCTGCCTTTGGGAATGAGCAGAGTACCAAAGTGTTCTCTACATATTTGCAGCACACACTGCTTGTCCGTGACCAGATTTCCATCTCTGTACTTACAGTTGGGAATCTCTTTTCCAAACCTTTTCTTTTACCTTCTGTAGAACTTTCGAGCTTCACTTCTATCCCTGTATATTGCCCCGGTTGTGGACAATCTTTTCCGTTAACTTTGATTGGCATGATTTAGTCACTTATGCTGTCTTTAGGAACGAGAAGAGAACGAAAGTGTTCTTTACACATTTGGAGCACACTCTGCGTGTCCGTGACCAGATTTCCATCTCTGTCCTTACAGTTGGGGATCTCTGTTTCAAAACCTTTCCTATTTACCATTTAGTAGAAATTTCGGACTTCACCTCGAACCCTGTAATTTTTCGATATCCTGGCTTTCTCTTTTATTCCATAGATGCTTTTTCCGCCTGAAGAGGCGTTTCTTCTCCCTCCTATTCTCGTTATATAGCTCCATCACAACACCAGTTACCATTGGCTGCAGTTTTGCCTGGTATGCAACATTCTTTTTCTCAGATATTGCGCGAGATTCCTCATCGTACCAGGGCTTTTCTGAACGTGTTTTTTCACAACCCTAACATACGAACATCGGAATTAAAGGGGTTGGTTCAAAGTAATTGAGAGATTTGGTTGGAGTAGGCTCGGCTATCTCGGTGGTATGCAGTTTTGTGGTGTTTAGCTTCCTTTGCGTTTGGTTTCGATCGTTTTTAGCATCACTAAATCGCGTGCGTATCTTGGCTGCAACTTGGTGGTGATCCGAGTCAAACGCTTGAGACATGCCTTCCATCGATTACCACGTGATCAATCTGGTTTCTTGTCTGGTGGTCAGGGGATATCCCGGTTGTCTTGTAGATATCTTAATGCAAGAATCTGGTTCCACTCTCTACTATGTTTCTTGCCGACGCAAAGCTAACCAGTCTGAATCCTTTATCAGAGGTGTTGCTGTATAGACTGTATAGACTCCGAGTTCTGAACCAAAAGCATCTTCCCTTCCTAACTTGGCATTAAAATCTCCCAGAACATTTCCTTCCCTTAACATTTCCTCCAGGCGCTCATAGAATGCATCATTAATGTCCCCGATCTTTTTCGTCTTTGTCTTCCGTCGAGGCATGTACACAAATCAGCGTGATGTAAACATATTTCGCCTTGATATCGGATCCGAACGTTACTAAAAACGTATGGAGTGGTTGACATGAAGTCTGACCGACGCAGCTGAGGGAAATCTGATGTGTGTACAACATGTCGTATCGAAGTCTGAACGATTTCTGAATGTAAACCGAGGGAAATTCGACCCGTCGTTACGAATTCGGATCGATATCTTACCAGGATCTGAAGTAATACGGATGTTCTTGCTGACGCGTCTTACCGATTTCTGCCCAAAATCTTTAGGAAAATATATCTTCCGATATCGCATCCGAAATCGGGCCGAAATCGCTACTAAAAACGTTTGGGGTTGTTGACACAAACTTTGACCGACGCAGCTGAGGGAAATCTTTGGTATATACGACATGTCGTACCGACATCTGAACGATTTCTGAATGTAAATCGAGGGAAATTCTGAAGGGAAATTCGACGCGTCGTTACAAATTCGGACTGATATCTTACCAAATATCTGAATTAATTCAGAGATTCTTGCCTTCGAATGCGTGGAACCGATATCTGCCCGAAGTCTTTAGAAAAATATCTTCCGACATCGTATCCGAAATGTGACCGAAATCGTTACTAAAAACGTATGAAGTGGTTGACACGATGTCTGACCTACTCAGCTAAGGGGAAATCTGATCATGTCCTACAGATGTCTGAAAGATTTCTGAATGTAAATCATAGGAAAATCTGAAGGGAAATTGGTTGTTTCTTCAACAACATTTTGTATCTTCCTCCGACACAGAGTTCCGAAATCGCTGCGAATTCGATCAAATAAGTCGGAGCAAAATAAATTAAATTTCTCTTCCATGAGTCGTACAGAATTTTGTACGATATCGGTAAGAAGAGTTCAGACAAAGTTCGGAAGTATCGGATGTCAGCCAATGTCGGAGCTTTTGGATTGCTGGGAGAATTCACAATATGCTGCCACTCTGTGTAGGGATTTTGTTTGAACGTATTAAAAGATCCATAGTTTGATGTAACTTTACATTTGGCCCCAATAGTTTCTACCATCGATTATTTAGAAGCCCATATCTCTGATTATGTTAACATACAAAATATGCCAACACTCTTTGAGTTGGAAATTTTTGCCTAACCCTCGCTAGTACTTCCTGTATGTCAAGAGTACATATACAACACATATTACCTAATATTTACCTTTTCGTTCAGCTTCCTTCATTCTTTGTTCTTCGTCAGTGACCTTCCAGAATCTGACAATTAGACAAAAGGTTCTACGACACACAGTCCATCAACTCTTAGGTGTGATTTCACAAGTAAATGTCAAAATTGAGCACAAACAGACAGAAAATTGTTCAACCCAATACTGTGTTAAGGTCCACCACAGACGATGACTGTGAAGAGTCCATGTATGCCCATCATCATCAGCATCATTCGCTCCACGGCCGGTCAACATTCAATGGAAATCATAGAAGCGTTACCTGATGACCAAGTACAAATTCAAGTCAATGCGATCGTCACCGGCAGCTAGCAGCCATCAACGCCGCACCGCCACCGCCTTACTTCATTTTATTGCCATCTCATCAGCATATCGGGCCTTGTAAATAAGAGGCGATGTTCAAATTTTATTGTCCATCCATCTGTCAGTTTGGCTTTGCTATTGTTTGACAAAACCAAAAAATTAAATGAAAACATCAACGAAATGTTGTTTTCTGTCTCTCCAATCTCAACTTAAAATTGCAAAGACCGTAGAGCTTGGCCGAAACGACCTTGAGTGTACTGCGGAGGGGGAAAATTTTATTAAAGAACATTGAATGTAATTACACACACTCACAGAAAATTGTAAGGTAACCCAGCGGTAAAAATACCCATTACGTAATTGCTGATGTTCCGTCTTACATTTACACAGAAGTGTCATAGGCCTTTAAATCGGTACGCTTTTGCTTACAAAGTAAGTGCCATTTCGGTTGCAATTACATTATAAGCGGAGTTTTTAGCAAGCATAATAACATTAATAACGAAGTAAGTGACGATGTCAGTAGCTGTTATTGAAATCTAATAAATTGTAATCGGTATTATAAGGAGTGGACGATGTTTTTTACATTACACATGCATTACATGCTAAGTACTTAGATCGGTACCAGTTAGGTTATATTGTTTAATGGTCTTCATTTCATTTAACTTTTATACTCGAGTGTAATTTCGTTTTATGATAATAACCACTGGTACTGAGGTTCATGCCCCCCTCTGTGTGTGTGTACCCACAATGACATATAGGTGTAGTTGTCGTACTTGCCGCATCATTTAATCGAGTCAATATTTAAATGCTGATAATCATTATGTATTTACTTATTTCAATGCCTTAATATTTTAATGTTTTTCATTGTCTTTTTTTTTTTTGTTTTGTTTGGTTATTTGAATTTTTATACAAATTTCTTAAATAATTAAATGTTGTGTTAATAAATTTGATTATATTTACCTTGTGGTCCGGTCTGTGGTATTGCTATAAATACTGTCAAGTGTTGGTGGGTGTTAAGAGAGGGCGGCGCTGGTAATAAAGGGATTCAACCTTACAACGTCTTCATGTCATTTGGACAAAAGCCGAAGTTTTGACAAGGCACAACTGTAATTGAGAAAAAAAATTACAATTAATATCTAATTAAGTTTTCTGAATATGCAAAGATATCAAGATGTAAGGAGATAAGATGATGGCGTCTTTGAGCTATAACATTTATTGAGGTTCGTTTAACATTGAAGATCGAAAAAGAAGATGCAGCACCATAAGTAGTTAATTAGTGGCAATTAAAATTTAATTATTTCCAGATAAAGAAGAGGGGGAAGGGGGTTTTTCTAATTTGTGTTTTCTTTGGAATAAGATGAATCTCTAGAGGTCTCTAAGCAGTTCACAACATCCGATAGATTACGTGTTTCGCGGGCAAAGTCCTTGAACATCCGTTCAGTATTAGCAAATGTAAGAAGACGCAATTAATTGGCGAATATCCTCGACAAAGACAAGGCTGACTTCATCGCCATACAGGAATTGCGATGGACGGGACAGAGGTCCACACAACGAAAGAACTGTGACATCATTACCATTTACCATGAAGAAAGACACAAATTTGTAAATGGATTCATAGTCGGCAAGAGACTTGGGCATGTGATCTCGCGGTTTTACCCTCTACGTGACAAAATATGCACAATCCGTATCAAGGAAAAATATTTTTACACCACGCTGTTATGTATACACACCCCCACAAAGGACATTAAAGATGTAGGACCCCAGAAAACCAAAAGCTTCGACATTGGCTGATATCTCCGACATTTACTTAAACTTAATTTCCCTTTGCACCCCATGAATGAGGTATGGGATAGCTTCTCGCGTTGTTGTGAATTAACACGTTTTCTATTTTTAGATTCACAACTAACGGCACCTTCTTGTTTATCGACGAATGCGAACGTCACTGTTTGAGAAGCTCTTACTAGACACGCCGATTGACTCGACACTTAATACTGCGAAGTTGCTGTCAACAACATTCGAGGGGAGGCGACAATGAATGAAATTTTTTTTTTTTTTAAGGTGACTGGAGCCAGGTTTGAACCTGCAATCTCCCGCATGGAAGTCGCGTGATTTAATCACTATGCCACGGCCGGTCTCCGACATTGGTCTGCACATTGTCTGAACTCTTCTTACTGATATCGTAATAGAATTTCCCGTTGAAAGGCGATTTCGTAACTCTGTGAAAAAAACGATCTGTTATTAAAGAAACAACGAATCAGATTTTCCTATGATTAACATTCATAAATCTTTTAGACATCGGAACGACATATCGTACTCAGATTTCCCTCAGTAACGATTTCGGATCCGATATTGGAAGATATTTTCCTAAAGACTTCGGGCAGAAATCGGTACGACGGAGGAAACAACGATCTGTTATTGAAGAAACAACGAATTTGCCTTCAAAATTTCCTACGATTTACATTCAGAAATCTTTTAGATATCGGTAACACATTGCGTACATCAGAATTCCCTCAGTTGCGTCGGTCAGACTTCGTGTCAACCACTGTATACGTTTTTAGTAACGACTTCGGCTCGATATTTGGTAAGGCATCGGTCCGAATTTGTTAAGATTCGTCAAATTTTCCTCAAATTATGTTAAGAAATCGTTCAGACGTTGGTACGACATGTCGTACATAACATCGACAAAATCACCAAAATTCCTTTAGATATTTATTAAGATATCGGTCGGAATTCGTTACGATGCGTCGAATTTCTCCTCAGAATTTCCCAAGATTAACATTCAGAAATCGTTCGGTACGACATATCGTACATAACATCAGATTTCCCTCAAATGCGTCGTTCAGACTTCGCGTCAACCACTTCATACGTTTTTAGTAACAACTTCGGCAAGATTTCTGATCCGACATCGGAAGATTTTGCTGAATATCGTACCGACTTCTGAGCATTTTCATGCAGCTAAGGATAATCGCGATTAAGTTGTGCTAAGAACGCTAGTAACCCGACGCAAATGAAACTAGACATCACAAAGCTGCATACCACCGAGATAGCCAATACCCCAGTACTCCAACCAAATCTCTCAATTACTGCAAACAATCCTCAATCTGAAGTTTCCGATACACAGTGACAGCGGATTAAGAAACACTGCCGCTCCGACCGTACTGGGTTATGCAAAACCACGCTCAGACAAGCCCCGATACGATGAATAATGTCGCGTATTGTCTGAGGAAAACGATGCTGCAAACAATGGAAAACTGCAGCCAATGGTAACGCTTGATGTGCCGGAATGATATAATGAGAAGAGGAGAGAGACAAAACGCCTCTTCAGACTCAAAAAAGGGGTAGGGATGAAAGAATAAAGGCTGATTTACACGCTATCCACCCATATCCCCTATAGACTGTCAAATCAGTACATTTTGATTTCTATCCACTTTCCTATAATTCAATATTCCTTTGCTATAATTTTGTAGTGTTTGTCTTAGCTTACTCCGACATGTTTTCTAATTAGGCTATCTCGCTCATGTTGTTGAGGGGATATGACTAGATATGGGTAGATAGCGTGTAAACCATACTTTAAGCCAGGATATCGAAAAGTACAGGAATGGAAATGAAGCCTGAAAGTTATAACAAAGGGTTAAAAGAAAATGATTTGGAACAGGAATCCCCATCCCTAATTTTCTCATCTATGGAAATCTGGTAACGGACACTCAAAGTATGCTGCAAATATGAGAGGAAAATTTTTATACTCTGCTTGTTTCCGAAGTCAGTTTAAGGGACGAAATCACGCCAATCATTGACGACGGAGTAAATTGTCCACCACCTAGCCAAAACAAATTCAGCACAGCAACTGCACAGCATAAAATCAATAATGTTGTGGGTGCTGGCAACGTATCAATGAATGAGGTATGTATTAGCTTCCCGGGTTGATGTAAATAAACACTTTTTCTATCTATTTATTCACAACTAACAGCACCTACTTGTTTATCGACGAATGCGAACGTCACTATTTGGCACATGCCGATTGACTCGACTCTTTACCGCGAAGTTGCTGTCGACAACATTAAGGGGGTCGTCAATGAAAGAAAAAATGTAGATGACTGGAGCCAGGAATCGAACTATGCATCTTTCACATGGTAGTCGCGTGTATTAATCAGCATGCCACGGCCGGTCGCTGGCCAAAGGAATGCATGCCCCCGTTGATTGGTATATGAGTGTTTTAGGACCTGTGCTTAAGAAAGGCGATCCATGTTTGGGCATCTACTACCGCGAGATCAGCCTTTTACTCATCGCATAGAAGGTCCTGTCTAGTGTGTTACGTAAAAGCCTAAAGCCCATCATAGCTAACATCAGTGGACCTTATCAGTGTGACTTTATACCAGGTTAAACCACGATCGACCAGATATTCACACTACGACGAATCACGAAGTAGACCCTACAAATGCTGATCGACACATATCATCTTTCATCTGTGTTACAAGGCAGCATTCGACGGTCCGATACGGCAGATACTATTAGATGCTATGGCCGAGTTTGGTATCCCCGCGAAGCTGATACGACATTGCGGGATGACACTGACCGACAAGAATATGACCAATGATACTAACCGTCAGTAAAAAATTTAAAAAAATTCTGATTATTTTCTACCAACCAAGGCTTTCCACATGTCTCTCGAGCTTGCGGGATGACACTGACCGACACGAAGTCTTTAGTGAAAATAGTCAAATAATCTGACGGAGCCGTTTTCTACCAAGCAAGGCTTTAGACGAGGCGATAGTCCGTCATGCGATGTCATTAATTTCCTAAAGGAAGTGATGTTGCGGAATCAATTTGCAGTAAACACGACTGATACCATCATTAACAAAAGTCACATGCTGCTCGTGTATGCCGATGATGATTGTCCAAGGACTTTGCATCCTTTTCAAACATTGAGAAGCAGTCGGCAGAAATGGGTCTGACAATAAGTGAGGAAAAAACCAAGGTATCACTGCGAAGCTAATACGATTTTAATAAAAGTCACGTGGTGCTCGCATATGCTGATTATATAGATATCATTGGCCGAAGACAGCAGGATGTTCCTGCGATCTTTTCAAGCATTGAGAAGCAATCGGCAGAAGTAGGCCTGGTGATAAATGAGGACAAAAGCAAGGTATTCCTGCGAAGCTTATTCGAGTTTTAGGGATGTCACTAATTGACAAGAAGTCTTTAGTGAAAATAGTCAAAAATTTCACGGAGCCATTTTCTACCAAACGAGGCTTTAGACAAGGCGATAGTATGTCATGCGATCTCTTTATGCGGAAGGCTGCAGTAGTCGTAAACACGACTGGTACCATGTTTAATAAAAGTCGAATGCTGCTCGCCTATCCAGATGATATAGCTACCATTGGCCGAAGACTTCGGAATGTTACTGCGACCTTTTCAAGCATTGAGAAGTAATCGGCAGAAGTGGTCCTGGTGATAAATGAGGACAAAAGCAAGGAATTTCTGCGAAGCTAATACGACTTCGTGGCCAAAAAACTGACAGAGCCGTTTTATACGAAGAGAGATTTTAGACAAGACGACAGACAGTCTGTTATGCCATCTCTTTAAGGTCCTTATGGAGATGATCATATAGAAGGCTATAGTAAACACGAATGATACCATATTTAATAAAAGTCGCATGCTGTTCGCGTACTCCGATGAAATATGTATATCACTGGCCGTGGACTACGAGATGTTACTGCGGCCTTTGCAAGCATTGAGAAGCAATTGCCAGATGTTGCTCTGGTGATAAATGGGGACAAAATCAATTTTTTTTTTTGACGTACAAAGAGTGAACCCATTTGCGACACTCCATGGACATCGACAACTACAACTTTGAAGTGGTAGATGATTTTTTCTATCTACACACCGCCGTAAACAATAATATTGATGTCGGCCTTGAAATCAAGAGGCGAGTATTGATCGTAAGCCGCTGCCACTATGCGTTAAGCAAGCGATTTAATGACAAAGGCCACTCTCGAAGAACAAAGATCCAACTGTGTGAGACACTGATCCTACTCGTCTTACTCTACAGAGCAGAATCCTGGGTAATCACGCTGGTGGATCAACCAATTCTGGGAGTCTTGGAGAGAAAATTGCTAGGCAAAATATTTGTACTCATCGTCGTTAAGAAAAATTACTTTGTACGAGTATTTCTTTTCTTGTAGGGTAGTGATGAAGTGATTTAAGTCGCTTCATCTCTAATTCTTACTAGATTTCTTTTGCGGCAGTGCAAGTTGTTGTAGTTTTTTAAATCTTATCTAGTACTGAAGATATTCATCAAATGTTTCTTTAATTGTGCAGTATTTCTTAAGGTCCCATAAACAGACTCACTTGATTCACATTAACAAGAGCCACACATACTTCTTAACCCCAACATACTAATGAAAAATAAATTTACCAACGCAATGAAAATTGATACAAATTTTATGAGTTTTCACATGAAAACTTGTACGTAAATATCGAGTTACATTCCCCTCAGCAAGTAAATCATGTTGACCAAGAATGCTAACAATCCAAATTAAAGTTGTTGTAACACAGAAAAAAAACAATTTCATAGATGATTTCACTAAATGTCATTAAATGCCCAACTATGCGGTCATATAATTAGATCATAAAATTACAAAAGTGGTAACGAAATTCTTCTCCAGTTGAAGCCCCAAAAAAAGTTAACTATGTTGTTTCATTTATTGATTACAAACACCCTAAAATGTTGCCGAACTTTCAAGAAAAGGTTAAACCTATTTTTGTTTTTTGTTCGGATTAATGTTCTTATCTTGGGTGATGGGCATTCTAGGAAAACATTAAGCTACAAATTAATGCCGCTTGTTTTACACAGATTTCAAATGATGAGATGGATAGATCGATGGATGCCACCCCACCTTTCATATGTTTCATCTGAGTTGTGGGTTGTTAAGTGAACTCTTTGGCTGATGTTTCTAATGTTTGTGTGTATATGTGTAAGTTCTTTTTGTTTGATTTGATAGGATTTGATTGAATGTGCTTATCATTAAACTAATTTCAAGCTAACATCAGTTTTGATCCACAGAACATCATTCCAACACTAGCAACAACAACAACACAATATAAAGTGGGCACAACCTTTCTTCTGTCGCTTCATTACGAAGCTGAGGTTAATAACTTTAAAGTCTTGTTTGTTCGTCGTTCTCAGCTACGGTTGCGTCTGCATTATCTGCATGTAGAATCGAACCAAATGGAATTTAATGTCAGCTTAAAGCCCACGCTTGTGTGTGATCGGCCAAGGTGGATTATATAATATGCGGGAATGGAGTTCAACGTCGACGCTGTGATGTTGTTGTTGATGAAGGAGGAGTACCCTACTTTTATTTGGTAAGAACATTTGATGTTTGGATGTATGTTCGATAAGTTGGGAAGTATGTTCGATATGGCTAAGTCTAAAAGTAGAAACATACTATTTGTCTCATTCAAATGCGAGAAGCTTTCCCATGTCGGTTTTATGAAATGCAAAGCCAAATTTGTCTTGTTATATTCGATATAAAAAAAAAATTAATTTCCCTTTACCCCCATGAATGAGGTATGTGATAGCTTCTCGCGTTGTTGCGAATTAACACGCTTTCTATTTAGATTCACAACAAACGGCACCTACTTGTTTATCCACGAATGCGAACGTCAATGTTTGAAAAGCTTTTACTAGACATGCTGATTTACTCGCAACATATACTGCGAACTTGATATCTTCAACATCGAGGGGGCCGGCATGTACATGACTGGATCCGGGAATCGAACCACGGATCCTCCGCATGGTAGTCGCGTGTTCTTATCACTATGATATGGCCAGTCCAAATTCGATATAAGTGATGGCAAAGTTTAGATGGAATAGGGTGGGCTTAAAACTGTCACAAGATTGTTAATACGACTGCTTTCGGTTATGTTAATATTTGGTTAATATATTCTTCAAAATAATACAGTAAATTCGAAAGTACCACGACATAACCCCCCCGGTCGTTATACCCATCCTTGATTCTAGGGTTAAAGTTTCTTAGCTTTGGTTCTAGGATTAAAGGAGACGAGATAGACCCTAGAGATCTTAAGACAAACCTCGTTTCCGAAAAATAGACAAACAAACTATTACTTTCTGTAACTTCTTAAACTACTGTCATTGTGCCTAATATAGCGTACTCAGCACATTCCTTTATAATTGTATGCTACAAAAATGCATCACAACACAATAACAATGAAAATTATTAATATCTCATCTAAGGCCACACAGCAGCTTTAACCCATGATGCCCAGTATTCTCCCAAGCATCATCTATGCATATGTCTTACAACACCCAAACGATCTAATTCCCCCCTCCAACAACCTGTCCAGCAAGCGTTTATTAATTTTCCTCGATTTTCTATAGTTATCTTTTACTGCTTTTTTAGTTTTGTGCTTTTTCAAAAACCTTCGTTGCATTTAAAACAATTTAAAACATTGTTGTTTGTTCTGACCTAGCGCCCACTGAAATCTCTTAGAAGTTCCGCCGTTTCATTCATCGTCATTTATTTAATTTAGTCCCTCATCAGATATTAGAAATTTTTAAGCTTTTATTCTATTGCGATTAATGACTACTTCTGATTTCTGTAGAATTCAGGTAGGTGGTGGTGGTGGTGGTAGAATCACATTTGTAAATGAAAATTGATTTCCTGCTCTTTAAGTTTTCCGCTGGCTAGTAATTAATTTATAAATATTTGTATTAAAAGCTTTTAAATTTGTTGTGTATAAGTTAATGACCTCTTGTGGAATTTCAAAGAACTTTTCCTGCAATAGAATGTACGATTTGGAGTAAAGGCGTGGATTGCAATATGGTTATAAGAATCCAAGTGTGATTTTAAGGATCCAAGTGTGATATGTTCATGCAAAAGTCTGTAGTAAACACTACTGCTATCACTTTTACCAAAAGTCACATGTTGATCGCGTATGCCGATGATATAGATATCATTGGCCTTAGACTGCGGGATGTTACTGCGGTCTATACAAGCATTGAGAAGCAGTCGGCTAAAGTGATGATAAATGGGAACAAACCATAGTATGCCTGCGAAGCTAATACGACCTTCCGGGATAAAACTAACTGACACGAAGTCTACTGTAAAAATAGGCAAAAATCATTATAGGCAGAGTCATTTTCTAAGTCTTCAATGGTCATTTTCTACCAAGTGAGGCTTTAGACAAGGCGACAGTCATGTCATGCGATCTCTTTAACATCATAGTGGAGATGATTATGCGGAAGTTTACACGACTGGTAACAATATTTACTAAAAGTCACATGAAGATCGCGTTTGCGTTGATATAGATATCATTTGCCATGGACTGCGAGATGTTACTGCGGCCTTTTCGAACATTGATAAGCATAAGCCAAAAGTAGGTCTGTTGATAAATGAGGGCAAAACCAAGGTATCCCTGCGAAGCTAATAAGACTTTTTGGAATAAAACTGACTGCTACGAAGTCTTCAGTGAAATTAGGCAAAACTCTGACAGAGTCATTTTCTACCAAGCGAGGCGATAGTTTGTCATACGATCTATACAACATCATAATGGAGATGATCATGCGGAAGACTGTAGTAAACACGAATGGTGCCATCTTTATCGTGTATGGCAATGATATAGATATCATTGCCCGGGAACTGAGGAATGTTACTGCGACCTTCTCAAGCATTGAGAATCAGTCGACAAAAGTAGGAGTGGTAATAAATGGGAACAAAACAAGTTATTTGTATTAACTACCAATAGTTTACTCGTTTGGGACGCTGCTTGAACGTTGACAACTATAACTTTGAAATGGTAGATGATTTTGTCCACATTGGCACCGCCGTCAACAAAAATAAATAATGTCAGCCTGGAAATCAAGGGACTAGTATTGATCGCAAACCGCTATTACCATATCCACGATGTGAACAATATTTTCACTGCAAGAAACTTGCAGCTGTCCCCCGCAAAGTCATCGACGACGCTCTTTACCACCTGGACGAAGAAAGTATCGCTTGAATTAAATTTTATTGACAATGAGGTTAGTTGCGCAGTAGGAACAAGGTCCTAAGGTCGCTAGCCGGCAGAAAAGCTCGAAAAGTATTCGGCAATAAAAACGATGGCTAGCCTAGGGGGGTGGGGGTAACCAAACCTTCGTTGGATGTGCCAGGTGAAAGAGCTGTTAACTAAACTTGGTATGACGAACTATCGAAGGAGAGCACAAAACCGAAGCGCTGGGAATGAACTGATGGATGAATTCCTGTTCCTGCTTCCAAATAAGGAGCACAAGAACATTCATATATTAATTTTTTTCAAACTAAAATGATATAGATTGATGTAAAAACTTGTAAGAAAGTTTCAGTCAGGTAAAACCGTAAAACCAAATATAGCTTTGCAAAATACAAAATTTGGGTACGATAGCGTTGGCTGTATTGATATTATTACTCGATTTCTTAAGTGGGCGGAATGGTACATTTGTATGGGAGGTACCAGACGGGGCGTGGCCATGTTGCCCAATATTAACTCGTGCAAAATTTCGAAACATTTGGTTGCTTCTTTTGAAAGTTATCGTGCGTACCAACCGGACAGACGGACAGACAGACGGACATGATACAAACGAATAAAATTTTGTTCAAAAACCCCTAGGGTCTAATGTGACTCTTTCTATGTTTTACTCTTTTGGGTCGTATTAATGACATATACCCACCTACCCGTAGGGTGAGGGTATACAAATTTACAATTCAATGATGCAGAATAACGTAAAGGAACGAACAACCATCAAATTGCAAAACGTTTTCATTGATTTGATAAAAGTTTTCATCAATTCAATGATAAACATTAATCATTGATTTGATATAATAATATTCTTTCAGTGTACAAAGAAACAACTTAGTTTTTGAACGAAGTTTTTGCCACTGCAATTTTGACAGGACATTTGATATATTGATAACATACATAACTTAATTTCCCTTTACACTCCATGAATGAGGTATTGGATAGCTTTTAGCGTTGTTGTGAATAAACATGCTTTCTATTTTAGATTCACAAAAAACGGCACCTACTTGTTTAGCGACGAATGCGAACATCAGAATTTGAGAAGCTTTTACTAGACATGCCGATCGATTTGACACTATACTGCGAAGTTGCTGTCGACAACATCGAGGGGCCGGCAATAAATGAAAAATATAGATGACTGGAGCCGGGAATCGAACCATCGATCTCCCGCATAGTAGTCGCATCTTTTAACCACTATGCCACGTCCGGTACCGATAAATTGATTAATTTCTGTTAAAGTTGTCATAGTGTTGGAGAGGAAGAATCCACCGTATATTTCCACTATCTAGCCGGAGGATGACAAGGTTTTACTTTTTTACAAACCTAAAAGATTTGTTGCAACTGAACATACAATGGACTAATCAGCATAAAGAGTAGATCATCGACTGCCTCATCGCTTTAACTAACCTAATTATCAATTAAAATAGTGACATGAGAAACAAAAACAATTTTAATAATTAAATTCTATTAAAAATTGTTTCGAGTTCTGAAGACCATGATTGGAACATTTTCACTGCGCGCAGGCCTTAAAGGACTTTGCAAGTTTAACATATGCAGCTCCGCATCCAACCTAGAACATAAAAAGATGCAAATGGTGCATATTAACTATCACTTCTTGAAGGCTTCGTCTTACAGTTTGTATTACTATTTACAATAAATGGTCGCAACATTAAGTATGAAGCTCGTAATCCTAATGGTGGCGTCTGTTAATATACAGTATGAGGAAGTAGAGATACCGTGCGAACAAAGTAGTTGTTTGATTAGACACAGACTAGTCTCTGGGAGCTATATTAGCACGCACTCAGGGAGTAATGAAATAAATTTATTATTACAGGTAGTAATTCAATCTTAGAATAAATAGCAGTTCATATATTTCTACTAAAGTTCTCATTATACCACTACATCAGCAACACAAGATTTAATGATTTTTTATTGACATCAGCTCATAATTTGTTTACTATATTTCATATTACAAATTCTAATGGTAATTACAATTAGTTTGTAGTAATATGCGTACGATACAAAACAATTAATTTAGAGGAAACGTTCATAACAAATTCATTAGAACTGCGTTAATTGTTGATATCCCCCATTTAGCCGAAGCTTCCCGCCACCACCACCCCCCTAACCAAACAACAGAAGACGACCAGAAGACAACTCACGACGACAATGCCACACCACTAAAATGACCTTGGACTTTTATTAATTTTAGTATTTGTAGTCAAATGCGATCTCATTGGATTCAGATACCCCATAAATAAATCAACAACACAAATCCACATCAAATTATTTTTTCTACAATTCTAGATGCCAAACAAACAAAATGATGATTCTAAGCGATACATTACAAGCGAAGCTTAAATCCTCCCCCAGTCTGACAGAAGACATAACTTTGGTCTGTGCCAAACAATCCAGCAACAAACCAGGCCAACCAAGCCGCCAACAAGCCCAACACTTGAGATCACGATTGAAAGGCAAACGAATACAAAGCATGAAGCAAAATGTGTTGCTCTTAATGATTTCATGCTTAAGAATGAACAAAATCGACCCACTACTCGTACTTCTATACAAATTTGTAGTTCTTCAAATGCTCATAATTATTGTACTTAATCTTGTAGTGTTGTATTGCGTTGTGTTGTGTTTGAAATTGCGGATGAGAATGATTATGACACTGATGATGATTTAAAGCGTGAAGTTCGTAAATTAAACGCTATGCCCCGAAAATACAAAACGCCAACCGCAATGACATAATACTACTCTGAATCGTAATGAGAATTTTTGGCTACAAATGAAGATTATTTTGTACAAAAACTTCTTATAATTAGCGTAATTTGTGAACTTTGGTCGGTCGATCTTCGGTCGGGTATGAATGACTTCATGCTGCTGCCACAAAATCGCTAATTTATAATGATTTCCAAAGTACTGAAACAGCTTGTCGACAATAATCCCACATAACTTTAGGAGGTGACAGAAATTAATGCAAGCTGATGCACTTGGAAAAAATTTAATATAAATATTGCGTTATAAAACGAAAACACTAAAAATGGTTAAAATATAAAACATAGTCAAATATTATAAAAAAAAAAAATTTAATACACTAAAAAATTATAATATTAAAAAAATATGAAATATATTAAATATATTAAAAATTTTAAAATAATAAAACTGTCACATATTTAAATATGCTAAACATATTAAAAATATTAAAACTATTAAATTTATTAAAAATATTACAAATAATAAAACTACTACAAATATTAAAAATACTAAAAATATTACAAATATTAAAAATATCAAAAATAACAAAAATATTAAAAATATATAAAATATAAAAAATATAAAACATATTAAAAATATTAAAAATATTACAAATATAAAAATATTAAAAATATTTAAAATTATAAAAATATTTAAAACATTTAAAATAATAAAAATATTAACAATATTAAAAATATTAACAATATTAAAAATATTAAAAATACTAAGAATAGTTGAAATATTCAAAAAAATTTAAAATAATTAAAAAAAAATTTACATATTACAAATGCTAAAAATATTGACAATATTAAATATATTAAAAATACTAATAGTATTAAAAATATTAAGAATATTAAAAATATTAAAAATATTAAAAATATTAAAAATATTAAAAATATTAAAAATATTAAAAATATTAAAAATATTAAAAATATTAAAAATATTAAAAATATTAAAAATATTACAAATGTTAAATATATTTAAAATAATAAAAATATTACAAACATTAAAAATGCTAAAAATATTATAAATAACAAAAATATTAAAAATATTAGAAATATTATAACTATTAAATTTATTACAAATAATAAAAATATTAAAAATACTAAAAAAATATAAAAAATATTTAAAATATTAAAAATATAAACAATGTTAAAAATATTAAAAATATTAAATATATTAAAAATATTAAAAATATTAAAAGTATAAAAAATATTTAAAACATCAAAAATGTGATAATGTCATAGTTCGGTTTGAGATCAGTTCTATTGGCAATTATTTATTATTGCCAATAGTTTTTTACTCAAGAGTGAGAAATGTATTATGTTGACAGCAGGTTAGGCGTATAACGTTATTTCGGCATTCACCACAATGCCTCGTCAGCGCCCTTAAAAATAGTAAAAATTCTAAAAATATTAAATAAAATTTTAAAAATATTACAAATAATGAAAAAATTAAATATATTAAAAATCTTACAAATGTTAGAAACATTAAAAATGCTAAAAATATTATAAATATTATAAATACTAGAAATATTTAAAATATTAAAAAAAAAATTGAAAATACGAAAAATATTAAAAATAATAAACAAATAACAAAAATGTAACTAAAAAAATTAAGAATATTTGGATTTTATTGCCGAAGACCTATCGAGCTGGAGCATTTTCATACATTCATACAACATTTCCAAAATTCTGTATTTCGTAAAGCTATAACTGGGTAAAGTTCAGTAAAAAAAAAACGAATGTCTAGTAATAATATCAATACTCCCAACGCGCTCGTGCCCAAATTCCGTGATATGTAAAACTATAACTGGATAAAGTTTTGGAGAAAAAATTCAAAGGGTTGCAACGCCTTCTCTAGTACCTACCATACAAATGTACCATTTCGTCCACTTTAGAAATCGAGTAATAATATCAATACACCCAACGCGATCGGGCACAAACTCTGTGTTTTGTTAAGTTATAAATTATGGAGAAAAAATCGGAAATCTTGCAACGCCACTTCTGGTGCCTCCCCAAAATTTATATACTTGCAAATTTTATGTTTTTACTGAGGGTGTGGGTATACGATAAGTCGTTTTACCCGACTGGAGCTTACTTGCATGTTTTTTCTCAAAAACTTACAGAAAACATTGAACCGCTTAAGTTATTACCCCGGATTCTGCGAAGAAAAACAAAACACGTAGAATCAGTGTCTAATAATGTTGGATATTTCTTTAGTCGACTGGGCGCTTTGGCATAAAATCGCTTGCGTGGTCGCATAGTAGCAGCGGTTTTCATTCAATACACGTATCTTTATATCCAAGCTGACATTATTATTTTTGTTTATAACGGAGTCTAGGTAGACAAAATGATCTACCATTTCAAATTCATAGTTGTCAACTTTTACCTAGCGTCCCAAATGAGTAGACTCTTTGTTCGTTAAAACAAAAAACTTAGTTTTGTTCTCATATATCATCAAACCCACTTCTTCCGTCTGTTGCTCAATGTTTTAGGAAACTGCAGTAACATCCCGCAGGCCTCGGCCAATCATATCTATATCATCGGCATACGCGAGCAGTATGTAACTTTTATAAAGTTGGTACCAGTCGTGTTTATGAGTACTGCAGCCTTCCGCATGATCTTCCTCATTATGACCGCATGACAGACTATCGCCTTGTCTAAAAAAAAATGCTCGCCTTGCTCTGTAAAAAAATGGCTCTGCCAGATTTTTGCCTTTTTCACTTCATGACTTTATGCCATTCAGTGTCATACCGCAAAGTCGTATTAGCGTAGCCGGGATAACTGTTTCTCAATGTTTGAATAGGCAGCAGTAACATCCCGCAGTCCTCGACCAATGATACCTATATCATCGGCAAACGATGTGGCTTTTATCATCATGTGACTTTTATTAAAGGTAGTATCAGTCGTGTTATCTGCAGTCTTCCGCATAATCATCTCCTTTATAATGTAAAAGAGATATCGATTGACAGATTATCGCCTTGTCTAAAGACTCGCTTGGTAGAAATCGGCTCTGTCAGATTTTTGCCTATTTTTACTGAAGAGTTCGTGTCTGTCAGTATCATCAGGTAAAGTCGTATCAACTTTGCGTGGATACCAAACTCAGCTGAATGCAGTTTTGTAATCAATAAACAGATGGTATGTGTCGATCTGAATTTCTTGTGTCTTCTGGTAGTGTGAATATCTGGTCGGTCGTGGATTTACCAAGTCTAAAGCCACACTAATAAAGTACAATCAATTTCGCCAGAATAGGTATTAGTTGTTCACATGACACACATGACAGGACCTTGTCTGCCAAGGGTTAAAGGTCGATCCCACGGTAATTTGAGCACACAGTTGGATCACCTTTTTCAGGCACAGAACAAAGAACACTCATATTCCAATCATAGGGCATGCATTCCTTTAGTTTATAAGTATGATCAGGTACATGCACGTTGCCAGCTCATCGCCGTTGGCCTTAAAAAGCTCTGCCGGCAGTCCTTTGGTACCCGAAGATTTTTTAATTTTTAGCTATGCAATTGCCGTGCAGTTCTCGTTTCGGTTCAGTGGTGGTTATTCTACACCTTCGTCAATAATTGTCAGACTCTGCGTTTCCGTGACCAAATTTTTTAACTCTGTCCTTATTATTTAGGATCCCTGTTCCAAAACCTTTTCGTCTTAACTTTTAGTAGAACTTACTGGATTCACCTCTATCTCTGTACTTTTTCAAATGTTGGCTCTCTTTTTCCTTCCATATACGCCTTTTCCGCCTAAAAAAGCATTTCGTCTCTCCTTGTTCTAAAGCATTTGCTTTTTACCTTTTGATAGAATTTTCGAGCATCAACTCTATCCCTATACGTTTTCTAATCCTGACTTTCCTTTCCGCCCCTGAAGATGCGTTTCATCTCCTTCCTCTTCTCTATCGTTACATCACAGTTCGGCTTACCATCGGCTGCATATTTACCTAGTATACAACTTAACATATCAACAAACGTTAAGCGACATTCGTCATCTAGGCTTGTCTGAGCGTGGCTTTTAATAACACAGTACGTTCGTTGCGACAGTGGTCATAGATTGCGCAATATGTTGCCACTGCGCTACGGTAACTTTAGAATAAGGGGCTTTTGTTTGCAGTAATTGATCGAGTTTGTTCGAATAGGCATTGGCTATCTCGGTGGCATGTAGCTTTGTGATGTCGAGCTTACTTTGCATTTGTTTAAGAACGTTTCTAGTACTGCTTAATCGAGTGCGTACCTTGGCTGCAACTTGGTGGTGATCCGAATTAATCCCCCTTATTATGTATGTCGTAATCATGTTGAATCTTTATCGTTTTTTCAAATATGGCATCGCCGATGTTGTTTGTGAGACTGAAATACGAATGTCCTTGTTCATATCATGTTCTTCTTTTTCATCAGAAGATTCTTAACACTAAAGATTTCTCTTATTCATTACTAACTTTATTTTAATAAAAACGAAACAATCGTATATTGTCGAAAGTCGACTACGACATACGAAATAATGGAGGAATATTGGCACCGCGAGTCACACGCACATTCGTAACACATGTGACATGTCTTTCATCGTTTATCACGTGATCAATCAGGTTTTTTTGTCTTTTAATCAAGGGATATCCAGGTTGCCTTGATGATATCTTAATGCGGAAGTCTAGATCTACATACTACCATGTTTTTTGCCGACGCGAAGCTAACCAGTCTGAATCCGTTTTCGGATGTGTTGTTGTGTATTAAAATCATCCGAAACAATTTGAATGTCATGGCCAGGACTCCGTACATATATTTCCTCCAAGCGCTCATAGAATGCATCTTTAATACATCCTTGTCTTTGTCCTCCGTCACGGCGTGTACACAAATCAGCGTAGATTGTGGCTATTCCGTCAATTACAGGATTAAACGGCGAGATCAGATGTCGAAGTCTCTTGTTTACAATGAATCCACTACCAAATTCGTGTCCTTCTGTTTAGTCTTTTCTTTAATTTTCTACGTGTTTTCATAATACATAGTTGGTTTATTTAAGGAGAGTGGCTTATCAGGCCACCGTGCCCTGTCCTAGTTTCTTGGGGCTGCCAAGGCCACTAAGAGAGACGTTGTGTTGATCTTTTGAAACATCTGTTTCCAACTTCCTAAGACGCATCGGTGCGAATCCTCATCAGCAAACATGGTTTAATAATTGTGCTCCCAAGAAAGAATTCTCAGAATTCTAGTTATAAGGTTCAGGTGTTTAAGACTTGATAAACATTTTGCAATCATTGAACCAAGTCTGCTTCGCGGCTGAATCCGAAATAGCTATACAGACTGCCTGACATTATGAAAATTCATACTCGGCTATACTTCTTGAAAAACATAAATGGTCTTGAGTTTGAATAAAACTTAAAAATCAATGTACATTTAACTTATTTAATAAAATCCATTGAAAATCTATGTTCCTTCCAATAAAATGACTATCCCATCATGATGATCTTTTCAAAATCTCATAAGATTCCTCATAAGATAAGAACCCACCTGTAGTTCTAGGTCAGTGACCATATCACATTGTAAAGGTTAACCCGCAACAAGTGTTCCCCCCTCCACCGTCCCCCTTGCCTAACTAACTACTATCGTATCTATTTTACGTATTTATAATTAAGCGTTTATGGTTCTCTTCATCAATTTGGTCTCGAACATCATATTTTTTCCATTTTAATTACAATGTAATGCAAATTGGAAAAAAAGGTCATTTAACGCCATCAACCACAACGAGCGGCCTCACCACCAGCGTCACCACCACCACCACTGACAATGATGGGAATTTTCCACAGTCGATTGCCAGTACGTCGACGCTATGGACGCCACCGCCATTGCCACCGGCACCACCGAATCGAATGGCAAAAAGACATTTGGTTAAGATCGGTAATAGATATACAACAATAACAACAACAACAACAACAACAACCACCACCGATGGTAACTTCTCGTTTGTTGTACACATAGTTGGACTCCAATGTAATAAGACGTTACAACTTTGGACTCATCGTTATCATCAACACGGCCGACGTTCGTTCATTGTTTCCATTGCGTCATAAACTTCTTTAGTATATGGTGGCGCGCAGCAGATGTGCAACTAAACAAATGCCTGCAAAAATTGCAGGTTTCATCGCGTTTTTTAGTTGCTACCGCTAATGCTGCTACAAATGTGGTCTTCCACAGTAGGGCACAGTGGGTGGAAATGTTGAGAAACTTGGGGAAAAATAAAAACAAAGTTTCGCCGTGTTGCGTCCTTTCTTTCGGTGAACGAAATATAGTTCCATCAAGGAAACAAGTAAACTTTTCCGGCTAAGAGTGGACTAAACAAGTCCAAGGTGAGGCAGATGTCGCTTGTATTCTACATATGTTACCATCTTTTCGACCTGCCAGATGGTGGACTCAACCACAGTACAACATTTGTCAGCTTATTGATTTGGGACTCAATTCTGAGAACTGTACGTGAAAGTTGCACCAAAAAGAAGAAGTTCTGCATCATTCGTTTTGTCAAGTTACATGCCATAATAATTTAATATAGATTCGAAGTTAGTAAGTATCGTGTAGGGGAATTTGTCACGTTTTAGGCTCTTTTACTTGACATAACTCGATAACCACTAGTCCGATATAGCTGAAACAAATTAAAAAAAATTAAGAATTAGAATTCCTTTAATTTGTTCATATAACATTTGCCTACAGTTTCACTTTTCCACTTGTACTCTGTGGCGTATGATTTACGTGGAATATTACTTATGATAATCATACGCTAAAACGTGACGATATTTACTAACTTCAAATTGATATTAAATTATTATGGCATGTAACTAGTGAAAATGAATGATGCAGAACTTCTTCTATTTTGGGCTACTTTCACGTGCAGTTCTCAGAATTGAGTCCCAAAATCATCTGTTGTACTGCTTTATGCAATGAAATGTTCAAGCTGTACATGCTTTGATGAAAGGAGCCAGGAAGTGTAGGTAGGAAACTACACTAGGTAAACTGGCCGCCCGTAGTACCGTCTTTAGACTCTCTGTCGGACCTTGTAAACTCGAACATTGTTACTCCCTTATTTTCGCCTTATAGAGCCAGAAGGAGGTCCCCTGGTGGTTCTCTCAGGTACGCGGGTGCTATACTCCCCGTAGGTCACCACCTAGGAAACCCCTTAACGGGAGCAACTGTTTAGGACGGCAACCTTTTTGTAGAACATTAGAAGTCGTTGACCTCGATGTACAACGATTGCCGCCGAATATAAACCAACCGCCATGTTCTCGAACATTCATCTTATAATTCGTTTTCCCCCACTGTACCCCTGGTAGCGTCTCCTTCTATTCATTTGGTTTTTCTAATCATCTACTCACAAAGGTAAATGCAAAGAAAATGCCAAGAAAAAAAACACAACAACTTGTTGCTAAACGAAAAATATAAACTTTATGTATGAGTGAATTTGTTATTGTTATTAAGTATTATTGTTGTTGTTGTCGTAGCGACCGATGTTTCTTTGTTATGTTTCTGTAGTTTTCTCCAAGTAATTTGTCGTGAGAATTCTGCGGTCAACCTTGAAGGTTAGGGTCACTCTTGTGGCCACAAATGTAACCGACAATAGTCCATCGGCCAGAGCCAGCCGGCTACCAACTATGCAAACCACAATATCGAGACCAGCTAGTGCTGTCAAATTATGGCCTTTAACAGGAAGTCAAGACAACAAATCCTCCCCCAACGTCTTAAAGCCATAACACGATCACTAGCCTTAATATCTAAGAAACCAAAACAAAATTGGTAAGAGAATTTTCATTGGTAAAAAAAAATGTAAATTGTTAGGAAAATTTCGCTTTCTTTTTGGCTCCTCAATGTTGACAGTAACGTTTTTGGTTGTCTGCTTACTCTTCTCTGGCTTAGATAATTAATGAGCTAGGTGCAAGATTGTGATGTCTGGAAAAATGTCGCTGTGAGTGTGTGTGTGTGTGGGCGTCTAAGACAAGTTTGTTGACCCTCCACATATGATGAACATTGTTTTTCTTAATATTTTCCACACTTGTTACCCACGAACGAGTACATCACACGCATACATACATATCGGGTGAGACTTTGGCCCATCTTCACCTTCACCAATACGATTCCATTTTTAATGACTGCTTTTCATTTCTTTTGTTTTCTGTTCTTGTTTTCTTCAAATTCAAACCTTTGTTCTTGTTATTATTGTGGCTAAAGATGCGTGTATTCTTGTTGGCCTGAAGTATAGGAAGCAAAATATTTAATTAATTCTCCCACCACCATTACTTTAAGCCATAAGATGATCGTGCTTTAGAGACGCATATAACTCTATGTTAACCTTTCATGTCTGACAGTAATAAAACAGAGGAATTAGTTTTTCTAAATGCTTCAAAAGAGATTTTCTTGAAAAAGTTATGTAATTTCTTCTAACACAATTTTCCCAAAAAAAAAGAGAAACATACACACACACACACCCTCAAGACAAAAGAGCAAAGAATAAATATCCGTGGGATATTTAATTATAGAAATAACGGTTTTTGTAATTGGTAATTATCTGAAGGCAACTTGAGGAAATGTTTTTTAAACTAAACGCCAAATATTGTGTAATGATCTATGAGCTAAGAGCTGAAGGTGATGACACTAAGCTAACTGGTAAGGTGCGTAATTTAAGTGTACCTAATTACTTTATAATAAGTTAGATGCAGGAAGAAATATGTGAAGTCCAGCAAGTAATTGAGCTCCGGTTGTAACAATATACTACAAATGTAAAGAGCAATTCATTTAGAGGTTTTGTTTTTTAATTGAAATAAAACACATAAAATGAAAAAGGATGTCAGATGACTTATTACGACCCACAAGAACAATCCCTGGCAAATAACATTTTAAAGATAATTTAAGTTTAATTTTAGCCGCGATTACGCCGTACATGTTTTATTTGGTAGGTTCAACTATCAATCAGTGTTTTCAGCATAGCCACCAATATCTCGTGATTTGTGAGAGTAATACCTGGTTCCTAAACCTGAATCGTTGCTGGCGAAGATTTTTGACTTCACATAATCCTAAAGCAGTATTAGGCATTACACCAGTAGGAAGTGTCTGCAAGACATCCTTAATTATAGGTGCATCACCATAGTAATTCGATTATGACACGTAGGGGACCGTCCATACAAATCGTCGACGAAATTTGCATGCAAGTGTCAGCTTTGTCATGCACGACCTGATAAGCGACAATGTCGGTCTAATTGTCTTTGATGCCTATAAAGCGACATGTCGCCCACACAATCATGCAAGACCAGATTATCGACAATGTCGGTCAAATTGTCGTTACCAGAACATAATAAGTTAAAATTTCAAATTGGAGTAGTTTTATTGAAAACGTCCGATGCATGAACCGTCGCGCACTGCTGTTTTTAATAAACTGAACTTTTTTTCTGAAGCCAAAATTTAAAATTTGTCACAAATTTAATTTGTCAACAGATTTTGATGCTTTTTTTAAAAAAGTTCATCAAAATCTGTTAACAACTCGCAGAGTTTTGCGATCAAGAAGTAGTCGCTGTATGGAAGCTTCCCTCCAAAAATTAAATTGCTCGTAAAAAACTTAAATGAGCTGATCTAGAAAAACTGGGAGATACGTATATTTTATTTTGAGCTATATTTTCAGAATCAGAATCCCTCCTACCACGGTGAGGGTATAAAAAGGGTTACAAAGCTTTGCAAAGGACTGAAATGGAGTTCGAGTTCGAACCCAACATACATTATGTATCAAATAAGTTTTTTTGACTACGACATCTACAATTTGGTCCTGCGTTATTCAAGGATTTGAACAAAATTCTTACCTATCCTTCATTAATATTTTATCTTTTTATATACACTTGACGGTTTGGCATTTATCAATCACTACCCCACTTCCTTATTCCTTAAAAATGGGTGCAGTTTTTATCTGATCCTTGCTTAAATTTTAGTTCGATATTTCTTAAACTAAGGCTGTAATCCAGGAGGACTGATAGACAGACACCCCCAAGCAGTTGAGTTTTGCATGGGAGGTGAGAGTAGTTTTTTGTCCGATCTAGCTCATTTTCGAACTTAACCTCCGCTTAGGGGATAAGAGCTGGTATGTCAAATTTCAGCTCTCTTAAAGAGCCATGGTTTCCATACTTGCGAATTTACCAAAGTTAACTCGTTTGGACTAGTTGACTCCGCCGAAGACAATCTTATTCTTACTTAACTCCACTTACTAAACTTCGGTAATTATCGCCCCGGCGTACCTGAGAGAACCACCGATGGACCCCCGCGGTTGCAACAATCGGTACTAGAGAGTATAAGAGTGGTGCTACAGAAGAGCAGCGTGTCATGCAATATAGCCTGGTATCTAAGACATTGGAAAATTAAAAGTTGATTCTCGAGTTATGGTGCCTCGTGTCCCTTGATACGATCAGTCTCCCATTTTGTATGTGCATTAAATATTCTCTTGGTTGAACAAAAATTAGGGAGATTAGATAGTTCTGAACCCTTAATAAGGAGGTACCTATTACCCCAGTAATAGCAATTAATTATATATGATACAATTCACGGTTCGAAGAATTTTTTCGCTCGGAACCGAATGGTAGGAGCGGAACTAGTTACAGTGTGTAGTGCGATGAACGGAGGAATAAGATTGTGATGGCAGAGCTAACCCACTGACGTCGTAAGAGATGACAACTTTTAGGGAACTTTGGTTCCTAGCAGTCGGTGGTAATTTGGATGGTGATGGCAGAGCTAACCCACTGATGTCGTAAGAGATGACCACTATGAGTACTTATAAGGAAACTTCGGTTCCTAGCCGACGGTGGCAATTATAATTAGTTGGCCAAGACGAGATGTTGCTAGTGAACCGGGAAACTTAATTGAGCTTTGCAGTCGATTCTGCAGAGGCAGTTTAAGTTCAACTTAAAGTGTATTGTATAAATGTTTGGAGGAGTGGAGTTCAACGACTTAAATAGAAGTAATGTAATGCAGATGATACCTACTGAAGTAATGTTCGAAGGAGTCGTGTCCAATGTCATTGCTGAAGTTAAGTTGATAGAAATGTTGGGGGGAACTTTGTGAATAGCTGGAAGATGGCAACATGGTGGTTTAGCATTCTCTTGATAATTGAGTCGAGAGCTATTGTTCTTTGACGAGACGCAAATTCCTAACCGTTTGTATCTACAGTCGATGCAATAGTTCTGTTAGTGGTGCATGTACCTTAATAAGCCTCTAATTATCCCAAAGTGAGGACAAGAATGCGGGCCTTACCGGTGGCAATATAGTAGTTTCTACTCGAAACTCGAAAGTATTTGAAAAGAAATTTTTTTCGGATTGCTAATTTGCGTCGCTTCCACTAAGCTATCGAAGGCCACTTCGTAGACGGTAGAGTTTTGTTGGCTGGAGAACTCGAAAGTATTTGAAAAGTAATTTATTATTATATGACCAGGCCGGGAATCGAACTCGCCACCTTTGGATTGCTAATCAACGTCGCTTCCTCTCAGCAATCGAAGGCCACTTCGTAGACGGTCTTGAGGCGTCGCTGACGACTGCTTCGGCAGAATGTTTACAAGCTTCCTTATTCGTCAAAGTTGTGTCCGTTTTGTCATTGAGGGGCTTCAAAAGGGATAGTATACTAAAGCTCTTGGGTTTTGTTAGTTGCATGAGGATACGATTTTTCAAATCTTGCCAAATGCTCCTTGGCCATCGCTTTCCCTTCCGGTCAACAGAGTTATATCCTTTCCTACAAAACATCTTAGAAAGCTTCAGGATTGTTTACAGTCTACCTACGTAGAGGTATGCTCACATCATCTTTGGTCGATCGGTGTGATGTAAGGGTGTCGATGATGCTGAAGATGTTATTGGCAGTGGCGTCGTCCTAAGTCCTTTGCCTAAGTTTTCCGTATGATCTCGTTATCTGAAAATGGTTTACACAACACGATTATAACTTCCTCGTCAAATTAACACACAAAAGTAGGATTCCCATCTTCCTATTCCCTTTGTTCTTCTCCCTCATCTACGAGAGGTGCATACGCAGTTCCACCTACTGCTTAAAGATACTAATGATCAACGTCATATATCGCCTGGTCGAGGTTTGAAAATCGATCCACTGATTAAATTATATTGAAACTGCATAACAATGATGTGGATCCTTCCTATGAAAACCCCATGTTAAATTCACTAGTGCTGATACAGTTTTTCATTACTTTCACTGCATAAATTTTGTTTCTTTTTCGCATCTGTGGAATTGTTATATGAAACTCAAAATTTACCATCTAAGGCTCAAAGTGGCGGAATTAGTAAATTAGTTGCCCATGGTACCAAAGTACCAAATGCATTTCCCATGGTACCAAATGCATTTCCAATCAAGTAAGGAAAACACAATATGTCCAATGTATCCGGCACATAATATTCTAGATATTTTCCAAACAAACAAATTCCTATTCCAGTTACCTAGGCAACTATGGTAATCAAAAGCAAATTGTTTACCTATCGATACAAACATATTTTAGTCAATTTAAACTTTTAGCTCAAAATAAATTTCCACTTCATTTACTGCCTGCCAGTTGCTCCTACGACTTGTAAACAACAAAACGCTTTAAACTATTACAAACTCCCAAGAAAAATGGTGATTTTACACGTTAAGCGAGGCGATGAAAATCTATTCCTGTACGAGACCAGCGTTAAGGAAAACACCTCGGACGTTATACGTGACATAACGGCCATTTACAATGGACGCCTTAAAATCGAGCGTATCTGTATGGAGATTGAAGAGTTGGCATCACATGGTACTTTACTGCCACCCGAAATGATGGGGCTAACCGATGAACAAGTGGAAGAGTTTAAACTCAAAGATGTATGGGCCGAAAAATGCATACCCTCCGGTGGGTATATATTCAACAAAGATCCCATAGGACGTAGAAATGGTCAACAGCCCAAAGATAATATGCAAGCAGTTTTACGTAAAGCTATAGCGGATGCCAGAACTATGATTGACAAGAAATTGGTAGTGACCAAAACCGCGTTGACTCTTAAAGCGGTAAGCGAGGCCTTAAATTTACTTCGAGGAGCAGTGACCATAGTTTATCCCATGCAATTACCACCGCACGATACTATACGTATGGAATTTAGCAACACCGAAGATTTGACTGGCACTCAAGCTTCAAAGGAGGTAGTAGAGCCTTCTAAAGCTCAGCTATGGTTTGCAGGTCGTTTAATATTAGGTGAAAAGAAGCTGGCGGATTTCATTGGGGCCAATGACAAAACTAAAGTTGTCGTCAAACTAAATCGTCATGGTGAGGGTCCACCCTCGCGAGAACCCGTTATAACAGAGGACATACGTAAACGTATGATGGCCGATGCTTATAGGCGGCAGGAGGAGTTAAGGAAATTAGAAATAGATGAAGATGATCACTATATGAATTCTAGCTGGGCCGATGGAGGTACTATGAAGCGTCAAGTGCATGGTTTGGAAAATGTACGTTTTCGTTTGGGTTAACCCAAAGAGAGAGAGAGAGAGAGAGGTGTGAAACTGGGCGAGGCAGCGGAGCGTGTAGTCAATAATTTAGCGTATGAAGATGGAGTTCTTGACATTTTTGTGTAATATTTTTTTGTATGTATGTATATGATTTATTTTAATTGAATAAAATTTGGTTGTGACTAACATTAAATTTTATTATTTTGTACTTTTCATCTTTAATAACACTGTGTAACATTTTCGGGGTCATTGTCTGGGGAATGAGAAATTCCACGTCAGGGTGAATGTACTAGGTCAGTATAGCGTTCTTCTAAAAATTTTCATTATTATCCTATTAATATTATATTATAAATGTGAATTTCTGTCTGTTCGTTTGTTTGTTTGTTTGTTTGTATGTTTGTTGCTCAATCACGCCTAAACGGCTGAACCGATTTCAATGAAATTTGGAAGACAGATAGCGTAGTATATGGAAATTGCCGTAGGCTATAATTTTTTTGAATTTTTTACCATATGGGCGGTGTGGGCGTGGCAAAACTTTTTTTTAGAGCTAGGGGGATAAAATTTGATACACAGGTAGTACTCGGCAACACGAATATGAATATGCGGACAAAATTTTAATTTTGGACCAGTGGGCGGAGTGGGCGTGGCAAAACATATTTTTAGAGCTAGGAAGATAAAATTTGGTACACAGATATTACTCGGCTAGGCGAATATGAATATGCAGACGAAATTTAAATTTTGGATCAGTGGGCGGAGTGGGCGTGGCAAAACATATTTTTAGAGCTAGGAAGATAAAATTTGGTACACAGATATTACTCGGCTAGACGAATATGAATATGCAGACGAAACTTAAATTTTGGATTAGTGGGTGGAGTGGGCGTGGCAAAATATACTTTTAGAGCTAGAGAGATACAATTTGATACCCAGATAGTACTTGACAACACGAATATGAATATGCTGACGAAATTTTAACTTTTGACCCAATGGACACAGTGGGCGTGGCAAAACTTTTTTTAGAGCTAGAGAGATAAAATTGTATACCCAGATAGTACTCGACAACACAAATATGAATATGCAGACGAAATTCTAATTTTTGACTCAATGAGCGAAGTGGGCGTGGCAAAACTTTTCTAGGGCTAGAGAGATACAATTTGATACCCAGATAGTACTGGACAACGCGAATATGAATATGCAGACGAAATTTTATTTTTGGATACAATGGGCATTGGGCTTGGCAAAACTCTTTTAAAGCTAGAGAGATACAATTTGATATCCAAACAGTACTCGACAGCACTAATTCTAATTCTATGCAGACCAATTTTGTATTTGGACCCAATGGGCTTAGTGGGCGTGGAAATACATATTACTTGGCACTACAATTACAAATTCTATGCCCAACAATTACTAAGTTATATTCAATCAGTGGGTGGAGGGGGAATGCATAAATCGAACCTTTGTCCTATTAAAATAGAATTTGTTTAAATAGAATTCGTTGATTGGACTGGTTTGGGAGTTACTTGGGGTAACGAATGGTTTACCGAGGACTAAGATCAACGCTCAAATATTATTATCGAGTTAAGGAAACGTTGCCAAAGTATGTTTAAAAGTGACATATGCACAGCTTTTATAAATGGGAGCTAATTTAAATTGATATTTGTGTATTATATTAAGTTGGTTTTGTAATATTAGTCAATCATGCAATAGTGAAGCATTGCCGGGTCCACTAGTTAAACCATAAATCCACAATATTGACACGAAGTGCGTATGATTAATATAAAATCCGCATAACATTAATATTACTCATATGTTGTACACATATATGTAGCGAGTGCAATATGCAAACTCGCTGCATATGGTACAAAACATTACTTCAGTTAGATAAGACAGCATATATATGGCCCGAAACTTGGGGTTATGGGGGAAATTTTATAGAAAAAGGCGATAATTGAATTTTTTTTTTTTTAAGTTAAGGCTCTCCTCTAGGATGAACTGAAAAATCATCAATGGTTGTTGAGTTATAGCTGAAAAACTATGCGAAAACATTAGTTTGAGAACGTCAAACCCTTTGGGTATTTTACTAAACGGATCTAGTACCTTTACCCTAACTTGGTATTTCTCAACCTCCCCAGATTGGCCGTTACACTGCGTAATTTAGTCATGTTAACTATATTTTTTGTCTTTCAAAATACTAATACCCGATCATGTCCAAAATTATCTCACTAAAGACAACTCTTTAAATATAAATTTAAAATATAAAATTTTAAATATAAATTTAAAACACAAGCAACATTAATGACAATAACAAAAATACCCTAAATACTGCCTTAAAACACACAAATCTCTGAAAACGGAAACGAAACTTTTTGGGAGATCAAACACTGTTCGATCTCTTAAGTCTATACTCTTGGTCATATGACGTGTAATTATCTATTTCAAACTGTTTATAATGTTAAACACAAAAATTATCCATAACTTTGCACTTCATAATGACAGCGGAAAAAATAACAGCAAAAAAAATAATTGACAAATTATGTGTCATTTGACATGAAGATGACAAGTTCAAGTTTGAACTCAAGTTTACATTTTCATGCAATTACCAGTCGACGACAGACAGACACACGTTGGTGGTATTCGATGTTAATGGAGGGGACGGCTTTAAAATGCGCCATAAACGTGATGTAGTCGTTGTAGGGCTTAGCTCTGATGTAACCCAGCAAAAGGTCTCTGAACTCACAAGTGTCATACGAAATTGAGATTTTGGAAAGGTGGAAGGTGGAAGGCAGTGGCAGAAGGCAGATAAGTGAATTAATAGTTATAATTGAAATGTATGACATGATATGTCATACATTCATGTAACTGTTGTTTTAAGTTTAAATTTTTAGACACATACATAGACATAAGTATATTAGACATAAGTTTAGTATATAATTTGGGCACGATTTGATATTTTTACTCTATTTCTAAAGTGGGCGGAATGGTACATTTATAAGTAAGGCTAGACTTTAATTTTTTTCTCCAAAACGTTATCCTGCTGTAGCATTAATAAATACATAATTTAGACCAGAGCTGTAAACTCAAGTACAAGTAATCATTACCTACCATGTTCGAAAGTATTTAAAAGTTAACTACAATTCTAATTACATGAGGAATTGGAATTGAAACAAAAAGTCTCAACTACACAGGTAATTGTACTTGAAAGTAATGATTCCTAATTACTTTTCAATTAGCTCAATTACTTTTTAATTACAAGGAATTGAAAGGAATTGAAGGAATTGGGAGGAATTGGAAGGAATTAAGAGGAATTTCTGCAATTTGGAAAGGTATTGAAAAAATTTTGAAATAAGGGGTAGAAATTTTAAGTTCCACAACAATAAAAAAATTTAATTCTTAAAATAATAACTAGTAGTTTTCACAAATATTAATTAAATTAATTGCTTTACGGAATATGAACGTTCTGTTCAGTTTCATATTTCTTAAATCAATGAAACAATTCATGCGTCACACTGCAATCAGCTGTCATCAAATAACATGTGAAGTGTATGTAAACATAGCAGTGTGACGTCACAAAGAGAAAAGGAGAGTGGGAGCAATATATTTTAACATAACGGACCTTTCCAAATTCCAGCAATTCCTCTTAATTCCTTCCAATTCCTCCCAATTCCGTCAATTCCTTTCAATTCCTTGTAATTAAAAAGTAATTGAGCTAATTGAAAAGTAATTAGGAATCATTACTTTCAAGTACAATTACCTGTGTAGTTGAGACTTTTAGTTTCAATTCCAATTCCTCATGTAATTAGAATTGTAGTTAACTTTCAATTCCTTTTTAGATGTACTTGTATTTGTAATTGAGCAGTAATGAGTACAAATTGTAATGATTAGTTTACAGCTCTGATTTAGACACGATAGCGTTGGGTGTATTGATATTACAACTCAACCTCTTAAGTGGGCGGCATGGTCCATTTGTATGGGAGAAGGGGCGAACCTAGACTTCCAATTTTGTCTTCAATACTATATCCCACTATAGTTTTACTAAAACAAGATTTGGGCACGATCGTGTTGGGTGTATTTAGATTATTACTCGATTGCTTAAATGGGCGGAATGGTTCATTTGTATGGGAGGTGGTACCAGAAGGGGCGTGGTCATGTAGCTAAGTTTTAAGACATTTGGTTGAGCCTTTCAAAAGTTATCGTGCGTACCAGCCGGACAACCAGACAGACGGACATGGCTCAAACGACTTAAGAAGTCATGAATCGAATTTGGTTCAAAGAAACTTAGGGTCTAAAGTGACTTCTTCTATGTGTTACACTTTTGGGTCGTATCAAAAGACCTCTTAAGTAGATATTTATACAATTGGCTTATGATAACATTTACATTTGCACTAGCTGCACGTGAAAAGTTCGTCACTCCAAGCTTAGATTACAACTCTTTTACCTGGCCCAACTAACGAATTTTTGGCCCTCCCCTCCTATACCGCCCATCGAGTTTATTGCCGAAAACTTTTCAAGCTGGAGCTTTTCATCTATTCGTACCATGTGTCCAGAGCAGCGCTTTCGTTCTATTTAATGCGCTTGACTACGTCGATGCCGTTATACAGCTCATACAGATCATGATTTATTCGACGGCGGTACTAGTCTTTAACGATGACGAATATTTTGCGAATTATCTTTTTCTCTCGAAGATTCTCAGAATAGATGGAACCATTTGTATCACTAACCAGGATTCTGTGCTTTAGAGTAAGACAGCTAGTATCAGTGTCCGGTAGAGTTGGAGCTTGGTTCGTCAAGAGAGGGCTTTGTCATTAAATCGCTTGCTCCGTTGGATTTTTAGGCTTACACTGTTGTTTTTGTCCATGGCGGATCTAAGGTAGTATACATCCACTACCTCAGAGCAAAAGTTCTCAACGTTCAAGCTGCCAGACGATCTGCCACTTCACCATTGCAGACGGTTGCGACGCGAGCGCTAAAATACATCATAGCGTACCACCACACAACACACGCAGCATCATTGGCCAGCAACGTATACATTCTATGAAATTGTGGCGTTCAGGCAATCAACACAACATAACATACGACATAATTCACATTTAGTTCATGTCACCTATAATATAAGAAGAGGACGTTTTTCACAACGATTGTGTGTAACTTCTCCAAGACGAAGTTTATTGCCAAGTCAAGGAAAGTTATCTGATCTCCTTGATCCTTTGGGATTGTACGAAGACAAGTATCTTTGTTAAACGGACAATAAGTCTGTACAACCGGGCTATAGGCCTGTACAATCGAGCAATAGGCCTGTACAATCGGACAATAAGTCTGTACAACCGGGCTATATGCCTGTACAATCGGACATTAGGTCTGTACAATAGGGCAATAGGCCTGTAGAATCGGACAATAAGTCTGTACAACCGGGCAATAGGCCTGTACAATCGGGCAACAGGCCTCTACAATCGGACCTTGAGTCTGTATAATCGGACCTACGAGTCTGTATAATCGGGCAATAGGCCTGTACAATCGGACCTACGAGTCTGCACAATCGGACCTTGAGTCTGTACAATCAGACCTACGAGTCTGTATAATCGGGCAATAGGCCTGTACAATCGGACCTACGAGTCTGTACAATCGGGCAATAGGCCTGTACAATCGGACCTACGAGTCTGTATAATCGGGCAATAGGCCTGTACAATCGGACCTACTAATCTGTATAATCGGACAATAGGCCTGTACAATCGGACCTTGAGTCTGTACAATCGGACCAACGAGTCTGTACAATCGGGCTATAAGCCTCTACAATCGGACCTTGAGTCTGTACAATCGGACCTACGAGTCCGTATAATCGGGCAATAGGCCTGTACAATCGTACCTACGAGTCTGTACAATCGGACCTACGAGTCTGTACAATCGAGCAATAGGCCTGTACAATCGGACCTTGAGTCTGTACAAACGTGTAGTGTAAGGACAGGGCCTTTTTGTTCTTATCCTTCCGTTACAGGACCTAAGCAAATCTCACTAGGAGGTCCTGCTTGGTTTACCTGTGAGTCCTCGACGAATTTCCGCAAATCGTCCTGTGTCCCATCACCGAACTACCGCGGCGTCAAACCCGTCCTGTTTCCCGTCACCGAATTACCGCCGTTCGTCTGTACAAAGGATAACAACCCCATGCACCGCAGCACCTTACACCAGACACCATCAACGATACGAGGCCACCGACCAAGCATAATCCCCAGCCATCATTACCCGCCATCAAACATCTTAAGGATAGGGAAAATCCACTCTTTTATTTCGTAAGGTTTTGAGGGTCCTTACGAAGACCCTGGAGGCGGCTGAGCTACCTCAGCCTAAGATAAAACCCCCGTTATACACTCTGAATTCCATGGTTTTATCTTTAGCCGTTTGGTGCGAGCAGTGATCAGTTAGTCAATAAGCCAGTAACGCAACAATTTTATATACATATGTATTCATACAAATGACTAATATACAGGGACATTGGTGATAATCTATCATTACGGAGAAAAATGTAAGGATTTTAAAACGTTCAAGGTCGTTGTAATATTCTAACTCATCTTAGGGTCATGACTTAGAGTCAGGGTATTCATTAGTCAGTTCACTGGAGAAAAATTCACTGCAAAACATTAACAATTATTGTTATATCGTCGTTATCTCTTTAAACGATTACTCAATAGTAATTTGATTATTACATTAGAGAGTTTGTTGATTGAGTATGAGTAACACACACGTGATAAGGCATCCCAATCTACGTAAGTACACTTCAAGTTTCGACAATCACAATTCAATCAAATGTATGATAATGGACACACATTAATCATTATTTCATTGCGGCGTTTAATTTACCGGTATGCCCCGCCACCTCACCACCCCTTGATCAAAAAACTCTTAGACAAAAGCCCGGGTTTAATGAAATCTTTAACAATTTCACATCAAACGTATATCAATTATTTAATTTCGTTTTTTTTGTTAATTTTTTTTTCTATATACATCCAATATTTTGATACTCGTCAATGAGTACGTCCGTACGTCCGTCCGTCCATACATCTATCCATCTGTTTGACTGTTTGAGGTGTCTGTGTAACTGAAAGATGGAATTAATTGGCAGTTAAATAATTTTCTTTGGCAAATGGAATTTTAAGTGGCCACCAGACAAAATGCTACAATAACAACAACACCATAGAGAAAAAAAAAACAAGTAAAAGCTGTTACGGAATGCATTTAAACGCTTATGCCGCCAAACGCTATGAATATATGTTTGCAACAATTTGTTGGGGTTTGTTGTTGCTGTTGCCATCTCTCTATCTACAACGGCTGCTTGTAATGGGTTCAAAATGTTAAATACAAAAATTTAATTTTCTATTGTTGTTAATTTTTTTATGATTAATTTCGAATGATGTTATGACAGCTGCTTTTAAACTCTGTTAAATTATGGACACACACAGCCCTGAGAAAGCGCTGAAATTGAAATACATATTCACATATGCGCGGCGTATGGCGCTGAGTTTAAATGCATTTTACATGTTTGTTTGTTTGGTGGCTGCCACCTTTTGGGTTGGTGTTGGTGGTGGGTTCAACCAATTAAATGTAAATTATGTACTTACATAATTGCCATTAGATTAAAACATAATGTTACATTATTCGGTTACTTAATCGACATTAGATGTTGCAATGACACACACACACACTGAGCCAAGAAAGCATCAATGTCATTAGGATGATAAACAAAGCTGGATGCGAATTTTAAAGATTACAAATTGTTTAACTATTTATCTTATATGAAATTGTGACATAATTTATGTTCCCAGAAATTCACTCTAATATTCATAACATATTTACTCAGTAGTAAGGAATTTGTTAAAAATTTTTTTATTTATTTTTTATTATTACTTAACATTTTTAATAAGCCCCACAATTATCTTATATTAATTTTGCACTTTTTTGTTGTTGTTGAATTTTTATTACTTTCATAATGACGCCTTTAACATAGGAATTTTTGTTAAAGACAATAAATTTATTTGTTATAATATTTTTAAAAATTTGGTCACATCTTATTCGGTGGCTATCTATAGTGGCGTCAATTTCTGTTTAGATTCTGAGATTTTGTATTCATAACTTCAAGTTGCTAATTTGTGGTCTTTTTGGCGTCTTATTGATGTCGTTCGTCTACGTGTTTGTATTGTTCGTTCCTCTCCCCACTCAAGTAAATATTGAATTATTTGATTATTTTATTATGTCATGTGAAATTCCTCAGTTGAGAGTGTGGGGGGAGGGGGTGTTATTTGCACATTTTGCACAATTTGATTTCCGCAAATGTTTAAAGCGTCAAGACATCACTAATGAGAGTTAAACAATTAACGCCAAAAGTTTCAGTGATCCATAATATTACAATGTTGATGTTCAGATTATACGCTAACCTATAGGGATGAGTGGAACCAGATTTCCTCATAAAGATATCCGCAAGGAATCCTAGATATACTTTGATCAAAATACAAGATACCAGGTTGGACACTTGGTAATTGATGGAAGGCATGTTTTAATAGGACCGGCCGTGGCATAGTGGTTAGAACACGCGACTACCATGCGGGATATCGCAGGTTCAAACCTGGCTCCAGTCATCTTAAAAGAAAAAAAAAAAAAATTTTCTTTCATTGTCGGCTCCCCTCGAATGTTGTTTTACAGCAACTTCGCAGTATTAAGCGTCGATTCAATCGTCGTGTCTAGTAAGAGCTTCTCAAAAAAGGGACGTTCGCATTCGTCGATAAACAAGTAGGTGCCGTTAGTTGTGAATCTAAAAATAGAAAGCGTGTTAATTCACAACAACGCGAGAAGCTATCCCATACCTCATTCATGGGGTGCAAAGGGAAATTAAGTTTAGTTTTATGTTTCAATAGTTAATCTTTATATATAAAATTCTACCGTACGTGTGTTGTGACTGAACTCCTCCTAAACGGCTGGACCGATTTGCATAAATTTTTTTGTATGCGTTTGGGTGGCGCCCCGGATGGTTTAGATTTACAATTCGGTCCAATTGGACAAAGGGGCGTGGCACCGCCCATACAACTTGAAAATCAAAAGGGCTGTATCTCATGAACTATCAGAGGTATGAAGATGAGATTTGGTATATATGTTGTTGAAGCAGTATTAATTTCAGCCAAGGTAGAAGTGGGCGGTGCCACGCCCCCTTTTCAAAAATCTCTCTAACGGCCTTTCTAATAGACAGATTGATACGAAAATTTTTCAAAGTGGTACTGTTGACCTGTAGATAGTTCCTGGCTATATTTGGTTGTGATTGGATAAAGGGCGTGGCACCGCCCATACAACTTGAAAATAAAATGTGCTATATCTCATGAACTTTCAGAGGTATGAAGATGAGATTTGGTATATATGTTGTTGGAGCAGTCTTAATCACAGCCAGGGTGGAAGTGGAGGGTGCCACGCCCCCTTTTCAAAAATCGGTGTGCAGGCTTTTCCAATAGGCAGATTGACACGAAAATTTTACCAAGTGGTACTGTTGACCTGTAGATAGTCCCTGCCTATAATAGGTTGTGGTTGGATAAAGGGGCGTGGCACCGCCCATACAACTTGAAAGTAAAAAAGGATATATCTCACGAATGAAGATGTAATTTGTTACATATGTTATTGTTGCAATATGAATTACAGTAAGGTTGGAAGTGGGCTGTGCTACACCCTTTTAAAATAAGTAGTTATAACTGTCAAAATTCCGAAGTATATTGCAGTTCGCCCAGAGATATGAATAGTAAGGTGGGCCAATTTTTTTATTCCCAAAAAACGTAACCAAAATCAGAATCTACGATGAATTGTAAGAAAATTTCACCTATAAAATTTGTGTCTAAAAACAATTCCTAGCTCGCGCCAAAAATCGCTAACCAAAATCAGAATCTACGATGAATTGTAAGAAAATTTCACCTATAAAATTTGTGTCTAAAAACAATTCCTAGCTCGCGCTGAGAAGCAGGAAGATTTCAGATAGAGATTTTTTTGTTTTTTAATGAGCACAAACCGAAAACTTCTGCGTAAAACTGACTTCCCAACAAACTAAATGAAGTATTACAGAAGCAAATCTATGTATTGGTTAAAAAGTAATGGCCTCTGAGTGTTGGCATACAGAAAACAATGTCAAAAATATACCATTCTCTTCGTATCCAAGCATCGGAATAGTAGGTAAAAATTAGAGCCGGGGCCCATAGGTCTGGAGGTTTCAATAGTTGCTCATTGTTAAAAAAATATGTCCACCTGAAATCTTCATGCTTCTCAGCGCGAACTAGGAATTGATTTTATACATATTGTTTCTTAGTAATATTTTCTAAGAATTCATCGTAGATTCCGATATTGGTATACTATTACTACGCACTTCGATATTTAACTTTTTAACTGTATCAAATAATGGTCCGTACACCAGGCAATTTAGGACACATGGTAGCTGCGCAGACTAAAACAGTGATTTGTTTTTAATTTACTTTACAGATATGTATTTTTTAATTACTTTTCACTTTTTACGCCCAAAGACATAGTTAGTATACAGACGGTTCCCGCTACTACAGATAAATATAAAAATTGAACTTTGATCTTTAGAGGAATTTCTGTTTCACATTTCTGAAAGAAGTGTTTTTTCTTCCTACATACAGACAAAACTTAATCTACATGTCGAAACTATAGATATGATTTTGATGATGAACTTTTTACTATCGTCATAGAGCCTATCATATTTAGAATTTAAACCATGTCATTGCACATTATTTGCCATACAGCGCGTGAGATCATCACTTTGTAAAGCCAAACGTTGGTGACCGAATTATCTCATAGAATGGTAATATGAGTTCAATACAAAGATAGTATTCGGAAATATTCTTGATCCATGTGAGAAGAAGACATGGCAAAAGAGGTTTTTATGGCTAAAGGCATGAAGCTTCAAACGAAATTTTCATTTTCGGTCAATAGGCGGAGAAGGCATGTCAAAAGTGTTTTTTACGCCCAAAGAGATAGTTAGTATACAGACGGTTCCATGTTAAGGAGTTACTTGAAATTAGTTACATAAGTTAATAAACTCAACATATTATTGTCGAGCTTAAGTACCGTTTTAAAGTACTTTGTAGACCTAAATGTGAAATTTATTACAAGTTAATATGCAATAGCGAAGCATTGCCGGGCCCACTAGTAGTTAATAAAAACTTAATTTCCCTTTACACCCCATGAATGAGGTATGGGATAGCTTCTCGCGTTGTTGTGAATTAACACGCTTTCTATTTTTAGATTCACAACTAACGGCATCTACTTGTTTATCGACGAATGCAAACGTCACTGTTTGAGAAGCTCTTACTAGACACGCCGATTGACTCGACACTAATACTGCGAAGATGCTGTCGACAACATTCGAGGGGAGCCGACAATGAAAGAAAAAAAATTTTTTTTTTTCTTTTAAGATGAGTGGAGCCAGGATTTGAACCTGTGATCTCCCGCATTGTAGTCGCGTGTTCTAACCACTATGCCACGGCCGCACACTGGGCGAAACCATCAATTTAGCTCCGATTAACTAATAACTTCCTGAAAAATGGTTCGATTTTCGTCAAATAAATTTTGTTTTACAGATTTAATATCCACAAATAAGAATTAGTGAAGAAATAATTTTTAATTCAGTTAGAAACTTTTATTTAATTTTTCAATGTTAATTATTCGCTGTCTGACACACTGTCAAGCGACATATAATTTTCTATACTATTAATCAACAGAAGATTGATGACATCTTTATCTAAAGGCTCATTGTTTTTCGGAGACTTAGCTGCGCCTTTCGATAGCTTGGTTATGCAAGGATCTGAAGAAATAAAAAGCGAATGCGCCAAATCCTCCATGGTGTTTTTACGGGAACTTTTCCGACAATTGCTTGATCGAAATTTCCTGTAATCTTTTTTATGAGCTTCGAGAGCTTCTTCTGAAAACATGCCTGTTAAAAGGAAAATATGAATTGTATGTGTCTGCACCATGCTAGTTTTTTTATGCAATTAAGAAATACGTGTCTTATTATATCAGCACCATGCATCAAAATTTTATGCACAGATGCAGGCATATAAAACCATAAATACATGTCCACAAATACGGTTGCATATGTATACAGGTGGAATCCATCCGTGTTTATCTCAAAACTAGAAGCCAGGGTACGTAAGATGCCTCCAAAACGATGAGTTAATGATAAACTCGCAGTTATATGTGCAGCTAGTTCTGGTCCATTGTAAAACTTTCTTGCTGTGTTTTCATTTTTTGTTGTGCCTAATCCAGGAAAAGGTATATAAACTAATATAGACATTTCTTGCCTGAGTTTCTCTTGAATTTATTTTTTTTCTCATCCACAATCTCCTTGTCCGTACTGCGGACTTGTAATTTTCATATAGGAATTCTGTAAACAATATGCAAAATGTATTCAAAGAAACGAATCCATGCGTGGAGAGTGGATAAACCGTACTCATAAAGATTTTCTTTACACGGTAAATTTTTTATCGTCTCCAAATCATTCATGTTTTTATCATTATTATAATGGCGTTTTTCCACCTTGTTTCCAATTTGGAGGAAACAATTTTAATTTGAGTGGAATTTTGAATGCATTTATCATTGTTGTAGTTAGCTCTATCAATAACATTGGCAAATACATAAGCATCCACAGCCAAAATTTCTTTTTGATGGATCATCTTCCGCATGCCAAACCAAAAACAGCTCTCTCCTGGACAGAGACATTTTTACCAAAAATAATAATCCAGATATTAGGTGGACGTAGGTGGATACACATTTTGGTTTTTTCACATCACAATACATTATACAATTTTTAGAAAAAAAAATTAGAATGGCACAGGACGGCACTGGAAAGTTACAGTCCACGAAAGTTTTAGTCAAAACACTGAATTTAAATTACACCTTTAATAACCACAGATAGACGCCACAAAACACAGTGACAGGTCACGAAAACAACACTTTTAGTAAATACATACCCTTTATGTTAATTATAAACATTCACTTTATTAATTTTTTTAGTTAAAATATTTTTTGCACAAATTTACAGCAGGCACCCAAAAACGGCTTTTGACTGCAGCTGAAGCAAACACTTGTTACTTTGACACCGTCCAGCTGTGCGAATATCAAGAGCAAAACAGAACGAAAAGTGTTTTTGGCCTATCGGATATATTAGTAATCGAATGCAAAGCAATATTGGCGCCAATATTCACTTTCAAAATTTAATTAATGCGAGCTAAATTGATGGTTCCGCCCAGTGTGGGCCGGCCCTAATAATAGTTAATAGTTAATAGTTAATAGTTAATAGTTAATAGTTAATAGTTAATAGTTAATAGTTAATAGTTAATAGTTAATAGTTAATAGTTAATAGTTAATAGTTAATAGTTAATAGTTAATAGTTAATAGTTAATAGTTAATAGTTAATAGTTAATAGTTAATAGTTAATAGTTAATAGTTAATAGTTAATAGTTAATAGTTAATAGTTAATAGTTAATAGTTAATAGTTAATAGTTAATAGTTAATAGTTAATAGTTAATAGTTAATAGTTAATAGTTAATAGTTAATAGTTAATAGTTAATAGTTAATAGTTAATAGTTAATAGTTAATAGTTAATAGTTAATAGTTAATAGTTAATAGTTAATAGTTAATAGTTAATAGTTAATAGTTAATAGTTAATAGTTAATAGTTAATAGTTAATAGTTAATAGTTAATAGTTAATAGTTAATAGTTAATAGTTAATAGTTAATAGTTAATAGTTAATAGTTAATAGTTAATAGTTAATAGTTAATAGTTAATAGTTAATAGTTAATAGTTAATAGTTAATAGTTAATAGTTAATAGTTAATAGTTAATAGTTAATAGTTAATAGTTAATAGTTAATAGTTAATAGTTAATAGTTAATAGTTAATAGTTAATAGTTAATAGTTAATAGTTAATAGTTAATAGTTAATAGTTAATAGTTAATAGTTAATAGTTAATAGTTAATAGTTAATAGTTAATAGTTAATAGTTAATAGTTAATAGTTAATAGTTAATAGTTAATAGTTAATAGTTAATAGTTAATAGTTAATAGTTAATAGTTAATAGTTAATAGTTAATAGTTAATAGTTAATAGTTAATAGTTAATAGTTAATAGTTAATAGTTAATAGTTAATAGTTAATAGTTAATAGTTAATAGTTAATAGTTAATAGTTAATAGTTAATAGTTAATAGTTAATAGTTAATAGTTAATAGTTAATAGTTAATAGTTAATAGTTAATAGTTAATAGTTAATAGTTAATAGTTAATAGTTAATAGTTAATAGTTAATAGTTAATAGTTAATAGTTAATAGTTAATAGTTAATAGTTAATAGTTAATAGTTAATAGTTAATAGTTAATAGTTAATAGTTAATAGTTAAAAGTTAATAGTTAATAGTTAATAGTTAATAGTTAATAGTTAATAGTTAATAGTTAATAGTTAATAGTTAATAGTTAATAGTTAATAGTTAATAGTTAATAGTTAATAGTTAATAGTTAATAGTTAATAGTTAATAGTTAATAGTTAATAGTTAATAGTTAATAGTTAATAGTTAATAGTTAATAGTTAATAGTTAATAGTTAATAGTTAATAGTTAATAGTTAATAGTTAATAGTTAATAGTTAATAGTTAATAGTTAATAGTTAATAGTTAATAGTTAATAGTTAATAGTTAATAGTTAATAGTTAATAGTTAATAGTTAATAGTTAATAGTTAATAGTTAATAGTTAATAGTTAATAGTTAATAGTTAATAGTTAATAGTTAATAGTTAATAGTTAATAGTTAATAGTTAATAGTTAATAGTTAATAGTTAATAGTTAATAGTTAATAGTTAATAGTTAATAGTTAATAGTTAATAGTTAATAGTTAATAGTTAATAGTTAATAGTTAATAGTTAATAGTTAATAGTTAATAGTTAATAGTTAATAGTTAATAGTTAATAGTTAATAGTTAATAGTTAATAGTTAATAGTTAATAGTTAATAGTTAATAGTTAATAGTTAATAGTTAATAGTTAATAGTTAATAGTTAATAGTTAATAGTTAATAGTTAATAGTTAATAGTTAATAGTTAATAGTTAATAGTTAATAGTTAATAGTTAATAGTTAATAGTTAATAGTTAATAGTTAATAGTTAATAGTTAATAGTTAATAGTTAATAGTTAATAGTTAATAGTTAATAGTTAATAGTTAATAGTTAATAGTTAATAGTTAATAGTTAATAGTTAATAGTTAATAGTTAATAGTTAATAGTTAATAGTTAATAGTTAAATAGTTAATACATCGTATATCGACGTTGTCAAACGCGTTTAAATAGACCGAATGCGCTGGCTTGGACACGTACGAATGGGCGAAAATACTCCGGCTCGAAAAGTCTTCGGCAATAAACTCTATGGGCGGCGCAGGAGGAGTCGACCAAAACTTCGTTGGGGAACAGGGGAAAGAGCTGTTATCTATGGTGTGACTAACTATCAACGGAGCGCAAATTACAAACTAAAACCGCGAGACCAGATGTCGAAGTATCTTGCCGACTATGAATCCACATCCAAATTTGTGTCCATCGCTTTTCCTGTTTCTTCCATTGCATTTCCAGTATGGCGGTGATGTTAACCCGTGTATTTGTCAGGGACATAAGCCAGTTGAATAGGGGCATCATCTATGTAAAAAGTTCGGACATTCCAGATACATATCCGTAAATCATGGTCCTTATAGCGTTTGCGGGGGTCGTCAACATTTTGGGGGTTCTTGTTTTTTCTTTTCATAAAAATCGGGTAAGCTTTCTCGAGTTATCCTGCCCACCAGCCAGACAGACAGGCGGACGGACATGGCTTGATCGTCTTAAAAAGTCCTGAAACGAATTTGGCCTGAAGATAATTGGGGTCTCACATGTCTTCCTTAATGCGTTACACTTATAAAAATGGTGTTAGGACTGAGCTCTACACTATTTCCAAGCAAACCAATTTAAATTGTATTTGAAATTCAAAACCTTCCAACTGATATTAAAATCTCTATTAAAATAAAATTTTAATGTAAAACATCAATTCAAATTGACTGATCGCCTCCTAGTGAGTAAACAAAAATTATTATTCTCTTATGTGACACATCAACAGGAAATGTCGCGCACTATCTTATAGCTCATTATCTAAACTTTTCTAATCGATAAACGAACGACGCGTGCAAATATCTTATAAAGCAAATCTAAACACATAGTAAACACGCTCAACATCTATTTATTTATTAACATTTGTTTATTAACATCTAACAAATTCCTAAGACTCAGGGAGTAGCCAGCCAACCAGCCAGCCAGCCAAGTCAACTTTACATTAAACTAATCAAATGCTTTTGTAATTGATGCATTTTTGTTTGTGCTGCGTTCAATTGTGATCTAAACTTGAATCTGCCCCATGAAAACGAGCGTTGTACTTAGTGTCGGCAACCTACAGACTCTATACAGAGAAACCCATTGACATTGGAATGAATTTATTTACTGCCAATATTTAACGATAACGAAAACGACAACGACGACTACGAGATTTACGCCTCGTGCATATTTTATAGACATCAATTGCGTCGTCTTATGCGCGTTTAGCTTAGTGGCTCAAAATGATATTAGCGCGCATGCGGCACACAGGGGCTGGTTGGTAGATTGACGCGTTGGCTGGCTATTCAGCTAGGTAGGCAATTTGTCGCTACATATGGAAATATATTCAAATTTTCAATACGAGGGAGGAAGATCCAAATGCATACAAATGTCGCACAAATTCCACAATGCTCAAGCATCTAGCATCTACATCTTATCGCTCACAATGACACTGAGTGGCTGCTGGAAGTGATTGAATGACTCGCTCGGGTGATTGCTGCTGCAATGTGCGGCCGGGCCGAATGAATGTCTAAATGGGCGAATGAATGCAAAGTTAGTTGGTCGTTGGCATGGATCACACCTTAATTTGTCGCAGTTGCAGGTGTTAAGATTAACAATAACAATAAAAATAAATTTGATGTATTACGTAGAGAAAAATATTTCAATTATTACTAATCACAGGCGATAAGTAAGTAAATGCGTAGTACGCAAAATATGATTACATAATAAATGTTTATATATAAAAATGGTGTAAAAAATTTATAGTAATTCATCAATTGAGAACGGCTTGGCCGATTTTGCTAGTTGTTCGTATTTGCCTGGAAGAGGGTTTATGTAAAAAACCATTTTGGGAAAATCTTCCGAAAAAGTTGGGAAATTGGAAAAATCGAAATTTGCTTTTTTGTATGGAATTTTGTGTGCAATTGTTACGAATGGCTTTTCGAATGGAAAAATAGATAAATTTTATGGGAAAATTCGGAAAATTCCGGCTAAAATTTAATTTTTTTTTTCGAAAAAATTTTGCATTTTGTCGTCTGATTTGATAATTTTGGACAAAAAATTTTGGTGAAAAATTTCGGATAATTATTCGAAATGACTTTCCGAATGGAAAAATAGGAAAATTCTAGTGGAAAAAAATTTAGATTTTTTAGGCAAAATTTGCATTGTATCGCTTGATTTGTTGAAAATTGCAAATTAAATTTTAGTAAAAAAATGTGTATTAAAATGGTCCGTAGTGGCTTTTCGAATGAAAAAATAGAAAATTTTTGGTTAGAAAATTATGTTAAAATGCCAAAAATTTTAAGTTTTTGAAATTTTGTTGTAGTTTGTATGTTTTGATAATTTTGGACGATGTAAATATAAAAAATTTCGGATAATTATTCCGAAGTGACTTTTCAAATGGAAAAGTAGAAAAATTCTTGGTGGAAAACTCGGAAAATTCCGGAAAAAACTCGACAGATTTGGATTTTTGGACATTGGTAATGACAGGGCCAAATCGTTTGATGTAAGATGTATTCGATCGCGAATTTTAACGGGAGCAAGACTATAATCGAGATGAGCTGACCGAAAGAGTTGGAACAAATGTGTCGCTGTTAAATGCCGAGTACAAGAACGTGTACGATTCGCTGATGAAGGTTGTTGAAGATGAAACGAAAGGCGTTTACATTCTCGATTGACCGGGCAAGACATTTTTATACAATCACTGAGGGTATATAGCATTTGATACGACCCAACTTAGATCTTAGGTTTCATTGAATCAAATTCGATTCATGACTTTTTGAATCGTTTGAGCCATGTCCGTTGGTCCGTCTATCTGTTTGTCTGTCTGGCTGGTTCGCACGATAACTTTCGAAAGACGCAACCAAATGTTTAATGTATTGCAAATGGGCTACATGGCCCTGCCCTTTCTGGTTCCTCCCATACAAATACATCATTCCGCCCACTTTAGAAATCAAGTAATAATATCAATACACCCAACGGGATCGTACCCAAATTCTATATTTAGTAAAGCTATAACAGGATAAAGTTTTTTAAAAACAAAATTGGAAGTCTAGCCACGCCCCTTCTGTTACCTTCCATACAAATATACCATTAAGCCCACTTAAGAGATGGAGTAATAATATCAATAAAACCAAAGCGATCGTACCCAAATTCTTTATTTAGTAAAGCTACAGCAGGATAGAGTTTTTGAGAAAAATACTGGAAGTCTAGCCACGCCCCATCTGGTACCTCTCATACCCATCTGGTACCGCCCACTTTAGAAATCGATTAATATTATTAATAGACCCAACGCGATCGTGCTCAAATTCTGTATTTGGTAAGAATAAAGCAGGAAAAAGTTTTGGAAAAAAATCTGGAAGTCTAGAGACACCCCTTTTGGTACCTCCCATACAAATGTACCACTCCACCCACTTAAAAGATGGAGTAATATTATCAATAATATCTATACACTGTATTTTGTTAATCTATAACAAGATAAAGTTTTAGCGAAAAAATTGGAGGTCTTGCCACGCCCCTTATGGTACCTGCCATACAAATGCACCTCCCGCCCACTTTAGAAAACGAGTAATAATATTAATAAATCGAACGCGATCGTGTCCAAATTCTGTATTTAGTAAAGCTTAAGCAGGAAAAAGTTTTGGAGAAAATAACTGGAAGTCTAGAGACACCCCTTTTGGTACCTCCCATACAAATGTACCACTCCGCCCACTTTAGAGATGGAGTAATAATATCAATACACTCGACACGATCGTGCCCAAATTCTGTATTTTGTTAAGCTATTACAGGATAAGGTTTTGGAGAAAAACAACTGGAAGTCTAGCCACGCCACTTCTGGTATCTCTCATACAAATGTACCACTCTGCCTACTGTAGAAATTGAGTAATAATGTCAATACAATAGAAAATTTTTTGTTTTACTGAGGGTGAGGGTATATGTAAGTCGGGTTGCCCGACTGAAACTTTCTTACTGGTTTTTGTTGATTCTGGCAACAGCAAATAACGTTGGTCGCTGCATCCTCTGACATGGCTGCCACATTGTTGGAAGTAGCCGAACAGCAAATTCCGCTTTGAAACTGTCGTTGAATCTTCTCGCGGTTGAAAAGATAAAGTACACATAGACTAAGAATTCGGCAACAGCGAAATTGATGCGAGAATGCAAAATAAACAACTGGGATGAATGCGCAATGGCGTATAAACGAGCTTTGGAAGTATTTGACCGAACGATGAAGTATTTAGGATGTGGTTTAAAACGATTTGGTGTGGCTATGATATTGCTTACGAAATCTACTGCTGCCGATTTACCTTAACCATGTTTGAAATCGTCGTAATGTCAAGAAGTTGAAATTAACAACAAACATGAGAGTCTCATTGCAGAACCTACCATTACATGTTGAATTTCGGAGACACGGACTGAATTGATAGCATTCCCTGCAAATTTTTGCGAGTTCACATCTTCGAAAGAGCAACTTATCACTAAAGTGTTCCCCGGCAATGGACAAAATTATAAAAATCTCGATTGGATTAATCAACGGGCAGTTCTAGCAACGCAGAATAAGGTCATCGAAAGCTTGAATATAATTTTAGATAGTCAAATCGCTGGACAACTGCATTCGTACAAATCTGTTTACAGCGTTACCGGCGAGGAAGAAGCGACCAACAACCCGACCAAATTTTTCAACACGCTTGATGTGCCACATAATTTACAGATGAATGTGGGATCTCGATCATTATCATATTACGGAGTCCGAATCAACCGAAATTGTGCAACGGTACGCGGTTATCCGTTAAGAAACTAATAGACAGTGTGATTTAACCGACGATCATCAAGGGCACATTCAAAGAAAAGGAAGTTATTTTCTCTCGAACTCCGATTATTCCAACTGATTATTTATTCCAATTCCCCGTTCAGTTGGCTTTGTCAATGACAATTAATTAATCGCAAGGCCAATCGTTGGAAGTATAAGGGATTAATGTCGAATTTCCCTGTTTTTTCGCGTTCTGGAGATTCCCCTCCTTTATTTATTTTTTTCGGTGGAAAACTATTCGAAAAACATTGTTTAACATATCACACTCCACTGAGTTTATCTAAACGCATTAATTTGGGGCAAGACGAAATTCGCCGGGTCCTCTAGTAAATAATAAATTTTGAGGAATGCAAAAATTTGCGACGCTGTCGTTTTTAAAGTTGTTGATGTTGCCCAACGCAGAATATAGAAAATAAGAACTGGATAAAAACATTTTGCTTTTTGTGCGATGGCTTAGAATCGACAGTTTTTTAAAATTATCCCAAATTTGTATACCTATGCAAGATCAGCATACTCACTATGTGTTTTGGATATAATACTATCCCACTTTTGAAAAACAGCCGACATTTTTTTTGTATCTCTATTAATATTATAAATTTGACTGTCATTTTAATTTCAAACAAAATTATGCTAATTTCTTTAACTCAAGACATACACAATATTATACATAGGCTGGGGGTATATATTATATAAGTCAGTACTGCTTTTTTTATAAAATCAAATGCGAATGTGGTTAACCCTTTAGTTAAAACAAAATGAGTTCAATCAGCTCCTCTGTTGGGAATTTAAAGAGTTAGTCATTTGAATGAAATGCCTTTTAATAACATTTAGAGATTTCTCAGCACTCAACAATTTTTACATTTATCGAACAGATAGGTTTGTGACTTGGTTATACGTGCTTAGCACAGTTTTCAACCAATAAGGTTTTATCTCATTCCCTTTATAAGGCTTTGGGAATATATGTAGATGGTGTTGCACAGCATAAAGTTCGTAGTAGTACAGTACATCTTATACATTATACGAGGGTTGAGCCAGCAACCATGTTACTTCAGTGAACTATAACTATTCTTAAACAGAGATTCTCATCGGTTAAAGAACAAAAAATCAGATCTATATACATATATAAAAATGGCCGATTTTGCTAAAATTTTTCAGTTGTTCGTTATTGCCAGGAGGTTTATGTGAAAGAAAATTTTGGGAAAATCTTCCGGAAAATTGGAAAAATCGAAAATTTCAATTGTTACAGAATGGCTTTTCGAATAGGAAAATGAAAAATTTTTGTTGAAAAATGCGGAAAATTCCGAAAAAATTCAAAAAGTTTGAATTTGTTTTTTCGACGAAATTCTGCATTTTATGGTATGATTTAATAAATTTGGACGATGGAACTGTGAAAAATTTCGGATAATTATTCCAAAATGACTTTTCGAATGGAAAAATAGAAAATTTTTTGGAGGAACACTCAGAAAATTCCAGAAAAACTTGGATTTTTTTCTACAAAATTTTGCATTGTATTGCATGATTTGATAAAAATCGATAATTGAATTTTTGTTTAAAATTTTGTGTGCAATTGTTCCGTAGTGGCTTTACGAATGCCAACAAATTATTTTTTTTTAGACGAAATTTTAAATTTTATCGTTTGATTGATAATTTCGGACGATGTTAATCTTTAATATTTCGGATAATAGAAAAATTCTTGGTGAAAAACTCGAAATATTCCGTAAAAACTCGAAAATTTTAGATTTTTCGATGAAATTTCGCACTGTATTGCTTGAAAAATTTAATTTTTGTCGACGTAAAGGTGGAAAATTCGTAATGATGCTTGGAAAATTTGGGATTATTATGTTAAAAGATTAAACACGAAATGATCGAACAATTTCAAAATTTCATTGATCCGATTGCTCAAAACCGCATTGAATACAATTCATTCCGACGACCACAAAATCATTATCAGAGCAGACCCTCTGGTTGCCATGCAGGACAATTCACGCCATTTTGTTCTCAAGCGTCGGGATGGTAGACAACTGAGGCATGACTCATCGGTCATATGATGCACTTCAATACCCGTTACTGTTCTGTCGTGGGAGGATGGCTATCACCTTGATTTAAATATGGTCAATAGAACAAAAGGTTTGTTTACAATTCATCACTTCTTTTTCATTTTCCATTTAAGTTAGAATTTCGATCTTGAAATTAACTTTTGATCGAAGACCTGTGCGTGCTCATGTGCGGCAGTCTACTATCGAAATTGGAATACCAGCGTCAAAACGTTCGATGCACGATGCATTCAATCGCGAATTGCAACGAGATCAAGAATTGATCGAGATGAGCTGACTGAAAGAGCCCGAAAAAATGTGCCGCCATTGAATGCCGAGCAAACGAACATTTGGTCAAGATCGCAAATTCCGTTAGCTGTTGCATCCGCTGGTATTTCTGCCACATTGTTGAAACGCGGTAGACCTGTACTTTCCGCTTTGAAGCTGCTGATGAATCTTCTAACGTTTGACAAGCCAACGTGCAGCGAAATTTTTGCGAGAATGCAAAATCATCATTTGGTATAAATGCACGAAGGCACATAAACGAGTTTTGGAGGCAGTTGACCGAACGATTAAGTATTTACGAGGTGATTCGAGATGATTTGGTGTGGCTATGGTATTTTCTTCAAACGCTTCCCGTCATCCCAAAATTTTCCCCGGCGACATTCATCAGGGACAAATTCCAAGGAGAGGTAATCCTTATTCCACGAATTCCTATTATTCTAACCGATCTTTCCTTCCAAATTCAAGTAAATTCAACTCCCCATTTTATTGGCTTTTGCGATGACAATTAATAAATCGCAAAACCCATCAATAAAATTTTGTGGGATCAATCTCGAATTTCCCTGCTTTTCACAATCGTTAAGCAGATCGCTCTTCACTAGTTTCGATTAAATTCAAATAAATCACAATAAAACTTGAACTAACTGTGTTTTACTATACCCCTGGAGCTTATATGAATTCGTTACCTTGGGAGCGAGACGAAGTTTGCTAAATACAGTCCGAAGTTCTATGGCAGAACAACGTTTGCCGGGTCAGCTAGTTATATATATATATATTTACTGATTTTATTTAAGCAAACTAACGGATAGGTTTTGGTAAAGTTCTTGGGAAACTGCGTGAACATTGGAAACTAAAATTTCGAGGTGGTAGATAATTTTATCTACCTAGGCTCCGCCATCAACAAAACAAAGAATGCCAGCTTCGAAATCTGGAGAAAAATTCTGCTTGTTAATAGATGGTACAACGGACTAAGCAAGCGATTAAATGACAGAGCCCTATCTCGACGAGTAAAAATCTAGATATAACAGATACCGGTTCTATCTGTCTTAATGTATGGTGCAGAATCCTTGGATGAAAGCGGATGAATCGGTTCTGACAGTATTCTAGAGAAAAATACTCCGTAAAATATATGGGTCCATCATCGTTAATATAGTGGAATATCGACGTCTAATAAATCATGAGCTGTCGAGCTGTACACAGACATTGACTTGGTCAGAAGCATTAAGGTACAGTGTTTACGTTGGTTAGGCCATGTTATACGCATGGACGAAAATGCTTCATTTTGAAAAATCTTCGACAATGAACTCGATGGACGGCGCAGAAGAGGGCGACTAAAACTCAGTTGGAAAGACCAGGTTAATGGGAACCTTGCAGAACTTAGTGTGACTAAATGAAGGAGAAGCGCAGAAGATCGAAGCTAGGTAAGTAAGTAAGTCATACATTTGACTCCTCTAGGGGCATTTAGAACGGTGGAAGCAAATTTTCTAAAAATATGATTTTTGTATGGGAGCCCCCTTAGGGTAGGTAGGTAGGGATAGGTATTCATGTTCGGGGTTTCTGTTTCAATAAAAGAAGTTTTATTTCGTAATTAAAACTCTCTGCGTATAATTTCATGATCACCCCATAATGTAAACAAATGTAAAAAATATAAATTTAACTAAATAAAATTTAGTTGTTCTTGGATGTATAAGTGTAGTTTTTGATAATCTTTCATTCCTCATATTCGGTTTCTGGATTTTGACCCCTTAAGTATATCGAAATACAGCCAGACATGGCTCAATCGTCTTAAAAAGTCCTGTAACGAATATGGCCTTAAGATATTTGGAGTCTACCACGTCTCCTATAATGCGTTACACTTTTTATCGTATCAAATGATATATACCCTCATCCCTAACGGTGAGGAAAACATTAGCATGTATATTAAGACCATTTTTTACATTACTTCTGGTAATATGGAACTATTCGTCTACCCTATATCCAATTCTTATTCAAAGAAAATCAATTGAAATTCAAATATAACAGTAAAATATCATACATGCCAAATTCAATTCATTTCAGTTACTTTAATGCCAACATTAATTTTTTGCATTTAGTTCAACAATGCGATTATACTGCTACACAACTTTAAAAATTATGCATTCAGTTAAATACTCTACAATAAAAACGCTACATGAACAACACAAAAAGCTCTTACAAAGCTATTGCATAAACTTTTCGCAACCATCACCTACTGCACCCGTAAACACCCTGTGTCAACTAGAATCACTGCTCGCCCATCTCTAAATACTGTTAAGATAACAACATGCTGGCCCAGCACAAATCATTTCTCCATATAGACAGACGGAAGCAAAACTCTTCGACCCAGCCAGAAGGCGCATGCGTTGCAAGCCTCCTCTTTAGACAGACAGTTTCCGTGCCACCTCACAAATCCAGTTGCAGCAGCATTTTCCACTGAAGGCCAAAATGCTATAAAAAGGCTGGAGCATTTGGAAAATTTACACATTCGTTCAACTGTTATCGCTGTTTTCAAATCATAGTTTATTTTTGTCGTTAACCAAAAGCCCAAAAGACCACTGGTGGGCCAAGAACCAAGAACTGCTGCTGCTGCAATAATAACTGACCAGTTTTAGTGTTGAATTTTTTTTTTGGTTTTCTACTGCAACAAGTGTTACTTGATTTGTTTTATGTGCAAAATTTCATTTAATTTATAAGTGTGTTAACAATTTGGTTCTTTTTAAATTTATGAACTCAAATGTGTGAAATTCTTTAAAATTTCGTTGGAATTTTTATTGTGTTTAACTAATTTAAATAAAAACAATAAATTTCTTGATTTATATCATTGTGTGCGACCAAAGGAAATTATTGTAAAGTTCTCGTATTTGGCCAACGAATATGTTTCACGAATAGTATTTAATTTTTAGAAATTTCAAGGTAAATATTTTTAAATACCCCTACATTAATAAACTAAACCAAACTATTTTACATAATAAAATAATAAATATTCGTAATGGTAAATAATGTGACAATAATTTAAATTTATTTTTAGTTGTTTGCTTCACAATAAAATATTGTTGCAAATTCAAGTGTTGGGGATAAATTAAAATTTTTTATAAAAAATATTGAACATAAATATTGGGTGCAACTAACTTAATGATAAAAGTAAAATAAATAGGAAATTGACAGTTGATTTTCGTCTATTTAAAAGTTAACTTTAATGAAATTCAACATAGTCCATAACTGCTAGATTTATATAGGTCAAAGTTAATAGACTAGAGTACTAAAATGTTTAGTACTGCAAAAACACTTAATAGCGCCTTTTTTATATCTGGAAAGGGTGGGCTATTTTTTTTATATTCCATCCCATAACTTAATTTTGGAAAACATAAATATTGGTAATTTTTTTAAGGATCAGCGAAGGTTTACTCAATTGACCACGCCTCTTCTGGTACCTCCCATCCAAATGTACCATTCCGCCTACTTTAGAAATCGAGTAATTATATCAATACACCCAACGCTAACGTGCCTTAATTCTGTATTTAGTGAAGCTATAACGGGATGAAGTTTTGGAGAAAAAACTAGAAGACTAACCCCGCCCCTCATGTTACCTCCCATACAAATGTACCATGTTCGCGCTCAACAGCCAGACAGACAGACGGACTTGGTTCAATCGTCTTAAAAAGTCCTGAAACAAAACAAGGGAGGAAGTGGGCGGTAACCTGGACCCTTTTTCAAAAATCGCTCTGCCTGTTTTTCTAATAAAGCGATTGTAATGAAGCTTTCGCCAACTGATAAACCTTGGCTATACTTGGTTGTGATTGGATAAAGAGGCGTGGCACTACCTATACAACTACTACTATTATTATTAAACTGTTATTATATGGCTATATCTCATGAACTATCAGAGGTATGAAGATGATATTTGGTCTATGTGTTGTTCGAACAGTTGGTATTACAGCCAGGGAGGAAGAGGGCGGTGCAACGCCCATTTTAAATAAACCGTTATAAAACGCATAACCCATAGTTTGATCGTCCTGAAAATTTCACAATATATTACTGTTGGCCCGGAGCTGAAACTTTCTTACAAAGTCAGTGCATAACATTTTTTGCTCAAATAAACAATTCAAGCTCTGTATTTGACGTAACAAAAAGAAATTATTAACAAAAAATGGATATTTCAATAAAAATATATCGGTAGTGCAAATAACCAGTTTTAACGCCATTTTTATATATAGTGAAGGATATTTGAAGGATATTTGAGCTTCGGTATAACCGAAGATAGTTACCTTACAAGTTTTTAAGATCTTTGTAATTGTTGGTATTTGGTTTACAAGTAAATACTAAATATAGTACTGTAACAGGATATAGATGCATAAATGGAATTGAAATATAAAATAGTAGGATCCTTATTAGGCGCCTTTGAAGGACATGTGAAATATCATATTAAAGGTATTTGATCATAGATCAACAATATTTTTTTTAATTTTGGTAAAAAATAAATATTTTTTCGGTATATTCATCATTGTCTGTATTTCCCTTTAAAATATGTCAGCATCGTGTAAATGAGGATGTTTTGTCAGAATTTACCGACAGAATTTGATAAAACAAACTGACGCAGAGTAAATAGACCTTTAACTTTACTAACACAACGCTGAAAAACATGTTATCAAAAGTGTCAGCAAATAAAATATAAAAATACTATAAAGTTCAGAAAAAAAAACTTTTAGTCCTTGCTCTTTGCTTTAATAACAGTACTTTTTGATAAAAATAAAAGTACTTTTTGATAACAATTAATGGTACAATTAATGTACTTATTAGTACAATTATATTACTTTTTGGTACAATAAAGGTACTCTGTGGTACAATTAATTGTTCTTTTTGTGAACAATAAAAGTAAATTTTAATACAATAAATTCTACTATTTGGTACCAATGAAGTACTCTTTGATACCATAAATGTACTTTTTGGTACAATAAAAATACTTGTTTGTACAATAAACTGTACTTTTAGTGTAATATATTGTACGTTTTAGTACAATAAATGTCATTCTTTAAATTGTACTTTTTGATACCACCTTTTGGAATCGAATATAATCTGTATATCAAATATCATTGCTCTAGGGCTAAAATATAGTTTTGCTATGCCCTATTCGCCCACTGATTGAGAATAACAATTTCGTCTCCATATTTGAACATGAAGTGCCGGGTACTAAAACACTGTTTTGCAACGCCCAATTTTTCCAACCAACCAAAATTAAAATTTCGTCTGCATATTTATTTTTTATATTATATTGCCGTGTACTATCTGGATGTAAAATTTTACCTCTCTAGGGCTTAAAAAAAAAGTTTGTCACGCCTACTCCGCCCACTGATCCAAAACTTAAACTTCATCTGCATATTCACGTTCGTGTTATTGAGTAGTATCTGTGAGGCATTTTATCACTTTAGGTCTAAAATATATTTTTCACGCTCCTTCCGCCCACTGATCAATAACGAAAATGTCGTCTACATATTTATATTCGGGTTGTACTGCACTATCTTGGTTCCAAATTTTATCTCTCTAGGTCTAAAATACAGTTTTTCTAGGCCCACTGTTCCAAAAATTAATTTATTTTGTTATATTTATATTCGTGTTCTCGAATATATGTGTATGTGTATCGAATTTTATATCTCTAGGACTAAAATACAGTTTTGCCATGCATCCATCGCCCAATGATCCAAAATTAAAATGTCCTCGGCATATTCATATTAGTGATGCCGTGAACTATCTGGGTATTAAACTGTATCTCTCTAGGGTTAAAATACAAATTTTACGCCTACTCCGCCCACTGATCCAAAATTTAAATGAATGCGTAATCTTATACCTTTTTGGAGTTGAAATACAGTTTAGTCACGCCTCCTCTGCCTACTGATCCAAAATTAAAATGTCATTTGCATATTCATATTCGTGTTGTCAAGTACTATCTGTGTACCAAATTTATTATCTTTAGGGCTGAAGTACAGTTTTGACACGCCCACTCCGCCAACTAATACAAAATTTAAATTTCGTCTATAAATTCATATTCGTATTGCCAAACACTATTTGTGTACCAAATTTGTTCTCTCTGGTTAACTCTAAACCCCTCTTTTCCAACGCCTTCACAAAAGCTGATAAGGCTGCAGTAACGACAGCAGTTGTCTTTAAATTAAGACCACCAGATGTAAGCGGTGGCTCTATAATATTGACTATCGAATAAATTCCATAAAAACAACATATTCTTTAAATGTTATACAATTATTTAAATTAGGTTTTTGTCATTCTCTATTTGCTTTCCAAATATATTAGTTATACAACACATTAGTCGTGTGTATCTAGTATAGAATGTCGCTACTGGTGCTTAAATGTTGGCTATTTAGCAAATATTGATTGTCAACTATAGAATACATTAATAAATACTTATGTTTTATTACGAGCTCAAATAAACAAACTATCCGCATTGTTTGACAGCTGTACTTTCAAACAGGATTAGTAGAGCACGTGTTGAAAAATTGTAAATAATTAATCTAGAGCAATTAGCCGTTGGTTCCAAAGGTTTCCGTTAATTTTTTATAATAGTAAACCAAATATATTGATATACGCGACCGACTATAGTATAATGGTTTGGAATTATCATACGTGGGAATCAGGGTTTGAGCCCTGTCATGGCTCTCTATATATGATTGATTGGCTGTCCCCTTGTAGACGGAAACTTTTAATTGTTAGAGTCAATCTTCGTTTGTCTGGTAAAAGATTTCTTCCGAAATCGGAGTGTATTAACTACTGGAAATATGTGAATTCATATTCGAAAATATTTTTGTTTATATATTAGGCTAACGATTAACATTTCGCGGACAATGATCCTGCCCAATCTACAACTAAACAACGAAAAGACAAATGAAGCCAGATAAACATATTCTACCATTCTAACAATTATATAGTAGACGTAATCAAGGTCTATGACAAAGTGTCAATATGTCGAGAAAACTTTCGGCATGCATAATGCGAAAATCTGTAGTTGTGGATTAGCGTTACTGCAGTCTTCTCAATACCTGAGAACATTTATGTTTTCCTCGCTGTTAGTTTATATTTTAAAATATTTTGAGATAGTAAATTTTGAGATATTTTAGGGTATTGAGAAGGCTGCAGCAACATTTTGTTTTTCGTCGCTGTTAGTTTATATCTTGAAATATTTCGCGATAGTATATTCTGAGAAATTCAATCAAGCCACAAATGGTCTACATATAAAAACTTCTATACTAATCCATAAATATATCATGCCACAGTCGGTGCACATATTTTTACGAATACAAAGTTTCGCAAAGTAAGCAAAACACTTGGTTCTGTATCCCCAGTGATACAAACTTTATAATAACTAACATTTTATGTCTATCATAAGTACATAATTTCTTATACTAATTGCCTAATACATCTGCTAATACATTGTGTGGTCTGTAGATGCATTGAAATCTTACAAAGCTATTGCTGCCACCGATAAAGATCTCTGCTTTACATACTCGTATAAAATTCATATAAGAGGGAGACTGTAGACAACATTTAAGACTCTATTAAAAAATTTTTAAAAGCAAATTGTTTTAAAAAGTGTTCTCTAACATAATTGGCTTTTATCTAATTAACCAAGTTCAAACGTTGGCTGGCTGGCTGACTGGTTGACTATGATGCCTTTCCCCCCTACCCTACGGGGCCACCCACCACCATAAAATTCTAATAATAATGTCGATATTTTTTTCACTTTTAACTTAATTTTGTTAAATGTAAAAATCTGAGAAATATTACAAAGAAAAAAAACTTAACATAGATCCATTAACGGACGTTATTTATAAAGTTGCTGCAACTTTACTAACATTTGTTCTAAACTTCCGCGCTTATGCTGCAGCAGCAGCATTGAACGATAAGAAGTCACAAGCAGAAGCAGCGGCGGTCTATATCTAAAAAGCTTGTTTCATTGACTTAACAAGACAGACGGCGGCGGCGGACGAACACAAACAAAAAATTGTGAACCAAATATAAAAACAAGTTAAAATTATTAACATTTTTCTGGCTGGCCAATATGAAGTCAGAGAAGGCTCTGCCCTCTGCTGCTATAGCAGCAGCCGCTGATGCTGATGCTGCTGCTGTTGTTGTCTCCGTTCTATTCGAGCTGAGTTTATATGCCTCCACTTGTTCTTTTGGTAATGGGGATGTGACGTTGTCAAGAGTGTCGAGTGCGTTTTCATTAATCAGTTGAGTTTGGTCGCATGAACGATAAAGATGTTAAGAACGCTTAACGCAAGCTATGGCCGTGAAAGCGGTTAATTTTCGAAATCGAAGTGAATAAAACAAAAGAAAACATTTTAAAAATTGCTATGTTTTGCGACACAAAAGTTGTAATTGTTTTGTAGAAAAAAGTGGAGTGGAGTGAAGAAATAGAATTTTTTGAATTTTAAAACTTTAAACAAAAAAAAAAATATTCAAAATGCCGAAGTGTTACGCGTGTGTTGAGACACAGTCAGGTAATAACATATATGTTTTACATTTATTTTATTAATTTAAAAATAAATAAATGAAACTTAAGGAGATATGCAAAGTTGTATAATCTGACAAGAGCGATTTTTTCTAAACTGTGTTTGACTATTCTACAATCTATGTTTGGGGTTTAATAGTATCATCCAGGTGTTAAGGTCTGATATTGTACAACACAGAACTCTTTTAGAATGTGCCGGAACTCGTTCTTTTTTTTTATTAATATCCACAAGTCCATTAGTCCTGAAGATAAACTGGCAATCTTCTAGTGACATCATGTAGCCATGTAACTGATTTATTGATACGCGAATATAAACGAATTAACACAAACTTCGCATGCAATTACTATTAAGATATTCTGGAAGTGTCCACTTCAAAATGTTTTTAATTGAAGTATGAGCAAAATTCTCAATTTAAGGAGTACATATTTAGTAAATCTGACAAACTAAGCGAAGCAAGTGCATACACACTGTTATTTTACCCTGCAGTATAGTAGTAAAGAAATTAATAGTTAAGGATTCGACACAGTCATATATACTTCAACGTATGTACCAAATATATATACCAATTCTCGTTAAGCAAAATTATAGGATATTTGAAATAGTTGCGATTGTGTAAACTTTATAAAAGTAAAACAAATGGGCAATTATCGTTATAACATTGATTTTGTTTCGATACATTAGTTTGAATGGAAAAAAATCCCTATTAATATTAAAAATGTAAATGTCTGTCTGTTTGTGAATTTGTTTGTTTGTGTGTGTTTATTGTGGCAGGCAGTAAGTGTACTATATAGAAATTATTGTAGGTTCTAAATTTTAAGATTTTTTAGCCTATGACAGGAGTGGGCGTGGAAAAAACTTTTTTTAGACGTAGAATTTAATAATTTGGTACACAGAGAGTACTCGCCAACGCGAATATGAATATGCAAACGAAATTTAATTTTGGATCACTGGGCAAAGTGGGCGTCGTTGCACGAAGTACATGGCAACACGAATATGAATATGCAGACATCATTTTAATTTTGTATCAATAGGCGGAGGAGGAGGAGTGACCAAACAGTATTTTAGCCTCAGAGAGGTACACCACCAAGTCAAGCCGATGTAAGAAGAGCAATATCGCGACAGAAAAACAACAAAGCAGCCGGTGCCGACGGTCTGCCAGCAGAGCTCTTCAAGGCCGGTGGTGAGGAGCTGATAACGAGCATGCACCAGCTCCTGCGCATGGTTTGGCTTAAAGAGTGCATGCCCGACGATTGGAATGTAAGCGTATTATGTCCTGTGCTGAAAAAAGGTGATCCAAGTGTGTGCTCCAACTACCGCGGGATCAGCCTTTTACCCATCGCATATAAGGTCCTGTCGAGTGTGCTATGTGAAAGACTAAAGCCAGTGTTATCCAACCAGATCGGGCCTTATCAGTGCGGCTTTAGACCTGGAAAATCAACAACTGACCAGATTTTCACACTTCGGCAATCATGGAAAAGTCCCAAGAGAAACAGATCGATACGTACCATCTTTTCGTCGGCTATAAAGCTGCCTTCGACAGCCCGATACGGCAGAAATTACCCGAAGCCATGGCTGAGTTTGGTATTGCAGCGAAGCTGATACGTCTTTGCGGAATGACGCTGACTGCCACGAAGTCTTCAGTGAAGATTGGCAAGGACCTTACGGAGCCATTCTATACCAGACGAGGTCTAAAACAAGGCGACGGCCTATCGTGCGATCTCTTCAACATTGTGATGGAGATGATAATGAGAAAAGCTGCAGTAAACACGAGTGGCACTATATTCAACAAAAGCCACATGCTACTCGCGTACGCTGATGACGTCGACATCATCGGTCGAAAACTGCGGGATGCGAAAATGGGTCTAACGGTGAACGAGGACAAAACGAAGTAATTAGTTTCAACGAACAAAGAATCTGGGAAACTGCGTAAACGTTGACAACTATAATTTAGAGGTGGTAGATAATTTTGTCTACCTAGGCTCCGCCATCAACAAAGCAAATAATGTCAGCCTAGAAATCCGAAGAAGAATCCTGCTTGCAAATAAATGCTACTACGGACTAAGCAAGCGATTCAATGACAGAGCCCTCTCTCGATGAACAAAACTCCAACTATACCAGATACAGGTTCTACCTGTCTTAATGTATGGCTCAGAATCCTGGGTTATAACATAGCGAATGAATCGGTTCTGGTGGTATTCGATAGAAATATACTCCGTAAAATATATGGGCCCATCATCGTTAACGCAGATTATCGGCGTCGTATGAATCATGAGCTGTACGAGCTGTACACTGTCATTGACGTGGTCAGAAGCATTAAGGTGCAACGGTTGCGTTGGCTAGGTCATGTTGTACGCATGGACGCAAATGCTCCAGCTCGAAAAGTCTTCGACAATGAACTCGATGGACTGCGCAGAAGAAGGCGACCAAAACTCCGTTGGAAAGACCAGGTTACTGAGAACCTTACAGAATTCGGTGAGACTAACTGGAGAAGAAGCGCAGCAGATCGAGGCGCTTATAATATTTTTCTACGTGCGGTATATAATCCACTGTGATTGCATAGAAGTACCAGCTAAGTAAGTAAGTAAGTAAGTACTAAAATCAAACAGTTGAAAAAATTTAATAACAATAGCAGAACAAAACATTTTCATTAATTGTTTGATTTCAATATACGATATGAAAATTGGAAATTGATCTTAAAAAACTTAATTACTGTTTAATCAAATTCTAAATAAAATTAAAAAAATAGAGTGTCTTAAAAAAAAAATGACTAAAAATTTCTTCAAACTTTAGAAATTTTAAGGCAAGTAGAACTCTTTATATACTGTTGGTTAGGTCCGAAATTCTATGTTCCAAAACTGTTAATAAATCAAATATTGGTTCAGCACTGGCGGAGTAATCAGCCCATAAGTGAGAAAAGTCCTAAAAACCCGGTTTTTTAAACGTAAAATTTTGAGAGTGTTAGGAAATATTGGAATACACATTTATGTTCTACTCGGCCAGACCTACAACATGCACTATGTTACTCCCAAAGTTCCAAGAAGTAGTTTCCAAATTAGCACCCTGTAATTATCGCTTTCCAAGCAGGTGACCTCTCCATAAAACCAATGATATCCAAAAGTAGGAACTTTTATATCCTACCTGTTTTATTCTAGACTCGTGAAGACATTTTTCATACACAAATTAACCATTCACCATTTTTTATAATCCCTTTATTAAAATAAGGTTCGATTCTGCTATTATCATTTACATTTCTTTGTTCGCCGGCCCCTCAGTAATGAAGACAGGAAGTTCCTTATATGTTAGTCCAGTCAATCGGTATTTGTCAAATAATTGCCAGTGAGAGGATATAAAATCGAATTTCGATCATAGATACCAGTTTTGTGTACCTCAAAACATCCATAGCAACCCTCGTATATATATTTAGAGAAAAAAAACTACGCTTCCGTGAGATTCCTTCTTCACACGTTGTTAGTTTGGCATATTTTGCAATTTAACCCACAAAAACAACTTGACTTCCTACAAAGTTTCTGTGTATTCAACCTTTCATTGATAAGCACTTAGCAAAATGACGTTTTAGCAAATATCTAAACAATTTACAGTCTAGCCAAATAAATTAGTCATATTTGCATTCAATTTCGTTTTTAAATGTTTGATAAACTTGAAAGTTGTACGGATATTTTAATGAGCTACAAACAAACAACTTGGTGAAGGTCTTTGCTATGAGACAAATAAATTGAAATGTTAACTACAAAATAATACATAAATCAAAATAATAATAATCGAAATGAATAAATAACTTCAGTTATTACGGCGAAAACTTAATGCAGTTAAATGATATTTGTTCAAATGAGAACCGGTTCTTAAAGTCATACAAACATACTCGTATGTGTATGTGTAACAAATGGCAATCAATGACCATAAATGGCAGGAATAAAAAAATAATATAGACAAATTAAATCATATGCAAAATACTTAAGTAATTAACACTAAGCTAAACCTATTGGGAGAGTAAAGGAATAATTATAATAAGATTACTAATGGTGACTAAGTAGTGTGTGTGTGTGTGTTTGAGTGTGTCTACACTGTAGACTCTACAGACTATGATGCAGTTTAGACTGGAAATAATAAAAACAATAAAATGTGTTTCAGACTTAAGATGTTTAATAGCCTCAAAGTTCTTAATTCTTAGTTTGGAATGTATACCATTATCATATATTTCCATATTTAGTTGTTATAGTCTATACTTTATTCTTCTTTTATATGAACACGTTGTAATGCTTTTAACATTCTTAACTTGTTAAACCAACATGAATTCATTAATACCTTTTTCATTATTGAATTTTTAACCACATCTATTTTTATTGTTTTGTTGCCCACATCTTATTTTAAAATGCGTATTATATATACTCTTGATATTGATCAGTTTATAAGTCTGTATGTCATTGACCATCTAGTGTACAAAGCATTTTAAGTCACGTCAAAAACTTGCTTAAATACTTCTCCACAATTATGTCAGCATTATGACAGATTTTATGATGATGACGCTACGCTGTTGATTATGAGGATGTCTATGTAGCCGCGTTAAGCTGATGTTCATCTCCAATTAAGAGTTGAGTTGTTTTGGTTTTCATATCGTGCTAAATATGGATCACATTTAGCTTAGCAGCACATCAAATCTTAATTATATTTAATTACTACAACTTGAAATGCAGAACATTTTGTCATAACTCATACAGCAATTTTTGAGTCAGGTAAACTGTCGTGCACCCTAAATAATTTTTCAAATATTTGGCTAGAAGTAGTTTAAAAACGGCATCTTATTCTATCTCAAACAATTCGACCAGAATATAATCTAACTGAAGAACTTCCTATGAATTTGTTAGCGATCAATGTAAAAGAACCCGGTAGGAAGTGTTTGCAAGACATCCTCAAGGATAGGTGCATGACCATAGTAAATCATTGATGACACGTGCATACAAATCGTCGACGACATTTTCATACAAGTGCCCGTTTTGTCATGCACGCCCTGATAAGTGACAATGCCGGTCAAATTGTCGTTGCTGCCTATATAAGCGACTGCTCTCCAACACAATCATGCACGAACTGATGACCGACAATGTCGGTCAAATTGTGGTTACCAGTGCATAACACGTTAAAATTACAAATTGAAGTAGTTTTATTTTAAACTTACGATACATGAACCTTCGCGCGCTGCTCTTTTAAATATACTAAACATTTTTTACGTACTCTTTCCTCTCTTCGTCACATTGTATTTTTTAGTTTGATGCACGACAACATTATTATTTTGTTGGTCAGCTTGTCGTCAACCGAGTTTTTTGACGACAAGTACATAAATTTTTCACATTTTGTCTTGAGGACAGCATTGACGACAAAGTCGTGTATGACGATACTTCCTACTGGGAAGTATGGTTGAGCCAATAAAACTTTCTATAAAAGTCTACTTTTAACTATTAGATGTACTAAAATGTTAAATCAATATAACTTTTTTGTTTATGGAGAAAATGTTCGCAAATGTGTAATAGTTTCTAAAGGGCTTAAAATCTGAATCAGAAAATTTTTTGATTAGGGGGTTTTTCACAGATATAATGTTGAGAACCACTTGAATATGATGTCATAGTTGTAAGCTTTTGTTAATACCACTTCAATGATATATAAAACTTAACATTCGGACAGCGAATACAAAAGTTTTGGACAAAACAGCTAATACGGCGTTTTGCCACGCCCACAAAAATAAAAATTTTGAACCTTCGAATTTGTTTTGTATGACTGTTTATTATTGTGGAAGCAAAAATTCAACTTAAAATTTTCGGTAACACCCGATTAGATATGTCGGCTATGGTCAAAATTTGAGCAAAATCGAACAACTTTAAACCGTGCCCCAAATGGTCAAAGGTCAAAGGTCTGTATATGTTGTGTTTGTTTATTTGCATATTTGAGTGCCGTATGGGCACGAAAACGGCTTGACCAATTTTCTCAGAATGTAGCTGTGTGGTCGGTGGTGAAAATAGGGTACTTGTATTTTAGATACATCGAGAGGGCGTAGCCCCGCCCATTAGATCCTATTTTTAAAACCGCAATATCTGGAGGACTGTTGTTTCAATCGTTTCTCCAATTTGTGTGGATTTATTTGGCAGCAAAGTTTGTAATCTAACAAAAAATGGGCGGCATCGTATCACTGGGCGTGGTATAAAACTTGAAACTTTAAAGTTGATATTTGGTATGTGTTGTTGGTACAGTATGAGTTACAGCCATGGTAGAAGTGGGCTGTGGCACGACCCATTTAAAATAAACCGTTGTAACAGTTTGATAATAATAGTTTGATCGTACTGAAAATTTCACAGTATAGTAGAGATATAACCAGGCTATTTTGCAACAAAGTTGGCAAAAAGAGCATAGGCGCCTCCCATATACGTCAATATTTGACTATTATATATTTTCGAGAAAAAAATACAATTCCTTAATCGAACATTAGTAAAAAAAACAAAAGATTTACTAAGAACCTGACCTTTGGCCTCTTTGGGGCACGGAAATTGGTTTTCTGATCTTACTCAAATTTCCGTCCTGTATTTTTTTTAGAATATTCCGAGCGAGAATTTTTAAATTTCTGCAAACAAAAAAATCATCCATATTGTTCAGATAAGGCGGAAACATTCATATATTTATAACCTAACACTTCGGGTAGGAGGGAATATCTATCTGCCCGTCTGTCTGTCCGGCTGGTATGCACGATAACTTTCGAAAGACGCAGCCAATTGTTTTGGAACTATGCACAGGTTAATATTTCCCCAAAACTACCTACGGTATTGCAAGTGGGCTAGATGGCCACGCCCCTTCTGGTACCTCCCATACAAATGTACCATTCCGCCCACTTTAGAAATCAAGTAATAATATCAATACACCCAACGCGATCTTGTCCAAATTCTGTATTTTGTTAAATTATAACAGGATAAAGTTTTGGAAAAAAACTGGAAGTCTAGCCAAGCCCCTTCCGGTACCTCCCATATAAATGTACCACTCCGCCCACTTTTGAAATCGATTAACAATATCAAAACACACAACGCGATCGTAGAAAATTTCTGTATTTCGTAAAGTTATAACAGGATAAAGTTTTGTAGAAAAAACTAGAGGTCTAGCCACGCCCCTTCTGATACGTCCCATACAAATGTACCACCCCGCCCACTTTAGAAATCGAGTAGTAATATCAATACACTCAACGTGATCCTGTCCAAATTCTGTTTTCTGTTAAGCAACAACAAGATAAATTTTTAGAGAAAAAACTGGAGGTCTAGCCCCTTTTGGTACCTCCCATATCGATCTGGTAACGACCTTTTATAAATCGATTTATATTATTACTACACCCGACGCGATCGTTCCCAAATTCTGCATTAATTAAACTGTGACAGGAAATTCAGGATTTAGTTAAATTATAACAGGATAAAGTTTTGGAGAAAAAACTGAAGGCACCTCCACTCCGCCCACTTTAGAAATCGAGTAATAACATCAGTACTCCCAACGCGTTTGAGCCCAAATTTTGTATTTTGTTAATAAAGTTTTGGAGAAAAAAAAATTGGAAGACTAGCCACGCCCTTTCTGGTACCTCCCATACAAATGTACCGCTCCGCCCACTTTATATAAAATCAATATACTAGAAAAGTGTATGTTTTTCTGACAGTCAGGGTATATGTATGTCGGTTTTACGACTGAAACTTTCTTACTGGTTTTTTTTCTTCATATAGATTAACCCGGCTTAAAGTACATTCCAAATTTCAGTTTTCAATATATATTATTGTATAACGCACCTATGTCACAGAAGGAACCTTATTAAAATACAAAAAAAACTTAATTTCCCTTTGCACCCCATGAATGAGGTATAGGATAGCTTCTCGCGTTGTTGTTAATTAACACGCATTCTATTTTAAGATTCACTACTAACGGCACCTACTTGTTTATCGACGAATCCGAACGTCACTGTTTGAGAAGCTCTTACTTGGCATGCCGATTGACTCGACACTTAATACTGCGAAGTTCCAGTCAACAACATTCGAGGGGAGCCGACAATGCAAGAACAATTTTTTTTAAGATGACTGGAGCCAGGTTTGAACCTGCGATCTCCCGCATGGTACCCGCGTGTTCTAACCACTATGCCACGGCCGGTCCTTCCACTATGCTGGAACCTTCATGTCATTAAAATGTCAAGCGTCTTGCTTTAGCCGTTAGGGCTGGGAATCATATAATAGAAATTGTGAAAATTTTATTACAATCGCCCATTATCCATTGAGACTCAATCCTCCTTGTACCCGTAACATATATAGCACATCTTATCTTTATACCTCAAATGGCTCGTTAGATATAACGTATTAAAATTTCGGCTTGTGTGGGCGGTACCACGCCCCTTTGTCTAGTTATGTTTTCATATAGCCTATAATAGAGACCTTAGGGACAGTAAAACACAGAGAAATGTTCATTGAAATCGCTCGAATTATTTGACCCATATAAAGATTTTTTTTTATAATGGGCGTGGCATTGCCCACCTTCTGCAAACAATCTATATAAAAAGGCCAATATATGTACCAAATCTCGACTTCGCCTCCATAATGGTTTACGACAAACAGCCATTTCAAAATTCGAACTGTATGTTGCGGTGCCACGCCCTTTTTACCCTCATGCAGTCCGAATTTCCAAAAATCCCTTCTTAGTGCGCGTCTACTTCATAAAAATAACTTATACACCACAATACCGAAGTCGAATGTATAAAAAAATTTTTGGCTACAAGTTTTTCTCCCCCAAAAAAAAAAAAACAAATTTGTTCACATTATTTTTTTAAAGTATTCTAGAAATTTTATTTGCAAAATGTTTTTTTTGCTTATTTACAACTGCGTCACAAAAAAAATTTACAAACTTTCAACCAATCCTAGACATTACCTAAAATCTCTGTCTTAACTTCAATGACTCAATCAAGTCTCAATTAGAATACTTCGATATTTATATAGTCAGCACACTTTTATCCAATACTAGGACATTATTAACATGTGTCAATCGCGTTTTAACACAACCACACCGGCAATGTGACTTTCCAATTTGACCTTTGTTAACCAACGGCAAACCCTCTTCTCAACCCTATCACCTCAACACAATGATGTTCGATTAGGTCCAGTCCATTTAAATATTATCCATACAATTAGACCACAAATCTGCCATACTAGTAATATAGACATACCAACTGCCATCCATGAGCTCATCTGCTATTCAAATACACAAAAATATCGTCAACGACAAAACAACAAATTTACATTTCCTGTTTGAAATATTTACGTCACTTAATACAAATGGTACTACTAAAAGTGATGGTGTCGGTCGGTCAGTACCCGAGTTGGTTGAAGTTTTTGTTTTTCTTTTTTTGTTGTTGTCAAAGTTCTTGTTAACCCATTAATGTCAAAACCACAACAAATAAATATCAATGTGTCAACTTGACCAATAGACTTAACTTGGCTAGAACAACAATTTTGCTTTTCACCGACGCGCTTACACCGTAATCCACTTCAAACCGGTTGAGGGAAAATCTCAGTTATGTAAATGACATCCCACCTCCACCAAAGTTGCGACCACAATACAACAACAACGGCAATGACAACTGCATCCATATGTTGTCTCATTTCACTTTACTTCCCATCGGGCGTGGAGGTGTTAGTGGTTTTACATTTGAAAAGGTTCGTTTGTTCTTAGAAGCTATTGAAAAAATCACCAACAAACTTGTAGTTTTGTGCGTTTATAAATGTCTCCGTCTTTCAGGTCTAGTATCTAGATTCTAGATATTAATATGCATTAAATACAATACATTAAATTGTAAATTTTATAAAAAAATCTTGTTTTGTTTTGTTATTTAAATTAATACAATAATATTGGTAACGTAAATAATATCACAAACAATTCAAAGAATTTTTATGAATAATACTAGACACGTACACCGTTTTATTACACATACACAGGGATTATTTGAAAATTATTAAACTAAAACGTTTTGAATAGGAAATTATGAGAGAGAGATTAAGTTATATTGTCAAGGTCAGAAATGTAGATGAAAATATGGGATAAGAAATAATCTGTATAAAAATGTTTGTGACAAATTTTAGAAACTTACGGCCGTATTCATAAAAAGTTCTCATCTTCAATAAGTTAAAGTAGGGTTGTCCCTACTTTGAGCATGCTATAACCTGACGTTTGTACAATTTATTGTATATTTATGAATTTGAGGTCTTTATTTTGAGTTTTTCGGCATTTTTAATATGAGAAAGAGCCGTTGCATGTATTCATTGCATTGTCTTCATAGTCATTCCGCACATAGAAAAGTATCTAAATATACACTTTTCATTCATGAATTCCGTTTTGAAAAATATATCTTCAAAAATATTTTGTAAATAGTGAAATAATATTCGTGATGTAAAAACAATCAAAACAAGGAAACAATGTAATCGGTATCCGATTATTATTTCAACATGAGGAAAGGAAAATGCCATTTTTACTTTAACGTCTTTCTAATCGTCATGAGAATCGTAAGTAATGTTAAATTGAGCTACAATTATGTTCATAGTTATTATAAGTGCAAATAAATGATTCGTAACCGATTATAAAGCTTTTGTATTCGATTATAAAGCTTCTTTTTATACATCATTAATAACCAAAAACAGTCGGCGTTTCCACCGGATCACATAAAGCTAAAGTAGTGATAGAAAGCGTTTATGAATACAATTTCTTATTAAAGGTTTTTCAGAGCTAAACAATACTTTAGCTAGAGAACGCTTCATACCTACTTTAGAAATTTTTTGTGAATAAGGCCGTTAATATTTTTTTTTTGAAAAACATATGCACATATGCATTTTGCAAATAAAATTTCTAGAAAAGTTTGGAAAACTATATGTTTAGAAAATTGTTGTGTTTTTTTAAGAGAAAAATTTCTTCCTATATTATGTACGGCCAAATTTTAAACCACAATTTTTTGTATACAGTCGAACTTCTGTATTGTGGTTATGTAAGTTCCCTTTATGCAGTAGGTGCTCACTAAGAAAAGATTTTTTGGAAAATCGGGCTGCAGAAGGGTGAAAAGGGCGTGGCACCGCCCACACAGCTCGAATTTTGAAATGGCTGTATATCATAAACTTTTTCTCTTTGGCCACTTTTAACTCCGAAGTCAATTTTGGCCGTTGACGCCTTGTATTTAATATCTAAAATTAAATCTTTTCAACAGCCAAAATTGACTTCGGAGTTTAAAGTGGCCAAAGAGAAAAGTTGAACAATTTACAAAACATGAATAAAAGTATGCGTTTTGTTTTGATAGGACACGAAATAACAAAGATAGCTATATATCCGGATGAGCCGAATGTAGGGTGCACGAATCAAACGGAAACCCTTAGGTTACGAGGTAGAGGTTACGACCTACCTCCCTATAACTTTTTATTCGTCTGGATACTCTCTAACTATAAATGCATAGAGATATTGGACATCCTGTATGTTAAGTAAAGTTGTTCAGTAAAACCGCAGAAATTATGGTCGATTCTTCCGCAGTAGGTAAATGGCTATGAAACACAAAACTGAAAAATCCCGCAAAAATTTTTTTTTCTATCTGAACAATACGGTGTCAAAGATTATATTTAATCACAGATTGAAGGGGTGAAAAGTGGTGATGCATAACTTTTTGTCCATAGTTCGATTTTGGTACCCATTGAAATTAACAAAAATACCATATTTTTCAATGCTGCTTTACTAGTAGGAATTTGAAATATAATTTTATTTAGCTAAATGGATTAAATAACACTGTAGGACAAATTTAAACTTTTGACCTCACCCATGATCAAACTGACCAGATTCTGAAAATATAAAATAAAAATATACGTATCTCCCAGTTTTTTTAGATCAGCTCATTTAAGTTTTTTACGAGCAATTCAATTTTTGGAGCAAAGCTCCCATACAACGACTTGAAAGTGACTTCTTCCTGTTTACAGAACTCTGCGAGTTGTTAACGAGTTGTTTAAAATTCGAAAATTTCAATTTGAATTCAAAATCCATCAATTAAAATTCAAAACATATCAATTTATAATCAAAACTCATCAATGAACTCGTCAATTGAAATTCAAAAAATCCTCAAAACTCTTTCAACGGATTAGTTTTGAATTTCAATTGACGATTTTTAAATTTATTAATTAATTTTAAAAACTCATCAATTAAAATTCGAAACATTTGAAATTTAAAACTCGTCAATTGAAATTCAAAAAATCATCAAAACTCTTTCAACGGATTAGTTTTGAATTTTAAATTTCAAATGTTTCGAATTTTAATTAATGAGTTTTTAATTTTATTTGATGTGTTTTGAATTTCAATTGAATTTCAAAGGGAAAATTTAAATTTGAATTGATATTTTTTAGAATTTTAAATGGATTTTTTTAATATCAATTGACGAGTTCTTAATTTCCAATGGAATATTTGATTTTCAATTGAGGTTCTTTAAATTTCAATTGGAAATGATGTAGTATTGAAATATAATCGTGAAATATATTGCTGTTTATTGTGTTCGATCCTATTTCTACTTGAACGGCACAACACAAATGCAGAGTATTATCTACGTCTCCTTCACAAATGCATTAAAAACTCAAAAATAGTATTTGTTCAGGATTCCAATAAAAACCACGTTTTTCACAACATAATTGAAGAGGATGACATATTAACATACATATCGTTGATATACTGCGTAAACTGACAAACACCAGTTTCAGTTGGTTATTTTTCGGTTTTTAATAAAACTGACTTTAAAGTAAATAAATGGTGACCTTAATGACAAATGTTAATAAAATGTTTTTTTATGCATTAACTAAATATAAAAGAGGTTGGAAGAGCTGAATTTTTTTGAGTATCGTATTTTTGATGTACTTTCATAATCAATGCTAAAATGAAGCATTATTAGCACATAGCAGGGTATTTTTGCAAAAAAAGATTGTGTGACGTTACTGACGGATTATTTTAATTTTTTTTTTTTTACTTTTTTGCTTAATAATTTGGTATTTAATTGCTAGACTCCGATTCTTGGTGCACAAAGAGACAAGCGTTATGTTGAAAAGAAAGCAACAAATACGACGAGTACAAAAGGAAAAAGCTCGTCACTGCATAGTAAACATAGTTAGTTGCGGAAGTTACTGAAGAAGAGTTTAAAAAATAAACACCAATTCGGATACGGCCACAATTTTCGCAAACGCAAAAAACATTTGGGACATATCGTCTCATTGGGGGCGTACCATTGGGGGCGAAATAGCAGCTCAGCAGGAATACAATTAAAATTGCTATTTTTTATGATATTTTATGTTTATTTACGTTAAAAAAAACTTTAACTGAAGCGATGCTTTAATTTTGCAAAAATTATCAAAACTGAATTAATAAAGACTTTTGTTTTTTCCGATAATAATGTGTTTTTATTTTACAGAGTGTCCTGGCTTTAGTTCAAAATACTGACACAAAATTTTTATCACCATTTAGGAAGAAATTTCACAGTTTTTTTTTGCAAAAAAAAAATCAAAAACAGAAGTTAATTCGACATTTTTCGTACTAAATAACCGCTAAGACTGAAAAGTAGGGAGAAATTACAAATTTTAATTTTAATGATGCAAAACTGATCAGAAACCAATTTCAACCCTCAAGCTATACACATTATTGAAGAGATAATTTAATTAACTAACAGTCTATCATACAAAAATCAGCTCTAAAGGTCAAGCCCGATTTACAAAAAATTTTTTTTACGAGAGTGGTTTAGTCTTAATATCTCCCCAGGTTGCATCTTAAAACTCCTCTACGATGATTTTTTGGTCGTTTAGGATCCCTCTATTAACCCAAGAGAAAAAAAGACCCAAAAATTCTAAGAAATTTCGTAAGTGTGACGTTACTGGCATTTTTGTGTGACGTTACTGACGCTGCTTTTATGGCGTTTACGTGATTAAAACATAAAATTTAAGCACAACCTTTGTATAAAAATCATCTTTCATCCTTCCTTTTTGAAATACTGGGCAATTATTAACATGAACTCTTTTTAATTCGCTAATTTTTACACAAACGTTCACTTCCAAAATCCGGTGACGTTACTGACGGCTTAAAGTGGTAATAACTTCACAACAAAACGAGATACAGCAAAATTGTCTACGTATGAAACAACAGTTATGACGAGAACTTTCATATACCACTCTCAAGTTGGGAGATATAATAGTACTTAGTAAAGATATTGACCAAAATAAGTATACGAACGTGACGTTACTGACGGTTTTTTGGAATCTTGAGTGTGGGTAGCGAGTAAAATATGAGAAATGATGCCAAAATTGATATAGCGAATTTTTAGGCTGATCGGATGGTGCCAACCCGTGCCCCAATGAGGTCAAAGGTCAACATTTTTTAAAAACCACCAAAAAACTCTTTTGATTGCTTTTTGTTAGTTTTTTATAAATAAAATTACTATATTTATAATGTTTTTTCCTTAATTTTCATTAAAAGGGTTTATAAGTATTATTTTAAATCAGTAAAGATTTTGTATAGACTGGGAGGTCCTTACGTTAACCCTCTACAATGTGCAGCAAGTACTGTTTATCGTCTTCGTTGTGTATTAAGCATTTGTAAGAGTCAATTACACTACTTTACAAATAATTATTTTTTCTCTGGTCTTTGAACACCACTATTTTTTTATGATAGAGGAAGGGTTTCTGATTACGAAAAAAAATTTTAAAAAATTTTTTATGGAGCGGATTTTTTTTAAAATTTTTTTTTGTAAAATTTTTTTCTTCGCCCAAGGTACCTTTGGATTTTGACCTATTTATCAAGTTCTAGACGGGCAATCAGGACAAAAGAGGTATCAAATTAATTAGAATCAAATGGCCAACAAGAATTAAGCCACTTAAACTCAACAAATTGCATAATTTTGCCGTACTGGCTGAATACATATGAAAAATAGTGTTTTTTTTCATGAAAAATAGCGTCTCTTTTTTTAGTTTTTAAATCAGGAAAAATCGAAAACTCGAGATAAAATTTTTTTGAAACCTTTTGCGTAAGGCGAACACTTCAGCAAACAAATGTAGAATTGCTGAAGAGAATCTATGGACTGGTTACAAAGTAATAGCCTCTGAAAGTTGGCATACAGGCCCATGATGCACTCGGGGGGTCAAGAAAGGGGCTCCTTTTATTCTATGATGACCGCCTTATGCGGGTACTCAAATGAAAGATATTTTCATCCTCTATCATAAAAAAATAGTGTTATCCAAAGACCAAAATGGCTGTAAACTAGTGTTATTAGTCTGACTATTTTTTCGACGGCATTCACAACAGTAATGCTTTTGACGATCAGCTTCCCTTTAAAAAATGCCTTAGAAATTTGATGGATTAAAGCGTAAGAAATCCATAGAAATCTCCAAACGAGTAAAAAAATATTTTGAGTTCGTAGTCAGAAAAGAGCTCAAATACTGGGATGTGAATAATTTGAAATTATTAACATCATCACCGATATAATGGTAAAAAAAAATGTTGACCTTTGACCTCATTGGGGCACGGGTTGGCACCATCCGATCAGCCTGAAAATTTGCTATATCAATTTTGGCATCATTTCTCATATTTTAATCGCTACCCACACTCAAGATTCCAAAAAAGGCTTTTTAACGCCAGGTCTAATACACACAATATCTATATTAAATTTAATTTATTTCTAGATAATCAAAATGAAGTTGGCTAGTTTACGCAGTATATCAACGATATATTACTGCACAAAACATTTTATTCCACAGACTTCTACTTAATACAAACATTTGATACACTTTGCATATCCCTACTTTGTTTATTTTTAATATACAACTATAATACATAACTTACCTTAGTGTAATATACTACTTCTGTTGTCATCATAACAGAGATCTACGGAGTGCAGAGAATCGTTATTCCACTGATACAAACGAACTATCGTTAAAGTTTTTAACCGTAAATCAAACAGACGCACGCACGCATAACACAAACAACGCATCGAAGTCAACAAAAACAAACACTTGATCTGCATGCAGAAGCAAAACATGCAAATTGAAGATTCCTCCCACCACTACCAATTCAATACTTAGCAGTTACTTTATGCAACAGTAATCGTATTCCCGTGGAAAATTTGGAAGGTGACATCGGTTCCTCTTTGTTTTACCGGCCAATGGTTAAAATTTTCGACCGATAATCGCGTTCACATTACAATAATTACACTTTTTAGCAATTTTAATTTGTTTTTTACATATTTCTTTCACATTACTATTGGCTTTTTAAGCAAACCACTTATTTCACAACTACATATCACGCACCACCGACTAGAATACAAAACTAATTAGAAATGTCAACAAACGCACTCACAATTGCACTAAAAGAATGCGCCAAAATTATCTTCATATTGTTGACAAATTAGAGTAGCGATTATGATGAGAGATAATTTTACTCTATCTCTGGTGAGAGATAGAGAAGACATAAAAACATATGTTTGTGCCAACTCCATCCGCACTACCCTTAGCTGTGGCTACTACTGCAACCTATGTATTTATGAAATTTATCAACTGTTTACTGCCTTAAAGTTAGAATTTTTCACATAAGTCTCTCAATAAAGTCAGACTATTCTGCTGCAAACTTCAATTGGCATATTTTCTCAGTGCATTCACTGACATTTGTTCTAATTAGTTTTGTTCTCTATTCAGTGCGTCGTTGTTGTAAAATAAGTCATCTCCTGCCAAAACCAACATTAATAAGCAAAATTGCCTAAGAAAATTATTTAAAAACATGTAAAAGTGTATTAAAGGTAAAGGGGAGAGTTATTTTAACTATTGTGCAGTAAAATGAAGAGTAAATTGCAATTAGGTGGTGTAATCGGTCGTTGCCTACGGCCAAAAATGTTTCCACGGGAATACGAGAAATGTATGTAGGGTGTCGATAGTTAATACTTTTTGTAGTACATAACAAATGTTGTCATTTGTTGCAATTAATGTTGGTGGTGCAGTAAACATCAATTTGCAAATGTGTTACAACGGCCGGCTGGCTGCTATGTAGTCTTATATTTTTGCCATTGGTCAAGTGTTTATTTATCTTTCTTTTATTCTATTGTCTTCGGTTTGTGGTGTTGTGTGTGCGTCTGTTCGGTTTACGGGTTAAAAAATCGTTCGTAGGGTCGGTGGAAAAGAGGTTCCGTTTGTTTGGTATATCTCGGTTATGATGACATTACATAAGCAACAACTCAAAGGTAAGATCTAATACAGAGGATGACATATATTCCTCTTCAATATGATTATAAGACAAAAAAACTCCCTTTTCATGACTCCCTTTGCTAAGTTGTTTTCGCAAAAACCTGTCTGATACCGTTAATTTGAATGAATGAAGCAATTTTCCAGAAATTTAAAATTTATATTTGTTTCATCATAATAAAGTGACCCGGTAGGTGGCGCTGTGGTGGATTTATATCGAAAATTTGAATGGATGTTTGTTTGATCATGAGAAAACATTTTGAGTACAAAAGGACCCAATGGGTGGCACAGGGTGTATTGATACCGTAAATTGAATGAATGGACGAATTTACCTAAGGATTAAACTGTATATTTGGTACCTATATTTATACCAAAAGTTTGAACTAATGGACCAATTTAAATGAAATTTAGAATGTATGTTTGTTTGGGACCGGCCGTGGCATAGTGGTTAGAACACGCGACTACCATGCGGGAGATCGCAGGTTCAAACCTGGCTCCAGCCATCTTAAAAAAAAGAAATAAAATTTTCTTTCATTGTCGGCTCCCCTCGAATGTTGTTTGACAGCAACTTCGCAGTATTAAGCGTCGATTCAATCGTCGTGTCTAGTAAGAGCTTCTCAAAAACAGTGACGTTCTCATTCGTCGGTAAATAAGTAGGTGCCGTTAGTTGTGAATCTAAAAATAGAAAGCGTGTTAATTCACAACAACGCGAGAAGCTATCCCATACCTCATTCATGGGGTGCAAAGGGAAATTAGGTTAAATATAGAAAAGTATCTAAATTGACACTTTTCTATCATGAATTCCATTTTGAAAAATATTTCTCCAAAATTCTTCAAAAATATTTTCTAAATAATGAAATAATATTCGTGATGTATAAACAATCAAAACAAGGAAACAATGTAATCGGTATCCGATTATTATTTCAACATGAGAAAAAGAAAATAAATTTTTTTAATATAATTTTTACTTTAACGTCTTTCTTATTGTCATGAGAATCGTAGTCAATGAAAAATTGAGCTACAATAATGTTCATAGTTATTATAAGTGGAAATACATGTTTGGTATCCGATTACAAAGCTTTTGTATCCGATTATAAAGCTTTTTTTTATACATCATTAACGACCAATAACAGTCGGCGTTGCCACCGGATTACATTTGGCTAAAGGACTGATTATAAACGTTTATGAATACAATTTCTTATTAAAGGTTTTTTAGAGCTAAAAATAATTTAGCTAGAGAACGCTTCATATCCACTTTAGAAATTTTTTATGAATATGGCCGTAAGTTTTTTTATGTAGCGACGGAGTGGACTAATTTCTAAAATATATATTGATGGTCCAATTTCACTCAAACCCAATAGGTTAAACATCTTTGTTTTGAATGTATGGACCAATTTACCTAAAATTTAGAATGTTTATTTGTTTGATCATGAGAAAAATGTTGGGGTGTATTTAAACTAAAACTCTATTGAGATTGGCCCAAAGAATATCATATAAGCTAGAACAATAGAGTGGGTCAATTTGAATGAAGTAAAAAAATATGACAAGCGGTTACCAAAATCTGAATCTATGATGAATTCTAAGAAAATTTGCCCAAGAAACCGTGGGTCGAAAATCAAAATCGAGCTCAATGTTTTTAACGAGAAGTTTTAAAGATTTTAAACTTTTATATGAAATAGGGTTGGTATAGTTCACTAGTTTTTGATTTCGATACAGCTCACCCCATAATTTTGTTTGGTTAGGAAGAATAATTCATGAGCCATTAAATGGGGTAAGTGGGGTGAAAAAATCCACATGAAGTTCCGAAACTGCCCCGGAGTAGCGTTAGAGGGATAAAATTTATGACCGACCTCCAGTTATTTTTTCCTCTTAACATTTTCCCCAAACATACATACCCCCCATCTTCAACCCCTAAGGGGGCTCCCATACACAAATCAAAGTTTGCACCCAACGCTGTAACTGCCTCAAAAGTGCCCATAGATTAGTAAAATGTATGACCGACCCCCAATATTTTTACAACCCTAACAGTTTCTTAAAACATATCTACCTTCTATCTTCAATCATTAAAGTAGCCACATACAAATTTTTTTATTTTATAATTTCTCTTTAAGATACCCTTCTAAAAAGTGATTTTACCCCATTTTTTGAAAAAAACGTTAATCGACATCAGAAAAACGAGTATGTATTTGAAAATTGAATTTTTAAAAAAAAAAACCAGACATACGGTTTCGGAGAAGAAAACCCGTTAGACGGTCAATTAATATTCAAAAATTTCATTTGATATTCAAAAAATATCAATTCAAATTAAAATTTTCCATTTGAAATTCGAAAAATATCAATTGAAAATCAAAACTAATTAATTGATATGCAAAATTCATCAATGGAAATTCAAAACTCGTCATTTAAAATTCGTCAATTGAAATTCAAAACTCAGTTTTAAAGATTTTTTAATTTCAATTGACGAAATTTGAATTTCAATTAGCGAGTTTTGAATTCCAATTGATAAATTTTGAATGTCAATTGATCTGTTTTGATTTTCATTTGATATTTTTGAAATTGAAAATTTGAATTTAAATTGAAATTTTTTGAATTTCACATGGAATTTTTGAATATCCATTGGCGAGTTTTGAATTTCAAATGGAATGTTTGAAAATCAAATATAGTATTTTAAATTTTCGATTGGAAATGGTGTAGACTCTATATCTCTAGCAACGTTCGTCAGATTTCTGAAAGCCGCTTTACTATCAGTAAGAATATGAATATTACCGCCTAATATCCCATGATACTGAATCTTCTCTGCGGCTATTCAAATGTCCGCAATTTTGGCTTAAACAATGCTCCAATGATCCGGTATTCTGATTGATATTAGCAAATTCTACTCCCCCAAAAGATTCCACACCCCGGCTCTTTATGTGGGCCATTTAAAATTTTTAATTTAAATCGGCTATTAAAAAAGGACTGGCCGTGGCATAGTGGTTAGAACACGCGACTACCATGCGGGAGATCGCAGGTTCAAACCTGGCTCTAGTCATCTTAAAAAATTTTTTCTTTCATTGTCGGCTCCCCTCGAATGTTGTTGACAGCAACTTCGCAGTATTAAGTGTCGAGTCAATCGGCGTGTCCAGTAAGAGCTTCTCAAACAGTGACGTACGCATTCGTCGATAAACAGGTAGGCGCCGTTAGTTGTGAATGGGGCATTTATGGGGTGCAAAGGGAAATCAAGTTTTTTTAAGTTTTAAAAAAGTACTGATATTTTTTTCAAAATTCTAGTTTTATTGGAAAGTTTGAACTTTGTCATTTAATAACATAGTACAACACCTGATTTTGGGACTCAATTCTGAGAACTGCACGCGAAAGTAGCCCCAAAAAGAAGAAGTTCTGCATCATACTTTTTGTCAAGTTACATGCGATAATAACTTAATGTCGATTTTAAGTTAGTAAGTATCGTATAGGGGAATTTGTCACATTTTAGGCAATGTTGTTGTACTGTGTAATGGAACAAAATATCATTCATATGAGTACTATGACTGCCTCGGTAGTACCTCATCCGATCAAACCAATTTTTCGGTACATTTTCGATTGTTTCGACTCGAATCTCTTCCATGGTAACTTCGAGTTCATGTTTCAACGCTTCAATTGTCTCCGGATTTTTAATGGATCCCTACCCAAAAAAATCAAAAGGGCTCAAAACAGAGTCAAAGTAATCGGTAGTTAAAATTAAAATTTTAAATGGCCTACCCTAGAAACATATAATTTAGTACTATGGAATGATATAAAGAATTTTAAGCAGAAATATAGAAATTGCAGTCTGTTAAATTGATTGATAAATTCTCTACCATTTGTATGATATTTAATTTAAGTTTTAAGCAATTAACCGATTTTTAATTTAAATTGCTTAAGTATTATCAACGTTCAATAGACGTTTACCTTGTGCAAAATTGAACTATATTCGGTAGTTTTACTTTACCAAATCGGATCAATTGCTGTTGAATTGTTCTTAAATACTTCCTAGAGTTTTCAAATATCGTTTCCTCAATCAATTTAAATCATATAATTTATAGGCTTAGATTTTCAACAACATATTTACCAACAGCTGATTTTCGGATTTGTCGTTAAACTGTAGGTTCTGTTCTCTGAGTCTTAAAATATAAGCTTTTTTATTCACGCATTCATTGGATGTAAAGGAAAAATAAAATTTTAATAAACATTTTCATATAAATTATAGACTTAAATTTTTTAACAACATAATTACCAACAGCAACTTTAGGATGCGTCGTTAAACTGTATGTCCCATTGTGTCAGTCTAAAACAGAAAATTGTGTATTCACTCATTCATTGGATGAAGAAAAAATACAATTTTAATCAAATACCTTATCACTCTTATATAACTATATTTAAAATATTTCATAACTTCTAAATTTTATTATCTCTTCTCTCTTGCAGATTTAGAAGACGAAGAAGCCGACGTCGCCTTGGCGATGTCACCTAACAGACAAACGATAGCCAAGACCACAACACCACGTGACATTGTCGACGGCACGGATGAACGTGAGACATGGAGCGGCAAAGTCGATTTCCTACTATCCGTTATAGGATTCGCTGTCGATTTAGCAAACGTCTGGCGGTTTCCCTATTTATGCTACAAAAATGGCGGAGGTAAGTCGAATGCAGCATCCCACTAGCATAAAATTCTCAGCTTCCAGCTTAGGCGCAATCGGATTGGCAGTCAGCATGGTCAATTGTATGTGTTCAACATTCCCTTAAGTATTTAAGCATTGTAAAGCTAATTTGAAGCACTTGTCAGCTTTATGCCACAACCACCACCACCACCACCACACTGAGCACAATTAGCCATTATACTCGTATAAGAAGTAATACATAGTACAGCAATTATTTCCTTTAAGCGGCTCAAGTAAGGAAAACTTCTCCTTTTCTTCTGCTATTGTTGGTCGTCGTATTGTTGATCCTTGTTAAATTGTGGTTAGTATATTACTTATGTGAGAGAGGGTTGGTAGTGGTCTAAATGAAGTGCTTAAAGAAAAGTACATAACGCAGTTAGTATGTTAACATTGCCATTGTTCATTTATTGTGTCGTTTTCTAAATACTACGGCAAAAGGAAAACGGAAAGTAGCTAAGTTTAGCAGTTTATTGTTCTTGCTCATTTTAGTTGCAATCATGTGTGACCTGAGTTTTGTGGGTTTTAGATAAAGAAAAGTCTTTAAAAAGAATTAAGGAATAAGATGAATTAGATGCATTTATCATAGATTTTTATATATTTAGAGATTAGAGCAAAACAAAGGTAAAAGAGACAGATTGATCACTAACAGACGTTTCAGATTCCAGTGAAGTAAATAGTTCCGTATGAAATTTTGAATTTACATTCAATTATATTAAATGTTATGGAAAGTTATGAATTTCAAGTGCTGACTGAAATCATATAATAAATCTGAATTAAAAACGGAATTCCACAACGTCAATCTTTTTAATCCTAAACAAAATAAAAAAAAAAACTTCAAAATGACATGACCCAAAATATTCATAACCCAAAAAGGGGGGGCACCATTAACTTGGCAGATTTTAACACTCACACACACACACACACTTCATTCGCCTCTTACCCCCTTTTCACACTTGCACACATTCCACCCAACAATATGGAATTCATACAACATACGGTTGACCTGATGACCATTGGGGTTTCACTTTAAGTAGCCATCATTCTTAAGCTGAAATAGGAAAAGTTAAGTGCTTTCAATATGACGACTAAATCCAAATAAAAAAACATTGTATGAAATCACCACATCATAAGCTTAAACTCATCATAATAGCAACAACCACTTCATCATCACCAGAACCAGAACAGCTTCACCATCAGTTGTGGCATCATATGCCTAGTCCTCCTGCATATCCTACTTCTGCTCTTAGAAATCACTTATAATGCGATTTGGTTGCGTTGCCATGGTAAACATCCCCCCACCCCCCTCGCAAATGAGACTGAGTGAAGCAAAAAATGAGGGAAAACGCTTAACAACTTCAACAAAAGGATTTCATACTCTATTATTATGTCTTATGATATTTTATTGCCTTAGCCCCCCCTCCCCCCTCCTCATGGTCTAAGGAAGGGAAACCAGTACCATTCACAGATTTAGAAAAAGAAACGGGCAAAAAAATAAAGAACTTATGGTTAAAAGCATACGATTAATACAATTGGCTGTGATTTCCAACGTCTCTGGGTGCTCTTTTTTATGGGTCCTGCTAGCAAAAGACACGTTTCCCACTTAACAACAAATGGAAGGGCTTGATGGAGTTCGTAGAAGAAAAAAGAAAAGGGAATCATGAAAGCAACAGTTTTCTAGTACTACACCACAACTCCCCATCAATATAATCTTGAAATTTATCACCATCTTAAGAACTTCATCTAAAGCCTTTTGTCATAACCCACCCCCATCACCTACTCCTGTTGCTCTTGTAAGATCTTTAACAGTATAAAAACGTATGTATAAGTGATTTCTTTGCAAGGGGTGCGGAGGTGTATTAAAACCATAATCAAAAAATCATATATTTTTTTGTATTATTTCAAATTGAAATATTATACGCCTCAATGATTTCAATTGTATTTTTGCTACGTTTAAGTGTTGTATTATAAAAAGCTATGAGCGGGAGGTAGAGAGCAAGAGAGTAAGCAATGGCAGAATTTTTTATGAAGTATAAAGTGATGATTCAATTATTGTTTCTTAAAAGCTTACAAAATTTATAGGGTCAAAACGTTGATTTCCGTTATTGTTGCTGGGTAACGTTAAGAATTTGACATAACTTTGGCAAAGGTTTATGAGTTGGCTTATCGACCTTGATATTAAGTGGCAAATGCTGGGGGGTTGTGGAGAGAGTTAAAGGGGATTAAGAGTTTTATTTAATTAGTTACATAAAGATTCTGTAAAATCTTAACAAATAATACAGTAACATAAATTGATAACTAATCAATACGATCGATGAACTCTCACGAACAACAACTATTTTATTCATTTCTAATTTTACCTTAATTTGTTGTGTTAACTTTTTTGAAATTTTTTGTATTATTTAGTTTTATTTTTAATTTAAGTTGAGTTTTAATATTTTTTTTTTATTTATGTTATTATTTTTATTTTTACTATAATTATTTTTATGCTATTATTTTTATTTTTTGTATAATTATAATTTTACTTATATTTTTTATTTCATTTTTATTTAAATTATTTTTTAAATTACTATTGGGACAATTTTGGTCATTTGTATGGAAGGTACCAGAAGTGTGGCAAAGGTTTTTCGATCTTAGGTATTGTCTATTATTACAAAATAATTAATCTGACCAAAGTCACATATCCACCAGTTAAATTTGCAGTTAAATTTGTGCTTTAAACTGTAAATTCAATACAAATACTAAAAACATTCATATATAGTTCAGCTCAATTGAGGAGTTTTGAATTACAATTGACGAATTTTGAATTTTAATTGACGAGTTTTGAATTTCAATTGATGAGTTTTGAATTTCAATTGACGAGTTTTGAATTTCAATTAACGAATTTTGAATTTTAATTGACGAGTTTTGAATTTCAGTTGTTAATTTTTGAATTTAAATTGCAGAGTTTCGAATTTCAGTTGATGTGTTTTGAATTTTAATTAATGTGTTTTCAATTTCAACTGAGTTTTAAATTTCAATTGATTTTTTTTAGAATTTGAAATGGAAAATTTGAATTTCATTTGATGTTTTTTGAATTTCCAAAGAAATTTTTTGAATTTTAAATTACCGATTTTGTATTTCAAATGGAATATTTGTATTTTAAATCGAATGTTTGAATTTCAAATGGAATGTTGGAAATGGTGTAGTTTGCGTTAAACGATGTATACCCCATTTTCGGACATATCATACAATATACGAAATTATGAAATGCTTAGAGTTAGTAAAATAATTAGAGGTAGTTCTCTAGTAAGAAGTGATTTCACCAGCTACGAACTAGTGCCCAGTACTAGAGGGAAGTTTAATAAAATATAGTTTTTAGGAATAATAATAATCAGTTTAATCACTATTTTTACAGATAGTGAATGGTATCTGTGCTTCGGCATAGCCGAAGATAATTACAGTACTAGTTATTATTATTTTTATACTATTTTGTATTTGAATATTATTTTATTTTTAACATTTTATTGGAATTATATTTTCTTTATTGTTTTTTAAATATATAATATTATTTTTATATTTGCAATTATTTTTATTTAATTATATTTTTTATTCATATTTTTCGTTTAGTTGTTATTTTCTTGTTTATTTTTTTCTCTTTTATTTTATTTTTATTTTTAATATTACTTTTAAGTATTTTAATATTATTTTGTAATTATTTATATTTAATTACATACTTAGTCATATATGTATTTTGTATCATTTCTTATTTTCTTGTTGATTTAATTTTTTTCTCTTTATATTTTTAATTTGAATTTTTAACATTATTTTTATTTTTAATATTACGTTTTTTAATTATTTTATTTATTTACATTGTTGTTATTATTATTATTTGATTACATTCTTATTCATATTTTTTTATTTGTTATTGACTTTAATGTTTTTATTTTTTCTCTTTATATTTTACATATTACTTTTTTATTATTTTAATATTTTTTTACATTTGTGTAATTATTTTATGATTTTATTATTATTTTTTTTTCTTTTTATATTTTTATCATTATTTTAAGTTTTAATATTACTTTTATTTTAAATATAAATTTTATTTTTTGATTTGTATTTTTGTTTATTTTTATTATTCTTTTAGCATTATTTTTTATAATGATTTTTTTTTGTTTATGGAACATTTATTATATAGATGTTCCCTAATTAATTATATTCTTATTTACATTTTTTGTTTAATTTCGTAGTTTCTTATGCTTGTAATTTTTTTGTATTTTTTTTTTTTTTTGTATTTTTAACATTGGTTTTAGTATTAATAATATTTTTTTAATATTTAAAAATTATTTTTACTTAATTATACTCTTATTCATATTATTTTATATGTTTTATTTCTTAGTTTCTTGTCGATTTTAATTTGTTTTATTTTATTTGTTTTTCTCTTTATATTTTAAACATAATTTTTCAATTTTAATATTACTTTTATTTTTTATGCAATTTGTATTTTTTGATTTTTATTTTGTACTTTCTTTTATTTCTTAGTTTCTTGTCGATTTAAACATTTTTTATTTTATTTTTTTTTCTCTTTATATTTTTAAAATTTATTTTAGTTTTATTTTTATTTTATTTCAATTTGTATTTTTTGATTTATATTTTTTACTTTTTGATTCTTTATTCATTTTTATTATTTTAAATGGAATTATAATTTTGTTTTTCAATTATTTATTATTCTTTTTATTTTTTGAATAATTTTCTAATTATACTCTTATTCATATTTTTTTATTTTACTTTTTCTCTTTATATTTTTATTATTATTTTTTATTTTTAATATTACTTTTTTAAATATTCCAATATTATTTTAATTTTTGTAATTATTTTTATTTAATTATATTCTTTTTTTTTTTTTGATTTCATATTGATTTTAATATTATAATTTTTTTCTCTTTATATTTTTAACATAATTTTTGTTTTTTATATTATTCTTTTTAATATTTTTACATTATTTTAATTTTTGTAATTATTTTTATTTCATTATATTCTAATTCATATTTTTTTTGCTTTTGATTTCTTATTGATTTTAATGTTATTATTTTTTTTCTCTATATATTTTTATCCGTATTCTTTTCTAGTTATAATATTTTTTTTTATTTTTTTCTTAATTTGTATATTTTTGTTTATTTTTATTATTCTTTTTGATTTAATTTTTATCATTATTTTTTTTTAATGTTTTTAAAATAAAATGTTTCTAGCCGAAATTATTCGTACAGAAAGTTTGTTCTTGGGACATTTGTTATATAGAAGTTCTCTATTTAATTATATTTTTATTGAAATTTTTTTTTTTGTTGATTTTAATTTTTTTATTATATTTGTTTTTTATCTTTATATTTTTAACATTATTTTTGCTATTAATACTATTTTTTTTTAATATTATTTTTATTTTTTGAAATTATTTTTATTTAATTATATTCTAAATCATATTTTTTGCTTGTTTTATTTTTATTTTATTCTTTTTTCTCTTTATATTTTTAACATTATTTTTATTTCTCATATTTTTTTTATATAAAATGTAGTTTAATTTGTTGAATTATATTTTTTGTTTGTTTTTATTATTATTTTTAAACTTATTTTTACAATTGTTTTATTTTTAATTTTTTTATAAAAAATCTATCTTCTAGGAATTATTCGTACAGAAAGTTGATTCATGAGACATTTGAAGCGCCCTTAGAGAAAATTTTTTATAAAAAAAACCATTTGGAATAAGGGTGATCCTTTTGAAAAGATATTTCTATGGGAAAATTTTCTAATAAACAGAAAATCTATATATAAGAAAAGTTATTTAGAATGGACCCATTATAAAAAAAAAATTTAATCGAAATTGCGGTTACCGACGACGAAATTTTGGCAAAGAAGTTCTTTCATAGTAATTTTTCTTGTATAATGTTTAAGTATATTTTCCTATTGCATTCATATCCATGCGATTTTTTTTCATAACGGATTTCTTAAATTGATTTTTCTTAAGCTAATTTTGAAAATATTTTTATTATAAAAAAAGTTTTTTTTGAGTTGTGTTACGTGTTGTAAGCATCATGCTACGACCGGCTCTAATTCCCAATTTCCATCCAATAGAATAGTTTAGATGGGGATCTTCCAAAAATTTTCTATTACTCTACATTATTTTGTATAATTCTTCTTCTTCTGTTATCCTTAAAGCATAATTCCATAAATGTATTTGAATCAACTATTTTAGAGTGATTCTTCTCCTTCAGCATTATTTGCATTATAGATTTTCTTCTCCATCAAACTTTACACACTCCCATATCCCATATCAAATTATAATTTACTCGTACTAATTGTTGATTGGCCTTTGATACCCAAAAACCCTCTAAGTACATAACTAATCATTTTGCCCCTGCCGGAACCATGCAACTTTGTGGCGCGTATGAAACTGACAAAGTAATTTCCTTTAATTTCCGGTCAAAATTAAAAAAAAAAATTACCAACAACTACAAAGTGGGGGATTTGATTACAAATCCCTATAACAATTTACCATGTGACGACAGGAATAACAGCAATGACAATGACAAGAACAATAAAAATTTAATGCTTTTAAAATCACATTAATAATGTGACAATGGAGCTGATGATGACGATGATGCTGATACTGATGATGCTGCTGATACTGGGGAACATGCTAATGGTGCTGCTGATGGTGACAATGGCATTGACAAGGTGCCGGCTATGGACACTGGGGGGAGGGGGCGATGAATTTGACGAAGGTGGCTGTGTCAGGCAACAAAGCTCTCATAGTATGTTAAAAAGTCACAACCAAAATATTGTTATGAATAAATCTAATTTTCAATAGCAACATTGCCTGGAGAGCCAAGTTATATGCAGTAAAATACTCGCTCTATTTCATTAACATGTAATGTAGTATCTGTGTGTGTGTGTGAGTGTAGATACTATTCAACATATGAAGGACTAAGTGCTGTTCATGTAACAAGAAAACAGAGGGACGTTGTAGATGAAAAAGGACTATTGTCACACCAGCTATAGCTATAGGTTTCAGTTTGTTCAGTAGACATATTTGACAATATAAAGTGGTTTTCCGGTGGTGAAAAACATAGACACAACAAAAGATGTGTCAATAACACCACTGCTGAAAGGATTTTATCCGAAAGTATATTAGCATGACAATAATACCTGTAACAGCTGAAAGACATCGACGAGATTGGTACGAAATATCGGCCATAATTGGGGCCAATTTTTATTGATATATCTATGAGATATGAAAAAATTGTGAACGCGTTACGGAAAAGGATTGTATTGGTTTGAAATGATTTTGAATTATACAAAGATTTTATAGAACAGTAGTAGCCAAATTTTTCAGACAACATGGTCATGTTTTATTGATAAAAGTACTTTCTAGCTCAACTAAAGTACTATTTGGCTCAAAAAAAGTTCTTTTTGGTACAACAAATTTCCATTGTGGTACACCAAAAGAACTTTGTTACACAATAAAAGTACTTTTTGGTACAATAAAGTAATTTTTTAACAAACAATTTTGTTTTTGATGAAATTAAAGTACTTTTTGTTACAATGAAATAACTTTGTGATACAAAATAGTACTTTTTTGTAAATTTACTCATCGGTGCAATTAAAGTACTAATTTGTGCAATAGGTACAATAAAAGTACTTTTTGGTACAATAAAAGTACCGTTTAGTACAATAAAAATACCGTTTGGTACAATAAAAGTACTTTTTGTTACAAGAAAAGTTCCTTTTGATACAATAAAAGTACTTTTTGCCAGAAGGAAAATACTATTTGAATCAAGTTAAGTACTTTTTGGTACTATAAAAGTACTTTTCAATACAATACAATTACTTTTTGGTACAATAAAGTATTTTTTAAACAGGACATTTTAGTTTTGATAAAATTAAAGTATTTGTTGTTACAAAAATACTTTGTGACACAAACACATAGTACTTATCGGTACAATAAAAATACTTTTCGTTGCAATGAAGGTACATTTAGTTACAAGAAATTTTCTTTTTACTACAATAAAGTACTTTTTGATATAATGAAAGATCTTTGTGGTACAAAAAAGAACTTGCTAGTGCCATAAAAGTACAAAAAAGTACTTTTTGGTACAATAAAAGTACTTCTTGACACAACAAAAGTACTTATTAATACAAAAAAGTACCTTTTGGATCAATATAAGTGGTTTTTGATACATTAAAAGACTTAAGTCAAATATTGATAATATTCACATCTACTTTTTCAACGTATAGTTTTTAACTTGATTAACCTTTAATGCATATTTGAAATATATAACACATTACAACACATAATTTTGGGACTCAATTCTGAGAACTGCACGTGAAACTAGACCCAAAAACTACCATCATTCGTTTTTTCAAGTTACATGCCATAATAATTTAACACACAATTTACAACACATGATTTTGGGACTCAATTCTGGGAACTGCAAGTGAAACTAGCCCCAAAAAGGAGATTTTCTGCAGCATTCTTTTTGTCAAATAACATGCCATTATTATTTAATATCGATTTGAAGTTAGTAAGTATCGTATAGGCGAATTTGCCACGTTTTCCAAGTCTAAACTTTTATTTTTGGCGTACCTTTCTAATAGCACCAAGATCTTTCAAATCGGTTGAGTCATTCCATAGTAATCGCAGCTGAAAAGTACCTACTACCGTAATTTTTTCAAATGTTTCGATAACTTGCCACACCCACATATAATATTTTCAAAAATCCAATTTCTAAAAATGAGGTTGTGTTTCTGTAGGTAAAATGTAGCTGTATGCAACATTTTATTAAAGTCTGAGAGGGTCGGGTTCAAAATGTCCCTTTTTATAGGTTTCGATATGAAATTTATCTTAAGCGGACTATCAACTACGCTATATGAGCTATATAAGCGCTATATTCAAAACTGTAGGAACTGTTGGCCAAAAACTGACGTCACCTTTTTTGCGAAGGACCCAAGGGTATTCAAAATGTTTAGGGGGACAAAATATAAAATTCATAGCCAATCTAGCCGAATTGAGCTATGGTTTAACTCAGCTCTGATAGTACTATCGAACCTATCACGTTTGGGCGTTTTTTTCAAAAAGTTAGATTTTTGTGTCATAATATTATTAATGCAGCTAACTTGACAAAACAAATGATGCAGAAGTTTTTAACTTTGGGACTACTTTAACGTGCAATTCTCAGAATTGTGTCCCAAATCAATGAGCTGAAAAATGGTGTACAGTGTAATATTTAAAATCGACCCAATAGCCCCAAATGTTTTTTATCCATTACTCTTCCACATATGTTTAAGGTAATCTTTGTAAAAAAAATTCTTCTAGCTCACCAAATACAGACATCATAATTGGGACGCTTTTTCAGCTTAAATTGTTTCTTTGTTATGGCTTTAAGGACACGGCCTTGCGTGAACGTGATTTTTGAGCAAACAATATCTCTAAGATTTAAAAAAAAAAATTTAGCTTTTAATAACCTTCAAAATTATACCGTCTGCCTCACTAAACCTATGATCAAACGACGTATGAGTAATGATAACACGAAAAAAAAATACTTATTGAACACCGGCATCTTGTTTGATGCAACTCACCAATTCAATACGAACCTTAATAGTACGTACTTGCATTTGTCTACATAATTGTGCCAATTATATATTTTAATACCCTACCCGTCAAAAGCTAAATAGCTTTACAATAACCAAATTGATAGCTTCGCCAAGCATCTGTCAACATTTTAAACACCGCCACGCCACCGGAAGTTCCATCAATCCAAAGACTACTCTCTCTCTCTCACAACCTACTTAGAGCTAACAGCACGTACACACAAACGCACACTCTCACATGTATAACATAACAAAAGAACCCATTTGTACTTCTAACCGTCTGTTCAAGACCATGTTGATGGCGGCGAAGGTGTGATGATGCGACGACCCTCAATGATGCCGTTCCAAAACCATGGTCTGGTTTTGGTGTTGATGATGGTCCTAGCGTGTTCATGATGTTAATGATGATGTTGTTGTAGTTGTTAAAGTGTTGAAAATTGAGTGTTTGGGAATTATTATCTTTCATTGTCATCGAGAAGCACTTTACATACATACTCGTCCTCAACAACTGACAAAAAGTGGAACAATGTACTAGAGTGAGGACGGGAGTGAGGGGAAGAGAAGTGGAAAGTGGAAGGGAATGGAAGTATGTCTGAATGTACTTTATGACATTATAGGACAATTTATAATGACGACGACGACGTCACAAATATAATTCAATTTATTGTTGCTCTCTTTCTATCTCCCTCCTTCCCTCTCTCTCGAATATAATGGATGTTAAAGTATTGACAGAGGACAGAGTATTTAATGCAATTTAGTATATATGATTGGCCCAACTAAAAGGGGACAATAATGTTATTATTTTGAAACAATAAAATCGATATGTAGTCAACAGGTCATTCTGTCAGGCATAAACAATAGTGAAGGGTAAAATACATAACAGCAACATAAGATAGGGTAATGTATGAATATATGACAATTAACATAGCTTAAGGTTTTTTTTGGTTGGCATAACCACACAGGAATTTAAATTTCTCTTAAGTGGCATAAAAAATTCCAGTTATGTATTTCGAAAGTTTAAACAAATTCAAGATATAATACTGTACTACACATAATTTTGGAACTCAATTCTGAGAATTGCACATGAAAGTATCACCAAAAATAAAAACATCTGCATCATTCGTTTTGTTAAGTTGGCTGCCTTAATAACATAGTACAATACATAATTTTGGGGCTCTATTCTGGGAACTGCACATGAAAGTTGCCCCAAAAAGAAAAAGTTCTGCATCATTCGTTTTGTGAAGTTACATGCCATAATAATTTAATATCGATTTGAAGTTAGTAAGTATCTTATAGGGGAATTTGACACGTTTTAGGCTCTTTTGTTTGACAAAACATAAATACTATATGGTGGCGTATGATTATCATAATTAATAATCCACGTAAATCATACGACACGGAGTGCAACAGTTTTATTGCAACTATAAAAAATAAACTCAAAATACACTCAGTACAAAATCATTTGATGAATGGAAAAGTGAAACTGTTGCTTATGAAGAGAAACGTTATATGAACAGTTTAAAGGAATTGTAATTCTTAATTTTTTTAAATTTGTTTGTGCTATATCGGACTAGTTGTTCTCGAATTATGTCAAACAAAAGAGCCTAAAACGTGCCAAATTCCCCTATACGATACTTACTAACTTCAAATCGATAAAAAATTATTGCGGCATGTAACTTGACAAAACGAATGATGCAGAACTTCTTCTTTTTGCGGCTAATTCCACGTGCAGTTCTCAGAATTGAGTCCCAAATCAATGAGCTGAAAAATTTTGTACTGTATAATTTAATGGCCATACGAATTTTTTTTTTTGCTCAAGGAGGTTTTTTTTGCGCTTTTTCTACATTTTAACACGGTTACATCTCTGTATACCGTACGGAATATCTCTTTTGTGTCTGAAGGAAAATTGTAGATATTGAATAGGTACCACAAATTTCACTTTTTAGTACAATAAAATGTACTTTTTTCATAAAGTACAAAATATTGTAACAAAAATTGCAATTAATGGTATCATAGAGTACAAATTCTATGGTACCATTAATTGCAATTTTTGTTACAATATTTTGTACTTTATGATACCATAAATTGTACTTTTTGTACAATAATTACAATAATTTGGTATAATAATTAGTACTTTTTGGTACCAGATATTGCCTTTTTGTACCATACATAGTCCTTTTTGTTACCATAAATTATACTTTTTGGTACCATATGTTGCACTTTTTGGTATTATAAATTGTACTTATTGGTACAAACTTTTGGTAATCTAAATTGTACTCTTTGGTACCATAAATTGCACTTTTTCTTACAATAAATTGTACTTTTTGGTACCATATATTGTACTTTTTGGTACAATAATTTTTACTTTTTGGTACCATAAATTGTACTTTTTGCTACCATAAATTGCCCTTTTTGATACCATAAATGTTTCTCTTTGGTACCATAAATTGTCCTTCTTGCTTCAATTAATTGTATTTATTGGTGCAATAAGTTGTACTTTTTGGTATTATAAATTGTTCTCTTTGTTATCATAATTGTCTTCTTTGTTACCATAAATTGTACTTATTGGTACAATAAATTTAAATACTTGGTATTCTAAACTCTTTTGTACCATAAATTTCACTTTTTCTTACAAAAAATTTTACTTTTTGATAGCATAAATTTTTCTCTTTGGTACCATAAACTGTACTTTTTGTTACCATAAATTGTACTTTCTGGTACCAAATTGTACTAAATTGTACTCTTTGCTACCATAAATTGTACTTTTTCTTACAGTAAATTGTCTCATTTGATACCAAAAATTGTCCATTTTGTTACCATACATTGTACTTTTTGGTACCATCAATATTACTTTTTGGTACCATAAATTGTACTTATTGCTACAATAAATTGTACTTTTTGGTACAATTAAAGTACTGTTTAGTAAAATTAAATTACTTTTTGGTACAATTTATTGTACTAGTTGGTACAATAAAAGTACATTTTGTTACAATAAATTAAACTTTTTTGATTTGTAATCCAGCTATTTAACAAAAAAGTAAAAAATGGCAAAAAATTAAGAGAAAACCAGTAAGAAAGTTTCAGTCGGGAAAACCGACTTACATATACCCTCACCCTCAGTAAAACATAAAATTTTCTAGCATATTAATATAATTACTAGATTTCTAAAGTGGGCGGAATGGTACATTTATATGGAAGGTACCAGAAGGGGCGTGGCTAGACTTCCAGTTTCTTCTCCAAATCGTTATCCTGCTATAGTCTTACTAAATATAGGATTTGGGCACGATCGCGTTGGGTGTATTGATATTATTACTCGATTTCTACAGTGGGCAGACTGGTACATTTGTATAAGGGGTACCAAAAGGGTCGTGGCTAGACTTTAAATTTTTTCCAAAACTTTATCCTGTTATATCTAGACTAAATACAGAATTTGGGTAGACTCCCGCTGGGTGTATTGATATTATTACTCGATTTCTAAATTTGGTGGTATGATGTATTTGTATAGGATGTACCAGAAGGGGCGGGGCAATGTAGCACATTTGCAAACCGTAAGTAGTTTTGGAAAATATTAACTCATGGAAAATTTCAAAACATTTGGTTGCGTCTTTCGAAAGTTATCGTGCGCATCAGCCGGACAGACGGACATGGCTCAAGTCATGAATCGAATTTGGTTTAAAGAAACCTAGGGTCTATGTTAAAGTGACTCCTTCTATGTATTACACTTTTGTGTCGTATCAAATGATATATACCATCCTACTCGTAGGATGAGGGTATAAAAAATCGTATGGTCATTAAATTATTAAGGCAGCCAAATATTAAATATTATAAAAAAATCGTATAAAAAATTATAAATTTTTTTTTACCTTTTTTAACTCTCCCCTATTAATTTTTCTCTTTTCAGGCGCTTTTCTTGTACCTTACTCTATTATGTTATTAGTTGGTGGTATACCACTCTTTTACATGGAATTAGCTTTAGGACAACACAATCGTAAGGGTGCCATAACATGTTGGGGCCGTCTAGTGCCCCTATTCAAGGGTAAGTGTAACACAAAATACAGCACAAACAACAGTTTATTATTAATCTAACCCCTGTCGAATATTCTCTAATGCCCTCTATAAGGTATCGGTTATGCGGTAGTTTTAATAGCATTCTATGTGGATTTTTATTATAATGTTATTATTGCCTGGTCACTGCGTTTCTTCTTTGCCTCATTTACCAGTTCATTGCCATGGACATCATGTTCGAATTTTTGGAATACTGAAAATTGTAGGCCGGTAAGTTTTTTAACGATATACATATTTGAATGAATACTTACTTATAACTACTTTCTCCGCAGTTTGAACAACAATCGAGTTCAATTTCGTTACAAGGCAACGCTAGCGATATTTTGCCAAATTCAACATTTACCTCTGAATTCAATACAACATTTGCAAATATCACCAACGCTTTAGCGAGCACGACGCCAGCCAGTGAACGTTTCCAATCGGCGGCTTCCGAATATTTTAAGTGAGTATGCAACTTTTAATATCGACTAATGAAACGGTTAAAACTTAACTCTAGCATGTATCTCTGAAACTAAGAAAGTTATAACGAATATAAGACCTAATTTTTAGTAGCTTTCCAGCCATAAAGTCATCATGGCTATATTTGAAAATATAAAATATTTTGAATATTATTTTAAAATATTGCCTTTAAACCTCTCTCATTCTCTTTTGCATATCTAACATACCATCTCAACTCGTTTCTGTCTCTCTCTCTCTCTCTCTTTTATCTCTACAGTCGTTACATTTTAGAATTAAATCAAAGTGATGGTCTTCATGATTTGGGTTCAATTAAGTGGGACATGGCCATATGCCTATTGATAGTCTATTTAATCTGTTACTTCTCGCTGTGGAAAGGCATCAGCACATCCGGCAAGGTGGTGTGGTTCACCGCCCTCTTTCCCTATGTGGTGCTGCTAATTCTACTGATACGTGGCATTACACTGCCCGGTTCGGCTATGGGTATACAATACTATTTGAATCCAAATTTTGATGCCATCTACAAGGCTGAGGTATGGGTTGATGCTGCCACTCAAGTGTTCTTCTCGCTGGGTCCCGGCTTTGGTGTGCTGTTGGCCTATGCATCCTATAATAAATATCATAACAATGTTTATAAGTGAGTACTTGACATATAATTTAATATATGTTATTAATTTATAATGGTTTTTTGTTGTTTTATTCCAGAGATGCTTTACTTACTAGTTGTATTAATTCGGCTACAAGTTTCATAGCCGGTTTTGTGATATTCTCCGTGCTGGGTTATATGGCTCATAAATCGGGTCAAAATATTGAAGATGTGGCCACTGAGGGGCCGGGCTTAGTGTTCGTTGTCTATCCAGCCGCTATTGCCACCATGCCGGGTAGTACATTTTGGGCGTTGATATTTTTTATGATGTTACTAACGCTGGGCTTGGACAGTTCGGTAAGTTATATAAGTGAGAGGAAAAAGTTGATGGTAACAATAACAAGTACTGTTATTGGTACTACGAAAGTATTTTTTTTGTTTTATAAAACAAATTAGATTTTGTTAAAATAAAAGTTATTTTTTGTACAATAGAAGATTTTTTTAGAGCAATTAAAGTACTTTTTGGTAAAACAAAAGTACTTTTTGGTGCGATTAAAGTACTTTTTTATGCAATAAATAGTACTTTTTACTACAATCAAAGTAATCTTTAGTAGAATAAACGTAATTTGTAATACTATAAAAATACTTTTTGATACACGAAAAGTACATTTGGTACAATATGAGTATTTCTTAGCCCAAAAAAAGTACATGTTGTTACAACAAAAGTACTTTTTGGTGCAAAACAGGTACTTTTGGCAGAATAAAATAATTTTTTGGAAAAATAAAAGTACTTTTTGGTACAATAAATGTATTCCTTAGTACTTAGTAATAAAAGTACCATTTGGTGCAACAGAAGTACTTTTTGGTACAAGCAATGTTCTTTTGTATACAATAAAAGTTCTTTTCGGTACAATGAAAGTTTTGTAATTTTTAGTACAATTAATTTTCGTTTAAATAGAACAAAAGTACTTTTTTACACAATGAAAGAACTATTTGGTACTATTTACAATTTGGTACAATAAAAGTACTTTTTGCTACAACAAACGTACTTTTTTGTGCAAAACAGGTACTTTTGGCAGAATAAAATAATTTTTTAGAAAAATAAAAGTACATTTTGGTACAATAAATGCATTTCTTAGAACTTTTGTTGTACCAAAAAGTATTTTTCGGTACAACTAAAGTACTTTTTGGTACAATAAAGGTACTTTTTGGCATTATGAAAGTACTTTTCGGAACAATAAAAGTACTTGTAGTACAACAAAAGTTTTGATACAACAAAAGTACTTTTTTACACAACGAAAGTACTATTTGGTGCAATAAAGGTACTTTTGGCATTATAAAAGTATTTTTTGGTACGGTAAAAGTACTTTTTGCTACAAAAAAGTAAAATTTTAAACAAGAAACAAAAAATCCCTTGGATACAATAAAAGTACTTTTTGCTACTACTTTTTTGAACAAGAAATTAACAATTAACGTTCGTTTTGATACAAAGAAAGTTCTTTTTGGCATTATGAAAGTATTTTTTGCTACATAAAAGGACTTTTTTAAACAAGAAATTATGAATTAATGTACGTTTGATACAGCAAAAGTACTTTTTGGAACAATAAAAGTACTTGTTGTTACAAAAAAGTACTTTTTAAACAATAAATTAATGTTCGTTTTTATTTAGCGAACGTACTTATTGGCACTATGAAAGTACATTTCAATACAACAAAAGTACTTTTTGCTACAAAAAAGTACTTTTTAAAAAAGAAATTATCAATTAATATGTGTTTTGATGCAGCAAAAGTACTTTTTGGCATTATGAAAGTACTTTTTGGTACAATAAAAGTACTTTTGGATACAATAAAAGTATTTTTTGCTGCAAAAAAGTACTTTTTTAAACAAGCAACAATCAATTAATGTTCGTTTTGATACAAAAAAAGTACTTATTGGTACAATAAAAGTACTTTTTATTATAACAGAAGTACTTATTGGTACTAAAAAATTTTGTTACAAATAAGTACTTATTTAAACAAAAAATTATCAATTAAAGCCCGTTTTGATACAACGAAAGTACTTTTTGGCATTATGAAAGTACTTTTCGGTACAATAAAAGTACTTTTAGCTATAAAAAAGTACTTTTTTAAACAAAAAATTATCAATTTATGTATTATTGTATTTTTTTCTACAATAAAGTACTTTTTTAAACAAGCAACTATCAATTAATGTTCGTTTTGATACATAAAAAGTACCTATTGGTACAATTATTATACTAAAAAGTACTTTTGGTACAACAAATTTTGTTACAAAAATTACTTATTTAAACAAGAAATTAACAATTAAAGCTCGTTTTGATACAACGATAGTACTCTTGGATACAATTAAAGTATTTTTTGCTACAAAAAAGTACATTTTTAAACAAGCAACTATTAATTAATGTTTTTTTTTTTTTGATACATAAAAGTACTTATTGGTACAATAAAAGTACTTATTGGTTCTAAAAAAAATAATAAAATAAAAAAAATTATAAATAATAAGAAATAGTACTTTTTGGTGCAAGAAATTTTCTTTGGTATAATAAAAGTATTTTCTGATACAATGAAAGTTTTTCGTGATACAAAAAAGTTCTTATTAGTACTATAAAAGTACATTTTGGTACAATAAATGTACTTCTTAGTACATTAAAAGTACTTTTTGGTTCAACTAATGTGCTTCTTAGTACAAAAAAAGTACTTTTTAGTACAATTAAATTACTTTTTGGTACAATAAATGTACTTTTTTGTACTTTTGGGACCGGCCGTGGCATAGTAGTTAGAACACGCGACTACCATGCGGGAGATCGCAGGTTCAAACCTGGCTCCAGTCATCTTAAAAGAAAAAAAAAAGAAAATTTTCTTTCATTGTCGGCTCCCCTCGAATGTTGTTGACAGCAACTTCGCAGTATTAAGCGTCGATTCAATCGTCGTGTCTTGTAAGAGCTTCTCAAACAGTGACGTTCGCATTCGTCGATAAACAAGTAGGTGCCGTTAGTTGTGAATCTAAAAATTGAAAGCGTGTTAATTCACAACAACGCGAGAAGCTATCCCATACCTCATTCATGGGGTGCAAAGGGAAATTAAGTTTTTTTTTTAAATGTACTTTTTGAAATAATTCTTTGTGATACAAATTAGTACTTATTGGTACTTAAAAAAATAATTTTTTTTTTTAATGAAAGTACTTTTTGATACAAAAACTTTTCTTTTTGATACAAAAAAATTACTATCTGCTACAATGAATGTATTTTGTGATACAACAAAAGTACTTGTTGGTACTATAAAAGTACTTTTTTATATTTTTATAAACTAAAAGATAAATTTGGTACAATAATTATACTTTTTAAAGTACTGGTGGGTTCATAAAAAAGTACTTTTTGGTAAAAAAAATGCTTACACAATAAAAGTACTTATTGTGACGATAAAAGTACTTTTTGGAATATCTTTTTGGTACAATGAAAAACCTTGTCGATACAACAAACGTACTTTTTGGCCTAGTAAAAGTACTTGTCGTTACACCTGTCGTATTTTTTTGTTGATAAAATAAAAGTACATTTTGGTACTTTGGTACGATTCCTGAGTGACAATCATAAACAAGCCTTTAGTGCATGTTATATACCCAACACAACTTATTTACATATTTAATATACCTTTCTTGCAGTTTGGTGGATCAGAGGCCATTATTACCGCCTTAAGTGATGAATTCCCCAAAATTGGAAGAAATCGTGAAATATTCGTTGCCGGACTCTTCTCGCTTTACTTTGTAGTGGGCTTGGCCAGTTGTACACAGGGAGGTTTTTACTTTTTCCAACTCTTAGATCGTTATGCTGCTGGGTACTCGATATTGATAGCGGTGTTCTTTGAAGCGATAGCAGTGTCCTGGATATATGGTAAAATATGACAATGATCATGACATTCCTTAAGGCAGAGGTAAAAACGTTATTTTTCTCTCTATCTCTCTCTCTCTCTTAGGCACCAATCGATTTTGTGAGGATATACGTGATATGATTGGCTTTAGACCCGGTAAATACTGGCAAGTGTGTTGGCGTTTTGTGGCTCCCATATTTCTGCTCTTCATCACCGTCTACGGCCTAATTGGCTATGAACCCCTTACGTACGAGGGCTACGTCTATCCGTTGTGGGCCAATGCTTTGGGTTGGAGTATAGCCGGTTCATCGGTCATGATGATACCCGCTGTGGCCATATACAAACTATGCACCACGCCCGGTAGTCTAAGGCAACGTTTGCGAATACTCACCACACCTTGGCGTGATCAACAGGTGTCGGCGAACGGGGTGACAGCCGATGCCACACAAGTTCGCTTGACCGACACCAAAGAGGCGTCAGAAGTTTGAAATCAACCATTTGCCAGATTTCAAATATATTATGTATAGTATAACACTAAAGATAAATGCAAGTAGTAATAAGGATATCTTCTCCCATCCACTTCAAAAAAAAATGCTCAAGATTTGACCAATTACCACCAACCAACACACTCGATATGCAAAACTGTTTAGGGAATTAGTTTGTAAGGTAAAACAAAAAATATGTAATTTCTATTTTAAGTTCTATTTTCCAACAACTATTTCTATACTTTAGGCAAAAGTTTAGAAAAGTACTAATGCAAATTTCATATACAACGTACTTAGGTTTCTTAAATCAAAACAAAAACGAATGACAACACACTATCAAATAATAATAACAAAAAATCTAATATCAAAATCTATTGGATTAGTAAATATATACAAATAAAAGAACACAAATAATATTGTAATTATTAGAAAACGATATGTATTGTTAAAGTTTCGACGACATAAAAAAAAACAAAAATGCTGTGTAGATAATATTAGTGTGAATTTAAGTACATAATAATAATAATAATAATAATAACTAGAAACTGAAATGATTGATATTGATATTGTATTGTATTAAAAGTTAGTGACAAAAAAAACACGACAATGCTTTGTTAGATATCTCAAGATTTTAGTATATATTATACAATATATGCTCGTATCAACTGAATATGCCATTAGGAAATTGATTAAACAATGTTTTGTATATAACATGAAATCTATATGATCGTATATATGACAACAAAAGGTGTAGTTAAAAGCTTTAAAATTAGTTAAGGAACTGAAGAAGATAAAACTTGAAACTTAAAATTGTAAGAAAAAAAATTTTTAACAACCCTATACTTTATTATACGTTTTTTATACGTTTTTATTTTATTATTAAAATAATTTAATTTTTCAAATCTATGCTTATTTTAATTATCCATTTATTTTCAAGGTTTTCAAAATGACAGCCAACATTTTCAAAACGACCAGTTTTCCAAGATTTTCAATTTATTAGTTAAATTCTCACGAGAAATGTCTTCTTTTGCCAAAACAAAAATAATATTATATAATGTATATAACATTGGGGTTTTTAAAAATGACAGCCAACATTTTAAAAACTTTACTTGCTTTCCTTAGTCAAATATCGAAACCGTTTTGTTGGACTTAATAATTTAATAATATGAAAACTCCACTTGTTTTTCTTATTCACATATCGCGGCAAAACTAAGTAAATTTGCGCGAGAAATATCTGCCGTTACCGAGAAATATAGTTCCAGTACTTACAAAGTTTTCAAAATACAGCCAACATTTTGAAAACTTGACGTGTTTTCCATAGGGGTTTACAAATGACAGCCAACATTTCGAAAACTCCACTTGTTTTCCATAGTCGCATATCGAAATCGTTTAGTTGGACTTAATAATTTCTTCAGGCGGCAAAACCAATTAAATTCGCGCGAGAAATGTCTTCCGTTACTGAAAAAAATGTTTCCAAAAAAGTTTTCAAAATGTCAGCCAACTTTTTGAAACTTGACATGTTTTCCAAGATATTCCATTTATGATACATAAAATTAAATAAATTCAAATTTCAAATTTATCAAAACGTCAAAACAAAATATTATACAATGTATATTATATGTATAAGAGTTTAAAAATGACAGCCAACTTTTTTTTTCAGTAAATTTGCGCGAGAAATATCAGCCGTTACCGAAAAATTGGTTCCAGTATTTTCAAAGTTTTCAAAATGACAGCCAACATTTTGAAAATTCGACCTGTTTTCCAAAACAAAAATAATATTGTAAAAATAAATCCATTTGATTTTCATTGTCGATATTTTGAAAACATTGTCAATGTTTTCAAAATGACAGACAACATTTTGAAAACTTTAACTGTTTTCCAAGCAACTCCCTTTATGATACGCAACATTGAGTAAAATCTAGCGAGGTACGTCTTCTTTTGCCAAAACTTAATGTAAATTATAAAGGGGTTTAAAAGTGTTAGCCAACATTTTGAAAACTCCACTTTTTTCATTAGTCACATATCGACATTGTTTAGTTGGACTTAATTATTTATTAAAAAATGTCTTCCGTTACCGAAAAAATGTTTCCACTATTTTCAAAGTTCTCAAAATAACAGCCAACATTTTAAAAACTCGACCTGTTTTCCAAGATATTCTATTATGATAAACAAAATTGAGTAAAATCACGCGAGAAATTTCTTCTTTTACCGAATCAAAAAAAAATATATTAAGTATATTAAATAGGGGTTTAAAAATGACAACCAACATTTCGAAAACTCCACTTGTTTTCCTTAGTCGCATATCGACATTCTTAGTAGGACTTAATACTTTATTCAGGTGGCAAAACTAACTAAATTCGTGCAAGAAATGCCTTCTTTTACAAAAACAAAAAAATATAAATATTGATTTTATTATATAAGGGTTTACAAATGACAGCCAACATTTTGAAAACTCTGCTTGTTTTCCATAGTCGCATTTCGACATTATTTAGTTTGACTTAATTATCGATTCAGGCGGCAAAACTAACTATATTCGCGTGAGAAATATCTTCCGTAACCGAAAATAATGTTCAAGGCTTTCAAAATGACAGCAAACATTTTGAAAACTTGACCTGTTTTCCAAAATATTTCAATAATAGTAAACAACACAAAATAATTACCGCAAGAAATATTTTTTTTAATGTTTCCAGTATTTTCAAAATTGTTCAAAATGACAGCCAAAATTTTGAAAACTCGATCTGTTTTCCAAGATATTCCATTTATGATAAGTCGAATCTCGTGAGAAATGTCTTCTTTTACCAAAACAAAAAATAAAATATATTATGTATTTTATATAAGGGTTTAAAAATGACAGCCAACATTTGAAAACTCCATCTGTTTTCCATAGCCGAATTTTGACATTGTTTAGTTGGACTTAATAATTTATTCACACGACAATACTTACTAAATTCGCGGGAGAAATGTTTTCCGTTACTAAAAACAAGTTTATAAAATTTTTAAGGTTTTCAAAATGACAGCCAACATTTTGAAAACTTGACCTGTTTTCCAAGTATTTCAAGTATAGTAAGCAACGAGAAATGTTTCCTTTTACCAAAACAAAATAAAATAATAAAATTGTTAGGAGTTTTAAAATTACAGCCAACATTTTGAAAACTCTACTTGTTTTCCAAAATATGCCAATTATAGTACACTACATTCAAATACATCAAAACTTTATATTTATGTCTCCACAAAAGAAAGGATTATATCGATAACAAATTCAAAAGATATCCAAATCGAAATCAAGCTCAGTGAAAACAAAGTATTACTTGTATATTTGAAGAGTTTTCAGTGTTCATCTTTTGCAAAATTGAAGTCATCGATTTGAAAATGTAAAAGCTACTTCTAAATTTAAAAAAAAAATTACCTAAAAGTTTTTTTGAACAATGTTTTTTTACTTGATATGTCTTTTAGGACTTATAAAACAAGAAGGCAAGGGATGATATGCCTGATATAAATAGAAGTTTGTTAAATAGCACATATGCTTATATTTTCACATGTCCTAATGAGAATTCAAAATTGGCTTTCTGTAAACTTTTGAAAATTGGGCATATTAAAATTTGCTAAAATGGTATAAAAAATTTAAACAGTTCAAAAACTGGTGTTTTGGGATTTTACTAATGGATCAGCAAAATATGTTTGCAATGTTAGGTTTGAATCTTAACAGCACGGTTTGCAACTAACCTTATTTTTCGAAGCGACACTTGTTTTCTGCGCCAAAATAAATGTCTATTTATATTTTCAAAATTTTAGCCAACATTTTGAAAACTTAAACTGATTTCTGCTTTTGGTGCATTTAGAATGTTATAAATTACAAAAATAAAAACAACTTTCAAAACATTTTAAAAACAAAAAAAATATTTTTACTAATAAATTTAAATATGATTTTTAAAATCACAGCCAATATTTTAAAATTCAAGATGATTTATGAGTGACAAATTTGTTTTTAAATACAATTTGCAATGTGTTTTTAACAAGAAGCTTTGGGTTAAAGTTTTAAATATATTGACCAATTTCTCGTCTATAGACATATCATAGACGAGATACTGTTCATTTAATTATGAATTTATTGTATGTAAAAAAAACAAAATCTTGGAAACGTTTTTAAAATGCAAAATTTTATTTGAATGGACATTTAAATTTTTTAGGTTTGTAAAAATCATATGAAATGATTCCGAATTTAACGTTAATTTGTTGTTTTTTAAATTAAGCTGATTTTTGTTGTTAATTTGTATTTGTCGAACTATTTCATTTCTTAACGAGCATAAACAAGATGTTTTATAATATCGTATTAACCATTCACAATAGCTCTTTCTTTGATAAAAGATGTCTTAGTAGTATAATTCTCAAAATTACAGCCAACATTTTGGGAATTTAAACACGATTAATATTCGATTCAAAAAAATTGCTATTGTTTAAATATGTTTGCCATCTGTAATAAATATTACCAACTTGCTTTAATCTCGATCCATTCTGCATAAAATTTCATTACGATTTGGAAAAATTAAATCGATTTCCATAACTTTTATAAAAAATATTGAAAATTAGCAGTATTTAAATTTTCAAAACACCAGCCAACATTTTGGAAATTTAAACTGATTCTTTCTCAATTGATTTAAAAAACGAATTATTGAAATCTAATATATTCTATAAGTTATACCATGTTTCCACTCAGCATAACAAAATACGTAAGGCGGCAATGAAAATTAAATGCAAAATCAGCCAAAATTCAAAGAAATTACTTTTGTTATCGAACTTATATTCAGAATTGATATTTATATTGAAATTATTGTATTATTGAAAATTATGAGCATTTGAATTTTCAAAATACCATGGAAATTTAAACTGATTTATTCTCAATTGATTTAAAAAACGAATTATTGAAATCTAATATATTCTATAAGTTATACCATGTTTCCACTCAGCATTACAAAATACGAAAGGCGGCAATGAAAATTAAATGCAAAATCAGCCAAAATTCTAATAAATTATTTTTGTAATCAAACTAATATTCAGAATTTCTATAAATTAAAACGTGAAAAATTTAAAAAAAAAACGGTAGATTTTTATATATTTATATCAGTTCTATACCAATTTAAAAAACTTGAGACTTTATATTGTTTTTAAAAAGAAGTTTTTATCAAATATTTTTAATAATTACTAAAAATATTCAAACAGTTTTCAATATTTTTTTTCCATTAAAGATTTCATTACTTACTTTACGAAAAATATTTTATTAATTTGCCGACAAATGACAGAAAAGTTGAGATATATATTTTTTACAAATTTATAAAAAAAAAAACTTAATTTTATTTTAGTATTTGCCCAATATTTACTATTTTTTGTATAAAGTTTTATTGTTTAATTTATAAGTAAAAAAACTTTATATATAATTCTTTTGAAATTTTTTTATAAAAATAGAGAATTTCACAGAAAACAGCCATATCTGTGAAACTCTCGACAATAAGTTTATAATAATACTGTTAAATTATTTACTTTGGAATATTTGTAAATTGAGTTTGTCCAACTTTGATTTTAATAAAATCTTAATGAAATTAAAAATACAAATTCGCATTACAATGTTAATCAATAGCTAAATAACTTTATAAATGAGAAGCAAAAAAAAACAAAATATAAATTTATATTGAATAAAATATAGAAAATTTAAAAATAATTATAAATATTATGTTAAATGATTGTTAAATATCCATAACGGTTTATGTTATAAGTGATAAACATGTTCGAAATATAAGTTTTTAATCCATATAATATTATTATGGTAATATATTCTTATTATTAGTTTTTTTAAACTAATGAAATTATGTGATTTTGTTCCTATGCGCTGTGATTTTGCTATACATAGAAAATCTCTGGATCATTGAAACGAAATCATGCTAATTTTATAATAATCTGCACATGTACAGTATATATTCGGTTTTGAATTTTCAAATTCAGCCATTTTGAAAATATCATGACCGACTTTATTTGTAAACATTGGCTTTAATTTATTTTATTTAAGTAATCCATAAATTCATATAATTACATTGACGTTTTATATAACAGCCATTATAAAACTTCAAATCGTATTTCTTATTAATTTTATTGTTATTTCTTAAAGTTCACACATAAGTTAATAATAATTTTTGTTACAAATAAATTTTTAAGTTAAAAATTAATACAATGTTGTTTCCTTGTTAGGTAAAACTTAAATTTGTTAATCCTGTGGGGGTAATTAATGGTTTGATGCGAAAACGCTATATATATCAGACCGGGTATGGATTTGTATGGCACTCCAAAAATCTATGTTGTCTTGGCGATTTTTGGCTCGGACATAAAACGTTATTTTATTCCCCTTTGCCATTTCCTATAATACAGTCTTCAAATCATTTTAAAACAATCTTATTAATACATTGCCATAAAATAATCTGCATTGCTGCGGTGACTTATTAACTTGCCACACTTTCTTCGCCGAATACTGTATTTTTTGTGTTTACTGCTCAGCTGTTTTGTACAAACCAAATAATCCCTGTACTATGGCATTGCCAGGCATTAAAACTGTTACAAAGAAGAAGAACCACTTACGGGAGTTTGTTTTGTTTACAATGTCTGCTGCTGCTGCGAATTTGTGCGACGAGAAAATATAATGGATTTGTGTCTGCTGTGTTTACAAATAAACAACCAATTGGAATACGTAATAAGCGTAGGGTCCACCCAATGGCTGGAAGATGATATAGAAGACATAATAGAGAAACATTTTTGGCGACTGGTAAGAGGAATTCTGATGGTGTTTGTTATACATTTACTTTTTTGCTATACTTGATTGTGTATGCAATGATGTGTACAGTGTGGACCATAACATAACATACAAACAAAAGCGCCATGTAAAATTAGTGGCAAAGCAAAAGTGCAGAAAATAAGGTGGGGAGCAAAAAAAAGTGGCAAAAGTGCAGAAAAAATGCCACTCCCCCAAAATACGCCCTAAAACACGAAAATCAAGGTCAAAGTTGGCGCTAAGTCCCACGGGGCCCAAAAAAGGCGCCCCTTGGGGTCTTTGACATGTGGGGTACTCAAATGAAAATGGTGTGGGTACTCAAATGAAAGATACCTTCGAGACGAATTCTGGGCCGTGTTAGAGCTATTAAATTTCTGGAATATACCAAAAAAATTGAAAAAATCATGGAAAATTTTAGAAAAATTTAAGGAAATAAATTGAAAAATTATAAAAAAAAATAGAAAAACTAAAAATCGCGCCATTTTTAAAAAAAAAAATATTTTTTTCTGAATTACCCCGTAAAAAATTAAAAAAAAAAATGGGAAAAAATCATAGAAAATTAGAAAAAATTTAAGGAACTGAATTGAAAAATTCTATAGAAAAATGCCATCAAAAATGTGTGAAAATTTTAATTATTTTGAATTTTTTTAGTTTTCTTTTAATTAAGAAATAAAATTGAGAAAAATTTAAAAAAAAATTAATGAAACAAATGGGCAATTTAAAGAAATATTTAAAAAAATTCAAGAAAAAGTGCAAAAAGAAAATTGATTAAAAAAAAGATAAAAGTGGAAAAGTTGAAGAAAAATAGAAAAAAGCTATGTTTTGTAAATTAAAATTTTTTTTGGTGATATATCCCTTTAAATTAATATTTTTTTTTTAAATTAGAGTGGTAACAGTTGAGATTGTTGCAGAAGCACAGCAGTCAAATCGCGCGATTTAAAAAAAAATATTTTTTTTTGTAAATTAGAGTGAAAATGGATATGTTGGGGACAAATAGCGCCGCCGGCAAAAATTAATTTAAAAAAATTGGGCGATTTTTAAAAAATATTTTTTTATTAGTATATTCAGGAGGAAGTAAAAAATAATATCGTTGGATTCGTCTCGAAAATATTTTTCAATTGAGTTCCCGCACATGGGGGTCATCATAGACCCAAAAGAGCCCCCTTTTTTACCCTCCGGGCCCCATAGGCCTCAGCGCCAACTTTGACCTACCATTCCGATGTTTGGGGACCAAGACGAAGACCATGGCATATTTTTTTTTTAATCGGGCTCCCGCCCCATATTCTGCACTTCAGCCCATAAAAAATATGCCACTCATCTCCCAAATGGGGTGGCCGAAAAAGTGCACTAGAATTCTATGATGACCCCCCATGTGCGGGTACTTAAATAAATGATATTTTCGAGACGAATTTTTTGGAAAATAAATAACCCAAAAAAGTCAATGTGAAGTCCTAAAGTGACCCCCTCAGTGGTTTATTTTTTAAGACCCTATGTATCATCATTGGAGCTCCGGTTCAATATTCTGCACTTCAGCCTTAATAAAAAATATGCCCCCAAATATGTGAAAATCAAGGCCCAAGTTGGTACCGGATCCAAAAAAAAGACCTTGGTTTCTAATAAAAGCAATTTTTGAGAGGAATGCAATGGTGTTCACCCTAGAAATCATTAATGAAAAAGAGGGGACCCGGCCTCAACTTTGACCTTCTTTTCCATTGTTTGGGGACCATATATATAATAATAATAGAGTAAATTGTTTTCAAATCCACGATACGCACTTTTCCTGTACTTCAGTTAAAAAAATTGTTAACAAAATATTTCATTTTAGAAATCCGTTGCATCCCAGTCATGGCTTTGCTCAACATGCTGGCAAATTCTAAACGATTTCCATACATTTTACAAGCGTATTGAAGATGCTCACAACACCGTCTATTCACATACTATATTAAAGACTGAAACGCAAGTGTTCTCTGTAAATAAAGAAAAGTTTACCACCGACATTAACGTAAATGAAGAAGAAAATCTTTTGGCAGATTCTCACAGTGACCTAGACGCAACATGGGTGGATCAAACTTTAGACAGTGATAGCGCTAGCGCAAAGTTGGAAGAAGCAAAGCCACTTGCTTTAGAGGAAGAAATTAACCATCCAATAAAATGTATAAACGAAGAAATTTCGATTCCCCTAAGAAGGCGTAGTAAGCGTAAAGATCCTCTGCAGAAATCATTACCCACTAAGAAATGCCACAAAATAAATAAAAATGAAACTGGCAAACGGAAACGAAAGCCAAACAAAAAATCAAAATCTACTTTGAAAATCCAAAAAATTTCAGAGCAAACGGCAGTGGAAGAACAACGGCCCGCATGTGAATCAAACAACCAAAACCCTCCGAAAAATGATGAAACCTTAGATGTAGATGAATTGAAATCACAAACAAGCTACAGTTACAAACCCAGCACGCAACATCAAGAACAAGATGATTTTGTAGCTGAAAATTTTAAAATTATATGCGGTATTTGTCAGGCTCCCATGAAGACATTTTACGAAGTATGTCTGCATGCCGCCCAGGATCACAATCAACGAGGCTTTGTCAAGTGCTGTAACAAAAAGTTTTATCGACGCATAATTTTGGTCGAACATATACGTTGGCATCTTGATCCGGAACGTTTTAAATGCAAGGAATGTGGTAAAGTACTTTCGGATCGACGCTGTTTGCAAGTGCATGCCCGGTTGCATGTACAAATGGATCGTAATTATATGTGTGATATATGTGGTAAAGGTTTTGCCAGGCCGCTTACACTACAGCGTCATAAGTACACCCATATACCGGACGAGGAGAGGACAGTACCCTGTGAACAATGTGACAAAAAGTAAATTTGTTGTCAAGTCAAATGTGAAAACTGTACTCAATTGAAATTCCCTTTAATTTTAGATTTGCCAATAACAATTTGCTGCTGGAACATGTGCGTTCCGTGCATTTGCATAATTACTCGGTAGTCTGTGACATTTGCGGCAAAGAAATTCGTTCGAAAGCTGTCTTTAAACGGCACATGCTACAACACGAGGGCTTAAAGACCACGGTGACATGCGACATATGTGGTCTGAAAATAAGTGACAAGCGCCGTCTAAAAGTGCACAAACAGACCCAACATACGGAAAAGGATAAAACCGAATATAAATGTCATATATGTTCAAAAGTTTCCGCTAGTCTCAGTGCTCTCAAACAACATGTGCAATATAATCATGAAACCGGGTATGATTTCAAATGTACCATATGTGATAAGGCATTTAAGCGTTCGAGTACCCTAAAAGTGAGTAGTGTCTTTGTTATTGTACAGCTTTTAATTACGATCATTTTATAAATTTTCAGGAACATATGGCCACTCATACTGGCACTGTATTGTACTCGTGTCCCTATTGTCCAAAAACCTTTAATTCTAATGCCAATATGTATACCCATCGCAAAAAGGCTCATCCTGAGAAATGGGAAGAGGCATTTCGTGAAAAGTATTCGGGAAATTTGCCACCAAAATATAATAAGCCCCCAGTTGATATGGGTGTGGAGCAAAGCCATGAAGAAACGCCGCAGGCATTTTGTTAAATTAGTTACAGATAATATTTATTAAAAAATTGTGCAATTAAGACTAATAATAAAAAAAAATCGTGAAAATTGTGAAAATATTCAACATTATCATAGAATAATTACTTTCTTATCGAAATGGAGTGATGAGTTTTTACCGCGGTTGCCCTTTAAGGTAACATAAGATTCCTATAATTTTTTTTCCAAAGTGTAAAATTTTTTTTAATATCAACAATACGGATATTAAATAATATTATTTGGATATTGTTATAAAAAATAAATAAAGTAAATACATTTTGCATATTATTTAATTTCTTTAACTTAGTTTTATTGCAAATATTTTAATATCTATTAGAAAATAATTTTTTGTGTATAATTTTTTTTATATATATTTTTAATTTTATTTTATTTAATAGCATTTTATATAATTTTATATTGTTTAATTTATTTTTTTTTTGTATATTTTAATTTAACATATATCTTAGCTATAACTTTGGCGCTGAAAAAGAGTTCTATTTGTCACTATAACATACTTTAATATCTCATATAAATTAACAAATAGATAAAATTTGTCATTATGAATAATTTTTTTTTCATAAAATATAAAAAATAAATATTTTTTATTATTAAATTAAGCATTTTATTAATTTTTTATTTTATTTAATACCATTTTGTATAATTTAATATTTTTTAATTTATTTTTTTAAATTTTAAACTAATATATAACTTTGCCGCCAACAAATATTATATTTGTCACTATAATATGCTTTATTATCTCATAAAATATAAAAAATATATTTTTTTATTAATGTATTTTTTTTATTAATAAATTAAGCATTTTTATTTTATTTTATTTGATACAACTTATTTCATATTTATTAATTTTTTTTATATATTTTAAATGAACATATAACTTAGTTATAACTTTGACGCCAACAAATATTCTATTTGTCACTACAATATGCTTTCTTATCTCATATAAATCAACAAATAAATACAATTTCTCATTACGAATAATATTTTTTTTCATAAAATATAAAAAATATATTTTTTTATTAATAAATTTAGCATTTTTTTAATTTTTTATTAAAATTTAATTTTTTTATTTTATTTAATACCATTTCATATAATTTTATATATATTAATTTATTTATTTTTTTATATTTTCAATAAATAGTTATAACTTTGGCGTCAACAAATATTCTATTTGTTACTATAATATGCTTTATTATCTCTTATAAATTAATAAATAAATAAAATTTATCAATATGAAAAATTTTTTTTTTTTAATAAAATATATTTTTTTATTAATACATTATTTAGCATTTTATTAACATTATATTTTTTTTTGTTTGATACACTTATTTCATATTTTTTAATTTATTTTTTATATTTTAATTTAACATTTAACTTTGACGCCAACAAATATTTTATTTGTCATAATATGCTTTTTTATCTCATGATTTTTTTTCAAAAATATATTTTTTTTAATAAATATTAGCATTTTATTCATTTCTTATTTGTATTTTATTTTATTTTATTATATTTTTTTATTTTATTTTTTTTTTTACATTTTATATTTTAAAAGAACAAATAACTTAGTTATAACTTTGACGCCAACAAATATTTTATTTGTCACTGTAATATGCTTTTTTATCTCTTATAAATTTATAAATAAATAAACATTTTTTATGAATAATTTTTTTTCATAAAATATAAAAAATACATATTTTTTTTTTTATATTTTGTTTTATTTCGTTTTTTATTTATTTTATGTTGCTTTATTTTATTTGTATGCTAATAAACCCGTTAACTTCGATTTCCAATTCAAATATCAATCTCGTACAATCACTTTCACTGAATTTTCGGCGACACTGTAAATAACAGAGTAACAACATAGCAATGGCGTTGCCAGACTCAAAACTGCCTTATTAGCTTTTGTTTACGAATACAGAGAACAGGCTCGTAAACACAAACAATTGTATTTATTTAAGGCGTTTAGAACTAAATGTATGCGACTTAAGATTAAAAAAAGTGAATGAATCCTCATTATCTCACATATATTCCTTGTACACAAATGAAGTTGGATTTCAAGATGAACGTAAAGTTGCCTGGCCGTATTGCCTGAAGTATATTCTCTGCTGCAACTTAAACGGAACTGGACATTGGCAATGGATATTTGTCTATTGTGTCTGGAGATGAGAAACAATTTGGAAGGAGGCATTTATGCCAACTCCACACAATGGATAGAACTAGACATAGAACAGATACTGCAAAAACATTTCTGGCCACTGGTAAGTGTGGAGGTGTTCTTCCCATATTTAAGCAATCTCTTAACCATAGGAATAAGCGTTTTCTATGTCAGTTGTCATGAAGAGTATATCTGGACGACATGGATGGAGACAATAACGCCGGCAGTTTGATATCAGATTGAAAATTAACAAGAAAGCAGCAACATGCTTTATGGTACTCCCCCATAGAAAGAGTTCAGGAAATGTCTAGCTTAACTTAGGTTAAAAGTGCAGGATTTGTATAAAATATAATCGGTTTTTATATTGCTTGACTGAGAGTTGGCAGAAATCAAATTAATTACCCTACGAGTAGTCTTGAATAGTTCTTTAATTACCGCATTTAAAGGTGACTATTCACCAGCGTCAGCACTTTTTAATTGGGTCACTTTAAAGTTTAAAGAGAATAACGCAATTTTTTCGATTCAATTGAAGTATTTATCAATCAGTTCCAATATTATGTCTTTAATCTATTATATTTTTCTTTTTCCAGAAATCCATCTCAACTAAAGCCTGGCTTTGTTCACCATGTTGGCAGATTTTAAATGAATTTCACCAATTCCACAAACGTATCGAAGATGCTCATGATTATTTTTCAACTTTGCTAAAAACAGAAATGCATGAGTGTAAGGAGCATGAAGACAACAATGTAACTAGTAACATACTAAAAGCTACAAGTACTTTACAACATATCCCCTTTGAGGGCGAGATACCAATAGATCAGAATTTTCACAAGAATTGCTCTAAAGACGTAGGCGGCGAACCTTTTATTAAAATAGAAACAAATAACGTAGATATCTCAGCAGAAAAAGAACTTATAGTTCATACGAGGCGAAAAAGCAAACGTAAAGATCCACTAGAAAAAACTTCCACCACAACTACCAGCAAACCACCCGCTTATAACAAACGAGTTCATCTCACTGAAGAGGTTGTCATTAACGACTTTGTTGAAAGTCAATCCGATAGTGATGACCACTCGGACAACGATGATGTGTTTGGTTCAGATGACTTGGAATCTCAGCCAAATGCATTGGCCAGCGCTAGGTATCAGGAACATGATGAGTTTGTTGCAAAGAATTTTCAACTAAACTGTGGCATCTGCCAGGCCTCTATGAATACATTCCAGGATGTGTGCAAACATTCTGCCGAAATACACAATCATCGCGGCTATGTTATGTGCTGTAACAAAAAGTTTTTTAAGCGTATCATTTTAGTAGAACACATCCACTGGCATTTGGATCCAGAATACTTCAAATGCCGAGACTGCGGAAAAGTGTTGGCCGATCGTCGTTGTTTGGAAGTGCATGCGCGTGTGCACAAACAACTGGAACGTTCGCACATGTGTGATGTATGTGGTAAAGGATTCGCACTACCTCGTGCCCTTAACCGCCATAAATTGACGCATATGCCCAATGAGGAGCGCAAATTCCAGTGTTCACAATGTCCTAAGAGGTATAATTGAAGCCATTATATAAATTTATTAGGTATCTACTAATTCTAAGAAGAAATTATAAAATTAAATGTATGTTTAATCACTAGCTGCTATGGCTATATAAATATTTTCATATTAGGTATTTTTTTTTTCTCTACAGATTTGGCCATAATGATCTGCTGGTGGAACATACACGGTCCGTGCATTTCACTAAATACGCTGTGATATGTTTTATTTGCGGCAAGGGATTGCGCACCCAGGCAGTGTTCAAGCAGCACATGCGCAAACATGAAAGCGTGCCGCAACCCACTTTTAACTGTGATGTTTGTGGTCTTAAATTAGCCAATATTCATCGACTGAAGAGTCACAAAGAGACCAAGCATGCTGAGGGTGAGAAAAAAGAATACAAATGTCATTTATGTCCAAAAATTTCGCCATCTCCGAGAGCTCTCAAGGCTCATGTGCAATATAAACATGAGCTAGGCTACGATTTCAAATGTACCATATGTGATAAAGCATTTAAGCGTTCACTTTCGCTAAAGGTGGGTGGTGTTGAGACTGACGATGATGAATTGTGTGTGCTCACCTATATTTTACGTTTTTTTAATTTTTTTTTGTTCTAGGAACACGTGGCTACTCATACGGGCACTGTGTTGTACACATGTCCATATTGTCCAAAAACGTTTAACTCCAATGCAAATATGCACAGTCATCGCAAAAAAATGCACCACAAGAAATGGGAAGAGGCACATCGGGCAAAGTTTTGTGAAATTTTACCAACAAATTAGAAAGAAATTAGACATTGTACTTTATAGGATATTATTTATTATTTTTTAAAAAGATTTAAATTTTGTGTGTTAGGTTTTCGAACTTTTCAAAATAAACATACAATTTATTTATAATACTTAACAAGGACGTATTTATTAGAAAATATTTTTCGGATATCAACTTTTTATTTATTTTTATAATTAGTTCTGTTGCTTTTAAAAGGGAATTTAAAAAAAAAACGAAGAGTATGAATTTTTTATGAATATTTCCGTTAGTTTGAGGACTAAAATGCGATATAACAAATATTTTGTATACATAGTGCTCTAATCTAAATAAATTTGATAAACAAATTCTTTATAAAACTAAATTATTGGTTTGTTTGGAAAACAGTATTATGTAAAATTTTTTTTTAAATTTAAATTTGTACTTAAAAATAAAATGTTTTTAAAAAAATAAATTTAATTGTTTTGCTTTTATTGTTTACCTTTTTAAAAAATAATATATTTGCTAGTGTAGGTTCGTAAAAAGTTAAAATTTTTACTAATATAATGATAACTTTTTTTTTAATTATTAAAAATAAATTCTACTGCTGCAGGAAAAAAAACTGCAAATACACCACATGTATTTAATTTCATACAATTATCTTTAATCTACTGGAATGTTTAAATCGATCTACTGATAGGCAAATAATAATAATATATTAATAATAATAATATAATTTTTTTTTATTTGCATCTTTTAATTAAACTAAATAATTTACTTTTAATATTTGCTTAGTTTTCGTTAATTATTTACAGACCTGAAAAACGTAGAGCATCTAATTTAAATGCTCTTATAATAACGACTCTGTTGATGAAACCAAAGGCATTGCCAGTCTAAAAGCATGATTTATAATTGCCAGACTCAAGAAATTACTACTCATTATTTACGAATTTGGGGAAGAAACACAAACAGAAAAATTTAATGAATTACAATTGGATTGGAGCACAGAGAACAAAGCCGATACCTACGGCGGCAGTGGTGCAAAAAAATTCATAAATGGACAGTGGGTAAATGTCACCTTCTTTTTTTAATTTAAATATGTAAAACTGATACTAAAAAAAAACAATTTCTTAAAAATCTGAATCCACACAACTCGGAACGAGATGAATAGACTGCTAATCATATTCCGCCACTTACCTATATGTCGGCGGCGGCGCGGATAAATTTAAGTAGGTGGCGGCTGCTTTGCATCGGTTATTATCGTCCGGCTGGTGGTGCATTGTTTTGTTTATAAAGTTTTTCCTAGTTCAAGGAAGTTGAAAACTAAAATGGACGTGTGTTTGATGTGCCTGGAACTAAGCAACGACATGGAGGATGTCATTAAAGTGGAATCTTCCAAATGGCAAGAAGAAAATATAGAAAAACTTATAGAGACACATTTTTGGTCAATGGTAAGTGGAGCGACTGTGAAAAGAGCTAGTGAATGCATGCACACACATACAGTATAAATGTTTATGTATACAATGGAACCCATCATGAAATACACAAAATTATAGTGTATTGTATTTTGTTAGCAATATACCAAAAAAACATGTCGTGCAGAAAACATTTACAAAATTCTATTATATTTTTAATAACTTCTTCCTTCCTTTCTTACATATGAAGATGTTAGCATTAAGGTATGGTGGTGGATACTTATTAATTTCCATTCCGTTGTTTTGTTATCTCTTACCATAAAGTTAAAAATTGAACTCTTCTAATTAAAAGTTGTAGAAGGTATACAAATTACACATTCCAGCCGAAACACAAGCTTTACCCCTTCTAATACCAAATTTTGGTCCGTTTTCGTCCCTCTTATGTTTTATAGGAGTTTTTGCCAGATAGGCACAGCCCCTGTACACTGTATTCCCCAAAATATTTTTCACTAAAACTAATTGCAAATTAAATATCTTTTACGCCTATGAATCTGTTGTTATTAATAATGACTTCAAATCTCTTTTTGTTTTTAGAAATCTATAACATGCAGTGCATGGCTTTGTGCCACATGTTGGCAAATTATAAGTGAATTTCATAAATTTTACGTCCGCATTGAAGATGCTCACGTCTATTTCACATCGATGCTTAAAACCGAAATACAAGACAGCTTGGAAGATGTTGGAAATGAAATGGACAATGCCGGCACAAGTGAACAATTTGAGCTGGAGTTACCAATGGACCAAATACCGGCAACTCCTTCCACCAACGAAGATGAAAAACCTGTCGTTATAAAAACAGAGATTCAAGATGATGACACAGATAAAACAACAGAAGTGAGAATACCCACAAAAAGAACCAGTCCACGTAAGCGAAGGGATCCGTTGAAAAGAACAACAACTGCCAAAAAACCAACGGGTGTGAAAAAGGCGAAAACAACTAAAAAACATAAATCAGAGGATGCGCAGGATGACGATGAGATTGAACACCACGACTTAGCTGACATTTATAAAAGCGCTTCCGATTCAGATAGTCAAACAGACAATGATGAAGATGTCGATGCAAATGAGAGGAAATCACGCTCAAACCCCTACTATAAACCAAGTACTAAGTATGAGGGCCAAGATGAGTTTGTAGCTGACAATTTTAAAATCAATTGTGGTATTTGTCAGTTACCCATGAAAAACTTTCATGATGTATGCAAACATTCAGCCAAGGAACACAAACAGCGCGGTTATGTTATGTGTTGTAACAAAAAGTTTTTCAGACGCAGCATTTTGGTGGAGCACATTCATTGGCACTTAGATCCGGAGTATTTCAAGTGCAACGACTGTGGCAAAGTAATGGCCGATCGTCGATGTTTAAATATACATGCCCAAGTGCACGTGCAGCTAGACCGCACACACATATGTGACGTATGTGGAAAAGGTTTCGCCCGTCCTAGGGCGCTACAACGTCATAAATTAACTCACCTGTCGGATGAGGAGAAGAAATTTTCATGTGATCAATGTGGGAAAAAGTAAGTACTTGTGCTAAACACTATAGAAATATTAACATATTAAGTACGCTTTTATAATTTTTAGCTTTGGCGATAATAATTTACTTTCCAACCACATACGCTCGGTACATTTAAATAAGTATGCGCTGGTGTGTGATATCTGTGGACGGCGAATGCGTTCCAAAGATGTTTTTGAACGTCATATGTTGCAGCATGAGGGTCTGCCGATACCCACTGTCAGTTGTGACGTATGCGGTTTAAAAATGACCGATCGTCGGTGTTTGAAACGTCACAAAGAGATACAACATCCCGAAGGCGGAAGAATCGAGTATAAATGTCATGTATGCTCAAAAGTATCACCCACCCTTAAGGCTCACAAAAAACATGTGCAATATAAACATGAGCTGGGCTATAATTTCAAGTGCACCATATGTGATAAGGCATTTAAGCGTTCAATATCGTTAACGGTAAGTTTTATATGTATTTTTTTTGTGGTGTTGAATAGTTTGATATATTTTTAAATTGTTTTTCTATTTAGGAACATATGGCCACACATACCGGAACTGTTCTGTACACCTGTCAATATTGCCCAAAAACATTCAATTCCAATGCAAATATGCATAGTCATCGCAAGAAATCTCATCCCAAAGAGTGGGAGGAGGCATGTCGAGAAAAGTATTCGGGTAATTTGCCACCAAATTATAAACCAGCTACAGTTGTTTAAGGTTTTTAATAGCGCAATCAATAAAGTTTTTGTTAACACATTTATAAGAAATACATGCAAGAGGAAAGTGTTGTATATTTAAGGAATGAAATTGATAAGTTTGTATTTGGTTGCTTTAAATAATGTTGATGGGGTGTCTTATTACATATATGCGTATGAAATTTTGGATAATAGAGAAATACTAAAAGTTAACGGATTTATAAACGATTTCTAAAGTTCTTTAACGATAGTATTCTTCAGCTCTAAAAAAAAACATTTGATAAGAAATTGTATTCATAAAAATTTGTTATTAGCTCTTTAGCTTTATGTGTTCCGGGCGGAACTGCCGACCGTTTAGATTGAATAGAATCTTTACATTCGGATACCAAACATTTATTAGCAATTATAACCATGAACATTATTGTATCATAATTTTCATTGACTACGATTCTCATGATGGTAATAAAGACTAAAGTAACAATTTCATTAAAAAATTGTATTTCCTTTTCCTCATGTTGAAATAATAATCGGATACCGATTACATTGTTTCCTTGTTTTGATTGTTTATACATCTCGAATATTATTTTATTATTTTCAAAATATTTTTGAATATATATTTTCAAAATTAAATTCACATAACCTCAAAAATCATCATAATTCGACCCTAAAGATGGGGGTTTTAAGATTATGTCAAAAACCTGAAGTGATGGGGTTAAATAGACTTCAAGTTCGGCTTAGTGAAGTTGCTGTTATATTATTTTATTTTATGTTTGTTAATATTTTAGTATATTTATTTAATATAATTTTTGTTTAAGGTTTCTATCATATTATTTTTTTATATGATATTACTTTTTTTGTTTTTGGTATGTTTCATTATATTTTACATTATTGTATTTAATTTAATTTTTTTTTACTGAATTACTAAAATTCAACTTTGAAATACAATGGCCTATTTAAATAAATTACAATAAATATTATATAATAATTAAAAACCATTTATAATTTCTTTTTATTTCATTATTTTTAATCGATTTATTTTATATTAATTGTTTGTATATTAAATTTTTCTTAATTTTATTTTATATCTCAGTGTATTTCCCCAAAATATTTGTCTGCAGAACAAATTTTTTTAATAATAATAAGAAACATGTACTTCATTTCCAAAATACAACATTTTTTTATTTATATTCAAAAGTGTAATTTTTAGCCTTGTGGCCGATATAAATTAAATAATACCTAATTTTTTTTTTTTAAATTTTATTTCTATTCCACTTAATTTTTTGCAACATAATAGTGAGAAAAAATTATATTTCGTCGAAATATATTTGGTTTGTGTCTCGAATGCGTTCGCAATAACAACTCTGTATTACAAATTTCATCCTCTGCTCTTCTTTCATTAACATTCTTTTTTATAAGCAATATTGGGGCACAGAGAACGAAGCTGTCCAGAAATTTTAGACGGCGATAGTAAAATATTGGTTTTTATTGTTTTTACAAACTTTAAACAAAGAAATTGCTCTTAAAAATTGTTTAATCTGCAGCACTCAGAATGAGAATTCATTCACATCCGCAAGTGCAAGCCGAAAAAATCGACGGCTAAACAAATGCCGGCACAAACCTTAATTGTCCGCGGCGACATGGTTAATGTAAAATAGTCGGCGGCTGCTTTGCATCGACTAATTATCAGTCGGCTTACTTCTCTGCTGCTGCATTGTTTTGTTTACAAAGTTTTTCCTAATCCAAGGAAGTTGGAAACAAAAATGGACGTGTGCTTGCTGTGCATGGAACTGAGGAACGACAAGGAGGATGTCATTAAAGTAGAATCTATAAAATGGCAAGAAGAAAATATAGAAAATCTTATAGAGACACATTTTTGGTCAATGGTAAGTGGAGCGACTGTGAAAAGAGCTGGCCAATGCTTGCACATACACTGTGGTGCAGAAATGAGCCAATGGTTTAAATTATTTATATTAATAAATTATTTCCAAACTTTTTGCTAAATTTAAAATATGCATCTGTAGAAAATATTAAGCATTAACAAAAATATAACTTACATAACTGTAAGTATATATTTTCATTCAGCCTGAACCCCTGTCCTACAGTTCATTAATACTTTTGTATACTTTTTCGGGGCTTCTTTGTATTTTGCCCATTGGACTCTACGGTGGCCACTACCTGACTCCAAACTTTTGTGAACTAAGGCATTCCTTGAAAATTTTTGCAGAATATTTTGGGTCGTTGTCTTGTCCGAAGGCGACATTCTCTGCTCTAACAGGTATTTTCGGTAGGACTAGGGGCAAATTATCTTGCAAAATGCGAAGATAGTCTTGCTATCGCATTATGCCTTCGATTCGCTTAAGTGCTCCCGCGCCATCAGGATACTGTATTGGGAAACAGAGGTTTATTTAATTTAATTATTTTATTAAACCTTTTTAAATTATTTTATGTGTTATTTGTTTAATTTTCTAAATTTTACCGTACATTTTATTTTTATAAAATTTCTCCCTCTCTCTCACTTATTTGTAAGTATTAAATGTATGGCGATCGATACTTACTGGTTTCCAGTCAGTTTCTTTGTTATAACTGATCGTAAAGGTATAAATTCCACTCCCTCAATTAAAAGTTGTAATATTTCCCCGTTTGAAAGCTGCAAGTTAAAGTAGCAGTGTTTAGTTTTTCTCATACTTTATTATACCTCTGCAAAAAGTATCAACGATCCAGCCGAAACGGAAACATAACCTCTGCTAATACTAAATCCGGGTCTTTTTTTCGTTTCACTTATATTTTATATGAGTTCTTGCCATTTTTTATCATCATATAGTTTTATATATAAATATTAATCAAAAACAAGTTTGTACTTGGATATCCTCCCCAAAATGCTTTAAAAAATAATTGCAGACTACATTTCTAATGCAACAATGAATCAATTGGCATTAACAATTACTTCAAATTTCTTTTTTGTTTTTAGAAATCTATAACATGCACTGCATGGCTTTGTTCCGCATGTTGGCTTATTATTAGTGAATTTCATAAATTTTATGTCCGCATTGAAGATGCTCACGTCTACTTCAAATCGAAGTTTAAAACCGAAATACAAGACAGCGTGGTAGATGCTGAAAGTGAAATAAGCAATGCCTGCACAAGTGAGCAATTTGAGATAGAAATACCAATGGATCAAATACCGGTAACTCTTTCCCCCAACGAAGATGAAAAACCTGTCGTTATAAAAACAGAGATTCAAGATGATGAACCAGACAAGACAGACCGAGAAAAGGGGACACCCACAAAAGGTAGCAGTGGGGATCAGTTGAAAAGAACAATAGCTGCCAAAATAACAACGGGTGAGAAAAAAACAGCTAAGAAACCGATGGATCGCAAGCGTATATGTGACATATGTGGAAAATCTTTCGTTTGGCCTAGTCTGTTAAAACGTCACAAATTAATTCACCTGCGGGATGATGTGAAGAAAGTTGCATGCCATTGTGGCAAAATGTAGGTACTTGTGCTAATATTTATAGTAATATTAAGTTATTTTACACGTACTTATGATTTAAAGCTTTGGCGATAATAATTTACTTTCCAACCACATACACACGGTACATTTGAATAAGTATGCGCTGGTGTGTGATATCTGTGGTCGGCGAATGCGTTCCAAAGATGTTTTTGAACGCCATATGTTGGAGCATGAGGGTTTGCCGATACCCACCGTCAGCTGTGACGTATGCGGCTTAAAAATGACCAATATTCGCTGGTTGAAACAACACAAAGAGATGCAACATCCCGAGGGCGGAAAAGTAGAGTATAAATGTCATGTATGCTCCAAAGTATCACCCACCCAAAGGGCTCACAAAAAACATGTGCAGGAACAGCATGAGATGGGCTATAATTTTAAGTGCACCATATGTGATAAGGCATTTAAGCGTTCAGTATCTCTAACGGTGAGTTTGATATGGATGTTGTTGTGTATTTTGTAATTGTAATTCAAAATAGATAAATTAATATTCAGAATATTAAATTAAAAAAAAGAATTTCTAATTGAAATATCAAATTAATATTCGGAAAAGAACAATTGAAAATCAAAAATTCAAATTGAATTTCGAAAAAAGGGCAATTGAAAATTAAAATTAAGAACATTTTATTTATTTGTTGATATGTAATGAATTATGCCATTGCCATCGTTTGGTTTAAGATCATTATTAATTGAAAATCAGAAAATATCAATTGAGATTTAAAGAAAAAAAAGCAATGAAAATTCAGAATATAACAATTGTGAAACATTGAAATTAGAAGAGAAAAAAAATAATTAAAAATCAGTAACATATGTATTTTAACAAAATAAGTGTCTTAACGACCATTTCCATCACTACTGAGGGAATCAAGCCAAAGAAAATGACTCGAGTGCAGCATAATACCATGAATATTGAATAATCACGCTATCTGAAGACACTGAACAAGTGATTGACTTGATATTGTGTAATTTATAGTGTTCTGTATTTTAATTAATATTTTCTGGTTTTAAATTGGATACAAATTTTGAATTTTAATTATTCTTTTCTGAATTTCAAGTAAATAAATCGGAGTTTCAATTGTTCTATTCTGAATACCAAGCAGAATTTCTGATTTTTAATTGGTCTTAACTGAATTTCACGTAGAATTTCTGATTTTCAATTGGTCTTATCTGAATTTCAAGCTAAATTAATGAATTTGATGAGAGTTTCTTATTTTTTAATATAAATTTTAATTTTCAATTTAAATTTCCGAATTTTAATTGTTCTTATCTGAATTTAAATTATAATTTTTATTTTCTGAATTTCAAGTAGAATTTCCGATTTTTAATTTGTTTTATTTTTCGAATTAAAATTAGAATTTGTATTTTCTGGATTTCAAGTAGAATTTCTTTTTGGAATTTCAAGTGGAATTTCTGAATTTCAATTGTTCTTTTTTGAATTACAATTGTAGTTTAATTAAATTATAAATTATTGTTGGTTTTTTAGGAACATATGGCCAGACATACCGGAACTGCTCTGTACACATGCCCCTATTGTCCAAAAACATTCACATCCAATGGAAATATGCATTTTCATCGCAAGAAATATCATCCCAAAGAGTGGGAGGAGGCATGTCGAGAAAAGTATTCGGGTAATTTGCCACCAAAATATAAACCAGCTACAACAGCCTTACAAGGCTCGTAACGGCAGTGAATAAAGTATTTGTTAACATATTTATAAGAAATACAATTAGACAAATGGCACACCCTAAAAAATTGATATTCTAAGCTCGAAGGTTACACCATGACTACTTTATGTTTTTAGGTGTCGCTAAAACCTAATATGAAGTCTATTTAAACACTAAAATTTGGCTGAGTTCGGTGCTTTTGTGAAGAAAAGCAAAAGGGGAGAATATGGGTCGATATAGTCACATATTTTGTAGAATTGATTGCAATATTTTTAAGGAGACAAGGATATTCAGCTTAAAATAAATAAATAACATTGTTAACTAATAGAAAATACATTTTTGTTCTTCTTATTTTTCATGTTTTAAGTTCTACTAGTATCTGATTAGAATTATCTAATAAAATCAAATTAAACATTAAAAAAAGTTCGATAATTATTACAATAATCGGTTATTGTATTTAAAAAAGATACTGTTGGATTTATCTTTTATTGTTTAAATTGTTATCTTTTTTATTTCATAACATATTTGTTTGTTTCATTAATATAAAGAAGATTTAACTCATATTTTATTCGGAATTAGATTTTTTATTGATTCATGTTGATGACGTCCTGATAGGGCTCATGTTGTGAATAAAAATGACATTAAAAAAATTCTTATTGTTATAGTTTGTCCAATTTTATGAGTTCAGTCTTTTTTACATTTTATATCTTTTTTCTCATTTCACAGTTTACATTGCTGTATATTATATTATTTTTTTAATTTCAGATTATTTTTGTATATATGTATTATATTTATTTATTATTCATAGTATTTCATGTTAGATCGTTTATATTTATTTCTATTTTATTCTGTTGTTTTACTTTATAATATTTTATTTAATTTTGGTTCGTTTTATTTTATTATATTATTGTTTTTATATAATTTGTTTTTCTTTTATGTTAATATAAATTTTTTTATTAAAATTTTGTTTGTTTTTATTTTATTTCACATTCTTGTACATTATAATTATTTTACTTTATTGTATGTTATATTATATTATTTTATTTTGGTTTATTTTATTTTTAGTTTATGTTGCTTTATTTTTTTCCCCCTTATTATGTATATCGTAGTCACGGCGAGTCTTAGTCGTTTTTTGAATATGCCATAGCCGATGTCATTTGTAAGACTGATATACGACTTGTCCTTGTTCCTATCATGTTCTTCTTCATCAAATGGATCATTTTGTTTTGTTTCATGTTATTTTATTTTGGTTTGTTTCATTTAATTTTACACTCTTGATTTTAATTTATTTTTTATTTTATTTTTAAGACTTTCACAAATTAAATTAAATATTTATTAATCATTTTTGTTTAATTACTATTATTCGATTTTTCTTTTTTATTTAAAATTAATTTCATTTTATGATATTTTTTATTTTGTTTAAATTTAGTGTTTTTATTTTTTTTTTAATTTCATTTTAGGTTTTTTTTTTGTTTATTTTTAGTGTTTTTATTATTTTTTTTTTATTTCATATTTTATTTCTTCAGCATACATTTTTAAACAATAATACACAACGCAACTATATTTATTCCGAAAGTTGCAGTAATCATGACAACACGTAATTAGTAATCTTTCGTCGAAATATATGTTTTTGGTTTGTGTCTCGAATGCGGTCGCAATAACAACTCTGTATTACAAATTTCATCCTCTGCTCAGCTTCTTCTTACATAAACATTCTTTTTGGCAAGGAATATTGGTGCACAGAGAACGAAGTCATCCATATATTGTAGGCGGCGGTAGTAAAATATCGGTTTTTATTGTTTTAACAAAATAGTTTTTTGACAATAGTAAAATTAAACAAAGAACAATTTCTTAAAAATTGTTTAATCTACAGCACTCAGAATGAGAATTCATCCAAATCCGCAAGTGCAAGCTGAATAAATTGACGGCTAAACAAATGCCGACACATACCTTACTTGTCGGCGCCGACATGGTTAATGTAAAATAGTCGCGGCTGCTATGCATCGGCTAATTATCGGTCGGCTTCCTTCTCTGCTGCTGCATTGTTTTGTTTACAAAGTTTTTCCTAATCCAAGGAAGTTGGAAACTAAAATGGACGTGTGCTTGCTGTGCCTGGAACTGAGGAACGGCAAGGAGGATGCCATTAAAGTAGAATCAACAAAATGGCAAGAAGAAAATATAGAAAAACTTATAGAGACACATTTTTGGTCAATGGTAAGTGGAGCGACTGTGAATAGAGCTGGCCAATGCTTGCACATACATATGTACATACACACAGTATAAATGATAGTGAATACAATGGAACCCGTCATGAAACACAAAATAATAGTGTATTTTATTTTTATGCAGAACATTTTACCATTTTGTTAAAAACACATCGTGCAGAAAACATTCATAAAATCCTATTCTCGGCAGGCAATAAAAATTTCGTGGATAGTAGGGTAGGGACCCAAAATGGAAAAGGCCTTTTGCAAAAGTTTGGGAGGATAGCCGATTTGAAAATAATATACCATTTTCTCTTCGTAGTTATCCCCTAACATCGGAATGGTTGGTACCCAATGTGCGGGTACTCAAATAAAAGATTTGTCTTAAGAAACAGAGATTTTTTTAATTTAATTATTGAACGTATTTAATTTATTTTATTTTATTTGGTAGGTTATCTGGGAGGTTTGAAAATAATGTACAATTTTCTCTGTTTCTTAAGAAACAGAGATTTTTTTTATTTAATTTAATTAATTAACCTTTTTAATTTAATTTGTCTTTTTACCCTTTATTTTTAAATAATTTTTCACTCCCTCTTTCACTTATACGTTTCAGCCGAAACGGAAACTTAACCTCCGCTAATACTAAATCGAGGTCCTTTTTCGCTCCACTTATGTTTTATATGAATTTTGCCATTTTTATCATCATAGATTTTTATGTATAAATATTATTATTAGCATGTTTGTACTTGGATATCCTCACCAAAATGCTTAAAAATAATTGCGGACTACATTTCTAATGCAACAATGAATCAATTGACATTAACAATTACTTCAAATTTCTTTTTGTTTTTAGAAATCTATAACATGCACTGCATGGCTTTGTGCCACATGTTGGGTTATTATTAGTGAATTTCATAAATTTTATGTCCGCATTGAAGATGCTCACGTCTACTTCAAATCGAAGTTTAAAACCGAAATACAAGACAGCGTGATAGATATTCAGAATGAAATAAACAATGACTGCACAAATGAGCAATTTGAGATAGAAATACCAATGGATCAAATACCGGTAACTCTTTCCTCCAACGAAGATGAAATACCTGTCGTTATAAAAACAGAGATTCAAGATGATGAACCAGACAAGACAGACCGAGAAATGGGAACACCCACAAAAAGGGGCAGTGGAGATCAGTTGAAAAGAACATTAGCTGCCAAAATACCAACTGGTGAGAAAAAATCAACTGAAAAACCGATAGATCGCACGCATGTATGTGACGTATGTGGAAAATCTTTTGTTTATCCTAGTCTGTTACAACGTCACAAATTAATTCATCTGCGGAATGATGTGAAGAAAGTTTCATGTTATTGTGGCAAAAAGTAGGTACTTGTGCTAATATTTATACTGATATTAAGTTATTTTGCACGTTCTTATGATTTAAAGCTTTGGCGATAATAATTTACTTTCCAACCATATACGCACGGTACATTTGAATAAGTATGCGCTGGAGTGTGATATCTGTGGGCGGCGAATGCGTTCCAAAGATGTTTATGAACGCCATATGTTAGAGCATGAGGGTTTGCCGATACCCACCGTCAGCTGTGACGTATGCGGCTTAAAAATGACCAATCGTCGCTGCTTGAAAAATCACAAAGAGATACAACATCCCGAAGGCGGAAGAATAGAGTATAAATGTCATGTATGCTCAAAAGTATCACCCACCCTAAAGGCTCACAAAAAACATGTGCAGTATAAACATGAAATCGGCTATAATTTTAAGTGCACCATATGTGATAAGGCATTTAAGCGTTCAATATCTCTAACGGTGAGTTTGATATGGATGTTGTTGTATATTTTATATGCATACACCTTCTACAATTGTAATTCAGAATAGATCAATTAAAATTCAGAATATTAAATTGAAAGTCAGAATTTTTAATTGAAAATTAGATACGAACAATCAAATTAATATTCGGAAAAGAACAATTGAAAATCAGAAATTCAAATTGAATTTCGAAAAACGGCAATGGAAAATTAAAATTTAGAACATTTTTTTTTTTTTTGTTGATATGTAATGAATTATGACATTTTCACATTTAAGATCATTAATAGTTGAAAACCAGAAAATATTAATTGAAATTTGAGGGAACAAAATACAATCGAAAATTAAATTTCAGGAAATAACAATTGAAAATCAGAAAAATATGAATTGAAATTTGCTGAAAAAAATATTAAAAATCATTTGCATATGTATTTATACAAAATAAGTGTCTTAACGGCCACTTCCATCACTTCTGACATGACACGAGTTCGGCATATTACCATCAATATTAATAATCAACCTATATGAAGACACTGGGCAAGGGTAGGGCAATGGCTTGATGTTGTGGAATTTATATTTTCAGGAAATTCTGAATTTTAAATATTCTTTTCTGAATTTCAAGTTCTATTCTGAATACCAAGCAGAATTTCTGATTTCCAATTGGTCTTATCTGAATTTCAAGTAAAATTTCTGATTTTTCTTTTAAGCCAAATTAATGAATTTGAATGAGAGTTTCTGATTTTTAATAGAAATTTTGATTTATAATTTAAAATTCCAAATTTATATTGTTCTTTTCTGAATTTAAATTAGAATTTGTACATTCTGGATTTCAAGTAGTTTTTCTAATTTTTGTATTTGTATTTTCTGGATTTAAATTAGAATTTGTATTTTCTGAATTTCAACTAGAATTCATGTTTTTTAATTTATTTTTGAATTTTAAGTGAAATTTTGGATTTTCAATTGTCCTTTTGCATTACAATTGTAATTTAATAAAATTATAAATTATTGTTGGTTTTTTTAGGAACATATGGCCAGACATACCGGAACTGCTCTGTACACCTGCCCCTATTGCCCAAAAACATTCAAATCCAATGGAAATATGCATAATCATCGCAAGAAATCTCATCCCAAAGAGTGGGAGGAAGCATGTCGAGAAAAGTATTCGGGTAATTTGCCACCAAATTATAAACCAGCTACTACAGCCTTACAAGGATCTTAACGGCCGTGAATAAATATATTTAACATATTATAAGAAATACAATTCGACAAATGAGCTTGATTTCTTTTCTATAAATATGGATAATAGGAAAAGACAAAAGCAATAGATAAGAATAAATAACAAAAGGCACACCCAAAAAAATTTATATTCTGAGCTCGAAGCTTAGACCATGAATACTTTATGTTTTTGAGGTCGCTAAAAACTAATCTAAAATCTATTTAACCCCACCACGTCAGGTTTTTGGCATAACTTCAACAACTTCAAAATTTTGCTGAGTTCGGTGCTTTTGTGAAGAAAAGCAAAAGAGCAGAAATAGGTCGATTCGTAAAAACAATATTCAACGTTGAAGTCATAAATAAAATAAAAGAGAGTTTTTATGGAAGTCTTAGTTTGTATTGCTGTACATACATATTTTTGTATTTCACATTATTTTTGTATATATTCGCCCATGTCGTTGAAATTTGCGATAGTGATTTTAAATCGCAAAATTGGTGTCACAGATATCGCAATCGCATAATATTTGGCGATTGTCAATCACATCCATCCAACCTGGTTAACTCATATTTTTTGCCTTTAATTTATTTAAAACACACACAAAAAAACGATGCACTTATACAATTTAACATGTTTTCTTTCTATTTGATCACAAAAATATAAGTTTCTAAACAATTTTTATAAAAATAGCGTATTTAAAAAATGTTTAATTTTTTCGTAAAATCTTTGGTGCAAATGCTTCTCTTCTTTTTCTAAATGTTGGCGATTCAATAGTTTACAACTGACCTGCAAATCTTCGAAAAATGTGTTTTGACACACGTTCATTTGTTTTTGACCCACAAAACATATGTTCAAAAACGAGTGAACTGTAAGACAGGAGGAAAAATTATTGGCGATTTACAAATCGCATGTGATTTGACAATCGCATGATTGTCAGGACATAGGCGATTATATTTTATAGAATATTTATTTTTTAGTCATAGTATTTCATGTTGGATCGTTTATACATATATATTTTTATTTTACATTCTTGTACATATTTTTTTTTTTAATTTATTACATGTTATATCATTTTGTTTTGGATCGTTTATATTTATTTTTATTTTATTATAATTAGTTTATGTTGCTTTATTTTATATCATTTTGTTCTGTTTCATGTTATTTTATTTTAGTTCGTTTCATTTTATTTTTTTTTGATGCTTTTACAAATTATAAATGCATATTTATTAATTCTTTTTGTTTAATTGCTATTATTCGATTTCTCTTTTTTTATTTTATTATACATTGATTTCGTTTAATGATGTTTTTAATTTGTTTAATTTTAGTGTATTTTATAAATTTTTTTTTTAATTTCATATTATATTTCTTCAGCGTAATTTTTTTTAATAATATGTTGTACAAAACTCAACATTCGCAACATATTTATACCGAAAGTTGCAGTAAATATAACTAAAAACTAAAGTGGTAATATTTCGTCGAAATATGTATATTTGGTTTGTGTCTCGAATGCGGTCGCAATAACAACACTGTTTTACGAATTTCATTTTCAGCTGTTTTTTTTTATACAACAGCTGATTGTGGAATACACGCTCACAGCATTGAATTCTCTCATTTGTATTTGTTATGAAATATATCGAAAACAGAAATTAATAAAGAATTTAAAGTTAAACTCCACAGTAAAAAACAACATGAACACATTACGAGTTGCACAGGCCGCAATCAGATCCAAGTGAGTGTTGTATTACATATCGTGTATTATACATAAATACTATTCTCGTCCATTATTTCATTAGGCAATGGACGATGGCATTTTGTTTACCCGGCCGTAATATGAGCCAAAAAGTCACAAGGGATTCGACTTCGGGCACTGCAAAAAAATCTAGAACAGAACCTGAAGATATCGGCGAACCCATACAATATTTTGGCAGTCAAGCTGCAACATGGCAGGCCAAGAGTACACGTAGTGGTGGTGCCGATGAGCATTTGTGGTATCAACCCTACGTAATCTCTGGCAGTTTATTAGTATTTCTTTTGTATTTCTGCGTGTTCCGGGAGGAGAACGATATCGACTTGAAACTAGAGGGTAACCTATACGATCATGTCCAGGGTTTGGAAGAGGTGCAGCTAACCTTGAACTATAAACAGAATAAGGCAGCTGGTTTGGATAACACTGCGATTATCAAGAGGCTAAATGAATTGGGTATTGATGTTAAGCTATTGGAAGACACAAATTAATAATTAACATGTTTATAATTTATTTGTTAAGAATTACGTTCAATTGCGTTTATAAAAATCATATATAAACTATATTTAATAATATTTTCGTCTATATCTGAAAAATATTTACTTTAAATTTGTTTATTGGATAAATTCCTCTACGGAGTGGTCATTTTGTGGCAAATTTTAAAGAATTTTGGTATATATTTTTTGGTACAATAAAAGTAATTTTTGGCAAAAAAAAAGTACTTTTCTACAATAATAGTACTTTCTGGTACATTGATAGTACTCTTGTCACATAAGGTACTTTTTGGAACAAAGAAAGAATTTTTTAGTACAATTCAAGTACTTTTTAATACAAAAATGTACTTCCTAGGTACATTAAAAGTACTTTCTGGTACACTGATATTACATTTTGGCACGATAAAAGTACTTCCTCGTACTATAACAGTACTTCTTGCTATAAACAATTAAAACATTTTTTTTTACAATAAATATAGTTTTTTGTCCAATAAAGAAGTTTTTGGCACAACAAAATTACTTTAATGTGCTCATTGGCCCAATAAAATACTTTAAAAGTACTTTACCGTACAATAAAAGTACCTTTTGGTACAATAAAAGTGCACATTGGCACAATAAAATACTTTGTCGTACAATAAAAGTACTTTTTGGTACAATAAAAGTGATTTCTGATACATTTAAAGTAGTTTTTGGTACACCAAAAGTACTTTTCTGGGACTAAAATTCTGTGACAAAAGTACTATAGGATAGAATAAGAGCTCTTTTTAGTACCCCACCCAAATACGCCCCAAAACACGAAAATCGATGTCAAAGTTGGCGCTAAGGCTCGGGGGCCCGGGGGCCAAAAAAAAGGGGCCCCTTGGGTTCTATGATGACCCCCCATGTGTGGGTACTTAAATTGAGACGAATCCAACGATGTTATTTTTATGTTCCTATGTTTTATGTTCTCCTGGACCGAGTTAGATCCATTGAAATTTCCGGGATATACCAAAAAAAATTTAAAAAATGTGAAAAATCATGGAAAATGTTAGAAAAATTTAAGGAAATAAATTGAAAAATTCTTAAAAAAAATAGAAAATCTAAAAACCGCGCGATTTTTTTAAAAATATTTTTTTTAATATGTTTTTCATTGTTCGGTTTGAGATCTGTTTCTATTATCGCTAATAGAATTTGTTTTACAAGAGCTGTGTGAAATGTATTATGTTGACAGCTGGCAGGGCAGATAGCTATTTCGATGGTTGCCAAACCATCATCATCAGTGCCGTTTGCTGTGCCTTCTCCACTCATTATCACAACCTTAAGTGTTAAAAGCTTCACACAATCAATGTGAAGCTCACACACACCGGTGCGAAAATGGTATGTATGGTTGTGATAATGAGTGGAGAAGGCACAGCAAACGGCACTGATGATGATGGTTTGGCAACCATCGAAATAGCTATCTGCCCTGCCAGCTGTCAACATAATACATTTCAAATCGGGCTCCCGCCCCATATTCTGCACTTCAGCCCAAAAAAGTACTTTTGTTACAAAAGAGTCTGTGACAAAAACACATTGTGAAACAATAAGAAAACTTTTTAGTACAATAAAAGAACTTTTTTGGTTAAATAAAAAAAGTTTTTAGTACAATAAAAGTGTTTTTTTTTTGGTACAATAAAGTACTTTCTTGTACATTTGTGGCACAATAAAAGTACTTTTTGATACATAAGTAGAACTTTTTAGTACAACCAAAAGTACTTTTTGATAAAATGCAAGTAGTTTTTAATGCAACAAAAGTACTTTTTAGTGCGATAAAAGTGCTTTTTGGTGGAATAAAATTACTTGTTGATACAATAAAAGTACTTATTAGTACAATAAAAGTACGTATTAATGCAAAATGAACTTTTGTGTACATGAAATGTACTTTTTGATAAAAAATACTTTTATGACAAATGAAAAAAGTTTTTGGTACAGTAAAAGTACTTTTTGGTATAATGAAGTTCTTCCTGATACATTAAAAGAGCTTTGTGGCACAATAAAAGTACTTTTTAGCCCAATAAAAGTACTTTTTCTTCGTGGTGCAATAAATGTACTCTTTGGTATAAGAAAAGTACGTTTTGATACAACAAAAGTACTTATAGGTACAATGAAAGTACTTTTTGGTATAATAAAAGTACTTTTTGGTACAATAATTTTACTTTTTAGAACAATGAAAGTAATTATTAGTACAATAAAAACACTCTTTTATTGTACAAAATTACTTTGTGAAGCAACAAAAAAATGTTTTTATTACCACAAAAGTACTTATTGGTACAATAAAAATCATTTTGGTACCATAAAAATATTTTAGGTACCATAAAATTACTATTTGATACAAAAAATGACTTTTTGGTATAACAAAAGATAGTAAATTGAAGGTACTTTTAGGTACAATAAAAGAACTTCCTGATACAAAAAGTACTTTTTGGTGCAAAAAAACTGTTTGGTACAACAAAAGTACTTTGCGATATAATAAAAGTACTTTTTGGTACAAGATCTTGTAGTGCAACAAAATAAATTTTTGGTACAATAAAATTACTTTTTGGTTCATAGAAAGTACTTTTAAGCCGACTTTTACCTTAGTCTGAAAATGTTTAATATTCAGTTGTTTGATACAACTCCTCTAAAATTTGTTGGCAAAATTATTTCCAAAATTTCTCATCAATTTCTCCTTATAATTCTCCTTTACATATATCGTTAGAAACTCGATTTCTAACACTCACGAAATTAACGGTTTGTTCCGTTATTTCATCGATCACTTAATAAAAAAAACACAGCTGTTTCCTTTCGATGGCACATCACCATCAACCAACATATGGACGCATCAGTTTTCTCTCTGAGTTTTACAACAAATGAGAGCGATCTACGACGATCAGTAGACGGCAGGCAGTCTTAAAATTTATTTGATACAATTTTTGGCATTCCGTCAGTCAATGTAGTTACATAGAAACGTATATTCTCTCATTCTTCGTCTACCGTATTAAAATAAAATTACGTATCAATATATTGAAAATAAATTCCCGCAAAATGGATATTTGTTTATTGTGTTTGGAGTTGAAACATAAATCAGTGGAATTCGTTAAAGTTGATGCAATACGATTACCAGAACAAGAAACGGTTGGTGAAGTGATCGAAAAACATTTGTGGCCTATGGTAGGTATACACATGGTATTGGTGGGGGGGAGGCAGCTGATAAATGTGAGATGAAAATTTATGGTGGTGGAGGGAAACCTTCTCTAATGATGAGATGAAAAATTTTAAACACTGATCGTGATAAAAACATGTGTGTGTATGTGTGAACCTTTAAATATATTTTATACCAGTGCCTCTTAAATAAACATTTACATATACAACTGTACTGCATTAATGCTGTGGTTGCATTAAAATACAATCGTTTTTTAAATTGTTGACATTTTACAGACTTTTCTGGAGATAGAAACAATATATTTTTTTGTGGTAATTTGTATGGGAAGTGTAAGTGGAAGCATATTTGATTGGCTCAAAAGAAAGATTGATTAAATCCACTACTTGATTTAATTAAATTTTAATTCCAAATCAATAACAGATTCTATTTTTGCTCTTTTAAAAATAATTCTCCAATAATAAATATGAACACTTCATTTATAAGACAATATAGTTTAACAGTAATTTAAAAAGACAATATCAGTGTTATGTTTTATGGAGTTAATCGATTTTACATTTGGATTTGGCAACATTGAAGCATTCATTTAACTCATCTGCATCACAACCAAAGAAATTCGAAGAAAATCAACTGAAATTTAAATATTACATTTTAAATTCATAATACGTCAATTGAAATTCAAATGCTTACTCATCTAGTGGCTCTGATACTACTTTCCAATACATACGTATGTATATAAGGACCAAATATTCGTATACATTTGGATCGATCGATCAATTTCTAAACAGTCGGGAAAGGGAATAACAAGGGAGAGAAATTGTAAGTTTTTTTTTGACTAAAAATTTAAAAAAAAATAACAAGAAGTTAAAAAAAGCCATTGGAGCTCTAGCTGTTTGGTTGAAAAAAAATACATTTTGGGTAAATTATAGTAATTTTTAGTGCTATAAAAGTACTTTTTGTTAAGGCTGATTTACACGCTATCCACCCATATCCCCTATCTCCTGTCAAATCAGTACATTTTGATTTCCTATCCACCTTCCTATAATTCAATATTACTTTGCTATAATTTTCTAGTTTTTGTCTTTGCTTACTCCAACATGTTTTCTAATTAGGCTATCTCGCTCTTGTTGTTGGCGGATATGAGTAGAAAAAATTTATACAATGAAAGCTCCTTTTGATACGTTGAAAACTCTTTTTGACACCAGAAAACAACTTTTTTGGTACAATAAATGTCCTTTTTTACACTAAAAGTACTTTTTGGTACAATAACAATACATTTAGCTACAATAAATGTTTGGTAGAACAAAAATCCTCTTCTTTCGCTAAGAATTTTAGTACAATAAAATTTACTTTTTGGTACATTGAAAGTAATATTTGGTACAAAATTTACTTTTAGGTACAATAAAAGTATTTTTTGGTACAATAAATGTACTTTTGGGTACAATAAATGTACTTTTGGGTACAATAAATGTACATTTTGAAACAAAAAATGTACTTTATGTTATAACAAATGTACTTTTTAGTACAATAAATGTAATTTTTGAAACAATAAATGTACTTTTTGAAACAAAAAAGTCATTTTTGGCAGACTTCTCACTTAGTATTTTTGGTATAATAAAAGCCCTTTTTGCTACAATAACAGTACTTTTTGGTATAATAAATGTCTGGTACAACAAGAGTTCTCTTGGCAGACTTTTCACCGAGTATTCTTATTGGTACATTGAATATTATATTTGGTACAAAATTTACATTTTTGTACAATAAAAGTATTTTTTGATACAACAAAAGTACTTTATCGTACAATTAACTTTCCTCTGGTACAATAAAAGTACTCTTTGGCACAATAAATATCCTTTTGGGACATTAAATGTATTTTTTTTTTGGTACGATAAATGTTTTTGGTACAATAAAGGTACTTTTTAGCAGATTTTCACTAAGTATTTTTTGGTACAATAAAAGTACTTTTTGGTAGATAAAAATACTTTTGCTATAATAAAAGTCCTTTCATAAAGTGTACTATTTGGCACAATAAAAGTTCTTTTTGGTAAGAATTAAAGTGCTTTTAGGCTTTGTAGTACATATAATAAATGTTCTTTTATTATACCACCTGAGGAGGAGTGACCTGAAACTGACCTGTGGAATTCTAACAGACCATTGCAAATTCAGGCAAATGGGATAGATCCATACCGGACACAACTGCCGTAGAAGGAGTCCGAGAAGATGGAACATTTTCTTTGTAGCTGCACCCCTCTAACCCGTAGGAGGCTAAGACACTTAGGAGAAAGTTATATAGAAGGCATAGACCAGTATCTGTCCTCAGTTTGAGTATGAGATTTAAAAAGATTCCATGGTTAACTGGACCAAGATCACAATTGAGGTGGTTAGAAGCAAAGGAGTACAAGTGACAAATTGACAAAAGTTGAGGTTAGTATGCAATTGTCTTCCTTAACACTATCTTTGTCTACTAGCATGAGATGAGTTCAATTTTGATTACCAGTGGTGATATCTAGCCGAAAACCAGTTCAAGTAATACCTACATCTGCACAAGAATTTGAAATTTTGATAAAGAATTTCTCGAAATCAACTTTTTGTCCCACGATTTTCTCTTCCTTCTCTATTCCTTCCCTCTCTCCTTATTTCTCCTCCCCTTCCCCTTCACCTTTTTTTTTACCGGTTTTAATGGATCAGAAGTTCTCGTGTGTTGTGTGATCTGGTTTTTACCAGATTTCAAGTGTCTACAACATAACCTAACAATTAATGTACTTTTTAGTACAATAAAAGTACTTTTTAGTTTAATACAAGTACTTTTTGGCACAAAAAAAATTAACTTTTTGGTACTTTAAAAATAATTTTTAGTACAATAACGGTATTATTGGTACAATAAAAATATTGTTTGGTACATAAAGTGTACTATTTGGTACAATAGAAATGTTTTGTGGTATATAATATGGAACAATACATTTTTGGTACTATAATAATAATTTTTGGCAGACCGGCCGGACCTGCCGTCATCTTAAAAGAAAAAAAATAAAAAAAATGTTTCTTTCATTGTCGGCTCCCCTCGAATGTTGTTGACAGCAACTTCGCAGTATTAAGCGTCGATTCAATCGTCGTGTCTAGTAAGAGCTTCTCAAACAGTGACGTTCGCATTCGTCGATAAACAAGTAGGTGCCGTTAGTTGTGAATCTAAAAATAGAAAGCGTGTTAATTCACAACAACGCGAGAAGCTATCCCATACCTCATTCATGGTGTGCAAAAAGAAATTAAGTTTTTTTTTCCCCCTCAGTGAACAATTTTTTGCACTTTTACCATTAAAATGTTATATACATTAGGGTAGGTCAATTATTTTTGCCCAAAGGTGTATAGCAAAAGTGTTATCTACAAAGAATTCTAAGAAAACTTCCCCTCCGAGAGACATCAAAAATTTACATATGAAAACTTTATTTTCGGGTTACCCGTCAGTCCCCGGTATTATAACCGTAGTTTAGGAGCTATTAAGCTCAAATTTGATATGCAACCTTTTACCCCCTAAGCAGTGATTAAGTTCTAAGATGAGTAAGATCGGACAAAAACTACTCCCACATCCCATACAAACTTACCCTTTTATGGGTGCTCGCCTGTCAGTACCCTGATTACAGTCATAGTTTAAGATATATCGAGCTTAAATTTAGTATGCGGAGGTTAAGTTCTAAGATGAGCAAGATCGTACAAATATTACAACAACCTCCCATACAAACACTACCTTCTGGGGGTGTCCATTAGGGGTATAACCAATTTTTTGGCATAGTACCATGAGGTCAACCATGTCCTAGTGACCACGAAAATCATAATCTTTTGTATTTTTTCTGGAAAAAGTTCACGCACCAATTGGTTTTTCTAAACAGGTGTATAAAAAATTATTTAAAAATTTATTTTTATTTTATTTATTTTTTTATTTCTAATAACGATACTTAGTTAAGTGGGGATTTAGATCTCCTATGCTCATTTGTCAATTATCAACAGGCTGCCACCTACGATAAATGTTGCAAGTTTTAGTAAACAAATTAACTATTAGCATTAGGAGAGATTATTCGTTACACATTTTTATTTTTTTTCGTTAAAAAAGGTTAAAGATACGTTTTGGTTTTCGAAAAAATCATCTAATAATCTCTAAATAATAATGAAATCTCATACTTGAGCTATTTTTTGTTTAAATAAAAATGTTATTAATTTTTCTTAACCAAAAAGAAAATTAAAAATTTTCAAAACTTCATTGCGGTTGGTGCGTAAACTTTTTTGACCTTAGCGAAAAAATAAATATATGTTCCCTTATAGTTTTTTATGCTCTATTCGACTGTGCTATGCCAATTTTGATATTTTAAAAAATTGTTAAAAAGTTATATCCCTAGTGTCCATCCGCCTAGCCCCGATTACAGCCGTGGTTTAAGATATATCGAATTGAAATTTGATATTCAATCATCCATTCTCTAACCGGAGGTTAAGCTCATATAAACAATTCAATTCAATGGGTAACAAATTCTAAGGAAATTGTTATTCAGAATCATTGTTAGTTGCATTGGGTTGTTCTTTTTTAATACAAATATAATTAATTTTATTGTTACATTTTGTTTTAAACTTATTTTATTAGAACTTTTTTTATGGAGAGTAATTTTATATCGCCAAATTTTGCTCTTATTTTCAGGAGTCTATAAATTCCAATTCATGGCTTTGCAAATCTTGTTGGCGCATCTTATACGATTTTCATAAGTTCTATCAGCGCATTGAAGAAGCTCATGAGGATTTGGCCAATTTGTTGGATGTTGAAACTTCAGCGCCCGAAAACTTAGAGAAATCTCCAGAAAATGAAATACAACGTATTGATCAAAACAATCAACAAATTGTTGAAGTACACATAGAACATCAATCGTTGGACCATAGACAAAACGAAGATGAAAATCGTACACAAACTCAGGGTTATCAAACAACAGCTATTAAACAATCACAAGTATTCTCAGGTGATAAACTTTACATACCAAAGTGCAACTCAGAAATTGTTTACAATATAGAAAAAACAAAGCTATCTTCGGACGAAGAACCTATGACGGAGGATGAAGATAAAGATATAATGGAAAATACAAGGGATCCTTTGAACAAACCATTGCAGCATTTTGAAGATAATACTGTTGTTACTAATGTGCAACAAGAAGAAATATCACCAACTGCTAACACAAATCCACAAGTCAATCATCAGGTAGTCTGTAGAAGCACTTCTGAATCTTCACAATCTGAGAATCAAGAAGATGAATTGGAAATACCTGACAATATGTCGTATGACTCTAAATCAGCGAATGGGACAGATAACAGTAGTACAACTTCTTTATTGGTAGAAGGCAACCCACTTCCGGCAAAAGCCTGCGAACAGGACTTTGAAGAATTAGTTGCCAAATATATTACATTAGCATGTGAAATTTGTCATGCTACCACGACGACTTTTGGCGATCTACGTGCCCATTATAGGAACACACATAACCAGGCGTATTTTATTAAATGTTGCAACAAAACCTTTAATAGACCATCTATGCTTACTGATCACATTATGTGGCACATTGATCCGGAACATTTTAAATGCAAACAATGTGGCAAACTATTAGCCGATCGACGGTGTTTGGACTCACATATGAGAAACATTCATGCGAATCGTTCGAAATGTCATACATGTGAAATATGTCAAAAGTCATTTGCAGATCCAGGAACTCTAAAGCATCATAAGTTGACGCATGCGTCAGAGGAAGAGAAAACGTTTCGGTGCGCAGAGTGTGACAAGAGGTAAGTAAGCAGAGAGAGAGAGAGAGAGAATAAGAGATACGTTAATAGAATTCTCCATATTTTAATAAAAATTATATAAATTGGAAATAAAACGGATCGATATAAATAAAAATTACGTAAATTACATAAAAAACGGATCGACAGATTTAATAACAGCTAAATTTGGCTGAAATCGGTTAACTTTTTTTTTGCTATTTATATTACAAAACTAAATTTTTCAAACAACACGTGTGTGTGTTTTTTCAATGAAATATCAAATGTCAGCCTTAAAATTATTATAAATGTGCTGTTTGAGCTTTTGGACGGAGGGGATGGGCAATTTTTTTTTGTCTTAAAGATATAAAATTTGATACCCAGATAAGACTCGGAACTGCAATTACAAATTTGCAGACGATATTTCTATTTTCGATAAGTGGGCGTAGTGGGCATGGCCAAACTGTTTTTAAGTATTAGGCTTAGCAAATAGCGGCAAAGGGGCGAGCAACAGAGCAGCAAGCGGAAATATATAAAAATAAAAACCAAATAAATATTCCGTAATCTAGCCCAGCCAGATTCATAGGATAAACCCCAAAACTTTTTTTTTTTTTTTTGAAAAATTAATAAATCATCAGATTTATTTATTTATTTATTTGAACTTATATAAAAAACCGAGCCCTTAGGGCTATACATGGTTTTAAAAAAATACAAAAATAAAATGAATATAATTATAAATCTTATATAAAAAATAATGACAAAAAAAATTTTTTTTCTTCACCATAAATGCACACTCTCAAATTGAACTAATAATCTGAGGACTACCCCAACAATCATATTAATAACACTGTGCTACACACAAAATATACAGGGCTTCTCATGTAGCATTTCTGTTAGACTGGAGTCCATAGAGTAAAGTGGTACTTTTAGTTTTTCTCGGTCACTTCGTTAAGTAATGTTTTTATAGCAAATTAAGTGAAATGACGATATTCCTAAAACTACAAGTTCCAAAATTCATAAGTCTTCTATTTGTAAACCGATCTTAAAAAGCTTACATTTGTTGTAAAGCTATGACTTTTACCTCTTATTAAAAAAAAAGAATTTGAAAATCGGTTAAAAAATAGTGAAACGGCGGCTGTTTAAGCAAAACAACCTCGAAAAAAAATTGCGATTTCTCATTTTCTCAACGCTCTCAGTTGATTATGAAGCAGCGCAATATATATTTTTTATTTTTGTATTATGCTATATTAAAGTAGCTTTCTAAAATAGGTAAGTTTATAAGAATCCGTGGAAAAATGAATGAGTTATGCTAATTTTTGTAATATATTTTTCGACATTCTTTGGAATATGTAGTACGAATTACTTGTTGTGATACGTATACGTCACATGTATTTGTACAAAGTGACACACACACTCTAAGGAAAAACCACAAAATAACGCGAACATGTTATTGAAAAATTTAGCATAACTCATTCATTTTTCAAAAAATATATATTGCGCTGCTTCATGATCAACGGAGAGCGTTGAGAAAATGAGAATTCGCAATTTTTTTTCGAGGTTGTTTTGCTTAAACAGCCGCCGTTTCACTATTTTTTAACCGATTTTCAAAAATTTTTTTTTTAAGAAAAGGTGAAAGTCATAGCTTTACAACAGATGTAAGCTTTTGAAGATCGGTTTACAAAGAGAAGACTTATGAATTTTGGAACTTGTAATTTTAGGAATATCGTAATTTCACTTAATTTGCTATAAAAACATTACTTAACGAAGTGACCGAGAAAAACTAAAAGTACCACTTTACTCTATGGACTCCCGTCTAACAGAAATGTTACATGAGAACCCTTGTATATATTTTTTCTTCACATTTGTATCACTGTGTAATGTATTTACTTAAAATAAAATTACATAAATTTAAGAAATAAAAAAAATACACTTTGGAAATTAATTATAATAAAATTAAACTTTTCTTTTTTTCTAAACCATAAATGCACATGGTACTTATAAAGTGAACTACTACCCTGGGAACTACTTCCACATACATATTTAAAATGCATTTAAATACAAATAAAATTACATAAATTATGAATATGGATTTTTTTTATGGATTTTATGGATTTCAAAACAAAATATAAATTGGAAGAGAACTTTCAAATTCGATTATTCTGAACAAATTGGTATATCTTTTTCTTATATGTATGTATTAGGTGTAACATTAAAAACTCTTAGTGAGATTGGCAATTTATTAAAATTGCGAGCTACTCTTACATGGAATGATTTATGTAAAAGTGGCGACAACTTTGGAAACGTGATCTGAGGGTTTCTTAGCGATTTACTGAATTTAAAAAGCGAAGCAACAAAGACATGGATTTGCAATTTATGTACGTTTGTTTCTTAAATGCATTAACTTTCTATAAATAGGAAAAAAAATTCGCGTAATAACTTTAAACTTACCTCTCTTCGCAATGACATTTAAACAACTAACCGCTCAGAATTGACACACAGTAAAAAGTCGCACAAACTCGACGCTCAGCCGCTCATTGCGTGACCTCTTGATCCTGATTGTTTCAGATAAGAATACACATTTACATATATTAATAATTAAACTATGTAATTTCTTAATTATATATTTTTTTTTATTATTTTATTCCAGCTTCGGCTCCAAGTATTTGCTAACCAACCACATACGTACCGTTCATACGAAAACATACATCAAAATCTGTGAAATTTGTGCCAAAGAATTTCGCGTACATAAAAAATTTGAACGTCATATGCAAGAGCACGAGGGCGTTACCAAATCGACAGTAAGCTGTGATATATGTGGATTTAAATCTATCGATGAAGCATCTTTGAGACGCCACAAAAGAGCACAACATCCAGGTGGAGGTAAAATGGAACACAAGTGTCATGTGTGTGCAAAAGTTTCTCCTAGTCTTAGAGCGCATAATACGCACGTACGATACCAACATGATCTAGTCAAAAGCTTTAAATGTTCCGTATGCGATAAAGCATTTAAAAGGTCTAGCGCATTATCGGTAAGCCAACTACATACATGTAAAAAAATGGGTGAATGGAAAATTTCATAACTTTTACTTTTCTCTTCTTTCAGGAACACATGGCCACCCACACTGACACTGCTTTGTACGTGTGTCCATATTGTCCTCAGACATTTAAATCAAATGGTAATATGCATAAGCATCGTAAGATTGTCCATCCGTTGGAATGGGAAAAAGCGCGCCGGGAAAAATTCTCTGGCACTTTGCCGCCACCTACAAATCAAAAAGCTGCTACCTACTAGTATGTACGTAGTAATGTGCTATAAATAAGTGAAAAAAAACAAATACAAATACAGGCACATATTTGATGTTATTAAATATGACATAATTTATTTATATACTATATATCTAGATTAACTTTAAATACAGCAAAACGATAATTACGACTATTTGTAGAACGTATCAAACACTGAGGCTGCTTGACATGACATTGCTGACAGAGTTTTAAGAGTTGCCTCAGTCCTTCTACGGTAACATAGCCTATACCACCGACCAGACCTTCAGTTAAACAAAAATGAGCTGTGGACAAATAACCAAAACAATCACGTGTACCCTGTTTGCGTACACTAAATAAAGTTGCTGTATCCTCAGGAAGCCATAGTTTACACATTTTCTGTAACTGATCCAAACATAAAGTAGAAGTTCCGGCTGGACTTATAAATACTTTGGTAGTACTTGTTTCCTAAAAAGATATAAAAAATACATTAATTGCCAATTTCTACACAATTTTTATACAAATACACACACACCTGTTTCTTACGTTTCTCCCTCACGCGTTGGGCTCTTAAACGTTTTAATAGCTTTTTGTGATGCACTCTCAGCTCCTTGCGTTCTTTTTCATTTGGATCCGGTAGCAAAGGTTCTTCATACACTGGCTCGTGATTGCGATGTTTTATTTGTTTTAGATTTCTCTTAAAATCTTTTCTGCTTGGTAAACATATTAATGAAAAATCTCCTGGATTACCCCTGGATTTTAGAGTAATTTTTAATTGTATTAAACTATTGTTGGGCAAATTTTGTGGGAATTTATGAAGATTACATTTCCTTATGCATTCGGCAATATCTTGCAATTTAGCTCGATCTCTAAGAACACAAAAATTGGCGTTATTGCCGTCGATGGGTGTAAAGGTGTTGGCTGCAGTATTGCAGTCCCAATCACGTATGAGTTGTTGGAAAGGCACACGAAATGGTGATACAATTGAAAATTTGCGATAATTGCAACGTTTATTGGGTGGTAAGCGAAAGTACTTGTTGTATAGGTCATTGTAACGTTGACCGGATGTTTGTAGGCCTGGAAAGAAATTTAAATATTAATATGATAAAAAAAAATAAATTATTGAATTAATAAGTTCAAAAAATCTAGAATTTATGAATTTGTAAATTTTCTTCAATTACCTCCCACGGTATCTGGTAAATGTTCCTCTGTACCCATTTCTCTCGAAATTGATTCGAATTCCCTAAGACCACCTGGTCGTGCACCCCACATTATCAATGACAGCCATAAGGACATGCCATAGCCTGCCGGAGCTATGATATCCCAACCACAACCATAAGATAAACGTTTATATTCCGAGGACTGAGAGCCAGGTCTTTGTATTAGTATCACAGGCACCGGTTGCATTCTTTCCTCAAATTGACAAGGTTTGCCTGGCACAATGACATGTTTAGCTCGGAGGGTACAATAGTCATGGGTGGTTAACATTTTATCTGAAATCATATTTCTTGTATCTTCACACCATAACACCGAAGAGCTTAGTAGAGGTTGTATTTCTGTTAATAGCTCATTAGACTCGAAAAATGCTTCCGGCGCGAATTTGAGTAAAGCTTTAGTACGTTTTTGGGGTCGATTTAGACGGGGATCTTCCACATTTAGGGACATTTTGTTGTAAAGCTATGACTTTTACCTCTTATTAAAAAAAAAGAATTTGAAAATCGGTTAAAAAATAGTGAAACGGCGGCTGTTTAAGCAAAACAACCTCGAAAAAAAATTGCGATTTCTCATTTTCTCAACGCTCTCAGTTGATTATGAAGCAGCGCAATATATATTTTTTATTTTTGTATTATGCTATATTAAAGTAGCTTTCTAAAATAGGTAAGTTTATAAGAATCCGTGGAAAAATGAATGAGTTATGCTAATTTTTGTAATATATTTTTCGACATTCTTTGGAATATGTAGTACGAATTACTTGTTGTGATACGTATACGTCACATGTATTTGTACAAAGTGACACACACACTCTAAGGAAAAACCACAAAATAACGCGAACATGTTATTGAAAAATTTAGCATAACTCATTCATTTTTCAAAAAATATATATTGCGCTGCTTCATGATCAACGGAGAGCGTTGAGAAAATGAGAATTCGCAATTTTTTTTCGAGGTTGTTTTGCTTAAACAGCCGCCGTTTCACTATTTTTTAACCGATTTTCAAAAATTTTTTTTTTAAGAAAAGGTGAAAGTCATAGCTTTACAACAGATGTAAGCTTTTGAAGATCGGTTTACAAAGAGAAGACTTATGAATTTTGGAACTTGTAATTTTAGGAATATCGTAATTTCACTTAATTTGCTATAAAAACATTACTTAACGAAGTGACCGAGAAAAACTAAAAGTACCACTTTACTCTATGGACTCCCGTCTAACAGAAATGTTACATGAGAACCCTTGTATATATTTTTTCTTCACATTTGTATCACTGTGTAATGTATTTACTTAAAATAAAATTACATAAATTTAAGAAATAAAAAAAATACACTTTGGAAATTAATTATAATAAAATTAAACTTTTCTTTTTTTCTAAACCATAAATGCACATGGTACTTATAAAGTGAACTACTACCCTGGGAACTACTTCCACATACATATTTAAAATGCATTTAAATACAAATAAAATTACATAAATTATGAATATGGATTTTTTTTATGGATTTTATGGATTTCAAAACAAAATATAAATTGGAAGAGAACTTTCAAATTCGATTATTCTGAACAAATTGGTATATCTTTTTCTTATATGTATGTATTAGGTGTAACATTAAAAACTCTTAGTGAGATTGGCAATTTATTAAAATTGCGAGCTACTCTTACATGGAATGATTTATGTAAAAGTGGCGACAACTTTGGAAACGTGATCTGAGGGTTTCTTAGCGATTTACTGAATTTAAAAAGCGAAGCAACAAAGACATGGATTTGCAATTTATGTACGTTTGTTTCTTAAATGCATTAACTTTCTATAAATAGGAAAAAAAATTCGCGTAATAACTTTAAACTTACCTCTCTTCGCAATGACATTTAAACAACTAACCGCTCAGAATTGACACACAGTAAAAAGTCGCACAAACTCGACGCTCAGCCGCTCATTGCGTGACCTCTTGATCCTGATTGTTTCAGATAAGAATACACATTTACATATATTAATAATTAAACTATGTAATTTCTTAATTATATATTTTTTTTTATTATTTTATTCCAGCTTCGGCTCCAAGTATTTGCTAACCAACCACATACGTACCGTTCATACGAAAACATACATCAAAATCTGTGAAATTTGTGCCAAAGAATTTCGCGTACATAAAAAATTTGAACGTCATATGCAAGAGCACGAGGGCGTTACCAAATCGACAGTAAGCTGTGATATATGTGGATTTAAATCTATCGATGAAGCATCTTTGAGACGCCACAAAAGAGCACAACATCCAGGTGGAGGTAAAATGGAACACAAGTGTCATGTGTGTGCAAAAGTTTCTCCTAGTCTTAGAGCGCATAATACGCACGTACGATACCAACATGATCTAGTCAAAAGCTTTAAATGTTCCGTATGCGATAAAGCATTTAAAAGGTCTAGCGCATTATCGGTAAGCCAACTACATACATGTAAAAAAATGGGTGAATGGAAAATTTCATAACTTTTACTTTTCTCTTCTTTCAGGAACACATGGCCACCCACACTGACACTGCTTTGTACGTGTGTCCATATTGTCCTCAGACATTTAAATCAAATGGTAATATGCATAAGCATCGTAAGATTGTCCATCCGTTGGAATGGGAAAAAGCGCGCCGGGAAAAATTCTCTGGCACTTTGCCGCCACCTACAAATCAAAAAGCTGCTACCTACTAGTATGTACGTAGTAATGTGCTATAAATAAGTGAAAAAAAACAAATACAAATACAGGCACATATTTGATGTTATTAAATATGACATAATTTATTTATATACTATATATCTAGATTAACTTTAAATACAGCAAAACGATAATTACGACTATTTGTAGAACGTATCAAACACTGAGGCTGCTTGACATGACATTGCTGACAGAGTTTTAAGAGTTGCCTCAGTCCTTCTACGGTAACATAGCCTATACCACCGACCAGACCTTCAGTTAAACAAAAATGAGCTGTGGACAAATAACCAAAACAATCACGTGTACCCTGTTTGCGTACACTAAATAAAGTTGCTGTATCCTCAGGAAGCCATAGTTTACACATTTTCTGTAACTGATCCAAACATAAAGTAGAAGTTCCGGCTGGACTTATAAATACTTTGGTAGTACTTGTTTCCTAAAAAGATATAAAAAATACATTAATTGCCAATTTCTACACAATTTTTATACAAATACACACACACCTGTTTCTTACGTTTCTCCCTCACGCGTTGGGCTCTTAAACGTTTTAATAGCTTTTTGTGATGCACTCTCAGCTCCTTGCGTTCTTTTTCATTTGGATCCGGTAGCAAAGGTTCTTCATACACTGGCTCGTGATTGCGATGTTTTATTTGTTTTAGATTTCTCTTAAAATCTTTTCTGCTTGGTAAACATATTAATGAAAAATCTCCTGGATTACCCCTGGATTTTAGAGTAATTTTTAATTGTATTAAACTATTGTTGGGCAAATTTTGTGGGAATTTATGAAGATTACATTTCCTTATGCATTCGGCAATATCTTGCAATTTAGCTCGATCTCTAAGAACACAAAAATTGGCGTTATTGCCGTCGATGGGTGTAAAGGTGTTGGCTGCAGTATTGCAGTCCCAATCACGTATGAGTTGTTGGAAAGGCACACGAAATGGTGATACAATTGAAAATTTGCGATAATTGCAACGTTTATTGGGTGGTAAGCGAAAGTACTTGTTGTATAGGTCATTGTAACGTTGACCGGATGTTTGTAGGCCTGGAAAGAAATTTAAATATTAATATGATAAAAAAAAATAAATTATTGAATTAATAAGTTCAAAAAATCTAGAATTTATGAATTTGTAAATTTTCTTCAATTACCTCCCACGGTATCTGGTAAATGTTCCTCTGTACCCATTTCTCTCGAAATTGATTCGAATTCCCTAAGACCACCTGGTCGTGCACCCCACATTATCAATGACAGCCATAAGGACATGCCATAGCCTGCCGGAGCTATGATATCCCAACCACAACCATAAGATAAACGTTTATATTCCGAGGACTGAGAGCCAGGTCTTTGTATTAGTATCACAGGCACCGGTTGCATTCTTTCCTCAAATTGACAAGGTTTGCCTGGCACAATGACATGTTTAGCTCGGAGGGTACAATAGTCATGGGTGGTTAACATTTTATCTGAAATCATATTTCTTGTATCTTCACACCATAACACCGAAGAGCTTAGTAGAGGTTGTATTTCTGTTAATAGCTCATTAGACTCGAAAAATGCTTCCGGCGCGAATTTGAGTAAAGCTTTAGTACGTTTTTGGGGTCGATTTAGACGGGGATCTTCCACATTTAGGGCCAACACCATATTGGAGAGTAATTCTGCCGGTGATGTTATGATATCGTGAGTTTTTTGCCAGAAGTCTTGTTGCTTTTGATGGAACTTATAGAAGTTCTCGTTTAAAAGTGATTTGCCTATCCAATTAATAGCGGAATTCTCAAAGCTGCTTAGGTTCTTAACTTTTAAGGCCTTTTGAAGTACCGCTTGTGCCAAAGGACCAGTAAGGCGAAATCTATTCATGGTATCTTTAAGCTCTTTCAGCTGTACATTTGTTGCTTCATTCTTATAGAATGGAACATTAAGGCGAGTGGTTGTTTTGGTCATAAATTGTAAACGTCTTTGAATCTTAGATGACTTTATACCATCGGCTTTTTTCTCATCGCTTATTTGCTTATTAAGGCATTTATTTGAGACATCTTCTTCGGGTCCCTCTTCTTCGTTAACTGAGGATTTTATTATCTTTTGGTTTTTCAAATCGAACACTTTTATCAATTCCTCCAGTATGATCAAATAACAAGCTGGATGAACCCACAGCCACAGTGTTCGTATGGACATTTCATCTTTCTGTTCATCCTCCTCACAACGCCACAAAAACTGCACTTTCCCCAAGGCTTCATAAGGATATTGCCCGTCTTTAAATAAATCGACACAGCCCTCCCGTCGACCGGTTAAAAAAGTTTTGGCTGTGATTGATAAACCACACTCTCTATTTGTAAGCCTTTCAAAGCCTGCCCTTAATGTTGCCACAACACCTTTGATTTCTATACATGCATGGAACGATATGTCCTGCAACAAACAGTGCTCGGCCGAAGCTCTATAACAAGCCCTATAGGTCTTGTCACAACTGGCATAGGGCAACTTATAGCCCCACTTCTCAATCATGTGAAATCTTTTGGCGTGCCATATATGGGTCTCGAGCCATTTGTGCTGCCTTTGACGCCTCAAATAATCTTTCAGTAGATTTTGGGGTCTTCGCCGGTGCTTTCTCGATGGCTTTTTTGTTTGTTGCGGTTTCCCCGACTTGGACATTTGATGTATGTGGGCCATTCTATATTTGCGTGGCAATCGTTTCGGATGGTGAGACATAGCACGTCGTCGCATGTGCTTGGGCAGTGATTGGAAGATCAGCTTAGTGGAGGTAGTTTGTTTAGTGGCGCTAACCAATTCCTTGATTTCCCTAAGGGCGGAGGCAGCATATTTGTACGTTGGCATGTGGCTTCCCAATACCACTGGGCCACCCAACGTGGAATCGTATTCAAGCTTTCGTGTCACCATTTCCAGTGTGTGGTGCAAATTAAAAAAAATATCCAGATGAATGAATATAACCGAAAAACCAAAACAAACGTTTTCAAAATAGTCACATTGTCAGTCAGTCTTCCTCTTCTATCGATGGTTGTGCTATTCTAATGGGAATGGTAACAAATGTTGCCAGATGAAAATGCAATAAGGGTTTATTATCGATAACCAACCAGTGCAAAGTCTAAACTGAACCACACAAATTCAGAAAAAGAGAAAGGTAGAGTGTCTGTTTCTTGTAAACTAGGTAAACATGAAACTGGCGTTGCTGCTTAAAATTCTTGTTTCTCTTTATATGCCAACGTTTTGCTGCTAAATGCATTATTGTATGGAAATCATTACATGTTTACCCCAAAATGCTTTAATAGAGGTAATCTTATATGCGGTTTCCACTAGCCTGCGTTTGGTTATCGCGTTAACGATTTATCGAAAATGAACGCATGGTGTTTCCACTGTGTTTTGCATCCGCGTTCACATCCAAACAGCTGATTGAGTTTATTTTTTCTTGACCGCGAAAAGTTGGGTATTTTTGTGTAGTTACAAAATAATGGATTTTGATGATATTCTTTGCTAACCGCAGTAAAAACTGAGGATGAAAAGGTATCGAGCAAGCAGCCCTGCATATTTCATGGATAATGCACGAAGCGTCTGGTCTTTTGTAAGTGAGGAACAATATTCATTGATTTCAATCGGCGTGAAGTTAACAAACCACTCTCAACAACCTGTAATTCTGTTTATGTTTATGCTGATTAACAGCTGTTTTAATAGGGATATGCAATTTGCAGTGCTGCCATTAATAGGTATGGGTGGGTTTCGATTGCAAAATTAGTCGAATTTATAGTAAACGCAATTTATCGGAAGTCGCGTCCAATATGAACGCAACTTTTTCCCATACTTAACTGCCTATGCTTTTTGTATAGGCTTTAACGCGCGTTCATTGATTTTTGGATGTGGATGTGGATGCGGCAGTAGTGGAAACAGCATATTAAGACAGTTTTACTTATAGTGCAAATCTTTCACAAAATGTTCAAAAAAATTAAATAAAAATAAACGTCATTTCAATAGTAACAAATATAATACAATCTAATTATTGGTGTTTTTGTAGTTGCATTAAGTTTTTTATGCAGTGTGAACGAAAAGGATATCGCGGTCAAGAAAAAATATTGCATTATAGCGAAGTGCTGCACCATGGGTAAATTTTCTAAACGATTTTTTGTATTTCAATATGATATATTATTTTTTGTAAGAAAAAGACGATTAAATTAATCTTGACAAAATAACATAAAAAAAATTTAATAAATAGCATACCTTGAAAGTCTGTCAAATTATTGAATATTTTTGATTATTGTATTTTTTTTTCAAATAAATTTTTTTTAATAAAATTTATATGAAAAATATATTACAAAAAAAGTGTAATATGGAGCGGAGCACAAAAAAACATGTTTTTGTGAATGACAATTTCAATATTAATTTGGTTGTGAACAAACAGTTAAAAACATTGATTAATATAAATATTAATTGATTTAAATATTAATAAATCAATATTGACAAAATAAACAATCATAAAAAAATTATTTAAAAACAACATAGTTTTGAATTTCTGTCAAATTAATTGAGTATTTTTCATATGAAAAATATATTACAAAAAAGTCGAAAAATTCAAATTTTAACATTATTCGAATAACAACATTTTCTAAATGTCTGTTAAATTAATTGTGAATTTTTTATAATTGTTATATATTTGTATACAATTTCAAATTTTATTTTTTTTAATAAAATGTATGATAAACCTATTATAATAAAAATGGAAAAAAGTGCAGAATATAGGGCGGAGCACAAAAAACATGTTTTTGTGAATGAACATTTGTATATTAATTTGGTTGTGAAAAAACCGTTAAAAACATTAATAGTTTTTTAAATTCAAAGCTTTAAAAAAAGAAATTCTCAGAAATATTTTTTGTTTTGTATTTTTTTTTATTTATTTTATATGAACATACTTCACTAGGTTTTGCTGTTTTAAAGCAGTAATTTTATATTTTACTCCCGACCTCAAAAATGATTGCAGCTACTACTACTGAAATAACGCCTAAAGAGGTGCAAATATAGCTCTACCTTAGTCCAGATCTAAGGACCCAAATATTTTTGACATTTTAAAAGTGTACTTGATATTTAAACCACAATCGGTCGGTCATGCTATCAAAAGTATGTAATAATAAAAAATGAAGCTAAAGCATCGAGAATTATAGACTTATCGACTGAAAAGCAGGAGGCGGTAGCCGATATGAAAAAAAAACTGAACTTGATTTTCGCATAATTTTTTGGCACTTCTGCCGGTTTCTCTTTTTAAATGTGTAGAATACTATCGAGTATTCAAAAATGTTGAAACTTTCCAGCTCTACGTCTTAATTCATGTGCATTTTCAATTTATATGTAGCCCATTTACCGGTATAATTTTTTTTTTTGAATTGTTTGTCCCTCCCTGCTATCACTCTCCTGTGAGTAACTTAATGACGGCGTCACACATTCCTTACCGACGACTTGGTTTTCTCATTAATAATTTGGCTTGTGTGTGGTGTAGCATCATGAAAAACTTTTTTCCTTGTGTCGCGGAGAATTTTTGTAATTGGTAAAAGAAAGTTTATACATTAAATTTTAATGCAGCTTGCATTGCATATGGCTACATCAATGTTTATGTCAATGCTAAAACACATACGCTGTAGTTTTTCAACAATTTAAAGGACAGCAAATAGAGTGAATATTAAACAAACAAAAAGAAAAGCTGAAACGCACACACAACAACATGGTGATCAAATGTCTATTGTGTTTGGAGTACCCGACAATACCGGGTCCAAAATTTTTGGAATTATTTTCCGACGAGGGATTGCGATTGGACATTTGTTCAATCATAAACAAACATTTTTGGCTAAAGGTGAGTGCGGCGGCTGCGACACACGGGTCGCCACGTTTAGGGGAAGAAAACTTAAGAAATCAATTATTTTTTCTGTATACAGACTTACAGGAATGGCGGAGAGTCTCAACGCATTTGCATGACTTGCTGGGAAGTCGTGAGGGATTTTCACATCTTGTACCAGAGGGTCGAAGAGGTGCATAGATATTTGGAAATGAAAACGATAGAAATCGATGATCCACTACCTAATCAGGATGTGGTTATGCTCAAATCCGAAGATACCCCAGTGCCCATGTTACAAGACCCGATTATGGACCATGCTTGTCTAACGGATAATCCATTCGATTCCGAAGTTAAAGTAGAGGTAAATGACTTGGATTTGCTGCCACAAATTGAAATTATCGAAACAGCGCCGGATATAGCCACCGTCACTAGCACGAGGGTTCCGCGACGTGCACGGAACGCAAGTCCCAAAACTACCACAAAACGTATCAAAAAAGAACCTGCTCACTTGCTTGACGACGACGATGATGATGATGACGATGATCTCGAGTTTGATGTATTTGCCAACAAGAACTTGTCAGAAAAAGACATTGCAGAGGCCGATGAGCTGAACAAATCGTTTTTATCTTCCGCCTTGGATGTGCAAGATGCAGAGTGTAATTTCAATAAAGACACTAGAACACGGAGAGGCAGACCTCGCAAATCGGAGGCGGAAAAAGCTAAGCCAACCACCACTGCTACACCACGTAAAAGAGGGCCTAAGCCCAAAGCTTCAAAAGAAACAGCCGCGATTAAAAATGAGAAAGTGGAGACCGAGGAGCCGTCCTGTTCCACTGCAGCGCAGAAACCTCTTGATGTTCCTCATATTAAAACTGAAAAAACACACGATGAACCTTTACTTAACATAACTGTTGAAAGTGAAGCAGCCGCCGATGGTGATGGCAATACGGATACGGCGGCTGCGTCCACTGCAGCTCAAATTGATGATGCTGGGGAGAATTTCGATATTTCCATTGCCCCAGCCGACGATGACGATGATGATGACCATGATAATGATAACGATTTTGCCATCAAGGATTCCGACGATTCGTCAAATTCCGAATCTGGTTCTGGTGAAAATGATTCAGAAGCCTCCGATTGGGCACCCGGTGAACCTAAATCCGACAAGTTTGCAGTCATTCTTAAAAAAATGCGAAATACACCTAAAAAGTACAAGAAACGTGAAAAGCCTTTGGTGGAACCCAAACGAATGTCTAAAGACGAAATTGCCGCCCGCAATGCCCAACAGGCCGAGTACGACAACATCATTACCAAATTCTTCGAAAAGATACGTTGCCCCAAATGTGAATTACTTGTCCATACGTTTGGTGATATGCGCGCCCATTTCCGGGTCGATCACAACGACGATCATGGCTTTGTCGAATGTTGTGGCCGTCGTTTCGCCACTCGCAAATCCCTAGCCGAACACATAATGGTCCATTACAATCCCGAACATTTCAAATGCAAAACGTGTGAGAAAGTATGTCGCGACTCTACGCAACTGGAGATTCACGAACAGTCCCACTTGCCAAATCCGCCACAGTCGAAATCGAAGAAAACCTTCCAGTGTGAGAAATGTTCGAAAACATTCTCATCCAAAGCCTCATTTGAGCACCACATGGTGGCTAAACATGTGCCTCGCGAAGAATTCAAATTTGAATGTCCGGAATGCAAGAAAAAGTGAGTACTAATTTTACATTTTTTTTCTAAATATTTACAAGTAGAGACTGAAACGCTTGATGGTTGTTGCACAAACTGCAACACACACAAAGTAAAATAACAAGAAAAAAAGTAAATAAACACGAATACTTCCCTACCTTAAGTGGCCTAGTATAATAAGACATTCTATTATATTATGTTTGTAGTAAAACTAAACTAAATTTTAGTTTTGTATTAAATTAATTTATTTGACAAATATTTGAAATAACCAAATGGAAGAAAAAATAAGAACCGAATAATGGAATATGAAACATTTGACGGAAGATAAACATTATAAATTTTGTATATATTTATGGTTATACTCTGGAAAAGAACTTGGACCGGAGTTATAACAGGCGCAATGAAGGGAGAAGGGCAAATTTGGATATAAAGGGGAATACTGCAGCTGTGGATGTTATAAAAGCAAATTTGGCTGCTTTAATTTGTTCAATGATTTTTCAACATTTTACACATTTTCTTATTCTTGAGGGGACTATAATTTCGTGGATATTCGAATGAAATACTGCTGTCTGTTTTAAGTTAAAAACTCTTTGCATATAGTGATGACAGCAACATGACTAATAAATTTAAAAACAACATTATCTTACGTAATGCCTTGAAACTGCTCATCATTATGAACTTAACATAACTGAAAAGATGTTGAATAATCCAAATGCGATAGCGATAGCGGTAATTAAATGTTTTAATTAAAAGCTTTCTTTTGGTTGCAGTTTTTAAACTGCAAATACATAGCAATCGAAGTTTTTTATGATTTTTTTGTTCTTCTTTCATTAATTTGAACCTTTTGGAATGTGGTGGTGCAGTTCCAGAGTGTTTGGTTCCGTAGATTTAGCAATGCAATTCAATTTGGTCATAGAATCTTGATCAGGGAATATATTTTTTATATTTCTAAGCTTCTTCGAGTGTAGATTTATTTTATGTACTAGTTGATTCTTAATTCAAACTTTACAAACAAGAAAAAGACAATAATTGAAAGTGAGTGCTAATGAATCTAAAAACATGATATACGAGTGGTATAATAAAAAAAATATAAATACATAGTAGTGTTTATATTGACTCAATCCATTTAAGTTTCGTCCACATTCGACTGCATCTACGAATACTAATTGGGTTTTTATTGATTAGGCAGCATTTGTAAATGTTAATAATGAAGGTGACTACACCCAAAAGAGGGACAATTTCCCGTAACGTCACACCCGCCACAGTCTTATAATGGCCACTTTGAGCAGAAATCATGTGTTGTTTCTACCAGTTATTAGAAGTTTTAAAGATTAACATTCTAGGGAATCGCAAACTTTTTCCAATAATACATTTTATATTTTTGACGGTCACACGTCAAAATGGAATTACCCAGAGACTAATATACTACTCACGGGTTACATTTTCTATTATTATATATTTTGAATTTTAAAATAGTTATACGGTTGTATTTTCTATTTGGAAAAAAGTTATTTGAGACTGCTTCAATCTATTCTAAAATCTAAAAATTTGTACAAGATTAAAACATTCTCTGAGGACGGAGTAGCAATATGAATGGAAAATATAAGTACAATAAAATATTGGCATAAGTTAAAAAAATTAATCACAAATATAATAAACTTTACTCCAAATTGTATATAACTAAAGAAATTGTAAAATTTTTTATTATTTTATAATGTATCATCCTCAGTATACAAGATCGATTGACCAATTTTCACAAAGGTTGATTAGTCCAGTGTCTTTTGTTTTTAATCGTTTTTTCCTTGAATATTTTCCTTGGCCCAATTGCAATCTAACGATTAAATTGAATAGGATACAAATACTAGTTCGGAACTAGCTTGGTGCTATTATGTTGACATAAAATATTCCATTACAACTGCTGGGTTTATCTTCTGCTAAAATGTATCTTGTGTACAGCAAACTGTTATAATGCTCAACAATTTCCATAATCGGTTAAAAAATCCTTGACCATTAGTTATAAAAATGCAACGAGTACAGAATATTTAATAGATATGTATGTTGCGGATATAAGAAGGATGAATATTGAAAAAACAGTGAACAATACAAGAAAGGGGTTTTTATATATTTGTAAATACTATAAAGTTTTCGTAATAATATTATCATATGTTCTTGTTAAAACACGCTTTTTTATAGCCTTTTTTTAATGAAAACGACTTTTTGATTCTGTATGAATCATATCACATTTAAACTTTGCTTATTACCAAGTACATAAGTCAAAATAAAACACCAGAACAAATTACACAATAATTAAAGTTACTAAAAACATGTTAATCTTAACTAGTCTTTAAGAATACAAAGTGATATACGTTACAAATGTGATGCCGATATATAAAATTAAAAAAAAAATAAAAGAGAGAGAGAGAGAAAAAAATCAATAAAAACGGATATAACACAATCCTTTTGTAAGTTAAATGATTATTTTGTAAAATTTCAATAAATCTCTACTTCTTATTATACATTTACAGATGTCCCACCGATCGTAAACTCAAAGATCACATGAAAAGTGTACATGATCCCCAAAGATCGGTTATTTGTGACAAGTGCGGTAAGACGCTTAAGAGTGGCTACAGCCTTAAGAAACATCACGAAATAGAGCATTCAGACAAACCGAAACCAGTGCCCATACCACAACAATGCGATATATGCGGTGCCTGGCTAAGGCATTTAGCAGGTCTTAAGCAACATATGAAGAACATACACGAGTCGGAGCAAACCGAACACCGCTGTCATATTTGTAATAAAGTATCCTCCACATCGAGAGCACTTAAAAGACATATATATCATAATCATGAGTGTGCAAAGAAATTTCAATGTACCATGTGTGATAAGGCATTTAAAAGGGCTCAGGATTTAAGGGTAAGATTAATTATTATATCAATTCACATTTAAAATATTACAATCGATTTTTTGTTTTTTTTTTTACTTTATCAGGAACACACTTCTGTGCACACTGGCGAAGTTTTGTATACCTGCCCCAATTGTCCCATGACATTCTTTTCGAATGCAAACATGTACAAACATCGTCAACGTCTACATAGGGCCGAATGGGAAGCCGATCGTAGCAAACCTATACCTCCAAACATTATGAAACAAGCTAAGCAGGGTAGTAAGGTGGTTAAGGTAAAACGGAACATCGAAGAGGATTGTAAACCCATTATTGTGCCACCCATGTTGCCACTGCTACATCACACTATGTCGGCAAATTCCCAGCCGTTGCCACCGCCGCATCTAAACTCGCAATTAAATATATCATACAGTATGGCAATGCATTAAATAGTAACAAGTAAAATTGTGATCGCTTGTGTGCAACTTGTTTATTTTTAGTTTAAGACACTCTCACATGTATTAAGGTATTAAGAATTCTTTCTTTATGGACTGTTTGACACAAGGACTATTCCTCAATAAATTTTAATTTTATTTTATTAAGGTTTTAATGGAGACTCATTTCATTTAAATTCATTAGCCAGCATATAAGGTCACTTAGGGTATGGAAAATGCAGTGAAACATATGTGTACGTGTGTTTTAGATTATAATTTATACGGTATAAGAAAAAATCGTAATTAATGTGTACAAAGTTAACCAGATGAAATTATTTAATACATATACTATAAAAGTATTAAAATGTAGTTGTTCAAAAAATTTTTTGGTGTGTAATTACAAAATTTTGACTACTAGTGAATTTGTTGCATCGTTAAAGTGTTTATTGTGGTGATGGGATGATAGGTACCCAGCTGAGACAAAAAAGACAAAGAAACATCCACAGAATTTGATTGAGCCAAACTAAAACTGTTCGGTTTTTAAATAAAAAATATTATATGTATTTTAGATTGAAAGTTTCCTGAGTTTTGGAGTAATACAAAAGTTGAATTCCGTCAAAAATATCAGTTGATGAACTAAATATTGGACACATGTTATTGTGTGCTACTGTTATCAAACTAACCGCGACCAATATATTTTTGTAAGGCAGAGTGCGTGCTGCAATTGATCGTGCACTTTGCGCTTATACCGAAGTCTACAAAGGATCGGTGGCGTATGAGTAAATTAATTAGTGGAGTGTCCTTCGAACATGGGCACACTGTGCGTTTCATGTCGGTATTACAGTTTGGTAAGACACCCTGTTTTGCTATATTATGAAGTGGCAAGTCGTGGCTGTTTGTCCGCTGCACTTCACAGTACGACAAAATCACTCCGAAAGTTTTGAAGACGCTTCGATTAACTGTGATTAAATGATCGAAAACTGTGTTTCCGAAAAGGTAAATACCCTTTTGACTCTGCTTACGTACTAAACAAACATATTCAATGCATACAGTCTTATATCAATCCATTCTTAAATTTGTTTAAGGGGATTAAGAATTAAAGAAACTTCGTTGCCTGCTATTAACAGGTTTATATAGCGAGGACTTAAACGACTGTTTTTGGTACTTCCAATCTTAGAGATTTCCTTATAAACGTATTTCTCGTTATTGCTTTAATTGTAAATCGTTCAACAGTGGCAAACATAGAATCTATGAAGCACAAATCTTTATTTTTTCTTGAAAACATAATTTTTCTGGTAGTTTTAGATCTATTTTCTCTAGTGACTTATAATGTATATTTTTATTTTTAATATCGAATAGGGGGGCCAGTGATTTGGCCTGTTCTGTTCGAAAGTTTTAAGACACAATGTTCACAATGTGTATCAGGAGGCCTTTTCTTAATTATGTCCACACCTTGGAAAGCTTTCCTATCAATGGAAGCACATTAATAACACTATGTCACAAAATTTCAAAAGTTTCTGTATCCGGGACATTTAATAATACATTTTAACGTAAAATTTCACGATGAGGTAGAACAGATTTTGAGATATGGTCAAATTTCCATTTTTAGGGTTTTGAAAAAAGGTACGTCTACTAAAATGCCATTTTCTCCGGCTTTAATTCACCGATTTTACTGAACCGTGATAAAAATAAAAGATAATAAAATTATTTCCTAAAAAAACGTTAGTTGATTTAAATCCAATCATTAATGACGAAGTTATGGCACTTCAAAGTTGGATTTTTGTAAAAATTTTAATGATTTTTCAAGATTTCTCTGCCTTTAATTAAGTTTTTTTTCCGTGTTTCCGTAAAAATTGCTCCGGTTTCAGATTATTGCATGATAGAATAATATGTTACGAAAATTGTTTGCCCTTGGTCATCAAAATCGGTTGAAAAATAAACGCTACATTCACAATTAAGTACAGATACCTCTTCTTGAGAGTAGTAGTAATTGTTGTTTTGCTTGCCCTCCGAAATATAACTCAAGTTTTTTGTTAAACAAGTCACATAGGAATATCTAAAAAAAATTTGGGTTATTTCGCTAAATGCTGCAAATGCGGAAGTATTTCATATCCGATTTTGATGATCAAGGGCAAAAAATTTTTGTAACATATTATTCTATCATGTAATAGTCTGAAACCGGAGCAATTTTTACGGAAATACGGAAAAAAACTTAATTAAAGGCAGCGAAAACTTGAAAAATCATTAAATTGTTTACAAAAATCCAACTTAAAAGTGCCATAACTTTGTCATTAATGATTGGATTTTAATCAACTATCTTTTTTTTAAGAAATAATTTTATTATCTATTATTATTATCACAGTTCAGTAAAATCGGTGAATTAAAGCCGGAGAAAATGGCATTATAGTAGACCTACCTTTTTTCAAAACCCTAAAAATGGAAATTTGACCATATCTTAAAATCTGTTCTACTTTCCACATATCTGAGAGCAGATTTGAATTCAGCGTGAAATTTTACTTAAGGATCAACTATTTAGAAGCCGGGATCAAAAATTTGTTGCATTGTGTAATTATATTTGAAATAAAACTAAATATCAAGAGAAAAATTTGTGTGTGAACGGTTGTCGACAACTAGAATGTCATAGCAAAATCGCGTTTTACACTTACTTTCTTACTTACGTATGCGTTATAATAAAAATCCACATAACTCATACGCTCTGGTATGGGTAAACTTCATATCGTCACATAATCGCCCTTATTCCTGTTGTCGTCGTCGACGCAAAACGACGTCGTCTTGTGACAATGTTGTAAAATTGGTATTCTCGTAGTCGTTTTCGATAACTATCGGTAACTATTACATAAATTTGGTATTCTGTAAGGAAATGTGACGACGACGTTGAATCGAAACGACTCTGAATCTGTCGTGACAGTTGTTAGTAACGACATGAAACAATTTGAAGGAATAATTTTAGTTTTTGTAAATTTAACACGTTGGCTGCCACGTCGCACGTTTTCATGCGACACCCAGATGTTACCCAGAGGCTACGTCGCACATTTTCGTGCGACACCCAGATGTTACCCTGAGGCCACGTCGCACATTTTCGTACATTTTAATATGGAATTTTACATGGAATTTGAATTCTCTGGCCTGTGGTGAACATTTTGGTGTATTTCCCATGGCCGCTGTGTATTTTTAATGGTATTTTTTTGGATAATAAAAAAGTTGGAAATTTAAAAGTTTCTTACTGGTTTGTTTTAGATGCACAACTAACGGCACCTACTTGTTTATCGACGAATGCGAACGTCAATGTTTGAGAAGCGTTTATATTTGCCAATATTGTTGCATACCCAACAGTTTTTCAAATATATCTACCCTCTATCTTCAAACCCTTGGGGTTGTCCCAATACAATTTTTTTATTTTAAAATTTTTTTTATAACTTCCTGCCGCTTCCATGGTGCCTCCTAGAGGGGTAAAATGTATGACCGACCCACACTAGAATTTTCCTCCTAACATATTTCTCGAACATACCTGCCCCCTATCTTCCCTCCTGAGAGGCGGCCTGTCGCAAATTACTGTCGCACATTATCGTGCGACGTGGCCCCACAACATGTTTTATGTTCTCCCAGGCCATGTCGCACGAAATTGTGCGACACAAAAAAACCGTTATAGCTGCAAAATTAGGGACCACAATAAAGTCGGGAATAGTCAAAACTTATTTTTAGGCACTAAGAAACAAAATAGAACAAAAAAAGTTGTTGACCTGCGGTGACCAAAATGGTTAAATGACGTTGCTACTGAACGATAAAAATTCTAAAAAGGCATTGGCAGCCAACGTGTTAAAAAGGTTTTTTTTTAATGACGTCAAGAATGAAAATGTCGAGTAACAAATAGGGGTTTGGAAACAAAATCCCTCATTGGTTTCTGGAGAGAAACAGTTCCGTCTAATTTTAATGGGCAATGTGAGAAAATTTGAAAAAAAAACTTAATTCCTTTGGACCGCCTATAAGAATCCTTTGCAGTTGTAGTTACGATTCAGGTATTCTTTATTTGTAGCGAAAATTTTAATATGGGTTCTTGCTACTACTTAAGTAGTTCACGAATCTAAAAAAAAGTTGGAAGGCCGTCCAACAGGTAACCTCAAATTACGATTTTAACACCGATAAACATAGTCGTTATTTGGCAAGTTAAAGAAATCGGATAATAGTCGAAGTATTTTCCATTCTAGTACAAGACATTTTTTGCTTTCCTCATCGCTTGAATTTGATTCATAAAACACAAAAAAAATCAGCTGATGTACAAATGTTACATCAGCTGTTGTCATTTCTTTCATGTTATCAATTACCAGTCGACGTAGTCTCATGGTAGTTACAGAATAACGAAATAGCATTGATGTGACGACGATGTTGAATCGAAGTGATGTTGACATAAAAACGACGACGATGTCGATGACGACAACGGGAATAGGGGTGATTATTACGTATTATATAAAACATTTTTATTTTTAACATCGCTTGAAAAATTCCGAATACGTTTGTAAAAAAATGTTTAACAAGATATTTGTAAAGTGGTCATGATAATTAAAAAAAATTGAATATTATTTTTTCACAAGAGTAGGGGCTGATGAGCTTAAATCGATTTTCGCAGATTATTAATGCGTTTTCGGATATGTCGTCTTCGACAAAGTCAATCTTATCTGAAAACCCAACTATAGCTTGTTGAAAATCTATTTGTATGAAACCGTCATTGTACCTCACAAAACTAATGATGCAGTTCGATTACTCATACCCGAAGTAGGCTGAATACGTCCTCTCCGGCCTTGTCTTCGAAAATTGTTTGTCAAAACTAATTTATGAATCTAGTGGATTTTGACTTATCACAAAAGTTGATATTGGCTCATTGAATAACAAAAAACCGGCCGGGATTCCCGGGAATTTGGTCCTGGAAATTCTCAGTACAAAAACACTAATGACAACCTCATGTAAATTTCACTATTGTTGATACAGTTTATCTCTATTCCGAAACAATATTTGTAATTCGTTTTTAAAACTATAAGCGATTTTGCTTCTTTAGAAGCGTTTGTTAAAAAAGCTTTAAACTCAAGTAATTGCGAAGAGTCGCATGTAATTTTTAAGGTTTAACAAATAAACAGGCGATTTTTTTTATGACATGTGATTTTTATTTGGTTAAGAAACATGAATTGTTATGAAAGTACTAAACATGAAACATGTAACTAGTGTGATTTGTGAACAAAATGAGTAAATGTAAATAAAATTAATCCCTTTTGATCGTCCAGCAGTAGTCAGACAACAATCTTGGACTCCGTCTTCCCTGACAACACATCTCCATTTTTGAAATGTACTCATGGAACCTTCCTTCAAACTTTTAGGAGAACAAAATCTGATTTAAGCCTCGAAAATGAATTTTAAGTGACATATTGAACAAAAAGTTTCACATACAAATTATCTGCGGCTTTTACTCTAATGGTTACCCAAAAAATTTCAAACTTAAAGCATTGCCAAGCATATTTTTCTAAAACGTTAAATCTTTCTAAAATTTCGTATTTTTTACTAATTTCCTGAGTTGTGATTATAGAAAAGTGACATATTTGATTTAAGCATCATTTGTTCGAAGGAATTTATGTTTTTACGAAAATCACCCATATCAATTGCAAAAAATCAATATGTGATAGAGGAACAAAAACAGCTGCAACAAAGTATCGACCAATCATCGCGCATTAAAAAGACATATTTATTTAAATCATGAATGTGAAAAAGATTCAAATGGCTTTACTAGTGTTCAGATTTTTCTATTCAGGAACAAAGAGTAAAGTGAGCCAAGAAACGGTTGTAATGACTTTAGGGAAGTATGGCCTAGATCAAATGTTTAAAGTTGCAGTTTGTATGTCCAAACTGCTTAAAATAGAAAAGAAAGATGTTTGTATATTAGCCGGCATCATTACGGGGCACTGTGAACAGAAACGATAGGTCATTTACGAAGAATTTGTCCTGCTCTTGCAAGAAGCCAAAAGCATCTCTGAAAATATTTCTACATCGAGTGACTCAATTATGTGGCTATTAGAAATAATACTTAACTTATTAAGCGGAATGAAATGAACGACTAAGAGGTCAAACTCAAATAAATCATGTAGCAAATACATTTTTGACTACTGTATCTGGAGTTTGTCTGCGATATCCATGTATCTTAAATTTTTTTTCTTTGGATTAGGGCAAGAGTAGTACTGGTCACCAACTGGTCATTGTTCTAACTGCACTGTACTCATTTGCAATGTACTCATTTTGCTAATTCGTGTACTATCCAAGTACAGAATTTTTGTATATTGTGTACTGCTGCTGCACTGTTTGTATCACAATATTGAGTGTTGTGTCAATATATATTAAATAAAAAACAAATTTGTATGTATTAGTTGATTTTAAATACAAATGTTTTGTTAATATGGGGATTCAACTTGAACGAACCCCACTATCCTAGAGGATAAGCTTGGCCTGCTAACTTTTTAACAATAATTTGACAACAAAAACATTTTAAATCACATCTACTACAATTTCACTTGGATCTTGAAAATCTATCTAACCTATTTACATTTTACCGTATATATGATTCTAAAATTAAATTTTTCTTTATTTTGATGTAAATCTGTTTTTTAATAATGCGGCGGTGCATTTCATTATTTATTTAACATATCGTATGTTTTTATATATAATCAACAAAAAAAGAAAAGAAATTTTTGTGAAAACGTGATAACAAACATCATAAAGCCACTTAGGGTAAGAGAATGTTTAATTATTATTTAATGCAATTTATAAATATCACTAATTTTCATATCTTTTATTATTTTTCTTCAGATGGCCATCGAAAGCAAAATTGCGTAAGCATATGCAAACTCATGATATTACAAGACAAAAGATATGTGATCAATGTGGCAAAACATTCCGATGCAATACCAGCATGAAAAAACACGTCGATGCCGAGCATTCCGAGGTGAAGCCAGAACCACAACAGTGTACCATCTGCAATACATGGTATCGCAATTTGTCTGGCCTCAGGACCCATCAAAAATTTATGCACGAAAATCTTGGCAACGAAGAACATCGTTGTCACATCTGCAACAAAGTTTCGACCAATCATCGCGCATTAAGAAGACATATTTATTTAAATCATGAATGTGAAAAGAAATTTAAATGTCACATGTGTGATAAGGCTTTTAAGCGTGAACAGGATTTAAGAGTAAGTTTTAAAATGCTATAGCCAAACGATTGGGTTAATATTTGCTATTTTAATATTCTCAATTATTTGTAGGAACACATTTCGGTACATACTGGAGAAGCTTTGTACACTTGCCCCAATTGCCCAATGACTTTCTCTTCAAGCGCCAATATGTATAAACATCGTCAACGATTACACAAAGCCGAGTATGCAGCTCATAAACAACAACCGATGGCTCTAAATATAATAAAACAAGCCAAATCTGGACCTAATACAGTGCGTACCAAAAGACGCATGGTTGGTGCGGACGCAGAGGAAGTAGCACCACCACCTACACATGCACATCCCATAATACCGCATCCGCCAACACCAGCATTTGCCGCATCAAATGTTCTTATAAATCCTCATATACTTGTAGCATCACAATTTGGAACACACAATTTGTCAAAATTGTCGGAATAAAGTTAAGATATATCCACGCATTTTGCAAATATACATACAAAAATTTATGTAATTTCTAATTTTTTAAAATGTGAGTGAAATTTGGCTTAATGTTTTAGTTTAACTTTCCGTTCGAAATGACATCATGTAAAGAAGTATTAATTGTACTTTACTAGACTATAAATAAGTAGAATAGTACATTATCGCATAGTTTGTAATTGTAATATGTAGTAACATGAATAAAAGTGATTAAGTGATTTGAATTTTGAAATGCGTCTTTATAGCTGTGATCGCTTTCGACATAAAAGTGTTTAAATTTTTTTTAGGGGCGATCTGTGGAGTCTCGAAAAGCTTATAGTAAAGTATTTGATGTCTTTCAGCTTTACGTTATTCTTTTGCAAGTAGTCACACCGTTATTTGAAATATAAAAATTGGCTTTTTCAGTAGAATATTGGTCGTACTCTTCAACGCCGTCCATTAAATTTCATTGGGCAAGGTTTTGATTATTACATAACATTACACAAATCTTTTATCAAAACGAGGTTATTATTCTCCATATTACGGAATTTCAATAACTTAAAAAATACGCGTAAGGCGCGTTTTATATTTAAAAAAAAATTCAATGGAGTTATTCTTACCACGAATAGTATGTTTACTGATACAGTCGGACAAGTGGTTCTTGAGTTATGCTAAAATATCTGAATCAAGCTGTTCGAAAAGGTTAATATGTATTTACTAAAAAAAATTCAAATTTTTTTTTCCAAAAATAAAAAATTTCTGCTCCTGTAGTAGTGGGACAAAAATACATCAACAACTTTAATGGGAACACAAATGTTTTTTTTTGGTATTGCATTGAGTAATAGGCGTCTAAATTCTCAGCTCATGGGTAAATATTATTTATTTTTTACTTTTATTGTGCCCAAAAGTACTATTTATTGTACTAAAAAGTGCATGTATTGTACCAAAAAGTGCAATTTATTGTTACAAAATGTTTTTATAATAACAAAAATTAATTTAATTGTACCAAAAAGCAAAATTTTTTGTACCAAAAAGTAAAATTTATTATACAAAACAGTACAATTTATTGTACCAAAAAGAACTTTTATTGTATCGAAAAGTGCAATTTAATGTACCCAAACTTACTTTAATTGTGGCAAAAAGAGTACTTTAATTGTACCAAAAAGTACTTTTAATGTGCCAAAAAGAATTTTTTTGTGTCAAAAAGTACAATTAATTTGCCAAAACGTGCAATTTATTTATCAATTTTTGTTTCCCCAAAAAGTAAAATTAATCTTTCCAAAGAGCACAATTTATTATACGCAAGTAACAATATCAATACACGCAACGCGATCGTGCCCAAATTCTGTATTTAGTTCGGCTATAATAGTATTAATTTTTGGAGAAAAAATCTGGAAGTCGAGCCACGCCCATTTTGATACCCCCCATACAAATGTACCATTCCGCCCACTTTATAAAGCGAGTAATAATAACAATACACCCTTCCCTCCCATACAAATGTAACGAGCCGCCCACAATGGAAATCGAGTAATAATATCGATATACTAGAAAATTTTATGTTTTACTAAGGGTGAGGGTGAAAGTAAGTCGAATGAATGAATTCTTAGTGTTTTTTGTCCATCTTGATGTTTGTTCGCTTAGTTTTTCACTATAACTCAAGAAACATTGATGATTTCTCGTTTTATTCTTCAGCAGAATTGTAGAGAACCCCAAAACCATTTGGGGGTTTTACTGTACTGGACCAGTACCTTCACCCTGACTTAAAATTTCTCACCCCCAGACTGGCTGTTGTACTGTGTTATAAACTCATAAATCTTTACTTACTTAATTTCCCTTTACGCCCCATGAATGAGGTATGGGATAGCTTCCCGCGTTGTTGTGAATTAACACGCTAACTATTTATTCACAACTAACGGCACCTACTTGTTTATCGACGAATGCGAACGTCGCTGTTCGAGAAGCTTTTACTAGACATGCCGATTAACTCTACACTTAAACTGCGACGTTGCTGTCGACAACATCGAGGGGGCCGGCAATGAAAGAAAAATGTAGATGACTGGAGGCGGGAATCGAACCCGGGAGAACTTAATATAAATTATTTATTTATGTCTTAGCAACAATTCTGCTGAATCAGGGGGTTTTACTTTACCGACCTACCTTTACCCTGACTTGGAATTTCACACCCTATTTCTAATAGCTTTATGATAAATACTTACTTACTTACTTTAGTGGCCAATTACAATTTACGAAACGTAGTTCATAAATTTGAGGCCTGAAGTAATAAAGAGTTCCACACGCTTCGGTCTTCTGCGTGTGTTCTCCAGTTAGTCCTACCAGATGATGGCACATCGCCTACCACTTGGTCCTTGGACCTTTCTCGCTGGAGCATTTACATCCATCCTGGCAACATGTCCCAGCCATTGAAGAGTTGCATTCTGACTCTTTTAGCTACGTCGATGTCGTGGTAAAGCTCATACAGCTCATGGTTCATCCGATGGCGAAACTCGCCTTCGACACAGATAGGTCCATATATTTTTGTATGTCCGTTGTAGTAAGCACCCATAATTCGGCAGCATACAACAGAACAGGTACGCACCTGGTATATCTGTTTCTTAGTATTCCGAGAGAAGGTGGTGATACTAAAGTGCTGCCGAAGTCCGTAGAAACATATATTGGCTAGCACTATTCTCCGTTTAAGATCCGAGGTAGGTAAATTCGTTGACTACCTCAAAACAATAATTGTCAACGTTCACGGAGTGTCCCCATCGAGAGGACTCTTTGTTCGTCGAAATCATTATTTTTGTTTTGTCCTCGTTGACCGCTAAACCCATTTTTGCTGACTCCTTTTCTAGTGATGAGAAAACTGCAGTAACATCCCGCAGATTTCGGCCAATGATGTCTATATCATCGGCATAGGCTAGTGGCATGTGGCTCTTGTGGAATATGGTGCCAGACATGTTGACACCAGCCTTTCTCATCACCTTCTCCATAACTATATTAAATAGTTTACAGGACAGGCTATCGCCCTGCCTGGGACCTTTTTCCGTGTTGAATGGTTCAGACTGATCCTTACCAATCTTAACCGAGGATTTGGTGTTGTCCAAGGTACATTTGCAAAGTCGAATCAGCTTTGCAGGAATACCAAACTCAGACATGGCCTCATAAAGCCTATTCCTTATCGGAGAGTCGAAGGCAGCTTTGTAGTCGACAAAGAGGTGGTAGGTGTCGATCAGGATTTGTCGTAAGGTGAATATTTGATCCGTCGTAGATTTGCCAGGTCTAAAGCAGCACTGATATGGTCCAATTAGTTTTTCTACAATTGGCCTTAGACGTTCACACAATATGCTTGAAAGAACCTTGTACGCAATTGGTAATAGGCTTATTTCACGGTAGTTCTTACATTCACTACGATCTCCCTTCTTGTATATGGGACATAACAGACTGAGACTCCAATCCCCGGGCATGCTCTCCTCTTGCCAGATGTTCTCCATGAGCTGATACATGCTCGGCTCCAGCAGCTTTGTCGTTTTTAAGGCGGGAGATTGCCACACGTATCTCGCTCTGGGTCGGTGGCGGACAATAAACACCATCGTCATGGGTTGGAGCGGGGTCTTCTGGAGTGGTGTCTGCATCCAATAAATTTTTAAAATGATTTCTCCATATCCTCAGACCGTTATCCGGGACCGTCACTAGCTGACCATCGTTATCCTTGCAGGAGGGTAACCCTGTTCCACGCACTCTCCCCTTAACTCTCTTGTAGAATTTTCGGGCTTCCCCTCTGCTTCGGAGCAACTCTGTGCACTCATCCTGCCTCTTTTTCAGGTCCTTCTTTTTCCGTCTAAAAAGACGAGTTGCCTCTCTTCTCTTCTCCCTGTGCCGTTCACGAACAGCTCGCGTTGACATTGGCTGCAGTTTCGCCCTGTATGCAGCAACCGTTTCTCTCGTGGCATTGCGACATTCATCATCACACCAGGCATCTTCTTAAGACGGCTTTGAGTACCCAAGTACGCTTCTCGCAGCCCGTTCTAAGGAGTCGGCTATATTTTGCCACTGCGAGGTTATATTGTCAGGGGTTGGAGCATTCCGCAGCAGTTGAGTTAGGTGGTTGGAGTAGGCGTTTGCTACCTCTGTGGTCCGCAGTTTAACGATGTCCAGCTTTCGTTGTACCTGGTTACGTACGTTTTTCGCCATGCTTAGCCTTGTGCGTACCTTAACTGCGGTAAGGAAGTGATCGGAGTCGATGTTCGCACCCCTAATCACTCGTACGTCCAGAACACTCGATGCGTGCCTTCCATCGACTACCACATGATCAATCTGATTCCTCGTCAATTGATCTGGAGATAACCATGTTGCCTTATGAATATTTTTTTGGTCAAATCTGGTGCTGCTAACTACCATATTTCTTGCCGCAGAGAAATCAATCAGTCTGATGCCATTGTTCGACGTTTCGGTGTGCAGACTGAATTTTCCGATGGTAGGCTCAAATGCGGTTTCCCTGCCTATTTTAGCATTAAAATTGCCTAGTACAATTTTAATGTCATGGCTCGGGCTACGGTCATATACATTTTCTAGGCTCTCGTAGAACTCGTCTTTGTCCTCATCGCTTTTCTCTTCTGTCGGAGCATGGGCACATATAAGTGTTATGTGGAAAAACTTTGTTTAGACTCTTATGGTGGCTATACGTTCACACACCGGGTTGAACCTTGAAACTAGGTGTCGCAGTATCGTGCCAACTTGCCGCATGGCCACTATAGTAGATGTCGCACGTCTTCATGCGCGAGCACCCGTGTCCCGTCCACCGGATTTCCTGTAAAGCGGTTATGTCAGCCTTGTATTCTTCGAGGACTTCCGCCAGTTGGATGGAGGCACCTGGTTTATACAGTGTTCTAACATTCCAGGTGCATATCCTTAAATCATGGTCCTTAATTCGTTTGCGGTGGTCGTCAACATTTTGGGGGGTCCATTTTATTCTTTTCTTACTTCTTTTCATTGCAATAGTTTATACGTCGGTGGCGGGTTGCACGTTTTCTCCTCTTGCCAGGATTTTATTACAGCCGCCCATTCTGGGTCAGACGCTGACCAGGGTACCGCTCACTCTGAGCAGACGCCCCTCACAGTTAGTCGTGTTCTGACGGGTGTCAAAGGCGTCACCACGTGGAGGTACTCCGTCCGCAGTAGTACTTCGAATACGGAGCTCTGTGAGTAGACTTGAAGTGCAATTGGCAAGTATCACTCTGGGTTTGCCAAGTTAAATCGATCAGAAGCTTTACCTTGCATCACACTCCCGATGATAAATATCATTTTTGAAATCTCATTTAGTCATAAGACAGCTTTTTATATACTTAGCCATTTAACAGACTTTTACTTATCTCCGACATTTTCTTTGTCCACTTGTTCTATGCAAATAGATACTTTGTTCTCTAATGGAAACATCATTTATTTAAAAAAAATTAACAACAAAATTTAACAAATATTAAGAAACCAAAACTATAAAGTGAAATTAAACAGTTTTCGACGCCACTTAGGGTAAGAGAAATCATAAAATATACCCAAATAGTTCTCCACTTTCAAAAGTTTTTCTTTTGCGCCTCTTTTTAGATTTCCCTCGCTAACAAAGCAGCGGGAACACATGCACACTCACGATCCCACCAGGCGGCAAATTTGCGATAAATGCGGTAAAACTTTTAAAAATTTATTCAATATGAAAAAACACGAAGATTCTGAACATTCCGATGTTAAGCCTATACCACAACAATGTGTCATTTGCAATACATGGTACCGCAACATGGGCGGCCTGAAGACTCACATGAAGAATATGCATGAGGATGAGGACACCGAACATCGTTGTCATATCTGCAATAAGACTTCGACCACGAATCGAGCCTTAAAGCGACACATATACTTAAATCACATATGCGAGAAGAAATACAAATGTAATATGTGCGAGAAGGCTTTTAAGCGAGGGCAAGATTTGAAAGTGAGTCGAAATCTGTTGTGTGATTTTTCTTTCTACTGTGGCAGTAATTATTTTTCATCCACTAGGAACATATATCAGTGCATACGGGTGAAGCTTTGTACACTTGCCCCAGTTGTCCGATGACATTTTCCTCTAGTGCTAATATGTATAAGCATCGTCAACGTTTACACAAGGCTGAATATGCGGCCTACAAACAACAGGCAATGCCACCGAATATTATTAAACTGGCAAAAAGTGGTCCTAATACAATGCGTACCAAAAAGCGTTTTGTGTCTGTGGATGCGTCAAACGAATTTATAAATCGGTCGAGACCATCTCCTGCAGACCATCTTCCGAGCACTCCAAATGAATTTGCGGTGATCACTCCAATGTTGCCAACGAAATTTGAAGATTTTAATATGCAACCGTAATGCAAAGATATTGTGAAACACAAGAGAAAGATTAAATATATTGATTATATTTATTATTGCAACGAGACTATGAGATTAGAATAACGCCAAAGGTGCTGTTAGTTGAGGAATATTTGAAATACATACATTACTTAAAAAGTAAATTAACTAACAAGAGACTAACAGAAGTTGAGAATAAAATGGCGTAAATATTTAAAAGAACTGAACATTTTTTTGAAACGTTTTATTTTTTATTTTGTAAAAATTGTGATGTCTTAAAAATATGAATATTTTCGGAATTTTTATTTGTTTACCTTTTAGAGATCAAAAAAAGGATATTTATGAAACAAATATGGTTTTAAGGGATGATTGAACTTAATGTCACAGTTCAAGTTATATTTATTTTCATATCTTCATTGACGAGTACTTCCAGTTTATCAAATTTTATCTCTATAGTGGTAAAGTTCACTTTCCTCACACGCATCTGCAAATTTATATCTATAGTGCCGAGTACAATCTGTGTACAAATATTTCCTTCCCCATGCCCCTATCGTCTACTAATCGATAATTTCTATAGGGTTAAGAAACCCTTTTCCACATAAAACCGCTAAAAAAAAACGTTTATCTGTTATACAAAGACCAATCAGCATATAATCCCCCTTATTACGTATGTCGAAGTCGACTTTCGACAACATTCGACTGTTTTTTTTTTATTTGAACGAAATTAATAATTAAGAGAAATGTTTCTTGTTGTGAATTTTTCATTATCTGATGAAGAAGAACATGATAGGAGCAAGGACAGTCGAATTTCAATCTTATAAACGACATCAGCGATGTCATATTTGAAAAACGACAAAGATTCGACGTGACTACGACATACATAATAAGGGGGAATATTTTGTCAAATTCACTCCCACGCGGATAAACAAATTACGGCGCCACTTAGGGTAAGAGAAATTCGAACTCGATTCATCAAATCTCTTACATCCATTCTCCATTTAAAGTCTTTTTTTATGATCTTTCCTTTGTAGATTTCCCACAATTTCAAATTTACGTACCCACATGAATACTCACAACCCCAAGCGCCGCAATATATGCGATAAATGCGGAAAATTTTTTCAAACCCCATTTAATTTGAAAAAACATTTAGACACCGAACATCCTGTAGTCACGCCTGAACCTTTACATTGTGCCATATGTAATACTTGGTATCGCAATGCGGATGGTCTAAAAGCTCACAATAAAAATATGCACACAAATGTGGATGTGGAGCATCGTTGTCATATCTGTGAAAAAGTGTCCACCACCCGAAGAGCCTTAATGCGACACATTAATCTAAATCACATACGTGAGAAGAGGCACAAATGTACAATGTGCGAGAAGGCTTTCAAACGTAGTCAGGATTTAAAAGTGAGTTAAATGGAGGGTCAAGCGGCATTCTATGTTTATCTTTTTAATTTCATATTTCTTCTATACCACTAGGAACATATTTCCGTGCATACAGGCGTGGCTTTGTACACTTGTCCCAATTGTCCATTGACATTTGCCTCAAGCGCCAATATGTATCGACATCGACAACGTTCCCATAAGGCAGAGTATGAGGCTGGCAAACAACAAAAAAACGCGGTGAATATCATCAAGGAGGCTAAGACAAGAAGTGAAATATTACCCGCTTCGGGACGTCTTAAGCGTGGAGGGTCATCTAATAATGATGATCATGGAGAAGGCGTAGTATCAAGCTTTTGTTCATTTCGAACAATTGATAATAATATAGTAAATGATTATGTGGATGATCAAACGGTGTACATACAATTACAAGAGGATATACAATAAAAAATTGTATGTTAGGGGATAGTTGGCAATTAAATTAAATATATCATGTTTTAAATTTTATATCGAGTGTTTGTAATTATCATTAGTTGATGGCCGGCAGTGACATGATGGTTAGAACACGCACCTGCCATGCGGGAGATCCCAGGTTCAACACCTGGCTACAGTCATCTAAAAAAAATGTTCTTTCATTATTGGCCCCCTCGATGTTGTCGACAGCAACTTCGCAGTATAAGTGTCGAGTCAATTAGCATGTCTAGTAAAACACTTCTCAAACAGTGACGTCCGCATTCGTCGATAAACAAGTAGGGGCCGTTAGTTGCGAATATAAAATAGAAAGCGTGTTAATTCACAACAACGCGAGAAGCTATCCTATATCTCATTTATGTGGTGTAAAGGGAAATTAAGGCAAGGATGGGAGCAACTGTATAAAATTCTGTGCTTGAACTCGTTCTTTACTAGTACCAAATAGACAATTTCCCCATAAGCATATGGTAACTCCATGTCCATAAAAGTGTTTTTTGGTACAATAAATGTACTTTCGGTACATTGAAAGTGATACAATAAAAGTACTTTTTGATACAATATGTGTCCTATATGTACAATAAACATACTTTTTGGTACAATAAATTTACTTTTTGCTACAAGAGAAGTACTTTTTGGTACAATAAAGAAATATTATGTACATTTAATGTACTTTCTGTTACTACAAATGTACATTTTGGTACATTAAAAGTGCTCTGTGGTACAATAAAATCACTTTTTGGTACAATTGGTTACTTTTTGGTACAATTGGTTACTTTTTGGTACAATAAAAGTACTTTATGGTGAAATAAAGGGACTTTTTGGTACAATGAATGTACTTTATGGTACAATAAAAATACTTCTTGGTACAATTTATACAATATATTAATTTTTTTTTAATAAAAGTACTTTTTTAACAGCTTATGTACTTTTTGGTAAACAAAAATGCTTTTTAATACAATACATGTAAATTTTTATGTGCATTAAATGTACTTTGGGGTACAATAAAATTACTTTTGTTACAATAAAAGTACATTTTGGTATAATAAATGTATTTTTCGGTAAATATATGTACTTGATAGAATAAGTGCAATTTTTGGTACATTAAAATCACTTTTTTGTACAATTATTGTACTTTTTTTGAACATTAATAGTACTTTTTGGTACAATAAACTTTTTGTTGCTATAAAAGTACTTTCTGCTACAATAAAAGTTATTTATACTACAATAAATGTACTTTTTGGTTCAATAAATGTACTTTTTGGTACAGTACATGTATTTTTTTATATAACAATAGTACTTTCTGTACAGTGTTTACTTTTATGGCAAAATAGAAAAACATTCTGCTACAAAAAGTTCTTTATGGTACAATAAATGTACTTTTATTGTAAAAGGGGTATATTTTTTTTACAATAAAAGTACTTTTTGGTACAATAAAATAATTTTTGGTACAATAAAAGTACTTTCTAGTCGAATAAAAGTACTTTCTAGTCGAATAAAAGTACTTTATGATGAAATACAGTGATGTTTTGGTACAATGAATGGACTTCATGATTCAATAAAAGTAGGTTTTTTTTTTAGAATAAGTGTACTTTTTCATACATTAAAAGAACTTTTGGTACAATAAAATAACTCTTTGGTACAATAATTGTACTCTTTCGTACTTTAAAAGTAACTTGTGGTACAATTAAAGTATATTTTGGAACAAAAAATTAATTTATGGTACAATAAAAGTACTTTTTAATACAATAAATGTACTTTATGGTACAATAAAAGTACTTTTTGGTACATAAAATGTACATTTTGGTATAATAAATGTTTTTTTCGGTACAATATTATAAAAATTATATAACAATTAAAGTACTTTTTGGTACAATAAGTAAATTTTAAGTACAATAAATGGACTTCATGGTACAATAAAACTACTTCTTTTGAATAAGTGTACTTTTTTTACAATAGATGTATTTGTTGTACAATAAAAGTGCTTTTGGTACAATAAATGTACCCTGTGGTACATTAAAAGTACGTTTTGGTACCTTAAAAGCATATTTTGGTATAACTTAACTTTTTTTGATACAATAAAAGTACTTTTAGGCACAATAAATGTACTTTTGGCTGCAATAAAAGTACTTTATGGTACAATAAAAGAACTGTTTAATACAATAAATGTACTTTCTGGTACAATAAGAGTACTTTTTGGTATAATAAATGATTTTTGGTGCAATAAAAGTACTTTTTGGTACAATAAGAGTACTTTTTGGTATAATAAATGATTTTTGGTGCAATAAAAGTACTTTTTGGTACAATTTGTACCATGAGAGTACTTTTTGGTACAATAAAACTACTTTTTAGTACAAAAAATTTATTTTTAGGAATAATTAAAGTACTTTTTGGTACAATACGTGTACTTTTTGTTGCAATAAATTTACTTTTTGACACAATAAAAGTACTTTTTGGTACAATAATTGTACTTTTGGAAACATTTGAAGTATTTTTTGGTACATTAAATGTACTGTTTAGTGCAATAAAAGTACTTTATGATACTATAAATGTAGTTTTGGGTACAATAATGTACTTTTTGGTACAATTAGTGCAATAAAATTACTTTATGGTACAATAAAAGTTCTTTTTGGTACAATAATATACTTTTTGATATAATTTGTACAAATAATATTTTTTGTACTATACATTAACTTTTTAGTCTAATAAGAGTATTTTTCGGTACATTTACAGTACTTTTTTGTGCATTACATGTACTTTATGGTACAATACAATTTTTGGCACCATAAAAGTACTTTTTGGTACAACACATTTACTTTTTGTACAAAATATTTAGTTTTTGTTAGAATAAAAGTACTTTTTGGAACTTTAAAGTTCTTTGTGGTACAATAAAAGTAGTTTTTGGTACAATAAATTGACAATAGACGGGGGTCCGGGATAGACGGCAAAACTGAAAAGTGTCACACAAATACATTAAAACAATAAAAAATTTGTTCGTTCCCGGACCGGCGTTTGAGCAGCATTCCATCAAATGGACAATATAACAAAGTTTCTGTTTATGATCTCTGCAAAATTTCAAGCTATTCTGTGCATGTTTGCTTAAGAAACCGAAGAAAAAATCACTTTTTTTCCGAGAATCCCGGTATTCCCGCAAAATATATCAATCCCGGGAATACTGTTTCCCGGAAAATGGGGCGCAATATTAATTACCCTCAATAAAAACGACAAATTTTAACGGGAATTATTTTTTTGTGGCGAATTTTTGTGTTTTGGTCGTTTAAAGTGCATTTTGTATGGGAGCCCCCTTAGAAGCTGAGAATAGGGGGTAGTAATGTTCAGGAAAGATGTTAGGAGGGAAATAGTAATAGGGTTCGGTCGTACATTTTACCCCTCTAAAAAAAAAGGGTTGGGGGTTGGTTATGTATTTGAATCCTCTAGAATCGATTCCGGGCCAGGAATTCATCATAGATTACGATTTTCATAACCGCTAGATCGAGAACAAAGTTGAACCACTCTAATGTAAAATGTAACATAAGCTCGGCTAAGCTATGCGCTTATTCGTGTATTTCTCGGTAGCGAAGTCGTTTCTTAAGTGCTGTAACAATAAAAATATAATTTTCTAATTACCCGCAACTCTCCGTCTTTTTTTATTCACTTACCTATTTCATAACCCTTAAAGTCTAACCAAAACCAGAAAGCAACGATTGTTTTTGTTAGAAAAAGAAAATTCGTCTTATTCTCTTTCTCTCCTTCTAACTGATGATTACATGTTTATGTAGTATGTATTTTACAATCCATTCAAAATTTCTATCTGCTTCTAGATTCCCCATTAAACGTAAGCTAGACTCACATATGCTTACCCACAGTGAAGTTTATAATTCCATATGTCATGTGTGTGGCAATAAGTTCAAAACAAAATATACCCTCAAAAAACATATTCTCTACTATCACACGGATAAGGTGCGCATCGACAAAGAACCACAGCAATGCACCATATGCTTAAAGTGGCTGCGCGGCCTCAAAGGCGTCAAGGCTCACATGAAAAATATACACGAGGACACTGGCGGTGAGCATCGTTGCAAAATTTGCAATCACGTCTCGACGACGGCCAAAGGCCTGCGTGTCCATGAGGTGTTCCGGCACGAACGTGAGCGAAAGCATAAGTGTTATATGTGTGATAAAGCTTTTAAGAGACCGCTGGATTTGAGGGTAAGTCAAACGAGTTTTACTAAGTAAAGAATGAAATTGATTGACATTTTTTTTTTGCATTTTACATTTTAGGAACATATTGCCACACACACTGGGGAATCGCTGTATAAATGTGCCGAGTGCGCAGCTACATTTAAATCTAATTCAAATTACTATCATCACATTAGACGTTTTCACAAAGAAAAACCGAAAAAGGATTTACTTATAAAGATTGAAGAAATACAACAACCTTAAAAATCGAATGTTGTATTTGAGTTTATTTAATTCATTCTATTTTTTATTATGTAAAGGATTTTGAAAAGCGTGTAAGCTGGGTTATATGAAATAGTTGAGAACTGGGGTTAAAGTAAAACAACTAGAGGGATTGACATATGAAAAAAATAACAATTGCACTCTCTATCTCCGGTAGAGCTATCGGTGATAATTATCGAAGTTAAAGTCTAAGCGTTTACTTTTCTATGGGTTTAATAGAATGCATACAATAAAAAAGGCAAATATTATAGCAGATGTTCATTTTAAATAAACTTTGATCTGAGATGAATAATTATGTTTAGTTCTCACTACTTATAAGACAGGAGCTTAATTGTTGAGACTTGGCTGATATTGACTGGATGATTATTAAGCTCAAGAGATATTGAGATGTCTTCTTGGGTATAACTAGATGGACTGCAATTACTTAAAATGGGCTGTATTTATTATCGCTCATATAATTTCTCATATATTAGAGAAATTATAGAGGATACGATTTATGTGTCGGAGAAGAAGAGTTGAGAAGAGACAAAAGTAAAACACTAAATGAATGTAAAGCGATTTAAGTTCAGGAATGCAAGTGAAAAATGTTGGTTCGACCAACTTACAAAGAAACTTAAAATAAATTTCATTTAAGCAATTTGATTTGCTGAAATGCGTTTTAATAGATAATTAGGCGTTAATTTTCCAATATGTTATTTTATAAAATCACAATACTACTTACACTAATAGACATAAGTTTTCGTACTTCATTTATAAATAAATAAATTCATAATAATAAAATTAAAGTATACACTGTACGTGCAAGTTTATACTAACTTCCATTTTTATGGAGTTTAGGGTTTTGTTACTGAGGTCAAATGCTATCGTTTGATATTGGTTTGGTTCACCCCCGAAAAAGTGTGTTGCACTGTCTAACCAGGCTCGAGGTCAATGTGGATTTATTTTTCTTTTTCAATATTTCATCTTTCCTCGCAAGAGATCATCAGGATAGAAAAATACGTGTAACAACGCAAAATCAAAAGCAAGCTACACTGCTACACTGCTTGCATTTGATTTTGTGTTGTTGCTCGTTATTTTCATATTCCTCACTCTTATATTCTGCTATTCGGCCCTTAATTGTAACAAAAAGTACTTTTCTTGTTCTCTAAAAGTACCTTTATCGTGTTAAATAGTTAATTGATTGTGCATAAAAGTACTTTTATTTTACCAAAATTATTTTTATTGTACCCAGAATGTACTTTTATTGAACCCAGAATGTTTTTTTATTGTACCAAAATGTACTTTTTTTAACCAACGAGTACTGTTATTGTACCAAAAAGTTATTTTATTGAACGGAAGTACTTTTATTGTATCCACAATACATTTAATTGTACCAAAAAGTACTTTATTAAACTAGAAAGTACTTTAATTGTACTAACAAATACTTTTATTGTACCAAAAAGTACTTTTATTTGACCAAAAAGTAATTTATTTGACCAAAAAGTGTTTTAATTGTACAAAAAGGACTTTTATTGTATCAAAAAGTACTTTTTTGTGCCAAAAATTACTTTTATTTGACCAACAAGTGCTTTTATTATACAAAAAGGACTATTATTGTACCAAAAAGTACTTTTATTGTACCATACAAGTACCTTTATTGTACCCAAAAAGTAATTTATTGTAACAAAATATTGAAGTAATGCGTACTTTGATTGTACTAACAAGTACTTTTATTGAGCAAAAAGTACTTGTGCCTGCTTTTAATTAAACCTACATGTACTTTTAATGTACATTTTATTTGACCAAGAATTACTATTATTTTACCAAAAAGTACATTTATTGTACAATTTATTTTACCACAAAGTACTTTTGTTGTACCTAAAGTAAAGTATGTTGTATCTAAAGTACTTTTATTGTATCAAAAATGTCTGCTCTTGTACCAGTACAGGGGTTGAAGATAGGGGGTAGGTATGTTAGAGAAATATTTTAGGAGGGAAATACTAGCGGTGGTCGGTCATAAATTTTTTCCCATCAAGAAGGAACAATGGGAGCGGCAGGAGCTGAAAGAAAATAATAAAAAATTGTATGGTGACCACCTTAAGGGTTAAAGATAGAGGGTAGATATGTTTTGAGAAAGTGTTGGGGGCACCTTTAAGGCAGTTAGGAGCAAATTATATAAAAATTTGATTTTTTTATGGGAACCTCATTAGGGGATGAAAATGACCGGGCGACTCAGGGGCAGAGCATTTGGGAGTATTTTTTGATAAAAAAACAAACTTTCTGTATCGTAGTCCTCTTAGGGGGTGAAGATGGGGAGTAGGTATGTTTGGGAAAAATGTCATACATCATAGATCATACATTTTACCCCTTCTAGCAGGCACCATGGGAGCAGCAGGGGCTGATTTATATAAAAAATAAAAATATAATAAAGATTGTATGGTGACCACCTTAAGGCTTGATGATAGAGGGTAGATATGTTTTGAGAAACTGTTGGGGTTGCAAAAATATTGGCGGTCGGTCATACTAGTGGCACCTTAAGGGCAGTTGGGAGCAAATTTTTAAAAATTTGATTTTTTTTGGGAGCCTTCTAAGGGGGTAAAAATGGGGGAGGTATGTTTGGGATTAATGTTAGGAGGGAAAAATGACTGGGGGTCGGTCATACGCTTGAACCCTCTAGGGGCGATAAAGCGGTAAGAGCAAATGTTATAAAAAAAAATTCTGTTTGTCTGACGGGGCAGTTGCGGGGCTTGTTTTGGATTTTTTTCCCAATTCGAAAAGTTTCTCGTTAAAAACCGGGGCTCTATTTTGATTTTAGAGTCATGGTAAAATCGACAAATAGTTTAAAATTTTGTATACATTTTTACCGATTTTGCTCTGTTTTTAAACCGAATTGTTTTTCAGAACATGTAAACATTTTCTGTTAATTATTACTAAATTTATCCAAAAAAGGGGGATTAACATTTATTCAAAAGCCATTTTTTTCAATTTTTGAAATTCTAACTAAATTTTTGGAAATGCTGTAAAACTGTTACACACCTAAATTAACTTAATTTTTGTATTTTTTCGTGATGATGTTGTGCTCAACCTTAAAGTAGAAAACAAAACCCCACAAACAATTTCCCCATTTATATGCAACATACAAAAAAAAAGTTATCTTTGAATTATCGACATTTACTTTTAGATTCCCAACTTCAAAACGTTTGAGTCTGCATCTTAATGTCCATAATCCGGAGAAAAATTTTGTTTGTGATCAGTGCGGCAAAACGTTTTATGACTTTTCACGTCTCAAATTACACACAAGACATGAGCACTCGGATGAGCCCAACCCCAATAAGATACCGGAACAGTGTAGCTATTGCGACAAATGGTACTCCAATAGTAAATCGTTGTACAAACACATTAAGAATATACACACAGACACCGATGTCGAACATCGTTGTCAGACCTGTGGTTTTGTGTCGACCACCGCCTATGCCCTAAAAAAACATATAGCCTTCAATCATGAGGCAACGGCACGAAAGCACAAGTGCAACCTATGTGATAAGGCATTCAAGAGGACTCAGGACTTGAAGGTAATGCAAATGTTAATATCATCTATATAGATATTTTTTTAATTTCATTTGGTCTGTGTGTGTGTTTGTCGGTCTCTTTGCAGGAACATATGGCCACGCACACGGGAGAAGCTTTGTATGAGTGCGTCAATTGTGGCACCACCTTCAAATCGAAAGCGAATATGTTTCATCATCGTCGGCGTTTCCATAAGACCGAATGGGTGGCGGATCGTACCAAGCCGCCTAAGGAGAAATATTCAAGAAATTGAAAATGTATTAATAAAAATGACGAGAGCAAATCGAATAAACTATGATTATGACATTAAAAGAGTGTATTTTAAAATTACAAAAAAAAAAAATAAATAATACAAAAGATTATTACAAATAATTAAACTATTTTTTTTTGTTATACCATGATATATTTTATATACATATGTATTAGAATGAACGCAGGATATGAATTGTAACATAACTCTATAAACAAATCGTTCTTTTTAACTGAATTTCCTGGGTGCGCATGCTCTTCTAACTACATAGTCTAAAATAGTGCAATTTAAAACAAACTTCTGTTGTGGAGTATGGAAACATTATAACATAACATAACATTTTACAAATGTTTTGAAAAAGTTCTTAAATCGACACAAACGTTTTGGTGCAAATGACAAAACATTAAAACAAAAATATTTTTTTTTTGTATAAAAAAAATTATTTCTATCGCGAACATTTTTTTCAAAAATATTGACATATTTATTTTTCTATTTTTTTTGAATAGCCTAAATTGGAATGCTATCGTAGAAAATTTACTTTTTTCCTTTTTTTTTATTAAATTAAAAGAAAGCTGTGTAAAGTTATTTAAAGATAACTATGTGGTTTAAAAATGTCTTGAACACAGTTTTTCAATAGAAACAAAAATTTCGGTACAATGGAAAAACAATTAGAAAATAATTACTTTTAGCAAAAAAATATTTTTTTTCGGTCATGATAAAAATCAAAATAATATATAAAAAAAGTCCCACAATCCCACTGTGGGCGGGGATAAAATACTATTGTTTTAATTAGCAGTAGTTCATAAATTTTTTTAGCAGGCTGTGCAAATATTATGCCCACTAGATATGCGATAGTCCTGTATGGAGATCCTTAGGAAGTGGGGTGGGGTTTAATGGCTCCGCATCGTGAACAAAGATGGTGGGGAAGGCGAAAAATCAACAAGCCCCGCTACATTTTACAACATTTTTCTTAATTTAAGCCCTTTAGGAGGCACCATGGGTGCGGCTTGTGCTAATTTCATAAAAAATAAAAAAAATGTACGGGAACCAGCTTAATGGTTGAATATAGAAGGTAGATATGTCATAAAAAACTGTTGGGGTTGCAAAAACTTTGGGGGTCGGTTATCATTTTTGACTCCTCTAGGGGCACCTTTGGGCAGTGATGGGAGCAACATTTATAAAAATTTGATTTTTGTATGGGATTGTCCATAGGGAATGAAGATAGGGGGTAGGTATGTTTGGGAAAAATGTTAGGAGAGAAGAATTAGTGGTGGTCGGTCATACATGTTACCCCTCTAGGAAGCACCATAGAACGGCAGGATCAGATTTCATAAAAAATAAAATGAAATTATGGGGATCACCTTAAGGGTTGAAGATAGATGGTATATATGTTCAAAGAAACTGTTGGTGTTGCAAAAATATTTTGGTTTGCCAATACATTGACTCCTCTAGCAGCACCGGCCCTGGCATAGTTGTTAGAATACGCGACTACCATTCGGGAGATCACAGGTTCAACTCCTGGCTCCAGTCATCTTAAAAAAGAAAAAAAATAAATAAATTTGTCTTTCATTGTCGGCTCTCCTCGAATGTTGTCGACAGGAACTTCGCAGTATTAGTGTCGAGTCAATCGGCGTGTCTAGTAAGAGCTTCTCAAACAGTGACGTTTGCATTCGTCGATAAACAAGTAGATGCCGTTAGCTGTGAATTTAAAAATAGAAAGCGTGTTAATTGACAACAACGCGAGAAGCTATCTCATACCTCATTCATGGGGTGTAAAGGGAAATTAAGTTTTAAGGAGGCACCATTGAACGGCAGGAACTAATTTTATAAAAAATTATAAAAATAGAAAAATTGTATGGGGGATCCCCTTAAGGGTTGAAGATAGATGGCAGATATGTTCCAAGAAACTGTTGGGGTTGCAAAAATATATTTATTCTTGTTTGGGAGCCCCCTTAGGGGGTGAAGAAGAAAAAAAATAGCAAGGTTCGGTAATACAATTTACCCATCTAGGAGGCACCATGGAACGGCAGGAGCTGATTTCATAAAAATATAACAAAAATTGTATGGGGATCATCTTAAGGTTTGAAGATATATGGTAGATAAGTTCAAAGAAACTGTTGGTGTTGCAAAAATATTTGGGGTTGATCATATATGTGAATCCTCTAGCGGCACCTTTGGGTCAGTTAGAGCGGCGGGAGTAAATTTTTATAAAAATTTTATTTTAGCATGGGAGTCTTCATAATGTTTGAAGGGGGCAGGTACATTTGGGAAAAATGTTAGGAGGGAAAAAGTAGTGGGGTCGGTTATACACTTTATACTTCTAGGAGGCACCATAAAACGGCAAGAGCTGATTTCATTAAAAAACTTGTATCGGGACAACCTTAGGAGGTGAGGGTAGATGGAGATATGTTTAAAGAAACTGTTGGTGTTGCAAAAGTATTTATTTTACATTTGTCTCCTCTACCGGCACCTTTGGGTTAGTTGGAGCGGCGGGAGCAAATTTTTCTACAAATTTGATTTTTGTATGGAAGCCCCCATAGAGTATGAATTTAGGGGGCAGGTATGTTTGGAAAATATGTTAGGAGGGTAAAAATTAGCAGGGGTCGGTCATACATTTTATACCTCCACGGGCGATTCCTTGGCATTTGCGGAGCGTGTTGTGAATTTCTTTCTCTTCCTTGCCAACTTTGACCACTATGCGCAGTTAATTTCCCCCACCACACCTCCCTTATTTTATTTTACCTCATTAATGTTTTTTTCCAAACCTCACAAATTAGGGGGTGAGTTGTTTCGAAATGGAAAACTACCCCAACACTCAGGGGCAGTTGCATACATTATTCTACATCTACATTATTCTTCCATTGCCGGTTCCGTCAATCGACATGCCTAGTAAAGCTTCTTAAAAGTGACGTTCGCATACGTCGATAAACAAGTAGATGCCGTTAGTTGTGAATCTAAAAATAGAATGCGTGTTTATTCACAACAATGCAAGAAGCTTTCCCATTCATAGGGTGTAAAGGGAATTATGTAAGTTAAGTTTAATTCTTAAACATAATATGATAACAATCAAATTTTATCATTATAAAACAGATATTTAAGTAAACGTAAAGCTGTAAACGTGATTTAGGGAAATCCTTAATTATAAACATGATCCGTAATTTCATGGAAATCTGGTGTGATAGAGAGTACGAGTACAATATAGGCTACTAAACATTCAAAATTATCTTATATTTAATAAAAAACTTTAAATTAAAATTATTTTCTTCGCTATATGTTTACACAATCTTTTCATCTATGATTTGATGCAACAAACATTTACTTTTAGATTTCCTACCTCAAAATGTTTGAGCTCTCACCTTCATGTCCATAATCCGGCAAATCATTATGTTTGTGATCAGTGCGGCAAACCGTGCTATAATATTACGCGTCTTAATTCTCACACAAAACATATGCATCCCAATGAGCCTAAGGCCATTAAGGTGCCAGAGCAGTGCGTCCACTGTGGCAAATGGTATTGCGATCAAATAGGCTTGAATAAGCACATAAAGAATAAACACACCAACAGTGAAATCGAACATCGTTGTCAGACATGCGGTTTCGTTTCGATTTCGGCTAATGCACTCAAAAGTCATATAATGTTTAATCATGATGTAGTGCGTCGTCATAAATGCAATTTGTGTGAAAAGGCTTTCAAAAGGAAACAGGATCTAAGGGTAAGTGTGGAAATATAATATGAGATTGCATTGTAATTTGTTTTATTCTAATCTATCGTCTTTGCAGGAACATATGGCTACCCATACAGGCGAATCGTTGTACAAGTGCGGTGAATGTGAGGCAACATTCAAATCAAATTCGAATATGTATCATCATCGTCGACGTTTTCATAAGGCCAAGTGGCCGACTGATGATACCACAGCATCAACGGATAATTAAGTTGCGAGGAAAAAGGATCGAATTGATAAGAACTATATAATTTGGCCAATTTGTATACCGGTATTAATTGGCTAAATAATTTCTGTAAAATTCGTATGAAATGATAACGACAAAGTCCAAAATAAATAATAGCACTGTACGGCAAAATTATTAATTATTGTTAGAAGTCCTTCTGAATCCAATCAGAATTCTGAATCACGCCCATTTTGCTCAATCACGTACCGTTTTCTCGAGACGTCCCCACCCTCTTTTCTTTAATTAACTTCAATGATAACAAAAAGTAAAGTGAACTGAAACTGAAGGGAGGGGCCTCCCGAGTAAACCAATGATTTTTATGTAAAAGTAACTCCTGAATCTGAATATCATTTCCATTTTTCTCCATCACCCACCGTTATCTCGAGACGCCCCCACCCTATTTTCTTTGAATTAACTGAAACTGGAGAGAGGTGCGTCCCGATAAACGGCTGATTCTTATGTCAAATGATCTCCTGAATCCGAATATCACCCCCATTTTTCCCCATCACCCACAGATTTTCCTCGGGTCGTCCTTCCATTCGACCATCGCATTTTTCCACATCTTCCACCGTTTTCGGGACGCACCTTACTTTACTTTTTGTTATCATTCAAATAAAAACTGTGGGTGATGGAGAAAATGGAGCTGTTATATGGATTCACGAGGTCCTTTTACATAGGGATCAGCAGTTATAGTGTGGGGATAATTTTTATGCCGGGTAGTGCAGTTTATGTATGAAATCAATTAATCTTTAAAATTTTATTTTTATTCTAATGTTATTTTTTAATTTCAAATCTGTCATTTCTATAAACTTCCATATAACACAGTGCAACAACCAATCTGGGGGGTGACAAATTGCAAGCCAGGGTTAAGGTTCTATATCAGCATAGTAAAAACCTCAAAGGATTTGGCGTCCTTAGGCCGAACTTTTCTATATGACCATTAATATTTTAGCTTATATTGATATTTCCGATTATACTGATTTCGTTTTTTTAAGTCTTTTCGGATCCGAATCGGTTCCTTATCGTGTCAGTAAAATCCCGATTTCACTAATTCCGTTTTTATGTCGTTTTCTGAACCGAAACGGGTCCGTAACTAATCCGCGTCCGTTTTTTGAACAACGTATGAGTATAATATTAACGTTATGCGGACTTTATATTAATCATACGCACTTTATTCCAATATTGTGAATTTATTTTTTTAGTGGACTCATCAATGCGTCTCTATTGCATACTTGACGAATATTTATAATATGTTTGGCTTGCTTACTTAATGGGTCTTTGCTCTGTGTAAACAATTTGTCACCCCAAGTTACTTCTTAATCTGATCAAACTAATAACGTCTCACTAACCGAAATTAAAATAGCCGTCTGCAAATTCATATCTATAGCGCCATGTACTATATGTACTATCTATGTTTGTCTTCATATTTCCGCTGACCGAAAATAAATAATCTGTCAGTAAATTGATGTCGGCATTGCCGATTACTATAAAGGCTCATTTATACTACACCATTTCCAATTGAAATTGAAAGAAAATCAATTAAAATTCAAACAATCCATTTGAAATTCAAACATTCCATTTGAAATTAAAATATTCCATTTGAAATTCAAAAAACATCAATTGAAATTCAAAATTTCCATTTCAAATTCAAAAAATATCAATTGATATTTAAAAATCGTCAATTGAAATTTAAAATACATCAATTGAAATTCAAAACTCATCAATTGAAATTCGAAACTCGTCAATTGAAATTCAAAATTCGTCAATTGAAATTCAAAACTTATCAATTGAAATTCAAAAGTCGTCAATTGAAATTCAAATCTCGTCAATTGAAATTGAAAAAACATCAGTTGAAATTCAAAACTCATCATTTGAAATTCGAAACTCGTCAATTGAAATTCAAAATTCGTCAATTCAAATTCAAAAGTCGTCAATTAAAATTCAAAACTCATCAATTAAAATTCAAAACTCGTCAATTGAAATTCAAAACTCGTCAAATGAATTTCAAAACTCATCAATTGAAATTAGAAAAATGTTTTGGTAGTTTGAATCATTAAACACTCTACTCGAACTGAACTATATGTTAATGTTTTTAGTACTTGTATTTAATTTATAGTTAAAAGCAAAAATATAACTGCAAATGGATCAAATAATGTTTTCGAAAGTAATACTGGCACAAATAAAAGATGTGTATTTTATAGTTAAAAAAGAATTTTATTAATAATGAAAATAATGAATTACTATTAAACAATAAAGTCAGTATAATATTATATACATATCGATCGTATAATAATATTATGAGATTTAAGAAAGAAATATTGTAAACTTAGTAAACTTATGTTCCGACCGGCAGATCTTCTAAAGCCAGGCCATGTGGTGAAAAGTGGTGGAATGTTGAATAGTATGACAACAATCACCAATGGTTATTGAATTCTTAGCTTGGTCAACTATAATTTTCATATATTATTGGAGATGAATTTAATGAAGGGTCTGAACAGAAAAGTTTGTTATTTTAACAAAAATTTAAGATAATGTCATATAATTTTTGGTGCTTAAATTAATATAAGTTACTACATAGAAAAAATATGTTGAAGTTCAAATAAAGCAATTAATAATATTTTAAAAGATGTGTTTCAAGAGGTAAATTTTTACCTAATTTTTCCCTTTTTTGTTGTTTTAAATCATTTTTCGATTGTCTACCCATTGCAAATTTTGTATTTGTTTTCATATTTATCAATGTTTTCATATTTATATATGATAATTATCTACTAAGGTGTAGTATATTTTACGGTCGCAGTAAACCTACGATTTATGATTCAATTCTTTTTCATTTAAAATTATACTTTTTGAATTTCAATTGATGAGTTTTGAATTTCAATTGACGACTTTTGAATTTCAATTGATAAGTTTTGAATTTCAATTGACGAATTTTAAATTTCAATTGACGAGTTTCGAATTTCATTTGATGAGTTTTGAATTTCAATTGATGTGTTTTCAATTTTAATTGACGAGTTTTGAATTTCAATTGATGAGTTTTGAATTTTAATTGAAAAATTTTGAATTTCAATTAACGAATTTTGAATTTCAATTGACGAGTTTTGAATTTCAATTGATGAGTTTTGAATTTTAATTGATGTATTTTTAATTTCAATTGACGAGTTTTAAATTTCAATTGATATTTTTTGAATATCAAATGGAAAGTTTGAATTTCAATTGATGTTTTTTGAATTTCAAATATAATTTTTTAATTTCAAATGACGAAACTTGAATTTCAAGTGAAATGTTTGAATATCAAATGGATTGTTTGAATTTCAATTGATTTTCTTTGAATTTCAATTGGAAATGGTGTAGTGACATCAATGTCAGTATTTTCGTTCAAAATATGGCAGCATCGTGCAAACGAGGTTGTTGTTTCAGAATTTACAGACAGACTTTTTTCTGACGAATTATTGCCAAAGTTTGTGATAAATTTTTAATACAAAAAATTATACTTTTTAGTACAATAAATTGTTACTTTTTGGTAACAATTAAGTACTTTTTGATACCATAAATGTTGTTTTTGGTACAATAAATTTACTTTTTTTTTGTACAATAATAGTACTTTTTAGGACAATAAATTGTAATTTTTAGTACATTAAATGTAATTTTTGATACAATAAATTGAATTATTTTTTTCAATAATAGTACTTTGGTACAATAAATAGTAGTTTTTAGTACAATTAGTGTAATTTTTGATAAATTAATAAATTAAATCTGTGTATCAAATTTTATCGCTCTAGGGATGTAATTCAGTTTTACCACGCCCTCTTCGTCCACTGGTTGAGAATAGCAATTTCCTTTGTTAATTTGAACCTAAAGTGCCGAGTACTATCTTTGCACCTAATTTTATCACTCTGGAGCTTAAATAAAGTTTGCCCACTCCACCACAGCCCAATGATTACAAAATTAAAATATAGTCTGCATATTAATTTTCTTTATCTTTCAAGGGCTAAAATAAAGTTTTGCAACGCCCAGGCGGCCCACTGATTCAAAATATAATTTCATCTTCACATTTATATTCGTGTTGCCGAGTACTATCTGTGTACCAAAATGGCTCTATCAATCTATCTAAAACACAGTTTTGCCAAGCCCACTCCGCCCACTGAACCAAAATTAAAATGTCATTTTCATATTCTTATTCTTTTTGCCGTGTTATATCTGGGTGCCAAATTTTATCTCTCTAGGGCCAAAATACAGTTTTGCCACGCCCACTCCGCCCACTGCTCAAAAATTAAAATTCCGTCTACATATTTCTATCCGTGTTGCCGAGAAAAAGCTGTGTATCCAATTTTATCTATCTGGAGCTAAAATATAGTTTGCTCACGCCCCACCGCCCAATGATCAAAAATTGAACACTGGTCTGCTCCAAAATTTAAATTTCAATTCTTATTACCGAATACTACCTATGTATCAAAAGTTATCTCTCTAGGGCTAAAAATCAGTTTAGCCACGCCCACTCTGTCCACTGCTCCAGAATTTAAATTTCGTCTATATATTTCTACTTTTGTTGCCGAGTACTATCTATGCATCAAATCTTATCTCTCTAGGGCTAAAATACAGTTTTGCCACGCCCACTCCGCCCACGGCTCCAAAATTTAAATTTCGTCTACATGTTTCTATTCGTGTTGCCGAGTACTATCAGTGTATCAAATTTTATCTCTCTAGGGCCAAAATACAGTTTTGCCACGCCCACTCCGTCCACTGCTCAAAAATTAAAATTTCGTCTACATATTTCTATTCGTGTTGCCGAGTACAATCTGTGTATTAAATTTTATCTCTCTAGGTCTAAAATACAGTTTTGCCACGCCCACCCTGCCTTCTGGTTCAAAATTTAAATGTCGTCTCGATTTATATTCGTGTCGCTGTGTACTATGTGGATGTCAAATCTTATCTCTCTAGGGCTAAAATACAGTTTTGCCATGCCCACTCTGTCCACTGATCCAGAATTTAAATTTCGTCTATATATTTCTACTCTTGTTGCCGAGAACTATCTATGCATCAAATCTTATCTCTCTAGGCCTAAAATACAGTTTTGCCAAGCCCACTCCACCCACGGCTCCAAAATTTTAATTTCGTCTACATGTTTCTATTCGTGTTGCCGAGTACTATCAGTGTATCAAATTTTATCTCTGTAAGGCTAAAATACAGTTTTGGCACGCCCACTTCTCCAAAATTTAAATTTCGCCTGCATATTTGTATATACATATGTTGCCGAGTTCTATCTATGTATCAAATCTTATCTCTCTAGGGCTAAAATACAGTTTTGACGCGCCCACTTCGTCCACTGGTTCAAAATTGAAATGTCTCGATTTATATTCGTGTCGTCGTGTACTATGTGGATGTCAAATTTTATCTCTCTAGGGCTAAAATACAGTTTAGCCAAGCCCACTCCGCCCACTGCTTTTAAATTTGTATATATGTTGCCGAGTACTACAGTAGACTACGGATAAGTGCACATTGGTTTTCGCGCGACTTTTTGTGCACTTATGCGGTTTTTGCATTTATACAACACTCGGATAAGGGCACAACTATTGCATATATACAAACATTGCATAAGTGCACGATTATTGCATTTATACAAATATTAGATTATTTTTATTAATCTGTTATACCAGTTCAGTTTGGACGGAACTTAAAGAACGTAACTTTCATTGTTTTAGTGTTTTTCATATTTCATACAAAAAAATTAAAAATATTCAGATCTGTGCCCAAATAAGAGATGTTAATGAATCATTGCAATCATATTTTGCACCATTGTTTTTTGCAAAATACACATTAAATTGCACTCAATTCGATTCACTTAAACCACGTGTGCTGAAAAAGTCTGATATCTTTTTTTGGACCGTGTTTTCTGTTCCAACCTTATATATTTTTTTCTCCAGTTTCTCTAAATCGTAATCTACATTTATGTAGTATGGGAGATTTGCATTTATGCATGCAAAATTGTACTAAAAAATTACTTTCAGGTTAGCAAAAGTTGTGCATTTATCCGGTTTTTGCATTTATGCGTGTTGCACTTATCCGTGTATTTTTGTATGTAAACGTTTAAAAAAGGCTAATGGCTTCAAGTTCCAGTGCACTTATGCGGTTTTTGCATTTATGCAATGTGCACTTAACCGTAGTTTACTGTATCTGTGTATCAAATTTTATCTCCCTAGCTCAAAACGAAGTTTTGCCACGCCCACTGCGCCCACCGCTCCAAAATTTTAATTTCGTCTACATATTTCTATTCTTGTTGCCGAGTACTATCTGTGTATCAAATTTTATCTCCCTAGCTCAAAATAAAGTTTTGCCACGCCCACTCCGCCCATAGGGTCAAAAATTAAAAAAAAAATATAAAGCCAAGGGTAATTTCCGTATAGTCCACTAACTGCCTTCTAAATTTCATTAAAATCGGATCAGCCATTGAGGTGTGATTGTACCACAAACAAACAAACAAAGAAACAGACGGACAACCATTTATTTTATATAGATCCTAAAACGTGACAAATTCCCCTATACGATACTTACTAACTTCAAATCGATATGAAATTATATTGGCATGTAACATAATAAAACGAATGATGCAGAACTTCTTCATATTGAGGCTACTTTCATGTGCAGTTCTCAGAATTGAGTCCCAAAATCATGTGTTGTACTGAAACATACGATTATATCGGGCCTATATCTTTATTTGAAGCGATGTGCATAGTTTGAATTGTTACAGTATAAACAACATTAAGCTGAGCCAAGTTTCATTAACATCGTTGCAGACGTTTTTTGTGCCCTATCTAATATATGGTAGGTCATAGTAATTTGTATGGCAGATACCACAAGCTAGTTTTTCGGTAGTTAGTGTCTCTAAAACGGGTGGTTAGAACACGCGACTACCATGCGGGAGATCGCTGGTTCAAATCTGGCTCCAGTCATCTTAAAAAAAAATTGTTCTTTCACTGTCGGTTCCCCTCGAATGTTGTTGACAACAACTTCGCAGTATAAGTGTCGAGTCAATCGGCGTGTCTAGTAAGAGCTTCCAAACAGCGACGTTCGCATTCGTCGATAAATAAGTAGGTGCTGTTAGTTGTGAATCTAAAAATAGAAAGCGTGTTAATTCACAACAACGCGAGAAGCTATCCCATACCTCATTCATGGGGTGCAAAGGGAAATAAATTTTTTTTTTTAAATTTAAATGTCTCTAAAACAACACCGCCCCGTAGTTGTGATATTTCTCCCATTCTCACATTGAATATTTACTCCAAATTCTCAATAAAACAAATATCTTGTTACGTTTGTCATTTAAACTTTTACTTTTAGATTTCCTACCGCGTACTCTTTGACCTGCCACAGCAATGTCCACAATCCGGCCAGCCATTATGTATGCGACAAATGTGGCAAATCATTTTATAAGCTGCCTTTACTCAACTCCCACACAAAGCTTATGCACCCCGAAGTGCCCAGGATCAAAGTGCCCGAGAAGTGTGTTCATTGCGACAAATGGTATAGCAGTCGGATTAGCCTTAATAAACACATTAAGAATATTCATCCCAAAACTGTCATCGAACACCGTTGTCCCACCTGTGGTTTCGTGTCGACCACCGCCTATGCATTGAAAAAACATACCCAGTACAATCATAATACGGAGCGTACATTTGTTTGTAATCTTTGTTCTAAGGCATTTAAAAAGTCAACGAACCTTAAGGTGGATATGACGATTAGTGTATTTAGTGTAATTTTGTTTTCTAAAAAGCTTTCGTTTTAGGAACACATGGCCACCCATACGGGAGAAGCTTTGTATAACTGTGTAAATTGTGGTCTGGCCTTTAAGTCAAAGTCGAATATGTATCATCATCGTAGACGTTTACACAAGGCGGAATGGTTGGCTGATCGCACCAAACCGCCGAAGGAGAAATATTCAAGAAATTAAATTAGTTATGAAAGTAGCAAGAAATAAAAGCATTACACTAAACTTGTTAAAAAAAGTTAGACTTTATTGTTGTTGTTGTTGCAGTTGTAGATTTATACGAACAGAACCATATAAGAACCCATGACCCTTCTACTATGAAAAATGGAATTTAGTTGTGAAAAGTCTTTGCAATCTATTCATTTTCCTCTCTAGTACTGTGATAGTAACAATAAACCAGTCAGCTCCCCAAAACATTTAAGTATTTTCCTAAATTCGTTTTTTTTTAATTCCCAAGATCAAAACAATACTTTTGTTATCATATACATTTATTTTTAGATTTCCTACCGCAAAATATTTGACCATCCATCTCAAGGGCCATAATCCAGAGAAACGTTTTGTATGTGACAAATGTGGCAGCACATTTAGAACCAATACAGGTTTGAATCTGCACAACAAAAAAGTGCACTTCAATGAGCCCAAACCTCCAAAAGTGCCGGAAAAATGTGAGCTTTGTGATAAATGGTATTGCGACAAATCTGGTTTGGCCGAACACATTAAGAACATGCACACCAACACTGAGGTCGAAAACCGGTGCCAGACCTGTGGTTTTGTTTCGACTACGGCTAATGCTTTGAGAAAGCACGTATTGTTCAATCACAATGTAGTTCGGCGACATAAGTGTAATTTGTGTGATAAGGCCTTTAAAAGGACACAGGATATAAAGGTACTGTAGTATGCACTATAATACATATAACTTAATGTGTGTAATTTGTTTCCCTTTCTCGAATGCAGGAACACATGGCCACACACACGGGTGAAGCTTTGTATACCTGTGTCAATTGTGCTGCCACATTCAAATCGAAAGCGAACATGTTTCATCATCGTAGACGTTTCCATAAGGCAGAATGGGCAGCGGATCGTACAAAGCCGCCAAAAGCTAAATATTCGCGAAATTAATTTAAGAGTTATGAAAATGAATATAAAAAAAGAAGAAAACCAATAAACTACAATGTTGTATGCAGCACCAATTAAGATGTGTTTTTGGGTATTTCATTTAAGGCGATTTTAAAGGGCGGGACAAAAATCAATTCTATTAAACTAACAAAATATTTAAAAAAAATTTTCGCACAAAGAAAAAAATTAATATACAAAATGAAAATAAAATTAAGTTAGTATTCAGTATTTCAATATCCTTATCCTGTAAAACCTTGAAAGATTTACAAAGTTTAAAAGGGTAACATTTTTATAAGATGTATATAAAATGTTTTAAGTACTTATTCGCACCCTACGATTTCCAAATAAGTTGAATATTGAAGAGATGAATTTTAGATATTTTTGTTTTTGTGATTTTGGTAATTTTTTAAGAGCTATAGGAAAGTTTAAAAAAAAAACACATAAAATTCTGAAAAACGCATGAAATCATTATTTGAATCGATAGTACGGTTCATATAATTTAATGTTTGAAGATTATTTCATGCAAATGTTGACCGTGACTGCGCCTCAAATGGTCCATCCGGGCATGTGTGTATAGACATGAGCTTTAACATAGCCCCACAAAAAATAGTATAAAGGCGTTAAATCGCACGATCTAGGTGGCCAATTGACTGGTCCCGAACGTGAAATAAAATGTTCACCGAACTCGCCTCTCAATAAGTCCATTGTTAAGCGTTCTGTGTGGCATGTGGCACCGTCTTGTAGAAACCACATTTCATGCAAGTCAAGCTCTTGCATTTTGGGCAAAAAAAGTTGGATATCATCTCACCGTAGCGCTCACCATTCACAGTTACTTTACGATTCGCATCATCTTTGAAGAAGTACGGTCCAATCATGCCACCAGCCCATAAACCGCACAAAACTGTGACTTTTTCTGGATGCATTGGTAGCGTTGTTCGTTTGTAAAACGATTCATGGTTAAATTATAGATCAAACTGGAGATGTTTGACAGTGAAACAAAACACGAAACGTGCGTCAGCTGTTTAAACCAGTGTTGCCAAAAAGATAATAGCTAAAAAATCACCCTTTAGTATTTCTGGATGAAAAGGACTTCTAAAATGTCCTTAAGGAATTTGATACTTTAAAATCCTTTGAACATTTTGCAGCATGTGTGTAGTTCTATTTCGAATACAGTAAATACACATTCTCTCGCTTTCTCTTTCTCTCTCTCAGAGCCCAAGCAGTAAAGTGTAGTGAACGGTTTTTTCAAATAGGGCAAGGAATCTTATGCAAATGCATATTTTTTCTGGACACCTAAAATAGAAACGGTTAAGTTATCTTTACGAATCAGGAAATTTTCTTTAAAATGGGATTCAATCGTTTTTGCATGAAATTATGCGCATATTTAACGAAATTATATGCATATTTAACGAAGTTATGCGCATATTTTAGAAAATTTTACAATAAATGCATGTTTTTGTTGCATTATTTTTCTTTTTTTCGATATTCTGGTTATATGAAGCAAATTTTATTGTGGGACTTTAATATGAAAAAACATACTGTCGCGCGACAAAAGAATCTTTGCTCAAAGTCAATAGACAAAACCAATAAAAAAAATTGCATGACTCGATGAGATATGGTAAAGGCGGCAAAGGGGTTACAATGCTGTTGCAAGTGACTTGTTTATTGAATTGAAATTGAATAACGAAGTCATTTTATTTAACCAAATTCTCTTTTACGCTTTTGAGTGTATAGATTTTGAATGAAAGATGTCCTGGTTTTGCGCTTCCTCCAGAACCAATTATAACAAGATTGGCAAGTTGCATATTTTATGTGTTTTTTGTGCATATTTCCAAATTGTAAGTGCATGTTATATGCGCATATTTTTAATTCTTTAGTGCATAAAATTCATTGCCCTATTTATAAAATACATACCGAAGAGAAAGTAACCGTAGCAAAATGTATTTCTAAGAAACTTACCTTATAGAAAGATATAGAAGAAGTACTACGAGGATGATGGTTACTTCACGTGGTACCTCGACTATATCCGAATCATTGGAAATACTCGATAATATTGGCTGGTTTTAGGAATTTGTTCATGCAACTTGCAAAAATCTGCTACAAATTCGAAGATTAAATGTTACTTAAAACTGGTGAAATAGAGAATAAAAGTACTTTGTAGTACAATAAAGGTACTTTTTGGTTAAACACAAGTACTTTTTGGTACATCGAACGCAGTACTTGGAAAAACAATAGTATATTTTGTTACAGTAATAGTATATTTTTGAAACAAAGTATTTTTTACGGTACAAAAATTACCTTTCGGTACAATTTATGTACTTTTTGGTGCAAAAAAAGTTTTTTTTGGTACAATTAATGTACTTTTTGAAAAAATTAAATTTCTTTTTGGTACAATAAATGTACATTTTGGTACAACAAATGTACTTTTTAGTACAATAAAATTTTTAGTACTTTTTAACATAATAGATGCACTTTTTGGTACAATAAAAGTACTTTTTGCTACAATAAATGTACTTCGCGGTACAAAAAAAATTATTTTATTGTACAATAAATGTACTTTGTGGAGCAGTAAATGTACTTCGAGGTACAATAATAATACTTTTTTCTACAATAAATGTACTTGTTGTTAAAATAAGAGTAATTTTTGGTGTAATACATTTTAGTACAATGAATGTACTTTTTAGAAAAATAAAACTACTTTTTGGTACAATAAATGAACTTTGTGGAACAATAAAAGTACTTTTTGTTATAATAAAGTTATTTTTTTGTTCCAATAAATGTACTTTTTGGAACACTAAAAGGTGTTTTTGGTGTAATACAAGTATATATTTGTATATACCTTTATATATTTTTATCTTCCGATTAAGAAAAACCTGATAGGTGCAAGGAACTTATAAGTTTACGTAGACAGCTAAGTCACCGGCCTAACATATTTGTTCTTCAAAGTTTCATATAAGTTTTGTGTGGACTCATCTAGCATTTGTACTTAAATACCTCTTTCACATATTTAAAAGCAACTTTAGATCGACCACGTTCTAAGAGCGATGTGACAAAAGCTTAAGAATGAATGTCGATCAAGGCGAGTTAATAAGTTTAAGCATGTAGTCAACCAGACTCTCTAATTTCTTAGGTGTTGTTTTTTGAAAGACATGTTTTTAATTATAAATTTGGTAAAAGTTTAATAAAACTTATTAATTATAATGCTTTTTCGTTTTTTCATCCATTTTCTGTTTAGTTTTATAAACTTCTTCGTTTTATTCGACGTTGTCACCGGCAATACACACTACGACTGTCTGTCGAATTTCACTCTCAACAGAGTCGTACTTCAGTCTCATAATCGACAACGGCGATGCCATATTAAATAAACGACAAATATTCGACGTGACTACGACATGGATAATAACACTATACAGCAAAACTTTATTTTAAAGTGAAATATAATATAATACCACTTTCAATCTTTGTATGGTAAAACATTTATATCGTATATTTATTCAATGTTACAGTAAAAATATACTTTAAATATTACCTAGTGTTAGTTGAAGGACTGGTTGAGTAAATTGTTTTTAATTATTCATAATTTAGAATGCAGCCTCAAAATCTAAAGTCTTCGTCTAAATACGTTTTTGCAACACTTACAAAACTAAATCAGTTCAACAAAATGTTTGAACTTTTATAGAAAGACAATTTTTTTTTTAATTTCAAAAAGTTTTTAATAATTTTATTTTACGAATCAAAAATAACTGTTATTTTCGAACGATTTTTAAAGTATCGGTAAAAACTGTGATTTTACTACTTGCAAAAATAAAATCAAATATTTTGAAGTTATTTAAATTCGAACAAGTTAATTGCAACACATGCATTTTAAACGCATCATACATTTCTACAGGCGCGTCGAAACTGTGGTGTGAGGCAACAGCCTAACGTTTTTAACTTTTAAGCTTAAAAGCCCCGTCTGGAATACATAAATTTACAATAATTACACCACCCACCTCCTTAGAATTTCCCTCCTTATTGCGCTTTTTTTCTCTCTTGTTTCATTGAATTTTGCAGATATCCAACTGAAAAAAGTCTGACTATACATTTAGAGCTACACAATCCCGTTGACTCTGTTATCTGTCACATATGCGGCAAAGTATCGCTGACGCGCAATGCTTTTCAAATGCACATGAAGGCGGTACATCGTCCCAAGGCGCCAAAACAACGACAACAGTGTGAATACTGCAAGAACTGGTATGCCAATCGGACGCAGTTGAATGGTCATATTCTTAATATGCACCTAAGGGCAGACGTTGAGAACCGCTGTAAGATATGTGGTTTTGTTTCCTCCTCAAAGTATGCTTTGACCAAGCACATACGCTTTAAGCATACACTCGAAAAGAACTTCAGGTGCACAATATGTGATAAATCGTTTAAGTTGCCTAACCTACTGAGGGTAAGTGCTACTACACTATTTGGTATTTTTTGGTAATAAGAAATTCTGAAATTTATTTGCGTTTTCTTTTGTAGGAACATACTGCCACCCACACAGGCATTGACCTGTACAAGTGTCCCTTTTGTGAGGCCACTTTCAAATCGAATTCGAATCGTTATACGCACTGCAAACGCTATCATCCGGAGGAACATCAAAATAAAGTTAAATCTCATCCTCGTCACAAGATTACTAAACAGGAGTAGACGAAATGTGTTTTTGGAAATGATGTTTATGTTTATATAGTAATATTTGTAGTAATTTATGGTTACTTTATTACAAAAATATTAAATGTAACTTTTTTTAAATTCGATTTTCCTTTAGTTTTTTTTTTTTAAACAGATTTTATCATTACTTGACAAAGTTTGTTTGACTGTGTTAATAAAGACAACTATCAAATTTTTAAAAGCTTTTATTTTTACCTCGCTTAATGTTGGAAGCGACATTTCTTTGAGCAACATCTCCTGAATGTTGCCGACAGAAACTTCTGAGTAGAGGACGCACTAGACTTTGCAGGAAGTTCTTCCATATCACGTTAATCGGAATTAAAAGGACAATAATTACACAGTGCCATAGGCAATCAATAAAAATTAAGTTGGACATATTATATCGAATGATATCTTCAAAATATTGTTTGTCATTATTATTTAACCATAAGTCCACAATATCGGAACGATGTGCGTATGATTAATATAAAATCCGCATAAAATGAATATCACTCATACGTTGCACTTACATCCATACACACATAGTATGCATCGAGTACCATAGGCAAACTCGCAGCAGTATATGGGTCTAGGTCATCATTCAATACATTTCAACAGCAATGATCGGTTTCAAACTTATCCCAGATGAGACTGCTTATAAAGGTGGGCCAAAAGAAGTCATCCGATGTTGTTTGGCTCTCATTTTTTTTTAAATGAATAACTTCGATCCTGTTTTTTGATTATGTTTATTTGAGTCTTTAAAATTTTATTGGTTAAGTCGAGAAGATGATATCAGCCAAATGGGAGCCGTTCCTTGAGGGCTTTCAGGGTCTCGGGCTTGTTCACGTAAACACGGGACTTCAAAACACCCCAAAAAAGTCTGGAATGGTCAAAAATAAGAGCATCTTTTAAAAGGATGACTTCTTTTAGCCCCCCTTGTATATGGCCAGAAATTTGGAGTTGTTGGGGAAAACTAAGCGAACAAATATCAAGATAAGCAAAAAATATAAATGGTCATAGAAAAAAGTTTGGCCTGAGAACGCCGAATCCTTTTGGTTGTTTAACTACACTGGTCTAGTACCTTCAACCTGACTTGACTTCTCACCCCCTAAATCAAGGACCCCGAAAATGTTCAACAGTTTTATATGTAAGTAATATCTACTGCAGAGTTGCGCAAAACTGATAAGCAATTGTTTTAGTGAGCAAGAGAGAGGTGAGAGAGGGAGAGAGAGAGAAGCTCACATATGCGCTATTATGCACAGTTATGCTTCGTGTACTTAACGCATATTGAAATGCTCGTTTATTGTACCATAAAGTAAATTTGTTGTACTTAAAAGTACTTTTTTTATTCCAGAAGGTTCTTTTACTTTTATTGTACCAAAAAGTACTTTTTTGTATTAAAAAGTACTTTTATTATAAAAATTAGTATTATTAATGTATCTGTGCCAACAGAAACTAAGGTTCTTTTAATGTACCAAAAAGTACTTTTTTTTGTTCAAAAACTAGCTTTTTATATTCCATAAAGTACTTTTATTTTATCAAAAAATAATTTTATTATACCACAAAGCTCTTTTAATGTACTAAAAAGTACATTTATGTTATTGATTCAAAGAGTAGTTTAATTATTACAAAAAATACATTTAAAAAGTAATCGTATAGTACCAAGAAGTAAGTTTATAGTACCTGAAAATACTTTTATTGTTTCAAGAGTACTTTTATTGTACCAAAAACTGGATGGATGAACTTAAAAGTAATATTATTGTACTTTTATTGTACGAAGTGGTTCTTTTATTTTACCAAAAAGTACTTTATTGTACCAGAAAGTGCCTTTTAAAGTACTTTTATTGTACCAAGATGTACATTCAATGTACGAAGAAGAACTTTTATTGTACCAAAAAGTACTTTTATTCTACCAAAAAGAACTCTTATTGTACCAAAAAGTACTCTTATTTTACCAAGAACGTTTATTGTGCCAAAAAGTACTGTTATTTTTCCAAAAAGTATTTTTATTGTAAACAAACTGCTTTTGACGTACTAAAAGTATTTTTATTGTTCCAAAACTTACTTTCATTGTACCAAAAACTGCTTTGATGTACCAAAAAGTAATATTATTGTTCCAAAACGTATTTTTATTATACCACGGAGTACTTTTATTGTATCAAGAAGTTCTTTTATTTTACCAAAAAATACTTTATTGTACCAAAAAGTGAATTTATTGTGTCAAAATCTAATTTTTATATTCTTTAAGTACATATATTGCACCAAAAAGTACAAAATATTTTCAAACAAGTACTTTTATTGTACCGATAAGTACTTCTTTGGTCTTATGAACCAAAAAGTAATATTATTGTACCAAAAACTAGAGCTGTATATCAATACCTTTCCAAATTGCAGCAATTCCTTTTAATTCCTTCCAATTCCTCCGAATTCCGTCAATTCCTTTCAATTCCTTGTAATTAAAAAGTAATTGAGCTAATTGAAAAGAAATTAGGAATCATTACTTTTAAGTACAATTACCTGTGTAGTTGAGACTTTTAGTTTCAATTCCAATTCCTCATGTAATTAGAATTGTAGTTAACTTTCAATTCCTTTTTAGATGTACTTGTATTTGTAATTGAGCAGTAATGAGTACAAATTGTAATGATTAGTTTACAGCTCTGCCAAAAACTGCTTTGATGTACCATTTATTGTATCAAAAAGTCGTTTTATTATACTACAAAGTACTTTTATTGTACCAAGAAGTTCTTTTATTTTCACAAGAAGTACTTTATTGTATCAGAAAGTGCTTTTATTGTACCAAAGAGTACATTTATTGTATCACAAAGTACTTTTATTGTACCCAGAAGTACATTCAAAGTAGCAAAAAGTACTTTTAGTGTACGAAGAAGTACCTTTATTGTCCCAAAAAATACAGTTATTGTACCAAAAAGTACATTTATTGTACTTAAAGTACGTTTATTGTGTCAAAAAGTACTGTTATTAGACCAAAAAGTACTTTTATTTATTTTTGTACCAAAAACTGGTTTGATGTACCAAATAATAATACTATTGTTATAAAAAGTACTTTCATTGTACCAAAAAGTACTTTTATTGTATCACAAAGTACCTTTTTGTACCAAAAAGTGATTATCTAGTGGCTAGAATTTAAAATTAAGTACTTATAACATGAGAAGTGGCTTACGACAAAAAAAAATAAAAAAAACATTCAAGAAATTTATTTACAAATTTCAGCAATCTCTTGCTATTCACTTCTTTGGGAAACGTTGATGTCTTAGAGGGGTCAGCATGTTTACATGACATGAACCCTACTGAAAATGTATGGGACATTATTGTTCATAAATGTACTCCAAAATGTACATGGCACTCTCTAAGTAGTTCAACCCCAAAAACCCCAATAAATATTATGAACAAAAGTATTTTTGTACTTATTCATAAGAAAGGTCATACGCATTATTAAAAAGTGTTTTTTATTTTAAATTTTTTAAAATAAAAGTTTTATTTCGTAATTAAAAACCACTGCGAATAATTTTATGATCACTCTACAATTTAAAGAAATGCACAAAAGATAAAATAAACCTAATACAATTTTGTTGTCGTTGGATGTAAAAGTGTAGTTTTTGATTTTCTTTCATTCCTCATATTCGGTTTTTGGATTATGGAGCATATAATTTTTCGCTCTTCAGTGTATTACAGCATAGCTGTTCTACCAAATGCCGATGATTCGCAATTCTTACTTTGTACTACGTCGCTTATTTCATATAATGTACTGCAAACTTATTTCATTAGTATTCAACCTTCACGTTACTTTCTGTGCCACATTCCACCTTAGGCTTAACAGTCCCTAGTGCCTCTAGCTTAGGCCACAATTGACATCTACTATTGTCTTTTACTCTCCCTCTCTCTTTCTCTATAAAATTCCAGATATCCAACTGAAAAAAGTCTAAGCATACACTTAGAGCTTCATAATCCCGTTGATTCCGTCGTTTGCCACATATGCGGCAAAGTATCTCTCACTCGCAACGCATTTCAGATGCACATGAAGGCCGTACATCGTCCCAAGGTGGCAAAACAACCACAACAGTGCGAACACTGCAAAAACTGGTATGTCGATCGATCTAAATTGCAGGATCATATTCTAAATATGCATCTGCGTGCTGGCATGGAAAATCGCTGTAAGACATGTGGTTTCTTGTCCTCATCTCGAAAGGCTTTGACAAAGCATATGCGTTTTAAACATTCGTTGGAAAAGAATTTCAAGTGTACAATCTGTGAGAAGTCCTTTAAATTGCCTAACCTTTTGCGGGTAAGTTGGAAAAATCTCAACTCCTAGTTCCAAGCAGAGTTCTACACGCAGATACTTTTAATTGTTTATTTTTAGGAGCACTTTGCCACTCATACGGGCATTGATCTATACAAGTGTTCGTTTTGTGAGGCCACCTTTAAATCGAACTCAAATCGTTATACGCACTGTAAACGCTTTCATCCGGTGGAGCACAATGATAAAGTTAAGAACCATCCGCGTCATAAGATTGTCTAATGTCAATTAATTATTTGTGAAGAAAATGCAGACTTTAAATTACTAATATCTCAATAAATTATGTGTTTTCAAGTTAGATTTATAAGTGACATTGAATGTTAATAATATCTATATAAAAAATTGTCTATCTATTTTTAAACCCCATTCAACAATCAATAAACCTTTAAAAACAAAAATCTTTCGTCTTCTTATCAATTATCACGATACGATGTCTCTCATTTTTAAAATAATCTCTAAGATCACGATTTCCTTACCTTTGGTAAAATTCTTTTAATATTGTTTATTTCCTTTTTTATTTGGTATCACTTTTAGATATCCAACTAAAAATCGTTTGCAGACTCACCTTGCGTACCATCAGCCTGAAAATAATCTAATATGTGACATATGTGGCCAAGTTGTGCGTACTCACAACTCTTTGCAGAAGCATAAAAAGGCCGTGCATAATTCTAAACCTAAACAGCCGGAACAGTGTAAATACTGTGGCAAATGGTATTCCTCACGATCGAATATGCAATATCATGTCTTGAATATGCATGTGCATGCCGACAAAGAACATCGCTGTGAAATTTGCGGTTTTGTGTCCACGTCCCGAGAGGCCCGGAAAAGGCATATACGCTTTAAGCATCGGGCAGAAAAGCGACATAAATGTACCATATGCGATAAGGCATTTAAAGTGCCCACCTTGTTGAAAGTAAGTTGGAATACGAAATTGTTATGTTGATGAATCTTTTTATCATTTCTATTACTTCTTTTAGGAACACATGGCCACGCACACGGGTGTAGATTTGTACAAGTGTAATTATTGTGCTAGCACTTTCAAATCTAAATCCAATAGATCTAATCACTGCAAACGTTATCATCCCGAAGAGTATAGCAACAACTTGAAGAAACGCACACGTCCTAGCGGTATTAAAACAATTTAATGAAAATAAATTTGTCTTTTTTTTATCAACTACTAGTCAAACGTTTTATTGTCTTGAGGTATATCTATACATAATTCCATATAGGGCTCTTTGTGTAATTCCGACCATCTTTGTGTAACTCTGGCGTCTGTGGCTTTACGAAAAACCATACAAGTAATGTGTGGTAGTTTTTCAAAACGTATGCGACTAAATCCCAACGTTCCCAAAGTATAACGCCAATTCTTCATTATGGCCGCATTTTTGCCCACATGCTGTGAGTCGGGTGTTATGATTACCAAAATTCCCTCAAATTTCAATAGTTCATAGGCTTTGTGGCAGCACAATAGGCGTAGGTCAGAGCTGGGTATATATTCCAAGAGTAAACTAAACACCACACATTCATAATAGTCGCTAGGCAGCGATACGACTTCATTATTTGCCATTAAAACTTGAGGTTCCACCATTGGTTTCACTTCCAATTTTAAGAAATCACCTTTTAGCACTTCTTCTGTAGCTGGAAACAAATCAATTGCCGTCACATCAAAGTGTTGTGATTTACCAAATGGATTGAAACAACTGCCCACATCCAATACCTTTATTTTCTCTGGTAAATGTTCGAGATATTGACACTGACTGCAATCAAATCCCTCCCATGATTCCAGTAGTCTTTGCTCTCTTAGGCGCTTCTCTAGATAAATACGTTCGGAAAAGAAATATGCCATACAGTATTCGATGGTCCATTTGACACGACTCCGGGCCATTAGATCTTGATTGGTGGTGTTGTCTTCCCAAATGTTGGCCAGTTGATGCATAGCCGCAGCATATTCTTTTAGGCGTTCGGTGTCTTTTATATGCTCCTGCCAGGCTTTATCGGGTCCATAGCGTTTGGTCAAAATACGCAGTGAGTCGTGGCATGACTTAATGATGGAAGCCAAACGTTTGTGCTCTTCGGTGGCCATTTGTTGTGAAGAAAGGAACTGGAGGAATCTTGTATTTTCCTATCGCCAACTAGAATGTATGCGATTAAAATGTAAACAAATAACATGTGTGGCGGTGAATGTTGCCAGATGGTGGCATATGCTGTAATATATACACTGACAAAAACAGAGTAGTGGAACTGTAATAAATAGGGTGATAGTTAAAATCGAAAAATTAACATGTAATAAGACATATGGCCCGGATCCCCAAGAAAAAAAGCAAAATAAGAACTCAAAAAGTGCGGTACTCAAACGATATTTTATTGTATGTACCAACCAACAAATAATTGTATCGAAACGATTTTTTATTGTACAAAAATTTATATTACACAAGCGAATAAGGTATTTGTTGACTAAAAAATTGATGTTGTTTTTAAGTTATTTAGGACGCTGAATTCAAATTTGTACTTGCTTTTTTTCTATCAGCTCGACTTTTCGCGATATACCAAATGTCAAATTATATTATTTGAGTAATTTAAAAACGGTTCACCAAATTCAACTAAAATAAAAATCCAAAATTCGTCAAAAAAATTATCTTTAAGCCGTGCTTACATTGGTTTAAAATTTGACCAGAAGTTTCAAAAATATCATTCAAGTTTTGACAATAACTTACATTTTTATAAGAAAAGAAAATCTTTGTTCTGTAAAAACTTATAACAAATATAAATGTGACAAATATCCCAGTTTTGGTCTTAAATCATGAAGCCAAATATATTTTGAATGAATTGAGTTTTATTTTAAATGAAATCGTTCCTGTGTATTTGATTTTTCCACACTTTAGAAATCGAGTAAAATATCAATGCACCCAACGAGATAGTGCCCAAATTCTGTACTTAGTAATGCTATAACAGGAAAAAGTTTTGGAGAAAAAACTGGAAGTCTAGCCACGCTCCTTTTGGTACCTTCCATATAAATGTACCATTCCGCCCACTTTAGAAATCGAGTAATCTTATTAATACACCCAATGCAATCATGCCCAAATTCTGTAGTTTTATATTAAAAATTTAAAGTCTTGCAACGCCCCTTCAAGTACCTCCCATACAAATGTACTATTCCGCCAACTTTGAATTGAGTAATTACATAAATACACCTAAAGGAATCATCTCCTTACTCAAATTGATTATCTAGCCATTCCTCTTCTGATACCTCCTATACAAATGTACCATTTCGCCCAGAATGGAACAATTCTTTGGAAAAAATTCACATAATTGTGAATAAAAGCAAAAAGCTATCATCGCATTTTCTTTATAGGTTATGTGACCTAACGCGAGAGTAATAAGACTAGACACTTTTTTCCATTTTGCACTTTTCATGATTATTTTAAAATACAAAATTTTAATTTTTTAGACAGAATCAAACATTTTTTTTACATAAACAATCATCATTCAGTCCATTTTTCTGTGGTTTTTAAAAATTTGGATTTTTTTTTAAAGGTAACAATTAATTTTTTTAAAACAAAAACGATTTTGAAAATCAGTTTTGGAAAAAAAGTTGAAAATTCGAGCTGATAGAGAAAAATGGAGATTAGATTTAAAACTAGCGACCTCAAATTAATAAAAAATTGGTATAAAGTTTCAGTTAACACAAAAAAGTTAAATTTTGTTCCCTTGTGTTATTGTACCACAAGGTCCTAAAGTAAAGTACCAAAAAGTAAAAATTATTTCACCATAAAGTACATTTATTGCACCAAAAAGTTCTTTAATTGCACCAAATAGTACAATTTATTGTATCATAGATGTTTTTATTGTACCAAATGTACTTTTATTATACCAAAAACGTACATTTATTGTAATAAAAAGTACTGTTATTGTACCAATAAGTACAATTATATTATTAAAAGTACAATTTATTGTGCCATATTGTACAATATAGTGTACAAAATAGTAGAATTTTTGTACCAAAAAGCATTGTTTTACCAAAATATACTTTTATTATTATATCTAAAAGTACATTTATTGTACCAAATAGAACAATTTATTAAAACCAAAGAAAATGTACAATAAATTGTACCAAAATGTAATTTATTTGTTCCAAAAAGAAGAATTTGTTAGTTAAATTTATTATGCAAAAAGTATAATTTATTGTACCAAAGATATTTTTATTGTACCAAAATGTACTTTTATTATACCATTTATTGCAACAAAAAGTACTATTATTGTACCAAAAAGTATTATTATTGTACCAAAAAGTACTGTTACTGTACGAAAAAGTACTTTTATTGTACCCAAAAGTACTTTTATTGTACCAAAAATACTTTTATTGCAACACAACGTATAATAAATTGTAACTAAATGTAATTTTATTGTTCTTAAAAGAAAATTTTTTGTTCCAAAAAGAAGAATTTGTTAGTTAAATTTATTATGCAAAAAGTATAATTTATTGTACCAAAGATATTTTTATTGTACCAAAATGTACTTTTATTATACCATTTATTGTAACAAAAAGTACTGTTACTATACCGAAAAGTACTTTTATTGTACCCAAAAGTACTTTTATTGCACCAAAAAGTACTTTTATTGTATCCAAAAGTACTTTAATGTGCCAAAAATACTTTTATTGCATCACAATGTAAAACAATTGTACGAAAATTTACTTTTATTAAACTAAAAAGTAAATTTATTATAACAAAAAGTACTTTGTTTCTACTTAAAAGTACAATTTATTATATCAATAATTACAATTTATTGTACTAAATTGTACAGTATAGTGTACTAAATAGTAGAATTTATTGTACCAAAAAGTACTTTCAGTGCACCAAATAGTACAATTTATTGTACCAACAAGTATTTTTACTGTCCCAAGAAGTACTTTTATAATACCAAATAGTAAATTTATTATAACAAAAAGTACTATTATTATACCAAACAGTAAATTTATTATAGCTAAAGGTACTTTCATTGTACCAAATAGTACAATTTATTGTTTCCAAAAGTACTTTTACTGTACCGAAATTTTAATTTTATTGCATCAATACGTACAATAAATTGTACGAAAATGTATTTTTTAAGTTTTAAAAAGTGAACTTATTGTAACAAGTAAAATTTTTCAATTTATTGTACCTAAAGTACAATTAAATGTGCCAATAAGTACAATTTATTGTACCAAAAAGTATTATTTATTATGCCAAAAAGTAATTTTGTACCAAATATTACAATTTATTGTAACCAAGAGTACTTTTATTGTACCAAAAATACTTTTATTGCATAACAAAGTACAATATATTCTACCAAAATTTACTTTTTTTACACCAAAAAGTGAATTTATTGTACCAAAAAGTTCCATTTATTATTGTTAATGCGGGGGAAGAGGGGTCGAATAGACAAGTGTTTTAAATTTCGGAAGAATGAGGAAAAACACGGGGATTTAAAAATCGTTACAAAACTTCATTTTATTGAGTTATAAATTACCTTTAATTCACAATTGATTTTAAATAACAATTTATACGGCACTGGGGGGGGGGTTCGTTATTGTTAGAAAACCGATAAAAATTGTATAAAAAACCAAGTATTCGGGGTATATATTAAATTGATCTTCACGGGTAGCAGTAGAAATTATAACTAACCTTCGCCATGTCTACCTTGCAACGATTCATTCGCGCTTCCGATCGTGTTATCCAATTCCATCAATATTTTGTCGGTATTCCCGACACCGACCACACGATCCATACATTGGACGTTCAGAAGGATGAGATCGTACATTTGTGGGACTCCCTTCGCACGTCATATGACGTTGTTTTAGATAGCCTTGAGTCTCAAGAGGAAGAAATTGACCTCGAGAGTATAAATAAAAAGTTTTATGCGGCCTTTGACGCCCATTTAAAATGTCTCTCGAAGGCCAATGAGCTTGCAGATAACCTCAAGGTTGGGTTATCAAATTCGCCAAGCACTGATGATTCACGACAAATGCCTAACCCCAGTATATCTTTACCTCCGTGCGATACTGAAGTCTTTTCTGGAGACTATGTATCCTGGCCCACCTTTAGCTTATTTCTCAAAATAGCTTCCAGTCGATTGACTGGCACTTCATACCTCCTGGTGCACCCCACATGGGAGGGCTGTGGGAAGCAGGGGTAAAAAGTTTCAAGACCCATTTAAAAAAGATAATGAAGTCTCAGTACTTTACATATGAAGAATTTTCGCTCATTGGACTGAGGGGCCTTGAATTTAAGCATGCTTCGATGCGAACAAGCATTGTTAAAAATTCTTCATATGTAAAGTACTGAGACTTCATTATCTTTTTTTAATGGGTCTAGAAACTTTTTACCCCTGCTTCCCACAGCCCTCCCATGTGGGGTGCACCAGGAGGTATGAAGTGCCAGTCAATCGACTGGAAGCTATTTTGAGAAATAAGCTGTTGTCTAACAGAAGTTAGAAGGCAGGTTTGATCTTTAGACATGATCTTGGCGGCGCCTGTGAAGGCAGTGCCGTTATCTGAATATATATTTTGGGGTGAACCACGGCGGGAAAAGAAGCGGGCGAAAGCTGCCAAAAAGGCCTGAGTAGATATTTCGCTTGTTAGTTCAATATGGATGGCTTTTGTTGCAAAGCAAACGAAAACTAACACATAAGCTTTAGCGATTTTTGTGCCGCGACCTACATATGACTTAATGTCGAAAGGGCCGGCAAAATCGACACCAGTATTCGCGAAAGGACGGGTTAGAACAGTCCTTTCAGGGGGTAAAGCTGCCATAATTTGTTGGCTGCGCTTGTGCCTATAAATAACACAAACTTTGCAATTGTGTATCACGCTTTTTATTAGATTTTTAAGTTTTGGAATCCAAAATTCCATTCGAGTTAGACGTAACATTAAAGAATTTTCACCGTGAATAGAAAGCCGGTGTAGGTATAGAAGGTATAGTTTTGTAAATCTGCCGGCGTAAGGCAGTATTTTAGGGTACCTTTCGTCATATGAGAGCGCAGTTGACTGCGAAAGACGACCGTTGGCTCGGATAATTCCATTCGTGTCAAGAAACGGATTAAGGGAAAGAATGGTACTGTCTTTATGAAGATGATTACCGCGGGCAAGACTAAAATACTCAGGAAAATATATTGTCTGACATAACTTTATAAGGCGATTTCGAACGAATGTAATTTCAGATTGACATAGTTCGTATGTGGCATATGTAACGCTATTCCGATGTAAAGGATGGCAGGAATAAAAAAATCTAAATATATAGCATATGACACGCATAGCTCGAGGAAGGTCGGAGAAGCGGCTTAAAATATCGTTATCCGACAGTTGGGTGACATGAGTCTTGAGGGGTCGTAGTTCCTCTTTGGTTTCTAAAATTGCAGAACTCCTAGGCCATTGTGATTTTGGTAAAGTTAACCATGGCGGACCATTCCACCACAATTTGTTATTGACTAGATCTCGAGCCGTTGTGCCGCGAGAGGCAAGATCGGCGGGGTTGTGTTGTGAAGACACATGTGACCAATTATCGTTTCCAACCTTGTCAATAATTGTGGTCACGCGGTTGGCAACGAAGGTGTTCCATTGACATGGCGCCTTTCGTAGCCATGCTAATACTATAGTGGAGTCAGTCCACAGGTATAAGCCATGGTTTTTGAGATGCAAGTCATTTCGTAGTGAATAGATCATGCGTGCCAGTAACACAGCGCCGCATAATTCTTTTCGAGGTAAGGTCACAAACTTAACAGGGGCAACTTTGGATTTTGCAGCCACCAGGTGAGATCTTATTAGTCCATCTGGCGTTTCCACCCTTATATATAAGGCGGATGCATACGCCTTTTCGGAGGCGTCACAAAATCCATGAAATTCTATATTATAAGAAGAGTCATAATCTACAAAGCGGGGTATTTTTATTTCTCCGATTACGGGGTAATCATTGAGAAAAGTTTGCCATTGTAGGAGAGTTTCTGGTTGAAGATTCTCATCCCAATCAGTATTATCTTTCCAAATTTGTTGCATAATCATTTTCGCAACAATAATTTTGGGGGCAAGCCAACCGGCGGGGTCAAATAGCATTGCTATTCTCGATAATACATTGCGCTTAGAGACGATATTTTCATCGGGGTTGTTACGGGGGGTAAAATAGAAGTAATCACTTCCAGCGTTCCATTTCAAACCAAGTGTTTTAGTTGTACTTGTGTCTGATAGTTTTAAGAACGCTGAGTCAAGCAAATGCTCGGGGGGAATGCCTTGAAGAAGAGAGTCTGTGTTAGATGTCCACTTTCGTAAGCAGAATCCAGCTGACCTAAGCACTCTTACAAGGTTGTCTCTAGCGGCAATAGCTGTGGAAAGATTATTTGATCCCCATAGAACGTCATCGACGTACATAAAATGTCTGATTATATCAGATATTTCGGGGTTTTCTGGCTCACATTGATTTGCAAGTTCAAGTAGAACTCTTATGGCCAGATACGGGGCGCAGTTGACACCAAATGTCACAGTGTTCAACTCAAAATCATGGGGATCACATGAGGATTCGTCTCGATGTAGAATCCTTTGATATGGGGTATGTTTGGGGTTCACTAGAATCTGCCGATACATCTTTTCGATGTCGGCATTAAAAACGTATCTAAACATTCTCCACCTAAGAAGTAGAGTAGTCAGATCTGACTGTAAGACGGGGCCCGTATATAGGACATCATTAAGGCTTATGCCGTTAGATGAGGGGTTTGATGCATTAAACACCACCCGAAGCTTTGTTGTGGTGCTTTCGGGCTTTAGAACAGCATGATGGGGAAGATAGTATGAGGCGGACGAATCTGAGTCAACCCTTGTCATATGACCAAGCGTTGAATATTCGTTAATGACCTTGTCATAATCTGCCTTTAACTGAAGATCCCTGTTTAATCGGGCTTCATTTCTTAGATATTGCGATAAAGCAATTCTTCGAGATTCTCCCAGTTCTATTTTAGTCGGAAACTCTCGTTTGAATGGGAGTGAAACGACAAACCGACCTGACGCATTTCTATAGGTGGTGGCCTGAAACAACTGTTCGCAATATTTGTCTTCGCTGGATGTCACTGGTTGCTCTGGAATTTCTTCCAACTCCCAGAAACGGGTTAATTGTTCGTTAAGCGCAATTTCATTATAAAATGATGCGACCGTGGAAGACAGTTTATTCTCAGTCACTTTACCCGTGACTATCCACCCAAAGACAGTCTTCTGGGCAACCAGAAGTTGTTTATTGTCCCATTGTACGCCGTCTCGAATAATTTTGGGGTATACATCGCCACCCAAGAGCAAGTCAATGGGTGAGATTGTATTTGAACCGAAATCGGCTATGGGAATATCGGGAAAACTGGTCTTGATGATAGACATGTAGGTCTGATAAGATAGTTGACCTGTAAGCTTTCGAATAATAAAGGCTTCAACGTCTATCTCGAAATTTGTATCAATAGGAGACCCTAGTGTGATTGAACAAATTTGACTGGATGTCGCCGTTAATGAGCCGCTAAGGCCAACGACACCAATCTGTGATGATTTTGCCGAAATGGCTAGTTTTCGTTGAAGGGGTCTTGATATAAACGAAGCCTCTGAGGCAGGGTCAACCAGGGCACGTACTTTGTACCTAAAGTCACCTATACAGACATCGACTAACGCGGTCCCTAAAACTATAGCGGAGGAAGATGAAGCAGAAGTGGACTGTAAGTTCGTAGCATAAGATTGACGGGTTCCCGACGAAGTTGATGCTATATTAGCAGGGGTCTGTGATGGTATTATGCCATGATTTTGGGGGTTTCTATTAGTATCGACAATTTGAGAAGAAGCTGTCGTATTGTTGGGTCGATGCAGCAAAGAATGGTGCTTAGATCGACACAGTGAACAAACGTATTGGCTCTTGCATTTTTTAAACTCATGAGAGGTCGCAAGGCAATTCGTACAGCGTTTCTGTGATTTTACAGTCGCATACCGATCTTCGACAGACATTCTCAAAAAAACATGACATAATCGCAAAGGGTGGTTCTCAGCGCAAAGGCTGCATTGTTTTGCTTGTTCCGACACCTGAGTGTGGTAAGCATTTAACCGCTTTGCTTCACGTTGATTTTGATTTTTATTCACGGGCTTGGATGTATTCGGAGTTACCGATGCTCGAATATCAGCGACTGATTCTAGCGTATGGAATCGTGCCGTAAGAAAAGAGTCGAAATCTTTCCATTTGGGTAAGTCAGACTTACTTACAAGTGATTGTTCCCATAAGTTCAGTGTTAAATCGGGAAGATTGGTCGAGCATACGTATACAAAAATAGGGTCCCATTTATCGGTAGCAATATCTAGCAGAGATAGATTAGCAATACAATCATTGATTGTACGCTGAAGGCATTTAATATTGGGTCCCGATTCTTTTGAAATAGGGGACAGGTTAAATAATGTTTTGAGTTGGGCATTTATTAAGACCCTTTTGTTCTCGTATCTATCGACGAGATTTTGCCATGCCATATCGAAGCCCTGATTAGTAAGAGGGCAAGTTTTTAAAATGGCTCGAGCTTCCCCTTGAGTCTTTTTGAGGAGGTGACAAAGTTTTTCAACTGCCGTCAAACGGGGATTGTTTTTATAGAGAGCAGAGAACATGTCTCTAAAGGTGGGCCAGGATACATAGTCTCCAGAAAAGACTTCAGTATCGCACGGAGGTAAAGATATACTGGGGTTAGGCATTTGTCGTGAATCATCAGTGCTTGGCGAATTTGATAACCCAACCTTGAGGTTATCTGCAAGCTCATTGGCCTTCGAGAGACATTTTAAATGGGCGTCAAAGGCCGCATAAAACTTTTTATTTATACTCTCGAGGTCAATTTCTTCCTCTTGAGACTCAAGGCTATCTAAAACAACGTCATATGACGTGCGAAGGGAGTCCCACAAATGTACGATCTCATCCTTCTGAACGTCCAATGTATGGATCGTGTGGTCGGTGTCGGGAATACCGACAAAATATTGATGGAATTGGATAACACGATCGGAAGCGCGAATGAATCGTTGCAAGGTAGACATGGCGAAGGTTAATTAAATTTCGGACAATATATATTAAATTCCGTGTAGAATTATTTAACAATTGAAAATGCGGATGTAATTACGACAAACTTATAAGATTATAAGAGTATCGACTGACGAATTCCAAAATAATAGTAAATTGATCGACAATTTAAGGAAAAACAAAAAAAATCAGTTTAAATTTGAATCACGAAAAATTCAAATAAAGATTAAGTTAATTGAATTTGTCAAAGTTTTTATTTTATTGAATCAATTGTAAAATTATTTAATTACAACTTTAATCGTTGGACTTATCGGTATTATATACGACAACTGTATAAATTTTCTATTTTCTCTTTGAAATTTTGGAAAAAAAAGTCATTTAACAATTTGTGAAGAAAGCTCGTTTTGTCTTTTTATTTGAATTCAAATTTATATTTAAAATTCAAAATTAGTTCCGTAAATTAAAGAAAAATTTTATTATGTTAGTTTTATTAGTTTATAAAAGTTGTATATAGCAAAAATGTTATTGGGTTAAGTATAATAGAGTGTATACATAAAAGGGTTATGTTAAACTTTTTGATACATATAAGTGCAATACCAAATAAACTCAAACTAAACCGATAATGTTTTTAACCAATTTGAAGTTCATTAACCAAACATATGTTAAATGCATCTGACGGATTTGTCAGTCTCTCTTGGGTTCAATGAACTTCTGTATTTCTATTCTTCTGTTTTTATTTCTTTTTATTCTTTCGTGATTGTACAGTACGAATGAGAGTTATGAGAAATAAGAATATTTCCCATATGAGATTTAATACGTTGACGTATTCCGGAGCAAGGTATGAAATTCAACTCAATACTTCTCTCTTACAAATGGTTATACTTCCAATGATAATTTTAAAAATAAAAGAGAAAACATAACATGCATAATACGCTGCAGAGAACCAGTTGATGACTATCGGTGTGTGTTGTGATATTACAGAGAGCTGACCACTGCTTTACGTTAGCCGTTCATAAGAGTATTATAATGTCAGTTCTCTCTGCGAATGTGGGCAATATTGCTCTGTAAGTGAAAGAGACCGTTTACAGAAAGCTTTGCTTCTCACGTTCTCACTTGCAGCGTTTGATCTTTAAGAAAAACACACACATGAAATATCACACAGACTATGGATCTCATAAATGTTATGCTCGAGTTGAAGATGAGAGAGAGGAAGTTTACGAGGTGAATGTTAAATGAGCATTACAATCACTCGAAATTATGTCCACAACAGAGAGTTTATAAGCACAGAGACAATATCGTAAAATTCTCTGTTAAGCTCTATGTGGATTTCGTTTCAAATTAGCAAAGAATATTTTTGTTTCACTGATGGTAAAACAGGTTTACCGTTCTCTCTTTGCTTATTGTTTTTGCAAATTAAAACTCTTTATTTTGTTGTTGCACTTTGTTTCACGATATAATTGGAGTATATACACTTTACATACCTTTTCCAAATCTCGTAGGCGTACTTAAAGATGCAAAACCAAATGATGATGTAAATTTACTCACTTCACGGGGATAGTATTTATCGGGTTGAATTGCAGTTTTGAAGTTTCAAACGAAAACCTGGAATTAAAAATCTTCTTTCCTTTAAACACTTGTCGATCCGGTTCGATCGGACCAAAAATGTTAATGCGGGGGAAGAGGGGTCGAATAGACAAGTGTTTTAAATTTCGGAAGAATGAGGAAAAACACGGGGATTTAAAAATCGTTACAAAACTTCATTTTATTGAGTTATAAATTACCTTTAATTCACAATTGATTTTAAATAACAATTTATACGGCACTGGGGGGGGGGTTCGTTATTGTTAGAAAACCGTTAAAAATTGTATAAAAAAACCAAGTATTCGGGGTATATATTAAATTGATCTTCACGGGTAGCAGTAGAAATTATAACTAACTCTTTTCGTTATTTTACTGAAGTTAGAGGTGGGTAACTTGTTGAGTTTTGCACTGCTAGAACGCTAGAGTGAAAGCTCTTTACCGGACAGTTATGCGCTGAATTGAGATGCGTTTTATTGTGCGTAGCTTAAGTGCGTACGTCAGATTATTTCACGTAAACAATTATATTAAAAAGTACAATTTATTGTACCAAAAAGTATAACATATTGTACTAAATAGCAAAATTTGTTATAGCTAAATGTACTTTTACACCAAATAATACAATTTATTGTACGAAAAGAAGAATTTATTGAAACATTTATTTATTGTGTACTAAAGCTTCCTTCCAGTAACAGAAATAGACAGAGTGGAAAAAATTAAATATTTTTACCTTCTCACTTTTTTTGTTCTCTGACATTTTCGCAAGTGGTCCTAACTAAATTTCGGGAAAAATTTCAGTTTAATATTTTCAGTTCAGTTAGAAGTTAAGTTTCTTTTTTCCTTATTTTTTACTTTATTTATCAAACACACAATTTGATAAGTACACTAGGGCGTTTCACAAAACGCGTTTTTCTCGATTTTTGCAACTCTTGAAGCGGAATATTAAGGCTTGTGATCTAGAAGAATTTCGAAAATTTTTTTGGATTTTTTGAAGATGGGTATGGGGTCGCTGAAGTAGATTTTATCAAAAAAATGAGGTTATGGAGAAAAAAAATTTATATTATTTTTTTCTGGTGCTTTTTGTTCATACAACTTAACAATTTTCTTCTTATGGATCCAATCCCACTACAAAAAAATTATTGGTGTGAAAAATTATTATATTCTGGACCACTTTGATAGTCTTAAAAGTGAAAAATTATTTTTCCTAAATTTCAATCCTCGATAACTTGAAAAGTTTTCAACATTTTTTCAAGATGTTAAATGCGTTGGATAGGTCTTTAAATTACCTTTCATTCGGTACATAGATTTATTTTTACTTGTTGGAAAAATGTCAGAAAAAAATTCAAGTTTGAGAATTTTTTTTTTATTTATCAAATTTTATGAAAATTAAAAGAATTTCATTATGTTTTGTTCTTGGTTAAGTAAAAAAGAAACTTCTAAAATACATTGCTTTAACAAAAATATCAAAAAATCAAATTATCAATATATTTGTATTCCCATACAAAATCAAAAGATATTATATAAACAATATCAACATATTTAATGAACAAATTAAAATTAAAAGTAAATTTGTATCTAAAATTACAATACATTAACCATTAAATGTGGAACAACTGTGGAAGTATTTTCAAATTGGTTTCATAAGAGCTTTTTCAATGACATTTTTGTTAACATCAGGTATAATTTTTTGATTTTTATCAACTCTAATCAATAAGTTTTGAAAATCATCCTCATTCTTTGTAATTTTCTTGTTATATATTGTAGCCGACGCCACGCCTCTTTCTGATAAATCATTCACAACACATAGTTTTTCTAGTGTTTTCTTTGAAGAAACAAAATCATCATCATTTTCCCATAAAAGTGTATCTTTCGAAAAAAAGGAAGTGGGCAATTTTAATTCATCAAAAACCCTTTTACTGCTTGAGGTTACAAAATTATGCATTATGAAGTTTGTTACAATTTAAAAAGCGCCTATTTCAAATATTTTAAAATTCAAATAGTGTGAATTTAAAAATAAAAAATATTTTTTTTTGTCTATTTTTTATTTTTTTCAAAATTTTTCACAAGTAAGATATTAACTTATATATACCAAAATAAAGGTTTGAAATCTAGGAAAAATAATTTTTCACTTTTAACACTATCAAAGTGGTCCATAATATAAAAATTTTTCACACCAATAATTTTTTTGTCGGGGGATCGGATCCTTACGAAGAGAAATGTTTAGTTGTATGAACAAAACGCACCAAAAAAAAATAATATAAACATTTTTTCTCCATAACCTCATTTTCTTGATAAAATCTATTTCAGCGACCCCACACCCATCTTCAAAAAATCCCCAAAAAATTTCGAAATTTTTTTAGATCACAAGCTTTAATATTCCGCTTCAAGAGTTGCAACATTTTTTTTGTGAAACGCCCTAAAGTACACGTATTGAAATCATGATTTCGTTATAAATCAAAAACGAGAGAGTCGTCATCATAAATCCAACAATAACTGCTGGCAATAATCTAATCAATCTTAAACGCACTGAAACAAATATTATAAAATAATTCACAGGAGACCGATTGTTATCGCTTGCATTTTTTTGTTGGTGTTTATTGCATTTTACTGAATATTTGCTATATAGGAATTTTTATTTGCAATCACAAATGAGATAATGTTGCCATATGTCACGTATTATGAAACAATTATCAAAATGTACTTGACTGTTTGTTGACTCTAGATAGCAACTATAGATTCTATTGAGGTTTATGTTTCGAAAAGAAACAGAAAAAAGAGTACATTCACGCGGCAGTCAAAATATGATCGACGTACATGCGTTCATTTTGTGGCATCTTGTTATGTTGCTAAGTGGCTCAAGTAACCCGAAGGTTCAAAGTATATCAGCTTGTACCATGTGTCGAGTTGAGGTTTTCAAACAAAAAGCGAACATTAAAAGTTTTTTTTAAAGGAAGTATTAAGTCAAATTGTATTTAATTAATAAACTGCATTAAAGTTGAATTATGATTATTATTATTATAATTGTTTACTTTAACTTATGATACTAACATGAAAATTAACATAGCCCTTTTCGAATGACATTACAGCAATGCAATATACTTCTTATTATAACCAGTTTCCTATCTGCTACAACTTTTCCCTTTATCATTTCTTATTTTGTTCGTCAATTACTAAATATAGTTTAAACTAAAATTAACAACTACTTTTAGAAACGTTGTATAATGCTGACCTAGTGTAACACCATTATCATGATGATAATTCACCAACAAAACAAAGGGAAAATCTGGTTGTATTCAAAAAAAAAAAATAACCCTATGCCTCCTCTCAAAAACATTCATTGCAAGGTGCCTGAGTAATGCTAACAAAATACATGCATAGTTCGCTACAAATAACAACAATTACACGCTTCATTTGAAATTGATCTATCGAAATTTCTGTGTGTGTGCAACGTATATTATAAAATTGCTAATATTAAAAGCTTTTGCTAACTATACAGTAGTTAGTCGTTGACTATCACCTCCAATCCACTCAAGGCATTAACGAGATTACGAAAGACATCGTTTAAAGTCCATGGCCTTTGAGCAGTTTTTGGCACTTTTATTTTCAGCATTCTATAAAAACTTTATGATTCTTGCAGCAGGTTAACTAGTTGCTATATGCTATGACCATGTATAGAACTTCTACTGATACTATGCCACTTATGTTTTTGTTTTCATATTATTTTGAGTGATTAATCACCGAAGTACTGGTAAGCTCGTACGCCGCAACAAAGTGCTGTTTATAAGTAAGAATGATTAAAGGAAATATATTGTATTTTACATTAGTTCAATTTCATATAGTAATAGTAGTTTATGTCTGTGTGTTTGAAATACATTTTTATACTATTCATACGATTGCAGTGTAAATTTATAAAGTTGTTGCATTTGTAAAAGGCATGGTTTTTATATTAAGGCCATTGGGTGAAACTTTGTCTTTATGAGATTTCAAAACTTTATATCTATACAGATCCAATTATATCTGGCATTTTTAATTGTATGAAAATTGGGTTCGATGAGAGGTTCTACGTCTGGTGGACTTTTGGAATCATCTTGTGGATGTAATATGATATGGATAGAGCATTGAAATTGATTAATTTAATACGATATCAGATAAAATTACGGACTAATCTCGGATCAGACCAGCACTGAACTAACCTGATCCAATCAGATATAAAGAATTTTCGAATCTGATAAGATCCAATTGGATTTACACTTTTTTTTTTACACGGGATATTATTAACTTTTGTCATAATAGTATAGAGATTAAAGTGGACCCTCAAAAACTGAAAACTCATCTGTTCTAAAAATATAACGGCTAGTTATGTGTGAGGTTATGTTAGGAGACGTGCCGCTTGCTGTTTGAAGTTTATGAACCATAGGGTAATTAAAATTGTTAAGTTTTGTTAAGGTTAAGGCTAAACAGAAAATTAACAAAAATATGAGCTCGACGTTTGAAAATTGACTGCCACTAGCGGTTTGAATTTGTAAAAATAAAATTTTTTAAATTTTAAAACTGTGAAATTTTCAAATAATAATAATGAGGGTTGTTTATACAAAAAAAATCGAACATAAATTTGTGCCCTAGTTTTCACAAACTTCAATTCGCAAGAGATATGTAAATTTTCTTTAGCCTAACCCTCCGCAAAACATAACGATTCCTTCGGTAAAATCAAAAAGTAAAATTGACCCATTTTTTAACCGATCGAGCTCGAGCTTTTTGTCAATTATTTTTTAACCTAACCTCACACAAAACTAACCGGTTTTTATGAAAATAGAACAAAAATAGAGATTTGGTTTTTTTTTTCAAATAAATAAAAAAAAACAGATCTTAATTGGTTGTATTTCGTTTTCGCTTTGAACTAAAGTCAACATTTTTTTTTAAATATTTATATGTCAAAAAAGAGAGATTTTCATGTTTATTTACTCTATCTAGCTCTACAGAAATATTTATGTTCGGAATGGAATTGTAAAATTTCTACTTTTTAAAACATATTTTTAAAATTAAAAAATATTATGAAGAAACAAAAAAAAAAATTTTCAGTACATTCAAAGCTAACTAAAAGTCAAAATATTTTTATTTTAAAAGTTATTAAAACATTTTCACTAAGAAAAAATTAAAGTTTATAAATCAAAATTTATTATAACGTTTTTTAATGAATGTTTTTTTTTTGATTAAAATTATTTGATTTATTTATTTTATTTATTTGTTTTGACCCTCACAAAAAGCTAATTAGTTTATTCTTCCATTTCACATTAGTCGGATCTGTAAAAAAATTTGGCCTTAAAATGAAGGAGACTTCCAATGGGCATTAAACATGCTACTAAGGGGGTTTTTGGGGTCGCTGATTTCGAATTAGGAGTTAAATTTTGAAAAAACAAAATGGCGGATATTTTTTTTTGCAAAAAATGTTTGAATTTAAGTGTTATTGAGCTTAAGGTAGTTTCTATGATCGCTGATTTCGAATTCGGAGTTACAATTTGAGAAAAAAATGGCGGACATTTATAAAAAAAAATTTTAAATTTAACTGATATTGTGCCTAAGAAGATTTTGGGGTCGCTGATTTCGAATCTGAAATAAAATTAAAAAAAAAAAACAAAACGGAGAGTACAAAATGGCGGACATTTTTTTTTTTTAAATTCTGGAATTCAACCGAAATTGTACCTAAGGTGGTTTTTGGGGTCGCTAGTTTTGAATATGAAGTAAAATTACAAAAAAAAAAAACAAAATCGCGGGTACTAAATGTTGGATATTTTTCACATAATGCTGGAGTTTAACTGATATTGTGCCTAACGAGACCAAGTTTTTAAAAATCCAAAATGGCGGATACATAATGGCGGACATTTTGATTAGATAAATTCTAGAATTTTTTGAAAATAACATTTTTTTTTTCAAAATGTGACTCCGGATTCGAAATCAGCGACCCAAAAACCCTGTCAGAATATCTTCTTAATTTTCGGAAAACAATTTTCAACATTTTTATCGAAGGAAGGGTAAATATAAAGGTCAAAATAAGAAAAAAAGGCAAAAATAGGCAGCTTATCCTTAGTCCTTTCGATAAAGGAAACATAAAATTTTAATGTAGTGAGAAGGGTTTATTGATGTTAGGTGATTTAACATAAGTTTAAGTCCAAGAAACATCAGAAATTTTCCAATTATGTGAATTTTTGAGCCTTTTAAAAAACACCCTATTTTATTGAAAACAAAAAACTTTTTATTGATACACTATTAAAGTACAATATTTTACCATTTCAATTCACAAAAAAAATATATTTTTATTGTTTAAACTAAAATCTAACGATAGTTATAACTAGTGTTTTTGTCCCGAGAATATCCGGACAAAATTCTCGGGAATCCCGGCAAATCCCACATCCAGACTTTTGTTCTGGGTGATGGTAACACTTTCATCACATTTTCAGTTCTGTCCTCACATTTCCAGTTTTTTCGAGATTCCTTCTTATCGCGCAATGCTCCATAAAATAAATATTCGCCCCAATATCCGCATTTTTAACTTTAGGCATTCGGTCCGGGTGATGGTACAAATTTGATATGAATATACAGCGCACAACTACTCTTTAAAATAAATATTTCGCCCCATATTCGCTATTGTACCTTTAGCCGTTTGGTATGGGTTTGGTTAGGGTTTTCTTTAAGGGGTAACAATATAAATAAATCTCCTCATGCAGCTCTCTAATTCTCTACCTTTAGCCGTTGGTCTGGGTGATGGTAAAAGTTTTACCCCTTTTGGGCCATTTTTATCACTGAAGGATTTGTGTGATTATAGCTTGAGTCGTTCGGATTGTGTCCTTTTTTTACCCCTAAAAGGACGAATTTCGAAAAATTACTTCTTGCAGTTCTCTAATTCTATAAAGAGATTGCTCAATGCAAGGCCGTAGCCAGGGGGTGGCCAAAGCGACACCATCATAAAACTTATTAGGGGGTCAACAACCATGTTATCAACTACGGTGCAAAAATTAAAAAATTAGAGGTGGAATTTTTCATTAAAATAGTTTTAATTTTTTATTTTAAATTAAAAAAAAAAAATACAAAATTGTACTATTTTATTTGAATAGTACAATCTTTCAGCAAACAATTACAAAAAAATTTTGAACTTCCTCAGTTCAGATCCAATATCCACACGGTAAATTTTGAACATAAAAAAACTACACCTTATATTACCTTATATGTTATTTTTGGGAATTTCGTTAAGAAAAAAATAATAGTAGCGGAGTTGGACATCGAGCTCCACCTCACGTTATTAATTTATGAAATTTCGAATATATTGTGAGAAATTACGCATCAATTGTTTGGCATTAAAGTGAGCCGCAAAGAGGTCAAAGTACGATTTTGTGTTCAAATTATTTATCGCTGCTGAATATTTTTGTGTTGTAGACAGATGAACAAGTCAGATGCCGGTAAATATGTTAAGTGAAGCCATATAAAAGTATATGATTGGTCTTTCATATATCTTTTAGATATTGAGATATTTGATGCAATGGAGTATCGGATGGTAATGGTTTTGGTGTCATTAGAAAGAAGACACAGTGTGTATTCGGATGAAACCAGAGATCAAAATCAGATTCAGTAGTCTTTGCTATATTTAATGCCAAAAAATACCCCCACTTTTGTATCAAAAATCTCGACATCTATAAGAGATATATCTTTATAAAAAAAAATATAAAATTTAATCATATTTTGTTTCAATTGGTTGTGGCCCTCTCCGAAATTAAATCCTGGCTACGGCCCTGGCCCAATGGAACCGGTTTTATCCCTTTTTGGCCTTCTTATCCCAAAAAGTACGAATTTCGAAAAAAAACCTCCTAGCAGCCCTTTTGTTTTTTAAGAAGCTTGCTCATATAAACCATTACACGAGCTTTATTTCATTTATTTCCCGGGAAATCAAAATCACTAGTTACAACTCACCATATTTTGCCTTATAATTTTATATCAAATACCCAAAACATAAGTCTACTTTGAATGGCTATAGCATAACAGAAATTATCACATGGACAACAATTTTTATTTTTTCTTATTTTGAGTGTTAACTTTATATATAAACAGAAAAATTAGGTATTGGACAATTTTATTTTTTTAATTTCGGCCAGAAATTTCTGCTGATTTTGACTAATGTGCCATGTCTACTGCCCCCAATTAGAGTTTATAAGAATCCCCTTGTATCGCACTACTACTCTATAAAATAAACATTCACACATACATACGCGCTTGTATATTAGCCGTTTGGTCTGAGCTATCCCATATGCAGAACTACCCCATATAATAAGCATTAAACTTAATTTTCGGCATTCTATCTGGTGCAGTTTAGTCTGATTGATGGTACCAGCTTTAACCAACCTTAATTTTAACCTTAACCTTAATTTTTTCCCTCATACGTAGTACGAAATTTGAAAAATCCCTTAATAGCGTTCAAATACTCCATTAAATAAATGTTCACCAACATTTTCGCGATTCTACCTTTAGCCATTTGGACCGGGAGATGGTACCAGTTTTCGAATAGCCTATAACACTCAGTGATAACATAGCTATCCGCTGGTGGAAGAATTTTTAAAATCAGATGAGTAGTTTACAGGATTACCTCCTACATACAAACAGACATACTTATAAACACCTTCTCTTAATTATTTTAGTATAAATAAAGAAGACTATATCATCAAAGAGACAATTTTTAAATTTTTTTTTCAAATAATCAAAAATTTAACGTAATTTTTTTTATGGTAAAAAAATAAACTTTGTTTAAACTTTATTTGCACTACCAAAGTTTAAATGAAAAAATTTAAACTAAATTGAATTATTTTTTAAATTATATTAAAAATAAACTTTCGTTATAAACTTTCGCGCACTTAATGCTACATAGCAAAAATGGATTTCAAACATATTTGAATTAATATTAATTTTTTTTGAACAAGAAATATATTTTTATTTTAAAAAATGTTTGTGTAGTTTATTGATAACTGTATTTCTTCAAAATGTGTAAAAATTTTTAAAATATTTTACCTTACAAAAAAGCAACCACAACCTTAGACTTAGTTTTTGTTTAAAGGATTTTGAATAACAATTTAGTTTTATATTTTTGTGACGTTCGTTTTTTTTTATTTATAAAATTAATTTTTTTTAATATTATTTAATAACGACTCATATTATAAACTTTTATAAGAAATTTTAAAATAATATTTAAAAAATAAAACTTCTGTACTTTTAAATATATACAATGTATATAATACATATAAGAAAAACGAACTTCATCAAATATTTAAATCTTAATTTTTATTCAATTTACCAAAATTGTTTTTCAAGTTTGTTTTCTGGGACCGGCCGTGGCATAGTGGTTAGAAAACGCGACTACCATGCGGGAGATTACAGGTTCAACTCCTGGCTCCAGTCATCTTAAAAAAAAAGAAAAATTGTCTTTCGTTGTCGGCTCCCCTCGAATGTTGTTGACAGCAACATCGCAGTATAAGTGTCGAGTCAATAGGCATGTCTAGTAAGAGCTTCTCAAACAGTGACGTTCGCATTCGTCGATAAACAAGTAGGTGCCGTTAGTTGTGAATCTAAAAATAGAAAGCGTGTTAATTCACAACAACGCGAAAAGCTATCCCATACCTCATTCATGGGGTGCAAAGGGAAATTAAGTTTTTAGTTTAAGTTTTTGTTTTTCTCTATATAACTTATGGTTTTTTTATAACATAAATAAAATAAAAATGTAACTTTTTAAAAATTACTTTTTATTATACATTTATCTTTTAACTTTTTGTTCGAATATTTAATATGGAAATTAAAATTAAGCTTTCTGTTCAAAGTAAACACCGCGAAAATTGAAGTGATAGTGTCAGTGATTCAGCTATCGGCGTTGAAAACAGAAATGACAAAACCAACGTAAATAAAGAAAACAAATATAAAACGAAAGTATTACTTATTCAATGCCTCAAACGTGTTATCATCCCGATCATGCCTCATGTCTAAAAGTAAGCCATGGTAATGAAATCAAGGGGGCAAAAATCGTTCGTAATCTGTAGACACAATGACTATTAAAATATTTCCAAACCGAATATTTTACAATATTTTCGCTCAACATTTTTATAGTTTAATCTAATAGATAATGTGAACACTACGATTACTAACAATTGTACTCGGTGAGAACTATAGACTGAGGGGATGGTCAGTAGGCGCGTCGCAAAGATAAGAATGAAACGATCAACCACGCGTCCGTCTGTCAGTCCGTCGTTTTAGTAAAGACTTTGGTTTCTTTCATATCGGCTGAATGAAAATAATGATCGGCTATTTTTTAGGCAATTTTTAGTACGAATTGTGATTTCAGTACATTTTGGAAATCAAACTAGGCTAGACGCATTAATTGCCTATTGTCTGCCTTTGTCACGGAGTGATTGATTTAGGCGGCAGCGGCAGCAGTGTGTGAAAAAAATCAGTATTAAAATTTAAGTTTTATAAACTAACTAATTGATTACCAACGTGTTGCTAAAATAAGTAAAATTGTTGGAACATCAAATTGAAAGTATAAAAAAACAAATAAAAATAAAAAATTCTCGAAAGAAATCTCTAGCAATATGAAAATCGAATGGGCTCCAATAAATATACCGCCGAGGCGGCGATACCAAACACTTGCGGCGGCCCTTTATATATATATTTTCACGTTTATGCCATTTGTTTGGATGGTATTATACGTATTGTTCTTGGTAAGTGTTGTGTTATTTTTTAAATGTATATTTATGTTAATTTTCGAAATCAAAGAAATTAAATAAAATAAATAAAATAAATAAAATAAATAAAATAAATAAAATAAATAAAATAAATAAAATCAATAAAATAAATAAAATAAATAAAATAAATAAAATAAATAAAATAAATAAAATAAATAAAATAAATAAAATAAATAAAATAAATAAAATAAATAAAATAAATAAAATAAATAAAATAAATAAAATAAATAAAATAAATAAAATAAATAAAATAAATAAAATAAATAAAATAAATAAAATAAATAAAATAAATAAAATAAATAAAATAAATAAAATAAATAAAATAAATAAAATAAATAAAATAAATAAAATAAATAAAATAAATAAAATAAATAAAATAAATAAAATAAATAAAATAAATAAAATAAATAAAATAAATAAAATAAATAAAATAAATAAAATAAATAAAATAAATAAAATATATAAAATAAATAAAATAAATAAAATAAATAAAATAAATAAAATAAATAAAATAAATAAAATAAATAAAATAAATAAAATAAATAAAATAAATAAAATAAATAAAATAAATAAAATAAATAAAATAAATAAAATAAATAAAATAAATAAAATAAATAAAATAAATAAAATAAATAAAATAAATAAAATAAATAAAATAAATAAAATAAATAAAATAAATAAAATAAATAAAATAAATAAAATAAATAAAATAAATAAAATAAATAAAATAAATAAAATAAATAAAATAAATAAAATAAATAAAATAAATAAAATAAATAAAATAAATAAAATAAATAAAATAAATAAAATAAATAAAATAAATAAAATAAATAAAATAAATAAAATAAATAAAATAAATAAAATAAATAAAATAAATAAAATAAATAAAATAAATAAAATAAATAAAATAAATAAAATAAATAAAATAAATAAAATAAATAAAATAAATAAAATAAATAAAATAAATAAAATAAATAAAATAAATAAAATAAAATAAATAAAATAAAATAAATAAAATAAAAAATTTATAACGATTCTACTTTTTTGATACCCTCACCCTACGCGTTACAGGTAGGAGGGTATATATCAGTTGATACGAACCAAATTGTAGCACATAGGAGTCGTCACTTTAGATCGTAAACCAAATTCAATTCATAACTTTTTAAGTCATTTGATTCACGTCCTTCTGTGTGTCTATAACGCACGATAACTTTGGAAAGACTTGATCAAATGTTTTGAAACTTTGCATGGGTAAACATTTTCCCAAAACTACTTGCGGGATTGCATACGTGATCAATTGTTTAAATTTAGCGGAATGAGACATTTGCATGGGAGGTACCTGTAGGGGCGTGGCCATGTAACATATCGCCAAGCAATATACTCTAGTATAGTTCCTTACCTAGGCTTTGATACTGAGGTGAGCTTAAAATACTGACTGTAGCGCATTTCGTATTCTACCGTTGCTTAAAATTATTTATTAATTGTTCATTTGAATTAATTGATATGAAAACTAAAAACTATGTCATCAAAAGCTTGTGGTACAAAGTGTCAACCGGCGAAATTGAAGTGATAGTGCAGTGCGTCTGTGATTCAGCGATCACTGCCATTAACGGCAACGGGAATGACAAAGCCAAGGGAAATCGTGTAAAAATGTGGAACGTACTTGATTCTTACTCAGATCCTTACTCATGTCTTATAGATGGCAACAGAATAGAGAAACAAATATGGAACAAATTCGCTCTTCACCCAGTGTCTCAAATGTGCTAATGCACAAATCTTATGTCGCATATCTGAAAGACGGTCACGGACAGTAATGAAATCAAGAATGTTATCAGTTTTTAAAAATCTAATTGTCCACCATAAAGTCATATATCTCTACATAGGCTGTATAATCAATAGACAGAATAATCATAAACAGTATTTTCGAAAATAAAATTTAAAAAAAAATTTGATATTTTCGTACAATATTTTAATCTAAAAGATAATGTTAACACAACAAGTACAAATATTTGAACACAAAGGGCATGACGGAATGGCGGGACGGTTAATTGTTGTGTTGCAGAGCGATTAGGTTATATCGATCGAGCGTCTGTCTGTTCGTCTTTCGTTGCAGTAAAGACTTTTGTTTCTTTCATATCAAGTAAATGAAAATCCTCGATAACTATTTTAGGGTAAATGGGTAGTGAATTGTGATTTCAGTAGATTTTCGAAGTCAAACCAGACCGGACGCAGTAATTGCTTGTTATCCAACGGGTGCAGTGTGGGATACAAAACAGTATTCAAAATACGGATTTAATACTTATAACTTATTATTATCAAACGCTTCCATAAAATTGTACAAAAATGTTGGAACATCAAATCGAACATTTAAAAAATACAACTGGGAAAATTAAAGAATTCTCGAAGGAAATCTCAAAGGAAATCTCTAGTAATATGAAAATCGAATGGGCTCCTATTAATATACCACCAAAAAGGCGCCTTCAAACGCTGACAGCGGGCTTTTATGTGTACATTTTTATGTTCCTGCCCTTCATTTCGATGTTTTTAACTGTTTTTTTCTTGGTAAGTGTGAAATGAGATAAAAGTGATTTAACAAAAATAACCAAATTTGTTATGATACTGTCAGATAAAAAACTTTGAAACAATTTGGAATATTAATGGCGGTCGGTCTCACATTGCACCTCAACAGGAGCGTTTCTACGACAGCTAAGGGACTTTTTTTTGGATTTTTACCTATTTACGCACAACTTTGACTCAGATTCCTGAGGTTAAGATATTGTGATTATTGCAGTATTAATTTCTCTAGTTTCTCAGTATAAATTTATTTTTATGGGCAATTCCATTGGGACGGGTGTGACCATCTTACTCACATTTTTGATTATAATTTATAAAAAGAAAATTTATTATTAAATTAAAGCTGTGATTACTAAGAATGTTAAGTTTGAAAACGTTTAGTAACAAGTAGACACTGAAGAAAATTGATTTTTGCTCTATAGAAGACAACGATGTAGAACGTACATAATTATTGTGATGTACTTTAACTACTTTTTCTTAATAAGAAACTTTTTAGAAAAAAAGTGTGACGGGTGTGACCTTGTAAAATAAACTCCAAAAGTATGAAGAAATTAATGTTTTTAAGGAGTTCAATTATATAACAAACGGTTTAAAATAAAAAACGGACCCCCGGTTATTAACGAAAAACTTTTCGTATTGGGGAAAAATTCACCGACCCCGAGTCATTTTTCCCACCTAACAATTATCTCCAACATACCGACCCCCACACCTACACCCCCTAATTGGCCTTCAATTCCATACAAAAATCAAGTTTTTATAAAATTTGCTTCCATCGCTCTGACTGCCCTAAAGCAGCCCCTAGATGAGTCAAATGTATGACCGACCCCCGATATTTTTGCAACCCCAACAGTTTCCCAAAACATATCTACCATCTATTTTCAACCCTTAAGGTGGTTTCCAAACATCATTTTCTTTAAATTTGCTCCAGTCGCTCCCATGGTGCCTCCTAAAGGGTAAAATGTATGACCGACCCCCACTAGTATTTCCCTTCTCAAATTTTTCTCTGACATACCTACCACCTGTCTCTTACACAAAATGCACTTATGTATGTACTGACCCAGGGACGAGTGTGACCAAATGTTTTCTGTAACTAAATACTCAAATATTTAAATAAATAATATAAAATACATGTTAAAAAAATTTCTCTATATTATTAATTGCACTTACATTGTTATTGTTGAAAAAAAAATAATTATGTTTTATGTTAAGTAAAAATTTTTTTGAACTTTTGTAATATTTACTAGTATATGTGTGACACAAAATTCAGTTACTTCCATTTACTCATTAAACTTTTATTATAAAACATACAAAGCCGAAACCTTATGAGAAAGCAAACAGAAGTTTTGTCTCCGAAAGTAACAGTTTTTACTTATCAAGATAAATTAGAAAATGTTAATGTAAGTCCTAGCGTATAAAGATGGAGATGAGAGAGTTCGGTATAAGCTCATTTCAAACTGTTGCCAAATTGATAAAAAATTGCTAAAAAAAATATAATTTTTTCCATTTGTCCATATTTGTCGTTCTCTTGTACATATTAGTTGACCGATTTTTATTTAAAATATGGAATTATATTTTTTCCTGTGTAGGGCCGTTTTACGTGGAATTGCCCATATGCTAAAAATTGAAAAAAGCGTTGTTTTGAGTTACAAATTTGTTATTTTAATAGATATTCCACTCGCATCCCACTAAGCGACAAAAAACATCTCAAAAGAAAAAAAACCCAATCTTTGTTCTGAACAAAAAACGGTCATTTTTGAAATAAAGTTAAAAAATAATTTGATTTTGAAAGAAATAAGTGAAATTTTGTTTTTTTTTATGAATGAGAAAAAACACCCGTTTGGCCAAAATGTCAAATTTTGACCCCCTCTAACTCAGAGAGTGCTTGACCGATCTTGTTGAAAAATTGGACTTACTTCATCCCGATCGGAAGACATCGGTCTCAAAAGTTGGGTCACGACACTTAAATTCCCATATGTATACTATGGTTGGTCGCACTTCGTACAAAAAAAATTTGTGCCGGTCACCCCCTAGAATGAAAGCTTATTTAAAGAAGACTTTAAGTTCGACGTTGACCCGACGTCTAGTTCTAGAAGTTTCCTCTGAAATCTAGGTTTTTACCCGCCTAAATCACAAATTTTTCTAAACGTTAAAAAAAGTTTTGAAATACCATTAAATTTTGTCTTTTACGGTATATAATTTTATTCATAAACAAAAAAGTTGCAAAGGTTTTAAAGAAACTTCTAGAACTTGACGTCGAAGTAAAAAGTGATCAAAGAAAAAAATGTAGCTGTTGTCATTCTAATAATATATCACAATAGTATGGGTCGGTCTTCATGCAAAAAATACTTATTCAAAACATCAATTTTTTTTTGATTCGTGCACTCTGCTTACGGCCCATATACGTTTTATTGCGCTGCCTTGTTATTTGGCCTCCTATCGAAACAAAACTCATACCTTTGTTTATTTTTTGTCAAAGGCTCCGATTTTCCTTTTGATCGCTTTTGACTTCGAAGTCAATTTTGACTATTGACATTCTGTATTTCGTTTTCTACAACCATATTTATGTCTATGAACACCTCTGCAAACCATGAAACTTTTGCTATAAAGGTATTTACTTTATTTTATTAAGTTAAAAGTTATGGAGGTTTAAAAAAGTCTTGGTCACCCTACACCAACAGTAACTAATTTTTTGTGCTATGCAGTCATATAGCGACCTATCGGGTCGAAATGCATATCACTGTTTATGTTTTATCAAACGCTTTATTTCGCTCTTTGCACACTTTTGGCAACGACGTCAGTTTTGACTCCTAGTTTTTCATACTCATTTTTAAATATTTTATGTTTGACCTGCCTTGTTATTTGGTGTCCTATCGAAACAAAACTCATACCATTGTTAATTTTTTGTCATAGGCTCCAATTTTCCCTTTGATCACTTTTGACTTCGAAGTCAATTTTGACTATTGACATCCTGTGTTTTGTTTTCTACATCCATATAATTCCCATTTCTTATAATATCCATAAAAACCTCTTCAAACCATGAAACTTTTGCTATAAAGGTATTTACGACGACGTCAATTTTAACTCCAAGCTTTTCATACTTTTTTCTCCACAAAAATGAAGCCGTATTTAATTAAATTAAAAACACAAATCATTCTTTTATAATTGTTAAATTTAGTGTCCTTGAATTGTCTTAGGATAATCTTTAATTGTACGTGTGTCTACACTAACTTTTTTTATTCAACCCACATTAATGTCACATGTCAAAGGGCCTAACAAAAAAAAAATATATTTTTTTGAATTCGTTTTTAAATTATCCTTCATTTTACGAGGTGACCGGCGGCACAACTTTTTTATCGACCCACCCTAATATTACATATACTCATACTCATAATGTATTTTGTTTTAATACAATATCATTTGATACTAGGCCAAAGTGTAACGCATAGAAGGAATCACTTTATACCTTAGGCTTCTTTGATCTACGACTGTCTGTCCGGTTGGAACGCACAATAACTTTCGAAAGATGTAACCAATGTTACTTTACATGAGTAAATATTTTCTCAAGGATTGCAAATGGGCTACATGGCCACGCCGCTTCTGGCATATCCCACACAAAATATACCATCTCGCCCACATTAGAAATATAGTAATAATATCAGTACGATCGTGCCCAAATTCTGTATTTAGTAAAGCTATAACTGGATAACGTTTTGCAAAAATTTTGATACTTAAAAATTTTATATTTTTTACTGAGTTTGACGGTATATGTAAGTCGGTTTACTAGACTGAAACTTTCTTACTATAGTTTAAAAAGCTTTCTCTCCATAACTAAACACATATTTAATATCAACTTGCTAATTATATTTACATATACTATAATTTGCAACTAATGTAAATACTAAACTATTATTTGCATTTAATGCTAGAGTACTTCTAGTATTTATACAATTTCCATTGAAACTATTCGATCTGCTAAGTATTGACTTGGTCAGGGTACTTCACTAGCGTAAACATTAGTTTAGAATGAAACGGCAAGGTTCATGTAATGATATCAAAACACACAGAAAGTGACAAGTAATGTGACGATTGCACGCTTCATTTGAAATTAATCCATGTGGAAATCAGTGAGAGGGGTTTGGGAACGACAAATAATGAATGCGTAATATTGTAAGTTTTAATTTATCACTTGTTGGTTGTACTTAACGTATCGCATCCAGCCCACTCAACTTTTACGATATTATGTTAGACGTCTGAAGTCCATGGCCTTTTGAGTGATATCTGGAACTGTTATTTATAATACTCTCTGGCAAATGCGTGATACAATCACACTCTCTAATAGTTGCCATACACTTGCAGTTGTGTGGACGGTAGGTTATCTACTGATAATGTGTTATGATTATGTTATTTATGTTTAGAATTTTGATTAATCGCTGGTAGTTTTATTTGTGTAATCACATTCCAGACATAAACACAAAGGAGAAAAAGAGTACAAAAGTTGGTAAGAGTTGGAGAGTTTATTGTACAAATTTGTTCTGAGGATGTCATGTTACTTATATGTATTTCCGTTGTTTTGATATAATAAATTTGGAAAATAATAATACAGGGAAAAATTCTGGTAAGAGGAATCAGTAAAGGTTTACTCAAGACGGACAGACGGACATGGATCATTCTTCTTAAAAAGTTTTGAAACGAGTTAGGTCTTCAGACACGTGGGGTCTAACATGTCTCCTTTAATGCATTACACTTTCTATCGTATCATCCACAAGTGTGAGTTTATAAAAATCATAACAAAAATATATTAAAAATAATAGAAATATTAAAAATACTAAAAAATATTGCAAATATTAGAAATATTAAAAATATTAAAAATATTAAAATATAAAAATATTAAAAAAATAAAAATATTAGAAATATTAAAAATATTAAAATATGTTATTATAAAAATTCTAAAAATATTGAAAATATATAAAATATTATAAATATTAAAAACGCTTTCAGTATTAAAAACATTTATTTGTTAATGCTTTTAAGATTAACTAAAACAAGATGACTTTCTTCGGCTATGTGGAAGCTCGAATACCCTCATTAAAATTGGTGATGAAAATATTAGGGGAATTCACGTGCACAAATATTTAGTCAAGTACTGCAATATTTTTTATTGACAAATTTGAAGTAAATTTTAAATTACTTGCAAATTATTTAAAATGTTTACTACAAATACTCCAGGCTCTAAAGATCGCGAATAACCCATTTTGACCGATCTTGCTCATCATGGAATTCAACCTCCGCTTAGAGGATAGAAACAAAAAAATAAAAAAAAAAAAAAATTTTTTTTTCCCATTACATCCCATGGAGGGATAGGGGAGAGCTTCTCGCAATCAATGAGCTGTGCGCTTTCTATTTTTTAGACACACTGATTGGGACCTACAGTTTTACACCGGTTCCGAACGGAATTGAGAAGCTTTTTCATGGCTAATTATACTCGATAGTGTCGCCGGCACTAAGCGAGGTGACCGTCGTCGAAAGAAATGTAAAGTGGTCTGACCGGGATTCGAACCCACGATCTAATGAATAACAGGCGCGCACGCTACCCATTACACCACCGACGGCCACCGGAGAGGATAGAAACTGGCCCAAAAAAATTCAGCTTAATTGCTCTTAAAATATAGCTGTAATCGCAGGGATATAACCCCCCCCCCCCCCTCCCCACGAGTATAGGGAAAGTTGTATGAGAGGTGCAAGTAATTTGTTGCGATCTTGCTCATCTTAGAACTTAAGCTTCGCTTAGATAGCTATTAAACTATGGCTGTATTCGCTTATTTGGAACAGACGGACGGATATATTTAAATCGACTTAGAATACGACGATGATCATAAATCTATATCTGTATACTACATTACGATCGGACAACTTTAAGCCGTGCCCCAAAGAGGTCAAAGGTCAAATGTATAGATATGAAAATGAGTTTGTCTTTGTTTGTATGCACTCGAAAACATCTTGAAATATCGTTTTGAAATTTTCACAGTTGCTGCGTTGAAAATACGGTACTTTCGTTTTTGACATGACAAGTGGGCTCCAAAACCACGCCCACCTTATTTTTGTAACCGCAATATCTGGAAGACTATTCTCCAATTGCATTTGTGTGGATGCATTTGGCAGAAAAGATCGTGATCCAACAAAAAATGGGCGGGATCGGTTTAGTGGGCGTGGTATAAAACTTGAAACTTTAAACGGTGGTAACTTATGAACTATAAAAGGTATACAGATGATATTTGGTATGTGTTATTGGTACAGTATGAACAGCCAGGGTGGAAGTGGGCGGTGACACACCCCTTTGCGAATATACCGTTATAACAGTGGTAAAAAGGGACCGGCCGTGGCATAGTGGTTAGAACACGCGACTACCATGCGGGAGATCGCAGGTTCAAACCTGGCTCCAGTCATCTTAAAAGAAAAAAAAATAAATAAAATTTTCTTTCATTGTCGGCTCCCCTCGAATGTTGTTGACAGCAACTTCGCAGTATTAAGCGTCGATTCAATCGTCGTGTCTAGTAAGGGCTTCTCAAACAGTGACGTTCGGATTCGTCGATAAACAAGTAGGTGCCGTTAGTTGTGAATCTAAAAATAGAAAGCGTGTTAATTCACAACAACGCGAGAAGCTATCCCATACCTTATTCATGGGGTGCAAAGGGAAATTAAGTAAGTAAGTAAGTAACAGTGGTAAAAATAGTTTGTTCGTTCTGAAAATTTCACAGTAAAGTAAAGATATAACTGGGCTATTTGGAACCAAGATGGCAAAAACGTCCGATGCGCCGCCCATACACGTCAATATTTGACTATTACATATTTACTAGAAAAAATACAATTCCTTAATCGAAAATTGGAAAAACTATAGGAATTATTAAAAATATAACCTTTGACTTCTTTGGGGCACGGGAAATAGTTGTCCGATCATACTCAAATTCACGCAAATAAGCGTGTACATTAGAGCGGTTCTATACAGAGATTTTGTATATCCTCACCCTACGGGTAGGTGGGTATATATCATTTGATACGACACAAAAGTGTAACAAATAGAAGTAGTCACTTTAGACCCTAGGTTTCTTTGAATCAAATTCGATTCATCTTTTTAAGTCGTTTGAGCCATGTCCGTCTGTCTGTCCGGCTGGTGCGCACGATAACTTTCGAAAGACGCAACCAAATGATTTGAAATTTTGCACGAGTTAATATTTCCCTAAAACTACTTACGGTATTGAAAATGGACTACATGGCCCCGCCCCTTCTGGTACCTCCCATACAAATGTACCATGTAGCCATGCCCCATCTGGTACCTCCCATATCCATCAGCTACAGCCTACTTTAGAAACTTTAATATTATTAATAGATCCAACGTGATCGTGACCAAATTGTTTATTTAGTAAACCTCAAGCAGGATACAGTTTTTGAGAACAAATTGGGAATCTAGCCACGCCCCTTTTGGTTCCTCCCATACAAATGTCCCATTCCGCCCACTTTAGAGATAAATTAGTAATATCAATACAACCAAAGTGATTGTGCCCAAACTCTGTATTTAGTAAGGCTAAATCAGGATTAAAATTTTGTAAGCCTAGCCACGCCTTCCATAAAAATTTACCACTCCACCTACTTTAGAACATTTTTTGTTTTACTGAGGGTGTGGGTATATGTAAGTCGGTTTTCTCGACTGAAACTTTCTTACTGATTTTTTATAAAATTTGCTCCCACCGGTCAAACTTCCCCGGAGTCGCCCTCTAGAGGAGTCAAATGTATGACCAGCCCCCAATATTTTTTCAACCCCAACAGTTTCTCAGATCATATTTAGCCTTTATCTTCAACCCTTAAGGTGGTCCCCATAGATTTTTTTTATTTTTTTATGGCATAGTGGTTAGAACACTCGGCTACCATGCGGGAGATTCCGGGTTCCTTTTTTTTTCCTTTCATTGCCGACCCTCTCGATGTTGTCGACAGCAACGTTGTAGTCTAAGTGTCGAGTCAATCGGCATGTCTAGTAGAAGCTTCTCAAACAGTGACGTTCGCTTTCGTCGATAAACAAGTAGGTGCTGTTTGTTTTGAATCTCAAATAGAAAGTGTGTTAATTCGCAACAACGCGAGAAGCTATCCCATACCTTATTCATGGGGTCGAAAAGGAAATTAAGTAAGTTCTTTATGAAATCAGCTGCTGCTGATTCCATGGTGCCTCCAGAGGGGTAAAATGTACGACCGACCCCCAATAGTTTTCTCTCGTAACATCTTTCCCCAACATACCTACCCCCTATCCTCAGTCCGGGTACGGGATAGACGGCACAACTGAAAAATTTCATACAAAAGGGGGCTCGATTTAGATTTTTGACCCCCGGTTTCTTGGGCAAATTTTCTTAGAATTCATCGTAGATTACGATTTTGATAACCGCTTGGTCAATTTTGTTACTCCATACAAATTGACCCACTCTAATGTAGATTCTTCTTATAGAGTAGGTGGACATTAGGAAGGGATTTTCCAAAATTCGTACTTTTAGGGGTTAAAAGGACAAAAAAGGGATGAAACTATTACCATCACCCAGTCCATGCCTAGTAATAATATCAACATGAAAAATTATATAGCAAGCTTCCTATAGAATTAGAGAGGTCCGCGAAGGGAATTTTCCAAATTCATACTTTAGGGGTAAAAAAGTACCCAGATCATAAGGGCTAAAGCTGTAATTGCGAAAATCTATACGGGGATTCTCCCTATCGAATTAGTGAGCTGCACGAAGGGATTTTTCGCAATTTTTACATTTAGGGGTAAAAAAGGCTCCAAAGGAATAAAACTGGTACCATCACCGAGACCAAACGGCTTATGCTTTAAAGTCGAAAATCTATATAAGCATGCATCCTATAGAAATAGAGTGCTGATCGTAATGATTTTTCGAAAATCGTAAAAAGAAGTAAAAAGGGGAAAAAGGCCCAAAGATGGGATATAATTAGTACCATAACCCATACCCTTCTTTGCGATATATATCCATCCTATAGAAATAGAGTGCTGATCGTAATGATTTTTCGAAAATCGTAAAAAGAAGTAAAAAGGGGAAAAAGGCCCAAAGATGGGATATAATTAGTACCATAACCCATACCCTTCTTTGCGATATATTGTAGAATTAGAGCGTTCGGTTCAACAGAATTAGCTAAGATAATGTATCAGCTGATCAATTACAAACTTTACATTAATTTCATAATTATTTCTATTACTAAAATCCAGATTAAAATCTAAACTAACTTCTGGTTAAAGCTGATCCACCTCCACTTACTTGATGTAGGGTATTTCTATTTACTAATTTATTACTGTATTTATTAGAAATATTTGCATTAACTAATACGAAAACACAAAACAGTGGCTACGGAAAGCTTTCAGTGAAAAAAATGTTTACAAACGAAATTCTAGTGATAGTGACAAAGACGGTGGCGACAGTGAATCAACGAGCGCAACATCATCGACAGAGGGAAAAGCAACGCCTACAGCAAAAAAAAAAAAAACAAAATGGAAATAAAATATAAAAATGTGGAACAAAAATGTTCCTTATACTCTCAGTGTTGTGAGCGCAACATTATCGTGCCAAGATACTCGCGTCGTTCTCGTATCTGGACTAAAGGCGACGAAGGCCATGAAATCAAGAAAATAATCAGTATTTGCAATAATAAACAAATACATTGAACATTGTAAATTGTTAACTATATAGTCATATAACGACTTATAATTGCCTAAACTAAAAAGTGTTTTCGAACAACAATTTAAACACAAAAATTATATGTATGTTAAACTTGGATATTTTTCTTTTTTTTTGTTGAACTTTTCGTTCACAGTTTAATCAAACAGATACGATAATGCGAACAAAACAAACAACAACTACACTTTTTAACACGGCAGGAGGGTTGAAGGGGTTGGCCGCACGGACGGACGGTTGAACGGACTGTCGTGGAGGGGTCGTTGCGATAAGGTTAAACCGGCCGTTGTCGTATCGTTAAAGTTTTTATTTTCCCTCGTATCGTATCGTATGGTATCGTAAAGTATCGAGTGCATGAAAATAGCCGGCAGTAACTTTGGGCGGATTTGAAAATGAATATTGAGTTTAGTTGATTTGAGAATTCTAACGAGAATAGCCGCTACATTCAGTTATTGTTTGTTTGGTTGCTTTTCACGCGCGTCGGTGTTTTGTTGAGTGCATTGTGTATAAAATATCGTAATAAAAAAAATTGGGTTTTAAAAATAACATCGCTTTAATATATTGTAACGAACACGTCATAACACAAAAAGAAAACAAAAACCGACTCCAACATGTTGGAACATCAAATTGAACATCTTAAACATGCCAATCAAAAAATTTTGGAATTTTCCAAAGAGTCCAATAAGAAAATTGCAGAGTACTCGAAGGAGATACAAAAGGAACTCTCAAGTCATATGAAAATCGATTGGGCTCCAATGGACGTACCGCCACAGCGTCGCAGACAAACATTGGCGGCGGGCGTATATGTATACATTTTCATGTTTTTGCCCTTTGTTTCAATGATGTTATCGGCATTTTTCTTGGTAAGTGTGATGCGGGAGTGGAAAGGGGAACAGCTAAGTTGCTAAAGTTTATTAGTGACGCAGATGAGTCATTTCATGTGCGATCGCTCACACTTTGTTGCGATCGGGTTGTTTTCCAAAAACAAAAAAAAAATTTTAAATTGTTTAAATCTTTTTTAAGTGCAATTCCTGATTAGTTAGGCAACAAAATTTATGGAAAAATATATTTTTACCGGGGCTTAATAGCAGTATTTGGACACATTAAATGATGGAAAAGCGTAATCGGGAAAGTTTTTTTTAATTTCCCTTTACACCCTATGAATGAGGTATGGGATAGCTTCTCGCGTTCTTGTGAATCGGGAAATTAGTGTGTACAAAATGCAAGAAAATCCAATTTGGTCAATATCAATGATGGCAAAATCTTTAAAAATGTTAAGATCAGCAGCGTATTCGGGTTTTTTTTGTAATAAAGAATTAGATTGGTACCGGAAAAAATCTCTCCTATGAATAGAAAATATTATAAGTAAACTATTTTCGATGTCTTGAGGAGTTTCTAGTAGAATATTGTGGAAAATAATAAATTTTTGCGAAATTAACTTATTTGTATAGGAGGTACCAGTAGGGACAGCACAACGTGCCCGATTTTTATTCGTAAGTCAACTTTTAATACACAATTACCTTGTGCAAACATTTACCTAATTTCAGAGTACTTGCAAAAAAGATATGAATGTAGAACTTCGGAGATGATTTTGTATGGGAGATACTAGAAGGGGTCTGTCAAATGTTTCGGTTTTCTGATTATTTGTCTACTATTACAAAAAAATAACTAATCAGAGTTAAATATTCTCTAGTTGTCCGTTTGTAAGTTATGGAACAAATAATATGGTATTTTTAATGTAATTTATTCTGCCCGTTTACTTTACTTCATTACTTATTACTTCATTTTGAAAAATAATAAAACTGGTAAATTTTCATAAGGATCAGTTAAGGTCTACCTAGGATATCCTGCCTATCAGTCAGCCAGACAGACGGACATAGCTCAATCAACTTAAAAAATCGTGAAACGAATTTGGTCTAAAGATACTTGGTGTCAAACACATCTTCTTTAATGCGTTACACTTTTCTCGTATCGAATCCTCGCTGCGCCGACCAAAACTGTCATGTGTTTTTAAATTACTTTTCAGGAGAGCCAAAAAGCTGTTTTATTTTGGAACATTTCTCATATATTTTACACATTACTGAAATTAATAACTTCTAAACCAATCAAGATATCGCGAATGGCTATTTAAAAGGGGACGACCGAGGGACGACCACAAGAGCTTTAAAAACCAGTAAAAAAGTTTCAGTCGGGCAACCCGACTTACATATACCCTCACCCTCAGTAAAACATTAAATATTCTATTAAATTTATATTATTGCTTGATTTCTAAAGTGCGCGGAGTGGTATATTTGTATGGGAGGTACCAGAAGGGGAGCGGCTGGGCTTCCAGTTTTTTTCTACAAAACTTTGTCCTGTTATAGCTTAACAAAATACAAAATTTGGGCACGATCGTGTAGTTGATATTATTGTGTTGATATTATTACTCCATCCCCAAAGTGGGCGGAGGGTTGCATTTATATGGGAAGTACCAAAAGGAGCGTGTCAACACTTCCAAATTTTTCTCCAAAACTTTATCCTTTTATACCTTTACTAAATGCAGTATTTGGGAACGATCGCGTTAGGTGTATTGATATTATTTCCCCATATTTGAAGTGGGCGGAATGGTACATTTGTATAGTAGGTACCATAAGGGGAGTCGCTAGACTTTTTTTTTCTCCAAAACTTTATCCTGTTATAGCTTAACAAAATACAGAATTTGGGCACGAACGTGTGTACCAGCTGGGTATCGGATGTACCGGATGGGGCGTGACCGGTTTTTTTTCTTTACTAAATAAATAACTTGGTTATAATCGCGTTGGATTTATTGATATTATTACTCCATCTGTAAAGTGGGCGGAAAGGTACATTTGTATGGGAGGTACCAGGAGGGGCGTGGCTAGGATTCCAGTTTTTTCTTCAAAACTTTATCCTGCTATAGCTTTACTATTCTGTATTTGTCCACGATCGAGTTGTGTGTATTGATATTATTACTCTATTTCTAAAGTGGGCGGAAAGATGAATTTGTGTGGTAAGTACCAGAAGGGGCGGGGCCGTAAGTAGTTTTGGGCAAATATTATCTAGTGCAAATTCTTAAAACATTTGGTTGCATCTTTCGTAAGTTATCGTGCGTACCAGCCGGACAGCCAGACAGACAGACGGACATGGCTCAAACGACATAAAAAGTCATGAATCGAATTTGGTTCAAATAAACCTAGGGTCTAAAGCATATTTCGGCAAATACACTCCACGGTGCTTTTGCTCTCCCACATTGCTTACACATATTGCGCACACATATTGAAAAATAATATACAAAATCATTTACCCTCGCTCTATTAGTCGATCGTAGTGATTATTTTATCACACGTTGCTTTGTTGCTTAGCATACACTCAAAAAATAAAAAATAAAGACAAGTGGGAGAATGATTTCTTGTTGTTAAATATAATTTTTGAAAATTTTCTTAATCTATTCAGAAATGTTCGTATTGCAAATCTTCATTATGACATTTTCATCGATGAATAATCGCAACAGAGTCAGTAACAAGTTGATATTTATACCAAAATATCTAAGATGAAAATTTCATTAATAACTTAGAGGGAATGACACAAACGGAGGGAGTTATGCATGACAACGTCGTTGCAATGTCAATGTTCCCTTAAAAGGTAAAACTAAGCGACATTGTCTGATATTATATGAATAACATACAAATTCACTAAAAAAAGATGATTATATTGTCTGTTAGGACTCACAAACAAATGGACGCCTACAAGACAAAATCAACATTGGTCATCTATGACAGTTTGGACAAATACTTAAAAAATTCATATATGACACCAAAGCAAAATCAACACTTGTCATCGATGATTTAATATTGTTAGCGTTTTATTAGAACTGATTTTAAGTCTAATTTAAGGATTTTGCAAATATATTTTTATAATTTTCTTTTCATTATCTTCTCCTAATTTCAGCTCTATTTAAATTACATTGGCCGTGCATTGTTGCTGCTGTACCTGACTTACATCTACTTTGATCACAAAAAACGCAATTCCGCTGTTAATGGCAACGGGTAAGAAGAGCTTCTCCGCATATTGTTTTCAAATTATATTACAACAAAGTACATATGTATGCTAAAAGTTTACAAAATTTAATTATATTGCAGCTGGATGTTTCTACGTAACAATTGTCTGACAAATCATTTGCGTGATTATTTTCCCATTGAATTGATAAAAACCGCAGAATTAACACCAGATCGTAATTATTTGGTGGCCAGTTTTCCACACGGCATTATTGGGTAAGTTTTTTGTTTTTATTAGTTGGTTTATTTTGATTACAATAACACACATGCTGGCATCTGACAATTTTGCGGTCATTACACAGTGGAATGGAATGGAATAATAGGTTTATAAGGGTTCATAAAACAATTTGGTAACGTGGGATAACAATTTCATTAATAAGTTTTCTTTTATGAAAGGCTTTTTAAAGTTAAACTATCAATAATTGTTATAATTAAAGGGAACGGCCGTGGCATGATGGATGTTGTCGATAGCAACTTTGCAGTAGTGTCAAGTCAATCGGCATGTCTAGTAAAAAGCTTCTCAAACAGTGACGTTGGCATACGTCTACAAACAAGTAGTTGCCGTTTGTTGTGAATATAAAATAGAAAGCATGTTAATTCACAACAACGCGAGAAGCTATCCCATGCCTCATTCAGGGGGTGTAAAGGGAAATTAAGTTTTTTCTTAATATATATAAATAAAATTGTTGCGTCACTGATTGACTGACTGGTCATTGCCCAGGCCAAACGGCTTAACCTATAATCACGAAATCTTCTTACAGAGTAGGTGGTCATTTAAAAGGTATTTTTTGAAATTCGTTCTTTTAGGCGTAAAAAGGGATAAAACTGGTACCACCACCTAGACCAAACGGCTAAAACTGTAATCACGAAATTCAATATAAGAATGCATCCTATGGAATTAGAGAGCTACACGAAGTAATTTTTCGACAATCGAACTTTCAGGGTTAAAAAAATCATAAAAAAAAGGAAAATACTGGTACCATCACCAAGATCAAATGGCTAAAGATATAATCGCAAAAATCTATATGAGGATTTTTTCCAACAAATTAGTGAGCTACACGAAGTAATTTCTTGACATTCGTACTTTTACGTTTAAAAAGCACAAAAAAGGGATAAAACTAGTACCACCACCTTACGCAGATGGCTAAAGCTATGATCACGAAAATCTATATGGGGATTCTTTTCAACGAGTTAGTGAGCTGCACGAAGTGATTTTTCGAAATTTGTACTTTTGGAAGTAAAAAGACCCAAAAGGGGATAAAACTAGTACCATCACCAAGATCAAATGGCTAAAGCTATAATCGTGAAAATCTATATGAGGATTTTTTCCGAAGAATTAGTGAGCTGCACGAAGTTATTTTTCTGAATTCGTACTTTTAGAGGTAAAAATGCCCAAAAGTAAATCAAACTGGTACCATCTCCTTGACCAGATGGCTACAGATATAATCACGATAATCTATATGGGCTATTTTTCCAAGAATTATTGAGCTGCAAGTATTTATCGAAATTCGTACTTTAAAAGGGTAAAAGGCCTAAAAGGGGATAAAACTGGTACCATATCCTAGACCAAACGTTTGAAGGTAGAATTGCGAAATTGGTGTTGAATATTTTTTTGGTAGTTGTTGTGCAATTCGCACGGTTTTTTGCGATTTTCTTACTTTTAGTGGGAAGTAGGCCGAAAAAGGGTTAAATTGGTATCATCACCCAGTACAAACGGCTAAAGGTACAATCTCGAAAATGCCGGTGAATATAATTTTTTTTTTGGATAGTTGTGCGATATGAAGGGATTTTTCGAATTTCGAGCTTTTAGAGAAAAAATGCCGAAACGGGATAAAACAGGTACCATTACCAAAGGTAGAGAAGCAAAAATTGGGGAGAACATTTTTTTTTAAAGTAGTTTTTTTTAAACTTGATGCATGCGGTTATGTGTTCATCACATCCATAGATTTTAAATTTACGCAAACCACAAGGCAACTCAAAAATGGAGGATGTCAAAAATGACGACTTTAGTCAGAACATTGTGTACCTTGGACCTTAGATTCTTCTAGTACATCCGAAGCGGAATAAAAAACTGTTATTACGTTTTGTTGTGAAATATATGAAGACATATTCATATAAGTATAAGAAATGATCCTCTGTTATCTTAGGGTCAAATGCGTTTCAGAGATTTTTAAGGCGATTGAGCTATGTCTATCTCTCTGGCTGGCTGGATGACTCTAGTAACCTTAAATGATCTGTATTTTACAAAATGAAGTAATGGGATTGTAAATGGGCAGAAAAGCCCCATCCCTTCTCGTACCTCCCATACAAAATTACTTATTTTTGGATTATTAATATTTCTTTTATAACTTCCAAACAGACAACTGGAGGATATTTGAATTTGGTCAGTTTAATTATCTTGTAATCGTAGACAAACCCTCAGGAAACTGAAAGCTTTGCCACACCCCTTCTTGTAACTCCCATACAAATTACCGAATCGCTCTTCATAGTATTACTTACATATTGTTTTTGTAAGTACCCCTAATTCAGTCATATTTTCCAATAGATGTACGCTTATGAAAATTTGACTCAAAAATTAATGTGGACTAAATCAACTGACCCCTTCTTGTACCACACATACAAAATGACCTATTTCTGTAAAAATAGGTACTTCTACAATAACTTGAAAAGGACAGCTGGAGGAGATTTATATTTTGTCAGTTTAATTACCTTGTAATAGTAGACAAGCCTCCAGAAAACCGAACCCTTTGTCAATCCCGTCGTGGTATCTCCCATACAAATGACCAAATTCACCCTCAAAGTATTACATACCTATCATTTTTGTAAGTACACTGAATTCAAACAAACTTTGCGTAAAATGTAGGCTTATAAAAATTTGACTTAGGAATGAATATGAACTATGTCGGCTAACTCCTTTTGGAACCTCCCATTCAAAATTACCTATTTTGGGAATATTTATATTTCTCCCATAACCTAAAAACGGACAACTGCAGGATATTTAAATTTCGTCAGTTAATTTATTTTGTAATCAAAAGCAAATCTTCAGAAAATCGCCCTATTTGACACACCCTTTCTGGTGCCTCCCATACAAATGATCGAATTGCCCCTTTTTCATGCATATCTTTTTTGAATGTACACTGAATTTAGTTAAATTGTGCACGTTGTGCTCCCGGTACTGGTACCCCCAATACATATTAGTCAATTTCACGAAAAGTGATAATTGTCTAATAACTTCTTGAAAGAAACTTCTTAAAGCGTTGAAAATAGTTTACTTTAAGTATTTTGCATTCATTAGTGAAACTTAGGATTAGACCGGGTCACGAAAAAAAAATTTCCCAAAGTCGAGCGCAAATATTTAAGATTTTTCTCCCCCAACCCCCTTAAGAACAGCCAAAATCGTTTTTATAGGTTCGTTCGTTTTATAGGTTCGTTGTATATGTCTCGACAAGTACTACATTTGTCCGTCGCTAACGTTTGACATCATTTTGTATTGAAGACTTAATTTTTAGCAGTTTCTACACCTAAAATATGAAAATAAGGGTATGAGGATATATATCATTTGCTACGGTCCAAAAGTGTAACACATAGAAGGAGTCATTTTAGACCCTAGGTTTCTTTAAAGTAAATTCAATTCATGACTTTTTAAGTCGTTTGTCCCATGTCCGTCTGGTACGCGCGATATATATATTTTTCCAAAAATACTAACGGTCTGGTATATGGGCTACATAGCCATGACCCTTGTGGTACCTTCCATACAAATATATCATTCCGCCCACTTAAGGAATAGAGTAAACATATCAATACACCCAACGCGATCGTGCCCAACTTATGTATTTAGTTAAGCAATAACTGAATAATGTTTTGGGAATAAACCGGTGGTCTAGCCACGCCCATTCTGGCACCTCCCATACAAATGTATCTTTCCGCCCACTTTAGAAATCGAGTAAAAATATCAATACATCCGACGTGATCGTGCCCAAATTCTATATTTTGTAAAGCAATAACTGAATAAAGTTTTGCAGAAAAAAAATGAAAGACTATCCAAGCACCTTCTCGTACCTCGCTAAAATTTTTATACTTGCAAATGTTATGTTTTTACTGAGGGTGAGTCTATATGTAATTCGGTTTACCCGACTTACTTGCTTTACATTCATCTACAATAGAATCAAGTTTCTAAGAAAACACCAAAAGTCTAGCCGCTTCTGGTACCTCCCATACAAATGTACCATTCCGCCCACTATAGAAATTTAGTAGTAATATCAATGCACCCAACGTAATTGTGTTCAAATTCTGTATTGAGCAAAACTATAATAGCCAAGCCCCTTCTCGTACCTCGCTAAAATTTTTATACTAGCAAATTTTATATTTTTACTGAGAATGAATCTATATGTAATTCGGTTTTCCCGCCTTAATTTTCCTAACATGCTTTATGTTTAGCTATAATAGAATAAAGTTTCGGAAAAAACACTGAAAGTCTAGCCACGCCACTTCTTGTACCTCCCATACAAATTTACCATTCCGCCCACTATAGAAATCGAGTAATATCAACAATACATCCAACGCAAGCGTGCCCAAATTCTGTATTTAGTAAAGCAATAACTGAATAAACTTTTAGGGAAAGTCTTTTGAAAGTTTAGCCACGCCCCTTATGGTACCACGCTAAAATTAGTATACTTGCAAATATTATGTTTTTACTGAGGGTGAGTCTATATGTAAGTCGTTTTAAACAAATGAAACTTTCTTACTTGTTTTATGTTCAGCTTTAATATAATAAAGTTTCTGAGAAAAAATGGAAGTGTAGCCACGCCCCTTTTTGTACCTCCCATACAAATTTTCACCACCGCCCACTTTAGAAATCGAGTAATATCAACAATACATCCAACGCAAGCGTGCCCAAATTCTGTATTTAGTAAAGCAATAACTGGATAAAGTTTTAGGGAAGGTCTTTTGAAAGTTTAGCCACGCCCCTTCTGGTTCTCCCCATACAAATGCACTATAGAAATCGAGTAAAAGTAACAATATTCTAAAGGCGATCGTGCCCAAATTCTATATTTTGTAAAGCAATAACTGGATAAAGTTTTGGGAAAAGTATTTTGAAAGCCATGCCCCTTTATACTTCCAAATATTATGTTTTTACTGAGGGTGAGTCTATATGTAAGTCGTTTTACATGACTGGATCTTTCTTACTTGTTTTATGTTCAGCTATAATAGGATAAAGTTTTGGAGAGAATAACTGGAAGTCTAGCCATTCCCCTTCTGGCACCTTCCATACCATTCCGCCCACTTTAGAAATCCATAAAATATGTTTACATCCGACGCGATCGTGCCTGAATTCTGTATTTAATAAAGCTATAATATGATTAAGTTTTGGGTAACAAATTGCAAGTCTAGCCACGCCCCTTCTGGTACCTACCATACAAATGTACCACTACGCCCACTATAGAAATCGAATAACAATATTAATATACTAGAAAATTCTATGTTTTACTTAGGGTGATGGTATATGTAAGTCGTGTTTCCCGCCAGAAACTTTCTTACTGGTTATTTATATAGATAGTTTAATATTTTATGTTCACGTAATAATAAACCAATTTTCTCTCTTGTGTTTTTAGCACCGGTGTTTCCACCAACATGGGCAACAATATCGGCAAATGGTTAGAACTGTTCCCTGGCATTAGACCAAAAATTGCCACCTTGGATATGCACTTCTATATACCTTTTATGCGTGAGATTCTACGTTTCTGGGGCTTAGTCTCATGTTCCAAAGAATCCCTAATGCATTACCTCAAAAGATCCAATGACCCCAAACACAAAGACAACAGAGATGGTTTCACAGCCAATGCAGTGGCTGTGCTGGTGGGAGGAGCACAAGAATCGTTGGATTCACGTCCAGGACGTTATGTTTTGACACTGCAAAATCGTAAAGGATTTGTGAAAATTGCCATACGTACAGGGTAAGTGTGTGAAAATAAATCAATGGTATACATGCATAAAAAGTTTACATTAATGTTTATTTTTGTATTTTTGCAGTTCCCCCATTGTGCCCACCTTTTCGTTCGGTGAAGTAGATATTTTCGATCAAGTCCCCAATCCTCCAGATTCTTTCTTGAGAAAATTCCAAACATTTGTCAAACATCTAACTGGTGTTTCCCCTCTAATTGTGTTGGGTCGAGGTTTCTTCCAGTACACTTTCGGTTTGTTGCCTCAACGTCGTCACATTGTACAGGTAGTGGGTGCCCCCATTGAGGTGAAACAAATGGATGAACCTGATACTGCCTATGTAAATGAAATCCATCAGAAGGTGATTGATAGTCTGAATGAAATTTTCGAGAAGTATAAGCATAAATGCATTGAAAATGCTGATAAGACCAAATTAGTTATTAATTAAAAGAAAAAAACGGTCTTAAAATCACCAAAACAAAAATCACAAATTCCATTAAGTTATTTATTGTTGTTAAATTTTAAAGTATAATGTTAAAAATAAAATAAAAAAAACATTAAAATAAGTTTTACATAATAAAAATTGTAGTGTGACTTAATGATTTCGCGGTTTTAAAGGATCAAGATTTGCTTACTTACCTTTAACAACATAACAATTTAAGGATCATGTAAACTCCCCAAGGACTTCCACATTCTAATGGGATCCGATTTCTAGCGATTTCTCTTATTATAAAATAAAACAATATTCTTTATTTTTTGTGTAGAAATGGGAAATTTCGTTAGATTTTATTAAGGATCTTTAACAAATGCGTTTTTTTTTGTTTTCTTCATAAATAGGGTTTTTTTTTTATCAACATCTTCTAAATATTTTCAGCAAATGCAAAATTAGTCAGACAAAACTTAAAAAAAAAACACTAAACTAAAAAAAATTACTATGTTCTCTATAAATAGGATTGGCCCAAGGATTTAGAATCCCTGGAAAAGGACCCTGCGATTCTAAAACAGTTTTAATACTTTACTAATTTTAGCCATAATGATGAGAACGTATGTAATACAATTCTTACTATGACATTTTTATTGATCATGTATCATATAGTGTTTGTATATACTATATATGTATATTATATATTTATATATGTAAATATATATATATATATTACTCTGATCAGGAATCATTGTTGTGTTCTTGCTGCTGCTGTTGTTGTTGTTGTTCTTGTTGAAATGAATCCCTGAGTGCAAAAAGATGTAATTGATTGGAATATTATATGTATTCAGCACAGATTTGTTCTTAATGTTCTGCATGTATTCTAATTTCGGAAAAACTAGTACATCGATTATCTGTCATTAGTTAAAGATTTCCGTTAGGTGTTTTTTTTTGTCTCTTTAACTTGAGATTATATAAAAAGCGCGTTAATTTCTTATTGTTTTTTCTGAGGGGTTTTTTGGATATCTATCTGAAATCAAACTATAGTGTGGGTATAATGACAATTTTGTTGTTACATTTTAGGCCGAATTAGTTGTTTTTTGTTTTGTTTAATTTCTATCAGGCTTTGTTGAGTGGTGCATTTTTTTTATAGCAGTTTTAATCGATTTTATGTTTTTTGTTTGGTTACAGGTTTTAGTTTTGCTTTTTCTTTAGCTGCGGTTTTTTATTTGTTTGAGTGGTTATTTTTCTTTCAAAGTTTTGGTAAAAATAGTGCTTTGCTTTGCATTTAATTTATTGGTTGTTGGAAGAGAAAACATATATAGTCTAATTTATAATTAACAACAATTTTGAAATCTATATATATAAAAATGAAATGGTCCACGTATGTCATAGCATTACGTGAGAACGGCTGGAGCGATTTGGCTGATTTTTTTTTTATTCGATTCGAAATTTTCCGTAGATTGTTTGTGTTGAAAAAAATCAAATTCAGGTGGCGCTAGGGTGGATTTATATCCAAAATTTGAATGCATGTACCAATTCAACTGATATTTAAAATGGATATTCGTTTGATCATAAGAAAACATTTTATGTACAAATGGGCCCGGTAGTTGATTTGGCTGGGGTTGAATTCTTGGAAAATTTATATCGATTGTCCGATTTTACTTAAACTTAAAATATATGATTTTTTTGACATGAGAAAATTTTGAATATCGATTGTCTGATCATCAGAAAAAATTGTATGTACACATGGACCCGGTAGATGGCGCTAGGGTGGATTTATATCGAAAATTTGAATGCATATACCAATTTAACTGAAATTAAGTATTTATGTTTGTGGAACCTCGAAAAAAAATTTTCTGTATAAACTGACGGTAGATGTCAATATGGTGAATAGAATGTATATTTGTTTTATTATGAGATTTTTTTTTTGTGTATATGGACCCGCAGTTGATTTGGCTGGGGTTGCATTATTTCGAAAATTTATATCGATTGTACGATTTTACTTAAACTTAAAATATATGATTTTTTGACATGAGAAAATTTTGAATAACGATTGTCTGATATTACTTAAACTTAAAATATAGGATTTTTTTGGCATGAGAAAATTTTGAATGTATGTTTGGAACCAGTTGCCGGTGTTTAGCTTATGATACACTTAATTTTTGGAAGGTCACTTAGTCACTTTTTTTAACATCATAGTTATTCAGTAGTCTATATATATAAAAAAGATGTACATTTTGATGTCACCACTATATGTGAAAACGGTTGACCCCATTTGTCCCAAAATTTCAGTGAAAGTTAAGGATTGGCTGTAGATGGTCACCCAGACTGCAAAAAGGCTTAAAGAAGAATGACTAACTTTTATAATGGCGCACTTCCTACTGAATTAGAGAGCTTCACAAAGTTGTCTTTCCCATTTCAAAATTTTAGGGGACAATAACGAAAATAGGAATAACTGTTGATATCACCCAGACCATACGGTTAATGGGATTGCTGAGCCTAATGAATGCAATTTTGGAAATTTGTACTCCTTAGGATAAAACGGTACAATCACCCAGTACACTAACGCAGAAAGCTATATGTCAGTCAATCTGCTTAAAAATGTGGTTTTAGAATATATTCCTATCAATAAGTAAGTTTTCATCACATCATGGACGACACTGCTGATCGGTTAAAGAAATGCTTATAATAATATGTATAATATAATAATCTTTAAGATATATGAAGAACAAAATGTGTCCGGGAAACCTCGCCCTTTAAAATGAAATATTTTAGAGGGCAAAGAAATAAACCATTCGTTATTAGATTTCAACTACACTCAACATATTTTAAAAAAATTTGGAGGCAAGACGAAGTCTGCCGGGCCAGCTAGTTTAAAATAAAAAGTTTGAAATTTTGCAGTTTTATCTTTTTAACATTTGCTTAATTTTTGGGGATTTTTTTTTTCAATATAATTGCCTAATTCTAAATCTAAATTGTTAATTAATGAACGTCAAAGGAAATATTTAGACGACTATCTTTCGTCGTTTGGAAAGACTCACCTCATAGGATGTATGGACAGTGCAATTACAGAGGTTCATTTTTGATATAAAAATTCTCTTCTACCAGGTAAGGAAGAATTTAGTTATTTCACAGGAATTTGGACTCTTTCTTTAATTAAAAAAAAAAAATATTGAAGATGTTAAAATAATTTTATTTTTATTTTTTTTGTATAACAAACTCTATGAGCAATAATATAAACGATCTTCAACCAAACTATGGAAACAAATTCATATTCTATACATATCAACAAAAACAAAAGAGTTATATATTTTTAATTCATTGTTTTTGTCAAGAAATCATCATAATAAAGACATTGAAAAGTCATTGAAAACTGGTCGAATTTTCACTTTATTTAATTTTAACCAAAACGGGAGGGCCCACAATAGGCAAAAGTCATATCAAATTATTACACTTCTGAATCATTACCTGAAACCAAAGACGCTGCGGCGAAATTCGCGAAAAAATATTTTTGTGCAAAAAAAGTAGAGGTTAACCCCTTGCCAAAATATGGATTTTTAATAAAAATTTTCTTTTGTTTTAAATGGCATAAACTGCTAAAACATAATCATTTGAGTATTATAAAGTAATTAACTTGTCTTTTTTGTCATAAAATCAGCATAATAAAGACATTCCAAAGTCAATGAAAACTGGTCGAATTTTTAGTTTTTTCAATTTATACCAAAACAGGAGGGCCCAGGATAGGCAAAAGTCATATGAAATTATTACATTTTTGGAGCACTATCTAAAAACAATATCGCTGCGGCGAAATTCGCAAAAAAAATATTTTTGTGCAAAAAATTTTGAATTTTTTGATAAAAATTTTCTTTGGTTTCAAATGGCGTAGACTGCTAAAATATGATCATGTGAGTATTGAAAAGTAGGTAATTTTTCGATTTTGCCAAGAAATCAGCATAACAAAGACAATCAAAAGTCAATGAAAACTGGTCGAATTTCAGGCTTTATTTAATTTATACCAAAACAGGTCGGCCACCGATGGGCAAAAGTCATATCAATTTATTGAATTTTGGAAGCATTATCTGAAACCACTATCGCTGCAGCGAAATTCGCAGAAAAATATTTATATACAAAAAAATGTAAAGGTTAACTAACCGCTTGCCAAAATTTGAATTTTTTATAAAAATTTCTATGGTTTAAATGGCATAGACTGCTAAAATATGATCATTTGAGTACTGTAAAGTAGTTAATTTTTCGATTTTGCCAAGAAATCAGCATAATAATGACATTCAAAAGTCAATGAAAACTGGTCGAATTTTTGGTTTTATACAATTTATACCAAAACAGCTGGGCTCAAGATAGGCAAAAGTTATATAAATTTATTACATTTTAGAAGCACTATCTAAAAACAGAGCCGTTGCGGCGAAATTCATAGAAAAATATTTTTGTGCCAAAAAATATATAGGTAAACCCCTTGCCAAAATTTGGATTTTTTATAAAAATTATGAATTGTTTTAAATGCCATAGATTGCTAAAATATGATCATTTGAGTATTGTAAAGTAGTTCATTTTTCGTTTTTGTCAAGAAATCAGCATGATAAAGATATTCAAAAATCAATGAAAACTGGTCGAATTTTTAGCTTTATTCAATTACTACCAAAACCGGTGAGCACAGGATAGGTAAAAGTCATGTCAAATTATTACATTTTGAAAGCATTATCTGAAAACTAATTTCGCTGCTGCGAAATTCGCGGAAAAATATTTTTGTGCAAAAAATATATAGGTTAACCCCTTGACAAAATTTGAGTTTTTGATAAAAATTTTCTTTGGTTTGAAATGGCATAGACTGCTAAAATATGATCATTTGAATATTGTAAAGTAGTTATTTTTTCGTTTTTGTCAAGAAATCAGCATATAAAGTCAATAAAAACTGGTCGAATTTTTGGCTTTATTCAATTTATTTAAAAAAACAGGGGGACCTACGATGGGCAAAAGTCATATCAATTTATTGAATTTTGGAAGCATTATCTGAAACCACTATCGCTGCAGCGAAATTCGCAGAAAAATATTTATATACAAAAAAATGTATAGGTTAACTAACTAACCCCTTGCCAAAATTTGAATTTTTTTATAAAAATTTTCTTTGGTTTTAAATAGCATAGACCGCTAAAATATGATCATTTGAATATTGTAAAGTAGTTTTTTTTTCGTTTTTGTCAAGAAATCAGCATGATAAAGACATTCAAAAATCAATGAAAACTGGTCGAATTTTAAGCTTTATTCAATTTATACCAAAACCGGTGAGCACGGGATAGGCAAAAGTCATATCAATTTATTACATTTTGGAAGCATTATCTGAAACAAATATCGCTGCGGCAAAATTCATAGAAAAATATTTTTGTGCCAAAAAATATATAGGTTATAAAACCTTGCCAAAATTTGGATTTTTTTATAAAAATTTCTTTGGTTTAAATGGCATAGACTGCTAAAATATGATCATTTGAGTACTGTAAAGAAGATTATTTTTCGTTTTTGTCAAGAAATCAGCATAATAGATGCATTCAGTTAATAGGTTAACCCCTTGCCAAAATTTTGATTTTTTTTTATAAAAATTATGAATTGTTTTAAATGGCATAGACTTCTAAAATATGATCATTTGAGTATTGTAAAGTAGTTCATTTTTTGTTTTTATCAAGAAATCAGTATAAAAAAGTTGTTTACGAGTCAATGAAAACTAGTCGAATTTTTGGCTTTATTCAATTTGAACCAAAACGAGAGGGCCCACGATAGGCAAAAGTAATATCAAAGTATTACATTTTAGAAGCAGTATCTAAAATCACTGTCGCTGCTTCAAAATTCGCTGAAAAATATTTTTGTGCAAAAAAAAGTAGAGGTTAACCCCTTGCCAAAATTTGCATTTTTAAAAAAAAAATATTTTCTTAAAAATGGCATAGACTGCTAAAAACATAGTCGTTTGAGTGTTATAAAGTAATTAATTTGACTTTCTTGTAAAGAAATCAGCATAATAAAGACGTTCAAAGGTCAATGAAGACTGGTCGAATTTTTGACTTTTTCAGTTTACACCAAAACAATATGCAAAAGTCATATCAATTTATTAAATTGTTGAAGCACTACCTAAAATCACTATCGCTGCAGAGAAATTCGCAGAAAAATATTTTTGTGCAAAAAAAAAGTATAACCCTTGCAAAAATTTGAATTTTTTGATAAAATTTTTGTTCGGTTTTAAATGGCATATATTGCTAAAACATAGTCGTTTCAGATTTATACAGTAGTTTATTCATCGTTTTTGTCAAGAATTCATCATAATAAAGTCGCTCAAAAGTCAATGGAAACTGGCCGAATTTTCGCTTTATTTAATTTTTACCAAAACAGGTAAGCCTACGATAGGCAATAGACATATCAAATTATTAAATTTTTGAAGCACTATCAAACAGCAACATCGATGCGGCGGAATTCGGAAAAAAATATTTTTGTGCAAAAAAATATATAGGTTTACCCCTTGCCAAAATTTTAATTTTTTTATAAAAATTTTCTTTGGTTAAAATGGCATAGATTACTAAAATATGATCATTTGATTATTATAAAATTTAATTTATAGTTTGTGTCAATTATTCCGCATAATTAAGACATTTAAAAGTCAATAAAAACTGGTCGAATTTTTAACTTTATTAATTTTATACCAAAATAGGTAGTTTCACAATAGGCAAAAGTAATATCTAATTATTACTTTTTTAAGCACTATCTGAAACTAAAGCCGCTGCGGCAAAATCCTTATTATCATTATTATTTTTGTGGAAAAAAACATATATGTAGGTTAACCCCTTGACAAAATTTGATTTTTTTGATAAAAATTTTCTTTTGTTGTAAATGGCATAGATTGGCATATGATCATTTAAGTATTGTAAAGTAGTTAGTTTTTTGTTTTTATCAAGAAATCACTATAGACAATCGTGTGCCAACTGAATGAATTTCTACTTTATCCTAAAAATATTTTTAACCCCACAGCAAAAGCAAATCTCTTGCTACGTTGCTACTTTTTAGCCCTTTCAATCCATATATGATATTTGAAAATATTAAGAAATTGTTTCAAATTTAATTTTTTTTTGTCAGGAAATTTTTAATATTTTTCAAATATTATCTATAGAGTAATAGGGGTAAACGGGGTTTATGACCAACAAGCTATTGTGACGTCATTCAATTAACCCTTGCTCCACATACCCTTTCCAAACTATACTTACCTACCAGCCAATCAACATCTGCTAAAACAGGCTTTACTTAGCAAGAGCACTTGCGCAGGGCTCTAGTAGGTTATATGTGTGTGTAAATATATGAAACCAGAAAGGGCCAAACTTCCAGATTGACGAGTCATTTTAATGTTTAACATTGTTATATATTCTGAAATATGCAAACAATTACCATATGGCTCTAAAAGCACGACTTTTCTTCACAATTCCATAGTTTGGAACTAGTCCATTTTGGTAAAAGTTCACAATACCATACTTTTGAACTATTAAGATTTGAAATACATAGACTGAAGAGTCCCTACTGGAAACTTAGTCCCTACTTCCCAGCCAAGAATGCCCCCTACAAAGATTATTTCTATCTCCAGTAGTTTAGATGGCAATTTTAATACATTAAGTATTCTGCGAAATTTTTCGGAACTCTACCATTGGCCTCGCTGTTAATTTCCCACACATTAGCCCTAATTTCTTAAATATTTCCTCAGACGTACTCTAAATAGTATTAACTTTTTTATATTTCTGTGTTTTTTTGTTGTTGTTGTAAATTTATAATTTTTTCAGCGTTTTTTTCTAATTAAGGTACGTGTTGTCAATAATTTAAATTTCAATTGGGGAGTTGTTTTATTTAGCGTTTTTTTTTGCTTTCAAAAAAATGAATTTTTCTGTTTAACATTTTTTCGTTTAAATTTATTATTATTGTTTTTTTTATTTAAATTTATGTAAGGGCATAGTATAAAGGAGTTGTCGTTAGTTAGGAAATGATGTTAGTAAATAATGAGTAAATATATTGAAAATTTACAAGTTGTTAGATTTTCGTATAGATTTGAAGTTTTTTTTTGACAATTTAAATGGCGAAAATGTTGGTTAGATTTAAATGGTTTTCATGGTTTTTTTTTTTGCATTTTTTTAATAAATTATTTTATAACAATTTTTATTAATTTCTTATAATTTCATTATAATTTTTTTTTATTAATATGTAATAATAACAACAAATTTAATGTTTTTTAAATACACTTTTTTTACTCTTGTATTACTTAAGTTGCTCTTAAATATAGAAGAACGTTTACTAAATTGGTACTAAAACAATTTAAATTTTCTTCGATTAGTTTTTGTTTTTTTTTTGTTTTTGTTGAATTATTGTGTTTTTCTTTTTATTGTGGGAAATTATTACACATTTTTTTTGTGGGTTTTATTTTTTTATTTATTAAAAACTAATTAAACATATTTAAGTATATATTTACTGGAATCATAAGAATTTAAAGTTGGGTTGGTTGGATTTTTGTTTGCTTCTTTGGTAAATTAGTAATATTTGTAGTAAAAAAAAAAAATAAATAGAGAACGGAAATTTTGTTACGTGTTGGTCACAAGTTTCACCGTAAGGTTTTATCGATAAATCGATGTAGGAGGGAATTCCGTATTTCTTTTTGATGACAAAGTGGTTACCTGAAGTACTTTCTATTATTTTTGCTGGGTTATGCTGAAGAAATAGTGGTATTAGAAAAACAAAACGCTATCAGTAACAGTTTCGGTTTATAAAATTTTCTATAAGAATATTAATTTTATTATTAATATACTTCCCGATTTCGTGCTCCTCAAAAATATATTTAAAGAGAAAGACAAAGGTTAAAGAACACCATTTCCAATGGAAATTCAAAATAATTAATTGTTATTCCAAAATTATACCTAATTTTCAAACATTCCATTTGAAATTCAAAATTCGTCAATTGGTATCTAAAAACTCCTTACATCAACTAAATTTTAAATTATCCATATAAAATTGAAAAAATGTCAATTACCATTCAAAACTCATCAATTGGCAGTCGAAAGTCGTTAATTGAAATTCGAAGTTCGACAGATGAAATTCATAATGCGTCAATTGAAAACTTTATCGGCAAAAGAATCATTTTACCAAAATAATTTTTCTGTTTTTTTTTTATTTTTCTTTCATTTAAGGGACGAACCCCTACATGAGTGATAAATGAATACAATAATCACTTTCTCTTGAATGGGTGGATGGACCATTGTCGTAATTTAAAAATTTCGGCATCAGGTAAATCATGATTCATGAGATCTCGATTACGATTTAGATACAGTGAATACCATATTCTCTGCATCGTCAAAAAAGTTTCCAAAATAGACATTAGTTAAGGATCATTTTTAGGATCTAAAGAAAACAACGGATTGACCAATTAGGAACTAAGGGCCTTAAGAGCCTTTTAGACTGGCACACATATCTGGCTGAACAAAAATCCATGTAAACATCTATCTTTCCCCGTTATAGTACAGACATACGAGTATCTGAAATGTAAATGAAGTAAAAAGAGATTTGAAGAGGCGGATTTGTTATGAAGGATTTCTTTTCCTTACAGGAGAGGCAGTATATTTTTATGATTATCTAGGGAGATACCCAAATTAAATTTTAGCTTAACTGCGATTTTAACCAAATAGTACAAAAGTAAAGAACACATTTTACAACAAAACATATCAACTTTTCGCATAACGGTTCTTAAGACTGCAACAATATGTCGTCATATGAAATCAAAAAAGGCGCAAGATACCAAAAATTCAAATCGACTTTTTGATTGAATACAATGCACCGCATAAAAATACATGTACCTGCTAAGTTTTACAGTCATACGACTAAAAACGACAATTTTATTAACAAAATTCTACGGCTTTTTGTATGCAAGCGCAAACAATTTTAGGAAGTTTTTTGTTTCTCCTGTAAAATTTTTGAAATGTAAGTTACGCCTTTTTTGATTTCATATGACGATGTATGTAAATCATGACACTCTCAATAATTGTTTGTGGATTAAGTATATTAACATAACAACTATAAAAAATGCATAAAAACTATTAAATTAAAATCATGCAAGAAGCTATATTGCACAGTGGTCGATTTCCCTGATTTACCAAAATGTTAATTCCCACCGATAACTATATTCAATTAACTATAAAAATTGAAATAATCCAAGAATTTCCATTGCACAATGGCCGATTTCCCTGATTTAGCGTAACGAAATTAAAAATTTCGACCTTCAAAATCTACCAAAATTTTATTTCCCGCCGATAACCAACTTTTTAACAAATAAATATTTTTAGATATTAATTTCGTTCCGCTAGATTAGGTAAATAGACTACTGCGCATTGGTCTGAATCGTGTTTGCATTCCGAGTAAACGGTGGGTGAACAATTTTAATTTTGACGAAAATTTCATTATTTTTTTAGTTATAAATTTCGTTCAGCTAGATCAGTCAAATGGACCACTGTGCATTGGTATAAAACTTGTTGGCATCCCGAGTAAAAGGTGAGGAAAATATTTTATTTTTGATAAAAATTTTATTATTTTTTTTGTTATTAATATCGTTCCTCCAGATTAGGCAAATGGTCCACTGTGCATTGGTCTGAAGTAAACGGTGGGCAATGGAGCAAAATGGAGGTGATATTGAGAACCAGGAGGTAGTTTTGTTTAGTTTTTCTTTTACAATTGTTATTCAGAAAAGACCAATTGAAAATCTGAAATTCTTCATGAAATTCAAAAAAGATATATTGAAAATCTCAGATATTTTACTTGAAACTCATATAAATACAAATGATAATCGTTATTTTTACCTGAATTCAGAAAAAAACAATTTAAAAACAGAAAATATAAATTGAAATTCAGAACATTTACATTTGCACAATATATATGAAATCATTGCCTCACTCTTGTCCAGTATCTTTACATAGGCTAATTACATTGTTGTAGTTTTTGACTTGAATTTTTTTTTATCAGCATTCTAGTAAATTTTATCGGTTAGAGGCAAGCCTACTGAGTTGATCAGTACCCCTGAAATGTCTGTATCACGTCATGGGGCCTTAGGGTGGGGGTTCAAAAAAGGGGCCACTTGAGTTCTATAATGACCCTCTATGTGCGGGTACTCAAATAAAACATATTTTCAAAACGCCCCCGCAGAGTCTTAAAAACTACATCATTGGATTCATCCCGAAAATATCTTTAATTTCAGTATCCGCACATAGGGGTCATCATAGAAACCAAAGGCCCCCTTTTTTTGACTCTCACAGTCAAATTTCTGAATTTCAATTTGGTTTTCAATTGCTTTTTTTCTGAAATTTAATTCAAATATTTGGAATGTTAAATAGTTGAAATTTTTTGATTTGCTACCCTTTTTGTTTTTTTCAAAACTTCAATTTTAAGTTCTGATTTTTAATTTAAGTTTTTGAAGTTAATTTTTTTTTTCTAAAATTCAATTAAAATTTTTGGAATATTAGTTGATATTTTCTGATTTTCAATTGTTCTTTTCTGAACTTCACTTAGAAACTCAAACTTTTATTTTTTTTCAAAAATTTAGTTTTAATTTTATATTCTGAAGTTCAATTAGATATTCAATTGTTTTTTCTAAAATTTAATTCAAATTTAGGGAATACTAAATAGTTGAAATTTTTTGATTTGCAATCGTTTTTGTCTGGACTTTACCTAGAAATTCAAACTTTTATATTTTTGTCTTTTCAAAAATTCAATTTTAATTTCAAATTTTGAATTTTAATTTCTGAAGTTCAATTTGATTTTCAGATTTTAATTTTTTTCTTCTGAATTTCATGAAGTATTTCTGATTTTTTTTTTTTTTTTTTTTTTTGGGACCGGCCGTGGCATAGTGGTTAGAACACGCGACTACCATGCGGGAGATCGCAGGTTCAAACCTGGCTCCAGTCATCTTAAAAGAAAAAAAAATAAATAAAATTTTCTTTCATTGTCGGCTCCCCTCGAATGTTGTTTGACAGCAACTTCGCAGTATTAAGCGTCGATTCAATCGTCGTGTCTAGTAAGAGCTTCTCAAAAAACAGTGACGTTCGCATTCGTCGATAAATAAGTAGGTGCCGTTAGTTGTGAATTTAAAAATAGAAAGCGTGTTAATTCACAACAACGCGAGAAGCTATCCCATACCTCATTCATGGGGTGCACAGGGAAATTAAGTTTTTTTTAAGTATTTCTGATTTTTAATTGCTGTATTCCGAATTTCACTTGGAATTACCGATTTTTAATTGGTCTTTTCTGAAATTCATATAGAAATTTTAATTTTCAATTTAAATTTCTGAATTTCAATTGTTTTGAATTTCAAGGCGAATTTTTAAATTCCAAATTACATTTTCTAAATTTCAACCAAAATTTCTGATTTTCATTAATTTCAGAATTTGTATTTTCCTTTTCTGAATTTCAAATAGAATAAGTGTTTTGTAATTGGTATTTTTTGAAATTCAAATAGAAATTCTAATTTAAAATTTAAATTTCTGAATTTTAATTGTGATAAATTTCCAGTCGAAATTTTGAATTTCAAATGGAATTTACTGAATTTCAAGTAGAATTTCGAATTTTCATTAAAATTTTTTAATTCTAAATATTCTTTTCTGCATATAAGTAGAAATTCTGATTTTCAATTATTTGTTGCTGAACTTTAAACAAAAATTGAGACTTTAAATTTAAAATTCTACATTTTAATTGATATTTTCAGAATTTCAATTGTTAAAGATGCAGTCAAGTCTGAAAAAAGTCAAAATTGTCTTATATAATTAAATTTAATAAAACTGCTACTGCAGTTTTCATATCCCCGTACATCAAAATCTTACAGTTAAAAAATACTTGCTGTGAAACTGGCGCCGACATACAAATCGCAAATTTAACAAAAAATAATAAATACAGTTTATTATAATTTCATCAAAAAACCAAACATAAAGTTCAACAATACTTGTTTTTGTTTTTATTATTATTACTAAGTTTTGTTTGTTTTATACTTTTATATCTCGTTTTCATTAAATACTACAACAATTTTTTGTTTGTTTTTTTTTTAAGGATTTTAGTAAATGTTTGGTTTTTTATTTTATTTTATATATTTATACTTGTTATAATTAATTTCTTTATTATTATCGCTTTGTTGTTGGTTGTTTTTTTTTATAATTAATAACTAACGTTCTAAATATTAGCGTTTTCTTTTCATTCTGTGATTTTGGTTAATGATTTAACAATATATTTATGTAGTTATGTATGTAAGTATGTATGTTTGTTGTATTGTTTATTTATTATGTTTGTTGTATATATATTTATGTATATATGTATGTAATAATGTGGAGTTTATGGTTTATGTTTGTTGTTATTCATTCTTTCATATATAAAGGTACATCATTTTTAGTTAATTCTTGTTTTTTTTTGTTGGTTGGTTGGTTGTTCTTTTATATTGGATTTTATTTGTTTGTATGTATGTATGTATGTTTTTTTTTGTTAATTTCTATAGTAATGTAACGTCGTTCCCAAACTATCTCTCTCTACTATATAACAGTTTGGGGGCGGGGAATTCTAAATTTGTTAGTACTTTTGCGTTTTCCTTCGCTTCGCTTTCTGTTTTCTAACATTTTTATCTTACTTTTTTATAATTTCATTCATTCATCACGTTGTTGTTTTTGTTGTTGTTGTTGTGGTTTATTCTAACTTTCCATAGACAGAGACTGCGCATACTGCTGCTATTATCGTAGTAGTAGTAGTAATAGTACTAGTAGTAGTATAAGTAGTAAGTTGGGTTAATTAATAGCCAAACTAAATCGATCGTGCAATTCAGGAGCAAAAGGTTCAACGAAATTATGGAATATGTCCTTTTATTGTGTTTATAATATTATATTAGTTCTTGTTGTTGTTGTTGTTGCTATTTATACAGCCTCTGGTCTGATGATTGTAGTCTATGATGCGGCCGGCTGGGTTTGTGGTGTAAAATAGTGTATTCCATTTGTGGCCATATCGTATTCGGTGATATAAGCGGGAATTTCTAATTGATCCTTGGTGATTGCAGAGTAAAGATGCTCAACGCCGGGTAACGAATGAACTTTGGCTTTAATGGCCGGAGCCATGAATGTGGTAAACCACCAGGTCATCATCTGTGTAAGGGTAAAGAAAAAGAAAATGAGTGATGATGAAACTATTTCAATGTTTCGTTATAAAACAACATACCTTTGTCCAAAATGTTGGGTGCACAATGTAGAAAGCTTTAAGATTCTTTTTGTATCTGTAAATTGAAAAAATAAAAACCGATTATTTAATTATTATTTTCAACACATGTGTTTGTTTTGAATCTGCAAACAAGACAGGTACACGAAAACGGCTTTGTTTTGGTAAAGAAACGAAACAAAAGCAAGAGAGCGATAAAGTGTGAGTTTTGATCAAAACAGTGATTTGTAAAACAAATGCACTTAGATAATTTGTTTGTACCAAAAAAGTCAGTTTATTGTTCAAAATAGTACTATAAATTGTACCAGTGTACATAATAGTACAATATGTTGTACTAAAAAGTACAATTTATGTACCAACATGTACAATTTTTTGTACCAAAAGGTACATTTTATTGTAATAACTATTCAAATTTTTTGTACCAAAAAGCACTTTTAATGTACCAAATAGTACAATTTATTGTACCAAAAATAACTTTTTTGTACCAAATAGTACTTTTGTTGTATCAAAAAGAACAATTTATTGTTCTGAAAGGACATTTAATTGTTCTACAGTTTATTGTACCAAATAGTGAAATTTATATATTGTACCAAAAAGTACTTATATTATATCGAAAAGTAAAATTTTTAGTACCAAAAAGTTATTAAAAAAATAGTACATGTTATTGTACTAAAATTTATTTTATTGTACCAAAAATACTTTTTTTTACCAAAAAGTAAAATTTATTGTACCAAAAAGTACTTTTATTGTACCAAATACTACAAATTATTGAACCATGTATTATATTGTATCGAAAAGTACAAATTATTGTACCAAAGAGCACAATTTATTGTACCAAAGTAAAATTTAATGTACTTTGTTGTTAGTACCATATTGTACGTTTATTGTACCAAATAGTACAAATAATTGTACTAAACAGTAAAAATTGTTGTACTAGAAAATGGAATTTATGATACCAAAAAGTAAAATTTATTGCACCATAATGTACTTTTATTGTACCAAATAGTATAATTAAACGTCAATGTATATTAAATTAATGAAGTACAATTTATTGTACCGAAGTACAATTTTTTGTACTGAAGTATAATTTATTGCACCGAAGTACAATTAATTGTACCAAATAGTAAAATTAATTGTACTATCAAGTACAATTTATTGTACACAATTTTTTGTACCAAATAGTACAATTTATTGTACAAAAAAGCACAATTTATCGTATATTGTTTTTAGTTCAAAAAGTACAATTTATGGTACCAGAAAGTACATTTAAAAAGCGTTCTTTTATTGCTCCAAATAGTACCAAAAAGAAAAATTTTTTGTACTGAAGTACAATTGTACCAAATAGTACAATTAATTGTACCAGAAAGTACAGTTTATAGTACCGGAAAGTACAACTTATGGTAACAAAAAGTAAAAATTTGTATCGAAAAGTACAAATTATTGTACCAAAAAGATCAACTTATGGTAACAAAAAGTAGAAATTTGTATCAAAAAGCACAATTAATTGTACCAAATAGTATAATTTATTGTACCAAAAAAAAAAAAAAACAATTTATTGTGCCGAAAAGTAAAATTTATTGCAACAAAAAGTACTTTTATTGTACCGAATTAAAATTTATATTACTGAAGTACAATTTATTGTACCGAAGTACAATTTATTGTACTGAAGTACAATTTATTGCACCGAAGTACAATTAATTGTACCAAATAGTAAAATTAATTGTACTATCAAGTACAATTTATTGTACACAATCTTTTGTAACAAATAGTACAATTTATTGTACCAAAAAACATACATTGTACATTGTTTTTAGTTCCAAAGTACAATTTATGGTACCAGAAAGTACATTTAAAAAACGTTCTTTTACTGCACCAAATAGTACCAAAAAGAACAATTTTTTGTACTGAAGTACAATTGTACCAAATAGTACAATTAATTGTACCAGAAAGTATAATTTATAGTACTAGAAAGTACAACTTATGGTAACAAAAAGGAGAAATTATTGTACCAAAAAGTACTTTTAAATAGTACATTTGTTATACCAAAGAGTACAATTTATTATTCTAAAAAGTACTATTTATTGTACCAAAAGTACTTTTTTGTACCAAAAAGTACCTTTATTGTGCCAATAAGTACTTCTATTGTACCAAATAGTACAATTTATTGTACCAAAGGGAACAACTTTTTATATTAACAAGTACTTTTATTAAATACAATTTACTTAAAAGTACAATAAATTGTACCAAATAGTACAGCTTTTTGCA